>OX336373.1:6686641-7889141 GCA_946902895.1 Fragum fragum
ACATCGAGTGAACAACCATTGATTCTTAATATCCAATATTCATGCAATCCACTTTTGCGTGGAACGCTTCAGAAAATAGGAGATACTGTGTCAAAATTGCGTTTCAATGTTTGTATTTGCCCAAGCCTGGCGTCAGTAAATTTTGTAAAATCGAATGTCGTTATAATTCTTTTGTCAGAGAAGCAATTTCTTCTGTACTCACAATATTTTCTATCCATATTTGCACTTATTTTTCCCTAACTTTACTGCACTGTCAATTGTAATATCCTTGAAATGGACAAGTGTAAAACTGTGACCTTTTATAATGCAGTTAGGAGTAAACTATATGTGACAGTGCAGTTGTTCATTAGGTTTTTTATGTGCTGGGGATGCTTGTTGTTGTTGCTGTTGACGTTGGTTGTTTTTTTTTTTTTTTTTTTTTGTGTGTGTGTGTGTGTGTGTGCGTGTGTTTTGTTTGTTTGTTTTGTGTGTGTGTGTGTGTTTTGTTGTTGTTAATTTTTTTTGTTCTGGGGGATTTAGTTTGGTTTGTTTGTTTGATTGTTTTTAGGGGGCTTCTTAGATGTTTTTCCCCGAATCATGTAAAACCATAATCTTGCAGGACCGAAAGCTGACAGCGCAATGCCTCGCATAATACAAAATACATAACAAAATATCGCTTTTTGTATTTCCTTCTCCCCACAAACCCTTCTTTCGTGTATTAATCAAAGGATTGAAAGTACTGAGAAGTTGGAATGCGCTGAAAGGGACATAACTGTGGAATTCGGTTCAAATTCATTTATTTCTTTCCGAGTAAGCCTCCCTCCTTAAACCAGCATTCCCATTCGTGTACAAAAGTGCATGAATAACGCACAAAAACATAAATCCACTTACACAAATCAAAAACTAGCATTGTCTTAACCCATTCCCAGACAGTGACGCTTTTAAATGATCCTCATTATGAAAGATTTGGAAAGCATTGTGGAGAAAATGAAGAAATTGCTTGTTAGAAGCAATTTCTTCATTATCCACAATGTTTTCTGTCCAAAAGATCAGGACTTTAAAGATTTCTTCAACTTACAATTGTCGTCTGGTACTTCTTTGAATTTGGACTGGTCTAAAATTTTATCGTGTTGGAATGGGTTATAAGCTCTTGTCACGTAGAGCAAAATTAGAATTTTCAAGCATAACATTCTCATTTTGATTAAATGTAATATGTGAACTCTTTTTAGAATCTTGAAAACAGAAAATAACAGCTTCTACAGTAAGGAATCAATGACCTCGATGATATTTTGACCCTCAACTCGGCCAATTCTGTAACGATCATACTAAACTCACCTAGAATTTCACTTCAAGTTTATTAGTATACGTGGAAATTTGCGGAAATGCGCGGAAACTTGTTTCAGGGTGATCGATTTGAAATACTGGTTTAGACTTAGGAAAAAAGAATATTTAAAGCGTTGTGAGTAAAATTCAAAAGAAAAAAAAAACGTTAACGCTATTGTAACGTTATTGTTTACACATGGTAGTTTTGCCCTTTTCCTAAAAATTCCTATGATATGATGAAGATAGTATCAAAATATCTTCAGCGCCATCTAGTCGCGCGATTTCCTTATTCGTTATTCGGCTTTAGAACCGTAAAAAAACTTAAGTAAAAAGGACCAAGCTGAAAGCTAGATGACACTTGTTAAAGGTTTGATGAGTTATTATTGATTTAAACTTGTAAA
Organism: Fragum fragum; assembly: GCA_946902895.1. Taxonomy (NCBI): domain Eukaryota; kingdom Metazoa; phylum Mollusca; class Bivalvia; order Cardiida; family Cardiidae; genus Fragum; species Fragum fragum. Next base: position 6,688,345 of record OX336373.1, read on the forward strand.
TAATAACATAATAAAGAGTAATTTTTAGTAAATAAGTAGAAACCGGAAGTTGATTTGTTTACCTTCTAATTTTCAAAATCTTCTACTTTCGTTATGCATCTATTTGATTTTTCTTGAGTAAAAGCTGTAAATCCAACAATAATTGCGTTAGCTTGATGCCTACGATCCCCCTTAATCGCTCTACAATGTTTTAAAGCGCTGGGCGGCGTAATTATTGTAAAAATGCATTTGCGACCTGAGCCATATTTGTAAACATTGCCTATCTATGGTCACATGACTACAACATGTCACTTGAGATCACGTGATTAACAAACACGGGACGGCGAATTACAAAAAAACAAATTACTGCGCTGAGTATTACCTTATTTTTCAATAATTTAAAGCAAACTAAAGCATGTTTAGAAGTCTTTAAACGATTTTTTAAAACATTCTTTACATGTGCCATGTTATTGTCCTCGGCCACAACTAACTGATTGTTCGTGGCAAGTTGAGATGAGAAGTAACCCGGGGTGTATTCATATCTAAAAGATCACGTGATATGAAATGAAATTGTCTTGTGTTCATTTTGCGGTTTTATTAAATCTGAGGTGGAATTGCTCCGCATTCCAACTTAAAAACAATTCTTTAAAAAAAACGGCTGAGATATCGGTCTACAGGTTTGTTCCGATTTTTTGCGATGATAATCAAGGCATTAGAAAAAATAAGTTCGATGTCGCAGGAACCCAGGTTTTCTTTGGAGATATAGAAGTAAACCTTTATAAATGTATAATTACGAAGCGGTCCGCTTGTCCTTAAAAGGTTTTAGCATACAATCAAACAGATAGGTTGAATGTCAATATCACATTTTAAGTTAGTTCTTAGCTAGCAAAGCTTCAGCTTTGAAAGCTTAAGTTAACAGACAAATTTTGAGGTCTTCTCAGAATTCATTGAGTGCAAATTGCCACTGGTGGCTTAACTACTAAATCCATTGAATACCTACGCTATAAAAAGTAGTTCTTCTGTATTTGAGGAATATTGAAAACTCAGCCTGAAGTCCATTTCCTAGGTATTTTAGCTCACTTGATCATGTCGTGTTCAAAATGAGTCTGCTTTGTATGGCTACATAGATTAACTTTATTAAGATTGTAGTAAACGTCTTCAAAAGCATTCTAATTAAACTCATTCCCACTCGATCCCGCTTTTTAGCATATCAATAAAAAAGCTTTGGAAAACATGGTGGGCAATGAAGAAATTGATTGTAACAAGCAATTTCTTCAATGTCCACCATGTTTTCCACCCTACAGGGCAAATCCATTATAAATTCCACCAACTTGAAATTGTCGTCTTCAACAAAGAAGATTTCTTAATAAAACAATGCCTTGATAGCTTGCAGTACTTTCAGTACTTTGATTAACTTGCCCGACTACTCTAACGTACAAAAAAAGCAGCACCTTTTGACAAAAATGTGACTATTTTTTGTATGTCTATTTCACTTTTTATCAGATCAAATATATTGAGTGCATTTCCGTGTTGTGATACCATGATCATGACAAACCCACGTGTAAATGGTATTTTCACGTCATTAGAAGATTCGTTAAGAAACTAATTCAACACTAGCAAAATGTGTGGGTATTTTAAGCCATTATTTGAACTGGAGATTTTCTTCTAATTACAGACATGATATGATTAAGCATGGCTTAAAGGTTTAAACATATCGACCAGATTCAAGAGAAAATATCGTCGTTGCCGTTCTAAAAACTCGTGACTACAGTTGTTCTAAAACCTCGTAACTACAGCTTGACTCGGTCTATAGTTACGAGGTTTTAGAATGGCAACGTCGATATTTGATTATTAACCTATGTTTGGCATTTTAAAAAAATGTGCGTTACAGACTGCATGAGGATTTGTTGCTTTCGGTTTGACGCTCATGCAATTGTATTTCAGCATTATTGACCTGATGACTGCAGGTGCACCTAACCACAGCTTCTTGTTGTTTCTCACACCAGTATAAACACATCATTTTATTCGAACAACTAGCTGATCTTCCTATTCGGACCCAGTGCCCATCATTCTCCTAGTGGTGAGAGACAACTGATACATTTCGCGAAAACTTTTGTCAATTTTGGGAGGGAATGTTTGTTGGGCCTGGATTCGAACTAACAACCCTAAGATTAAGACCACAGCGCGGCCTCGACTGAGCTAACTCGACTTGCCAATGCTTGCAGATCATCTAAAGAAACATTGTTTGTTTGTTTGTTTGTTTGTTTGTTTGTTTAAGTGGGGTTTAACGCCACATTTAACAGTTTTCAGTCACATCGCGGCTGCAGGAGCACCTAACAATGGATTCTTGGTATATCTCGCACCAGTTCCACCGTTACATCCTTTCCTATCCTACAGCTGCTATCCCACTTAGGTTTTACGATTATCCGAGAGACAAATGTCGGAAAGGGTATGTGCCGCCGCCGGGGATAGAACCCATGACATCTCATGATTGAAGATTAAGAGTCTGATGCGCTACCAAATGCGCTATGACGGCGGCACATTGATTTAGTAGCAGAACCTTAATCAGACTGTGCGGATTATAGGCGCTAATGAGAAATTGTTGAAAATGTCAATACACATGCTCTTATATCTTATGACTTATGTCTTGCTTTAAGGAGATGTTAGATGTAGGAGTTATCCCATAACCAGATGTCATAAAATTGAAATTGGTCCAAATTGAAAGATGTTGCAAAGTATTGTTATTAGCATTATTATTTTAATCGTTCTCTTCATGGGTAGAAAAAGTTGTCAGAAATTTTTAAAAAATGCTTTATACAAGCCATTTCTTCATTTCCAACAATGTTTTCCCAAGATTTTTTCTTGGCGTCAAAAAGGCGGGAATGTGTGGCAATGGTTCGAAAATAGCGAAAGAGATCTCGAAAAAATAAATTAAAATGAAAACTTGACCACTCTTCGAGAAACTCCTGTCTAAACCTCTATTTCTACTCCATCCGTCCATCTTGCTTAAAACTAGATTTCGTTGTGGTATTATTTCTCAGTCATACGGCATACTATTAATAAGATTGTTTACGACGAATTAATATTCTCTTTATTCGCGATGGATTGGACTCGCGAAATAAAGGCTTTTGTTTACTTTTGTTTGATATTGAAACTAAGGAAAAAGTTCTGTCTTGGGCTAGTACGTGAACTTGTTGATGGCTGTACTGGCAAAGAAGGAGAAAATAAATATTCGGAGTACACTAATCAGACAAGATGCTTTTGAAAAAACAGGATGGCTTTCCATTGCAGTTTTTAAAAATGACATTCTTGGAAAGACAAATGTTGCTGGCAACAAGTTTATTGTGTTTTCCAAACAATGACTGAGTATGGAAAGAGTAAAGAATACGATTATTCAGAAAATGCAGTTTCAATTGAATTCGGAATATTTTTATCATAAATTGAACAGGAAAGTCAGCTTGTGAATCTTTGTTCCTGTTTTTACGATCAGGTGGTCCAAAATATGATATTCGGAAGTACACAAGCAAATTCTTGTCAGCATTCTAATTATAATGTTCAGCTAGCAAAGGTAACTTTCCTAGCTTAAATTGACAAAATTTAGAAATGCTCAAGGGGTCAACGATTTCAAACTACAACTTTGGGACTGAACGCTTGTGCAACTTTTTTATGAAGATAAAATAGATCCTGCAGAGGAACACCATGGTCAAAAGCAGATAAGATGTGATGAGAAAGTAACATAAATAAAAGTCACAACACAAATTCAATGAAGACATGCATGTAGGCTTGGGGAAAATTATAAGTTTTAGAATATTTCCAACATATATAGACAGAGACATTATTCTTTCACCGAATTTCATTAGCTTTATAAATCTTTGAAAATGAAACACATTAAAAATATGTTATGTTTTCTAGTTTACAGTATTGTCACTACTTTGATTTATTTTTTGATTAATTGCCACTTCTGCCAAAAATAACAAGACATTTTTATTAACCCGTTCCTGCACAAGTCCTGTTTTTACTTCCCTGTAATTTATGCCTGAAAACCGTTGTTGGAAAAAAAAGAACTTAGAACAAGCAATTTCTTCTTTCCCACAATTTCTACCCCACAAGTTGATTACTTTTCAATTTACACTCACTTCTAATTGTCGTCTGAAACTTCTTCCAAATTGGACAAAACTAAAACTTTGAAAAAAATAAAGTGTTAAAGGTGAGTAATCTGCAAATCTCTATTTTCTCTTAAAAGTGTTTATTTTACCTACCATATCAGACTAATTCAAGTCATGAAACGTGAAAATTAAATGTTCCGAAATTGCTTCAAAAGTGAAATCCTACTCCATTTTAGTTTTCATATAGGTGCGATAGTTAATCTTCCAATGTTGTGTATTTTTTATTCGTTGATTTTGATGCAAACAAATGAAATTCTCAAGATTTGTTACGTATATTTGGTTGAAAGAAGAGCATGTGCGCAATCAGAAAAAAAACTTAACTAATCTACTAGATCTATCGATGCAGGGCATAAAGTTGCCACAGAATTTATACAAAACTTATAAAATGGGATAATGAGCTTTATAAGCCGTATTACGGTCTTGCCCATTAAGAAAGCTTACTAATGACCAATCGCGGGCCCCGCCCACTTTCCCTTTATCCCCACCCACTGACTCCAAAAGGAAGTCACGCTTCGATTTTAAACGGCTTGAACAAGCTGTAGTTACGACGTTTAGATCGCTAACCAACTATTCTTCTTTAAAGTTACATTGTACCGGCCACATTTTTTCATAAGATATGACCAGTAACATGTAACTAAAAAGAAGAATAGTTGGTTTGCGATCTAAACGTCGTAACTACAGCTTGAATAAGCTGTAGTTACGACGTTTAAGTCGCCAAACCAACAAAAAAAGGTTAACAAAATAGCGGCCAGTGTCGGAGTTGAATGCACAGATCCGGACTGAATAAATGATTTGATTGGTCGATCCATTTCTTGATTGACAGCCGCGATTGGTCAATTGACAGATCGGTGTAAGCGTGTACTCACCTCCGACATGACTGAAGGAAAGAGGTCATAGACGAGATTATTTTGTAAAGCATGTGGTCACGGATACACAATAAGAGGCTACTCATTGGTTAGCGACCTAAACGTCGTAACTGTAGCCTGATTAAGCTTTTTATACAAGGTTTAAGTCGCCACACCACAAAAATGCTTCATATAAATGTAAGAGGTCAAAGTTCACTTCTGTCTAAATAAATAATTAGAATGGACAATCGATATTTGATTTACACCAATGATTTGTCAATTTGTATATGGCGAGTGCTACAACATATATCTAATTTATGTGAAATAAGATTATCAAGTTTCTAGATGCGTTATTTCTCCGAACTTATCAGACAAACAAAAGGTAATTTTCTTCGCCATTCTATGACCTTTAGTTATCGACAAGTGGAGACAGGCAAATTAAAACAAAAATATTTCATTAAATTCTGCGGTATCATTAAAGTAATTGTTCAGAAGCATTGTGCTTCAATGTTTTATATTTCTTGAAGACAATCATTTTTTTTTTATATTTTTTCCCAGTCTTTCGACAAAAACGGAAAATTAAATTCACCAAATGTGTGCCATTTGAATAATAAATCAGGATCTAAATTAACACTTGTAATGTGATTATTGTCTGTGCATTCTCTTTAAATTTCAAGTAGTATATCGTCGGTGCGCAAATAAAATGTCGTAACTACAGCTTAAATACAATACAATACGATGGAGTTTATTCATTAAAAAGGTCATCGGCCCATTGTACAATGCAAAGTAATAGTTTTACAACAGATTTACATACATGTTTCATGGAATAAAATCAGTAGAAGGGTCAGTATATGTATCCATTTCTAAAAATTGATTACACACTTAGTACCGAAACCTTAAAACAACCGAGAACGAATACAAAACGTGATTCTCGCACATTTCGAATAAATACAACAACATAATTAGTTTCATTTTTCTTCCGTTTATTTACCATTGTTGATCCTATGTGTGATTATGTACTTATTTAAAATGTTATGTAATGATGATGAACATTATTGTTTAAGTCATTTAAGTGAATAAACTATGTGTTGTGTTATGTTATTACATCAAGTGATTGATTAATTATATTTTCAAAGACTTAATATAAAAATGGCTCAGCATATTGAACGTTAATACCAAAATGTATTATATACCTATAAAAGATATGGATTAAAATCTGACTATCTATTACAACTCGACAGAAAAAAATTCTAAAAGGTATATAACAAAAGGAATATTACAACAGTGTGTTCTTCTATTTGTTGATATCGTGTTCCCGAACATGATAACAACATTTAGAAAAAGACACGGTTGTAATATTCCTTATATATTGGGACTCATAATATCAGTTGTTGTGGAAAGTGTGGGGAACCATTCTTCAAGTATTTTATTTGTTTAGGCCGCCGTTAAAAGCAGTCGGTAGCGCGTTAAACTCCTAATCTTCAATCATAGGATGTCATGGGTTCGATCCCCGGCGGCGGCACATATTCTTTCCGACATTTGTCTCTCACCAATGGGTGGATAATCGTTAACCTACGTGGGATAGCAGCTGGGGACTAGGAAATGATGTAGTGCCGGTAGTATTAGTGTGAGAAATACCAGGAATCCATTGTGAGGTGCTCCAGCCGTCACAATATGACTGAAATACTTTTAAAAGTTTCGTTAAACCCCATTCAATCAATTCACCAATTATTTGTTTGGACGATAGAAATTACATTCATTTTCATTTAAGAGATGAAGAGAACATGTTTTGTTTTCATGAAGGTATGAAACGAAAAACCTAATCACACCGTATGAATACGCAGCGGAATTAAAACCATACTAGTGGTGTTGCTGTGAAGAAAGGTACTGTGGCATATTTAACATTTCTGTAATCTTGATGCTGTATCAATGCTTTCTGTACACGCATCCGACTGATCGAGGGCCAGTCGATTGACAGACCGATGGTCACGCTATCTGACCTTCGAAATGCAGAGAACTGAGACATCAACGCAAGATAGCAAACTGTATGGTTAGGAAAATAAAACAAAATACAAATCTTTTGTTTGCATGTTAAACATCGTAAATGCAGCTTTATGAAGCTGGAGCTATGGCGTTTCAATAGCCAAACCAACAAAATATTTGAAATAGATGTTAGAGGTCAATATTAACTTCCGGCATAAATGATTGAAATGATCAATCGATTTGTTAAAATCCAATAGATATTTACAGCTTTTTGGTGTTGACGTTTTGACCATATCAAATGGGACAGCCCGAAATGCGTAAAAGTGTTTATTTGCGTTCATGGTGGCGAAGTGATCGATATGCAAGAGTTCACTCCAAGAGTAATGACTTTTTGTGTGAACTTTTGTTCAGATTATTGTTTAGACACGGCGTATTTTTAAATCACCTGAAACACGTGCTCACGGTGAACTTTTGTGATCACCTTTTGTCCGTCGCGCGTCGTGTGTCGTCGTCAACAATTCTTTAAACACCTTCTCCTCAGTAACCACTTGGCCGAGTTTAACCAAACTTGGTAGAATTGACCCTCCTCAAAACTTGTTTACGAAATTTGGATTGACCCTCAAATATTGGTGTGGCAGTGTGGGGCCTATTTTGACTTTGATATCTTTACACATTTCTCCTCGGCACATGTAGCTGCTTGGGCAATTTTAATCGAACTTGGCATGAATCTTCCTTGGGTGACCCTTCTTAAAACTTGTTAAATTTTGATTGTCTCCCAAAATTGGGCGTGGCAGGGTGGGGCTTCTTTTGATTTCGAAATCTTTTAACATGTCCTCCCAAACCAGTGGGCCGATTTCGATCAAATTCCGCATGGATCTTACTTAGGGACATTTCTCAAAACTTGTTTGTGATTATTTGATTGACCCCAAAATATGGGTGTATTGGGTAGGGCATTTTTTTACTTAGAAATCCTATAACATCCCGACGGCGGCACTCATCCTTTCCGACTATTTGTCTCTCACCAATGGGTCGATAATCGTAGACCTATGTGGGATAGCAGCTGGAGGCTAGGAAAGGATGTAATGGTAGTACTGGTGTGAGAAATACCAGGATTCCATTGTTAGGTGCTCCAGCCGCCGCGATATAACTGAAAGATTGTTGAAAGCGGCGTAAAACCCCATTCAAACAAATCAAAACCTATAACATCTTCTCCTCAGTAACCACTTGGTCAAATTCAGATAAACTTGGCGAGAACATCCTTGGATGACCCTTCTCAAAACTTGTTCGTAAATTTTAATTGCCCCCAAAATATGTGTGTGGCAGGGCTAGGCTTATTTGACTTCGACAATTTGTAAACATCTCCTTGACTACTTTGTTTTAAGAAATTAGTGAAAATTAATGCTAGGGGGAGATGGGCAATTAGTGAGAAACAACAACTGATCTGCACTGTTTTATCAACAGGACAACTTTTAAGATTATAATTACTTTCTTTTCGTTAAGCCTACTTGTAGTGAGCAAGATAAAGTTGTCACTATGTGTATGTGCCTTAGTCTATATTTTGAGGACCATTTTTGGTTGCTAAAAGTAAAATGTCACAATTCATCTCAATCGTGAGTAGATATGCCATTTGAAAGAAATTTTCAGATGACCCCCAATGTCACATGTGGCTCAAGGTGAAACATGCCTGTGTTCTTTCAAGTTTTTTTTTTAAAGATCATACCTTAGTCCGGTGAGCGATTCTGGCCCTCTTGTTATATAATTGATTCAAACGGACACAAATAGTTATCTAAATGCTGCCTAGAACAGGTAAATGTTGTCACACATTTAGGTAGTTGGTTTCGCAAGTTCCTTTATACATTCCCATCCAATCCCGCTTTTTTACGCCCCAGAAAACATTGTGCGAAAAGGAGAAATTGCGTGAAACAAGTAATATCTCCTTTTGTCACTATGTTTTATACGTTATTTGGCCCCTTTTTTCGATTTCAAAGCAATATGAAATATCGTCTTCACCTTCTTGCATTTTCGATCAGTCTAAAATTTGCCATCTGGTAATTCATTAACAGGCTGCACTTAACAAGTAAATTGAGTTTTTCTCTTCTCTATACGTAGTTTCTGTGTTTTCTTGGGCGTCTTATCTATTTTTCAAGCTATCTTCAGCTCTTATTGATCCATGAGTACAAAAAGAGCTGTTTTCTTCATTTGTGGAAATATTGATATGCTTTAACGTGGTTAAATAATTACTTTAGAAAACCTCTAATGTCACGACTTTTGCGACTGGGTTGTTATTATTTGTTCTCGCTATGTACTCTGACATAAATAATAATGTCACACATGGATTACGCTTATCTCGATTTACACGTGCGGGAGAGGTCATGGACAAAGGTCGTGATGACGTAAGTACAGAGGCATACTCCGCACGAGTAACCGGTAAAACCATTCTTCTCTCGGGCACATGTAATCAATTTTCACTTCAACGCTACCGAATTTACGGATCTTATCAGATCTGAAATTCCTTTTTCCAACTTCCGCTGATTTACATTTCATTTTCTCACTTTGTTTCATTTCTCAATTTGTTTGTATCGTAATTCCGTCACTATTGCATGTATGTATTTTGTATTGTATGACGATGAACATGTATGTTCAAGCCTTAAGAATAAACTTATGTTCTTTTCTGTTCTGTTCTATGTAAGCCATAAAATCTTAACTTTATAGAGCGTAGACGTGGTCTTCGTCGGATAGGTTCTAATCTTCAATCATGGGATGTCATGGGTTCGATCCCCGGCGGCGGCACATATTCTTTGCGACATTTGTCTCTCACCAATGGGTGGATAATCGTTAACCTAAGTGAGATAGCAGCTGGAGTCTATGAAAGGATGTAGTGGTAGTACTGGTGTGAGAAATACCAGGAATTCATTGTGAGGTGCTCCAGCCGCCGCGATATGACTGAAATAATGTTCAAAGTGGCGTTAAACCCCATTCAATCAACCAATCGTCACATGGGGAAATATCGTTCTTCGATTATACTACATGTATTTGTCACGTTAATACATATACGGCGTTCCACAACATTTCTAGAAACACACAATAGATTGTCAGTCTTATATTCCGGTGTAATGCTATCTCAATTACTCCGTTGTTACAAAAAAATAACCATTCCCACAAAATCCTTCTTTTTTACGTTTCGCAAGAAAAATCCTCCGGAAAGCATTGCCGAAAATAAAGAAATTGCTTTTAACAAGCAATTTCTTCATTTCCCACAATGTCTTCTTTCCTATTAGACAATTTTTTTAACATACTATCAAGAGAAAATTATCGTCTGCAATTTCTTTCAATTTGGTCTACTCCAGTTTGGGTTAATTTCTTCAGTAGGATATTTGCCTCTAGCCACATTGATTGGCAAGAGTCTCAAACGTACTAAACCCATTCCCACTTAATCCCCCATGCTTACGCCCCTCGATAAAATAGCTTCAGAAAACATAGTGGAAAAGGAAGAAATTACTTGTTACAAGAAATTTCTTCATTATCCACATTTTTTTCTTCCTCAAAGACAATGATTTTCAAAATTTCAAAAACTTTGAATTGTCGTCTGCAAATTCTTTCAATTTAAACCAGTCTAAGATTTTGTTTGGTCGGAATGCCTCATATGTAAATAAAGAGAAAAAAGTGCAACCTTTTGATCGCTAAAGAAATAATAAGTATTAAAACCCTTAAATCGACAAATAAAAAAAATAATGAACTTAAACCGTTTAATGAATACATATATGAAGAAATAATAGATTTAGTTTTTCAACCATTATAGAAAAATTGAATTTTAACATTTCAATCGATAAAGAAATAATAATTTGAACCTTTTTAATCAATAACGAAATAAAGTAATGGTTGATTTCTAAGTTAAAAGGTTTCCACGAATCTATACTACAGTATGAAATAGGTCCCTGGTTCAATGAACCCATTCTTTAGTCATCTGAAGCCTTAGTCAAAAATTATGTCAACCCATTACCAGACAACAATATGTATACTGGTCCCAATTGAAAGAAGTCGCAGACGACAAGTTAATGTTTAGTGTTTTTTTTTGTTTTTGTTTTTTTCAGTTTTTGAACTATCTAGGGACAAAACAAAAACTAGGGAAAAATAAAGAAATTGCTTGTTGCGAGCAATATCTTCATTTTGCACGTTGTTCTCCCTATTGTTTTGTTGTTGTTGTTGTTGTTGTTGTTTTTTTTTTTTTTTTGTTTTTTTTTTTTTTTTTTTCTTATGTTGTTGTTGTTGTTTTTCCTTTTTTTTTGGGGGGGGGGTAGAAATGTTTCATTATTTAGGAATGGGTTTAAAGGGAAAATTTTAATAGCAAAATCAACGCGTTTTATAATTTGTTTAGTGGTGCTTTTACTGGTTGAGTTTTTTTAATCAAATGTCTACGTGATTAACAAAATCGCACCATTTCGATGTTATAGAACCAGTTTCGAGAAACTTACATATTTTTGTTCATAAATGGTAATTTTACACGTCATTGGGAAATTCATCTAGAAACAAGATTAGACTTTAAAAAATCGTCCTGTATTTCTAAAATACAGTTTGTGCTACAATATTCCCTATTTCTTTACATGCATGTGAATATACAGCGTCCATGTGGCAATATAGACAAAAACTGTGTTCTTAAACGGCAATATGTCAAATACTTGAAAGCTTAAGTCTCGCGAGCAAAAAGTAGACTTAACATTTATATTGATTTTAAAGGAAGAATAAAGATAGCTACAAAAGTCGAAAAACCGCGGAACCGACAAAAAATGAGGTCGTTGCACTTTACAATGATTTTGAGATAATTAGTTCAGAGCACTTTCTTACCCTGGCACCGATGGAACAATATATCATCGCTGTTATTATTTTCGTTATTAATTTGGTTCTTAATGTCTTCTTTATGGCTGGTCTCATGTATCTTAACTAATAGTTACCAAAATTCTGCTACAAGTTTTTGTCTTTAGAATCGACTCTTCACAACTCTTCGCTTTCTATAATATTACAAATTGCATTGCCAAGTAAAGACTCTGATCAGTCTATCGTCGTTAAGCAAGTAATATTTCGTAAATACAGCTTTATTCACGACATTTTCCTCGCCGAACGACACTATGCTAATAAGTATAATCGTCGGTGTCTTCTGAATGCACTGAGAGGATGTCTGGAAAGCTTGGTGTCTCCATATAAGGTAGAAGAGAAATTAGTTCTCCACCCCCACCCACTGACTCCGCTGGCCCCACCCACTGACACAGCTGGCCACACCCACTGACTCCACTGGCCACACCCACTGACTCCGCTGGTCCGCACCACTGACTCCGCTAGTCACACCCACTGACTCCTATGGTCACACCCACTGACTCCGCATGCCACACCCACTGACTCCTATGGTCACACACACTGACTCCGCTTGCCACACCCACTGAATCCTATGGTCACACCCACTGACTCCGCTTGCCACACCCACTGAATCCTATGGTCACACCAACTGACTTCGCTGGCTACACCCACTGACTCCTATAGTCACACCCACTGACTCCGTTGGCCACACTCACTGACTCCGGTGGCCACACCCACTGACTCCACTGGCCACACCCACTGACTCCACTGGCCACACCCACTGACTCCGCTGGTCCGCACCACTGACTCCGCTAGTCACACCCACTGACTCCTATGGCCACACCAACTGACTCCGGTGGCCACACCCACTGACTCCACTGGCCACACCCACTGACTCCACTGGCCACACCCACTGACTCCACTTGCCACACCCACTGACTCCACTGGCCACACCCACTGACTCCTGTGGTCACACCCACTGGCTCTTGGGTCACACCAACTGATTACGCTGGACACACCCACTTACTACGCTGGACACGCCAACTGACTCCAACAGGAGGTTCCACTTCGATATCAAATTATGTTATTTAGCAAAATTTACGGTAAATAATAAACGTAGTACCGATAGTTGAATAAGCTGTATTAACGACGCATAAATCTCTTAACCAACAAATAGGCTTCGCATAAATGTCAGCCAATTTTAGAATTCAAGGCTCACATCCTGTCTAAATCTATGATTCGATTGGTCGATCGATTCTTTGATTGACAGTCGCGATTGGTCAATTGTAGGGGAAGCGGTTAAGATATTAGAACCCAACCGATAAGCCGATATATTTAGTCGCATCGACGGTCTATAACAAAATAAAGTTTAAAGGGGTCCTTTATCGCAAAGTTTCGTTCAAAGCATTTCGTATCTTGATAGAATCACGTAATCTTTTGCAAGGGAAGATATTCAGAACTTTTACATCGTCAGTTAAGTATAAACCAATATATCGTCGGATGCCGACAAAAATGTCGTAACTACAGCTTTACTCAAGCTGCATTCACGACATTTTGTTTGCCCACCAACGATATGTCGTACTGGTACATTACAGAAGCTTGGAATGACAACACCAGTATCGAGGGTGCGGGGGGGGGCAATGTTTTTTTCTAGATCGATCAGCTGTGAATTCTATGGCGAAATATTCGGATTTTCAAACAGTTGGGCATGTTTAATACAAACATACGTCTATACACGGCACGTGTACACGTACGTTTGTGTGTGTGCGAGGGGGGGGGGGGGAAGGGTGACGTTGCAATAAAATCATCTTGGCGACCGATACATAATACAGGACTGAAAAAAGAGTGAAATGTGGTGACAAATTACTCATTAATTGATTACACAACATGCGCGTGTGTGATCTATTTGATGCCCAATTAAACTAATGTTTTCCATGCTAGTTTCTAAAGTCCGGAAATCTCTTGATAGTAAAAACCAAACAAATTTAACTAGCTACAATATGATGCCTAATGGACTATATAATACAAAAATCCCAAGAGACTGTTGATACAAACTAGTCTAAAATGAAACATTCTGTTTGAAGCATTTAAAACAAGTACCTGTGCTAAATACAACTCACAGATATCTGGTTATATCAAAGAATCATAGGCTTCCGAGATCTAAAACAAGATGTTGATTTAATTGACCAATCGCGGCTGTCAATCAAAGAATCAATCGACCAATAAAACCATTCATTTCGACTGGAAGTGAACTTTGAACTCCAGCATAGGCCGGCATTTATATGAAACGTTTTTTCTAGTTTGGCGGCTTAAACATCGTAGCTACAGCTTTTTTTCTCTCGCCCTCTTATTCAAGCTGTAGTTACGACGTATAGGTCGCCAATCAACAATTTTACTATTTTGTTACATGTATTTGGCCGTAAATCCGGCAAAATAACGCCGTTAAATGTCGAAGAAGGACGCCTGCTGGAGTTGGCGGGCGTGTCCAGCGGAGTCAGTCGGCGAGACAGGCGATCCATCAATTCTAAGTATCTAAGGCTGAGATTCTAACCTTTTTCGTGATAAAATCCTTGAAGCTGGTGATTTGTACTAGAACACCGAGCGGCGATTCTACGTTCGGCATATTCCACATAGAACAAAAAATTAGACTATCCCCTTTCCAACAAAAAGTTGCAAACAGCATTCTCAGTTATACAGAATTTTGAGTATATCTGTTTATATGGAAGAAAAAAAGATTGAAAATGAGGAAATTGCTTATACAAAGCAATTTCTTCATTTTTGTCGAGCCCGCTTACAGGGAGCGAGACAAAGTTGTTACTATGACAAGAAGGTGTATGTGCGTTAGTGCGTTAGTTAGTCCGTTAGTCCGTCCGTCGGTCCGTCAGTCCGTCCGTCCGAATTCGTCAGGACAGCTACTCCTACATTTATGGATGGATTTCAAAACAAATTGACACAACCATTCTCAGTCATGAGTAGTGCCATTTGAAAGAATTTTTTGGGAAGTTCTAATACCAAGGTCACAGCTCAATGTCAAACACTTAAATTGTGTATGTCCGGACAATTACTCCTACATTAATGTATGGATTTCAAAATAACTTGGCACAATTATTCTCCATCATAAGTAGATGCGCCATTTGAAAGATTTTTTGGGATAGTTCTAATGTCAAGGTCACAGCTAAGGGTCAAACACTAAAATTGTGTTTGTCCGGACAATTACTCCTACATTAAATTATGGATTTCAAAATATCTTATCACAATTATTCTCCATCATAAGTAGATGCGCCATTTGAAAGATTTTTTGGGATAGTTCTAATGTCAAGGTCACAGCTAAAGGTCAAACACTAAAATTGTGTTTGTCCGGACAATTACTCCTACAATTATGGGTTGATTTCAAAATATCTTATCACAATCATTCTCCATCATGGGTAGATGTACCATTTGAAAGATTTTTTGAGATAGTTCTAAAGTCAATTTCACGGCGCAAGGTCAAACACTAAAATTGTGTTTGTCCGGATAATTACTCCTACAATTTTGGATTGATTTCAAAATAAATTGGCACAATTATTCTCCATCATGACTTGATGTGCCGTTTGAAATATTTTTTGGATAGCCTCAAGTTCAAGGTAAAAAAAGCTCAAGGTCAAACACTTAAATTGTCCCTGTCCGGAGCATGTTACCTATAAAATTTCGCGGGCTCGACAGTAGTTGTCCTGGGACAACCATCTAGTTAACCTTGTTTTCCTCAAGTCGTTTCTCGAGAAGCTTAAAAAGGCGGGATATTATGGAAATGGGTTAAGGTACTGGCCATTCAACTGGAAAGGCTTGAAACGCGTGAGTCGCTACTTCCGACGGACTTTCCTTACGGTACAGATAAATTAGTTTTTTTTTAACACAGGGGACAACTTCTATGTTCATGCAATTTACTTTCAGCTTCAATGATGCAACAAATGTTTAAATACAAGCTGTAGAAATTATTCTCCTAACATTCCCCATAAAAACAATATTCAATATTTTAGAAAGGAACCAAAAAGGTTAAAAACACTACATTCCAGTGAAAATTGATTGAAACCGTCATACTGGTTTCTAAGTTGTTTTTCAAAGATTTTAATAGTATTTTATGGATATTAGCTACTTTTTTCATGTAGTCATAATTTTTTGATGGAATATAATAAAGGAACACCAAAGGATCATTCCTTTTAAATCTGGTTGAAATTCATTCTCTGATTTCTGAGGAGATATTTTTCAAAGTGTTCAATTTAGCCCCGCCCGTAAAAGCTGTTTTTATCCGATCATTTCTCTCTCTCTCTCTCTCTCTCTCTCTCTTTTTTTTTTTTTTTTTTTTTTTTTTTTTTTGTTTTTGTTTTTAGAAATTTGATCAAGCGTCATATTGCACGATTGTGCCATATAGTTAAAACATAACAATAGCCAACTGGCTTTCAGCTAAAAACGTTTCTTCGAGTAAATGGCACAGTTCTTTCAAAATCTACTTAGAGAATTGGCTGCTTTTTAGTTAAAGAAGAATATGACATGTTTCGAGTAAACATAGTCACGTGACCAAAATAAACATACATCACCGGTAACAAAGCTAACGACGCCTACCTCGAGTTTTTGTCGCTTACAATAAGCGAATGTCACGTGTGCTAAAACCTTGTGAGAAAAGAAAATGTTTATTATAATCAAATTGTAAAATCCACGAAATATTCTCCTTCATAAACATTTTTCAGGGATGTCACAACAATGACATGTTACGGGTTATAACCGCAAAACAGCGCATTGTTCAAAATGTACGTATTTAGCACTTAATATCCATAAAGGAACATTACTAGATATGCTCGGGCGCCTTTCTCGCCTAACCAGCTTGAATCAGCTAATACGAAACATGTGTACAGTGATAATGGGCAATACCCACGAAAGACATGTTTGTGCTTTCAGGAAAGAGATTCTAAAATAGTTACTTGTTTCATAGACTGCTGATTATAAGCCCGAGCTATAAAAAAAATATGAAAAGCATCTGTTCAATTTTTCTTTTGATAATCTGAAAAAGGTCTAACTCAGAAAGATTCTCGTAAAAAAATAGGTTATTATTTGAGTAATTTCATAGAAACCTTCTAACAATGTAACCTAGTTATTGTTTTCCAAGACAACTTTACCATTTAGTACAAATTGATGCCAACAATACTCTCCATCCCGCTATAAAACGCCATCTTTTCAATTAGATAAAAAAAAACTGAAGGGAACCGGATGGTGAGGTCAATAGAAAGAAAATTCATGCAAAAAACGTACATATGCAAATCCATTCTATAGTTTTGGACACACTCGAACACACACACATACATACATACATATATATATCTTTCAATATCTTATAATTTGGACGAAATAAGTGCAGTTGAGGCCCACACAAAACCATTACTTTCTTCAGATCCAAGTTTTTCGCAATGTTACAGAAGTCATTAAAAATCTATCTCTCTCTTTTCTGTCTTTCTCTTTTTCTCTCTCTTTCTCTCTCTCTCTCTCTCGCTCTCTCTCTCTCTCTCTCTTTCTTTCTCTCTCTCCTCTCTTCTCTTCTCTCATTCTCTCTCAATTTGGAATAAATATGAAAAAAATGAATATATGATTTATGAAATGATGTTTAAAAGATATTGATCAATTTTGAAACCATATTTTACAGGAAGTATTAAATGCCGAAAGTAACCTATCCGCAACAAAGTCGTTATTCTCTGACTTTAGCCCAAGGCAAAAGAGAATTGTTGTAAGAGGTTTAGGCAAATTTTCTTGATTAAAGTACTACAGTGAAGTTTCGATATAAAGCCGTGATAAGATTATCTTGACATGTAAATTATCAAGTAATGGTTCCTTAACAAACTTGACAAGTCTTCCAAAGACGATTGTAAATCTAGATACCCAAAAACTTCTACTTGTTACGTGAGATTACGAAATCAGTCATACAAACATTCTGTAACTTTGTAATTAATTAGATAATCGTTCAATCAGCACATTAAACTCTTTTCTTAAATGAGAAGGATCGGAAGTGTCTCGGGAATTAGGGCTGAAAACTCGTCACCTGGGAAAATTAAAAGTTATTGGTCCAAATCCCGATCGCGCCACAGATATATCTTCAAATAAGACATTTCAGAGCCATAGCTTTTGACACCAAGGATAACATGAATACTTGAACTTTGTCATTATACACACGAATTTTGGATTTGATAAAAATAATGTTTGTGAAACACTATGTCCTCTTAAATCATTCTATCTTAAAGTCTGACCTTGATAGCCGACCTTCAACGTTCAGGTGACCATGACTTTGTCAACAGAAGATGCTTATCAAGGACTAGTACCCACACACCAAATATGGGCATTGCACAATGAATAACAATTAGATAATAGAAATATTAAGTTTTCATATCAAAGTTTAAGGATAAGGGTTACAACTTTGGCGTCAGCCTTTTACAGTTACTCTCGTCAAATGTCCATTGCAGAGAGGTACTGGTATATTGAAATTGGACAATATAAGTTAAATAGTGTAAAAAGCGACGAGGAAATAATAAATTAACAGTTTTAGTTTTCTTATCAAGTTTGAGGATAAGGGTTAAAATTGACATGTATTCTAACCAGATGAGCCATATTAGATGAAGTTTAATGCAGGCTACCTTAAAACCGTAGCCTGAGCATGGTAGTTTCTTTCTTTATTTTACAAATTAAGATTTCATATCAAGTTTTAGAGATAAGGGTTTGAAATTTGACCGTGACCTTTACCATATTACCCACATTAGATGCACGTTCTGCACGCTATTTATCCACATAATGTGAGCATTGTTGTTTTATAAGCACGAAATTATAAGGAGATGTTGCGTTTGCAAATTCATTTTTTGAGAGACGGAGAAAGGAAGACGGAAAGACGAACAGAAAGACGGACCCCGGTAAAACAATATACCCAAAGCTTATTTTAAGACGGCATAAAAAACATAACTACGAACAATTCTTTACGGTATTTCACTTAATAAGAAAATAAATCTATGAGATTAAAACAACGTTGTGGCAAAGAAGACGGTTTGTAACACTCAAATGCACCTTGTCCTAAATTTTGCTTTCCGCAATATTTACTATACAGATGAAAATCAAGCAATAGTCTCAAATATGGCGTCAGGCATAAATTGACCAAAATTAAGTTTAACAAATATTCAAGTTGAGGTCGCAATATTGCCACTAGTTGACTAAACTATTCATCCATACAAAACTCAATCGCCAAATGGTTTCGAACTCGAATGAGAAAAAATCCAGCTTTAAATTAATCATCCGTAATTCGGATTTATTGACATTTCACCTTGCCAATAAGTTTGGTAAAGGTAGTAGATAATATCAAAACAACAATAGTTGTTAGTTGGATATGCTAACGATGGTTAACGTTCAATCATCAATTAATAACTTATTTCGATATCTGTAGAAAATAAATGAAATTGCGCTTGACGATGTTTTAACAGAAATCATCACACAGTGCAAATGAAATACCAATAATACTGAAAAGCCAATGTTTTCTGTTGTTGTTGGTGGTGAGTTTTTTAACCAGTATCATACAATATCGCTTTTTGACGCCCTGAAAAACATATGATCATGCAAAACATTGTGAGAAAGGAAAAATAGTTTGTCTCAAGCAATTTCTTCTTTTCTCATCAGTTTTCAACCATAAATGGAACGAATTTTTCAATTGAAATGTCGGGTGCAACTTCTTTCAAATTGAACCATTCTGAAATCTTGTCGTCTGTATGAAGTGGCGGCACTAATGGAAAATCACATGACCCGTGGAATAATTGTGTTTGTTTTTCTGACTATATATAACTAATCGTTAGTCAAGCACATTAACCTAAAACAGGATGGTTCGACTATTGTAATAAAATAAAGCATTTTGTAAACTATGTAAACTGGGATATAGCATAAAGCAAAAACAACGTAACTATATCTTAAACATTGATCGTTGAGTCGACAAACCAACGAAAATGATTAGCGTAAAAGTTTTGAAGGATAGGTTTTATATTGATTAATTGAATGAGGTTTTACGCCACTTTTAACAGTATTTCAGGCATATCGCGGCGGCTGGAGCACATAACATAGGATTCCTGGTATTTCTCACACCAGTACTACCACAACATCCTTTCCTAGCCTCCAGCTGCTATCCAACTTAGGTTTACGATTATCCACCGATTGGCGAGAAACAAATGTCGGAAAGAATATGTGCCGCCGCCGAGGATGGATAAGTTTCAGAGTCTTCCCGCCATGCCGTAAGGAAGGAATTGACCAATCCCGGCTGTCAGTCAAGGAATACATCGACCTATCAAATCATGCGTTCAGCCCGGAATAAAGATTTTAATACCGACATTGGCCGCCGATTTTGCTCAGCTTTTTTGTTGGTTTGGTGACTTAAGGTCATAACTACAGCTTTTCAATCCAAACAACTATTCTACTGTTTATTTACATGTTACTTGCCATACATTTTGCAAAATAATGCCATTTAAAATCGAAGCGGGATATCTTGTTGGGGTGACAGGGCGGTGCAAAAGGAATCAGTGGGCGGGGTCAGCAATAGGTCAATTATTCGAAGAGCCCAATTAAAGTTTGTCTGCCGGATCACAAACCTAATTGGCAATGCCTGGTAAATTCAAGATTAACCACTGTGATGTTGTTTTGCGACATACATAGTTAGAATATCAGGCAAACGGTCATGTGGATAATTTTGTAATGAATTTGAAATTGAATAGAATATGTGAAAGACGAGTGTTTTAAAGGAAATTAAACATATGAACAAAATATACGGCATTGGTCTGAGAAAATCTCATTATCGCAGATTGAAAACTTATAGCCATCTCAAAAACAAGAAATAGTATCTTCTAGATTTATATATTCATTTATCGATTTTATGGATTAGGAACTTCCAATTCCATGCCAGACGATGACATCTAGAAATCCTAAGAATTATATGAATAAATTTGGGTGAATTGTTTGAATGGAATGATAAACGAGCGTGTTAGAATTACATTGGTAATTGGCCCTTGTCATGCTGAACCCGGAATATTCCTGTTTTGGCAGGAGGTCTAGACAAAGATCAGGCTGCACATATGTGCAGTCTGATCCTTGTCTAGACCTCCAGATTGTCCCTCTAAAGCCAGCATTGTTTATGCCATTGATTTTTCTAAACATTTACCAACCAAAAGTTAGTGCCTTCTGTGCTTTAAGTCCTTTGATATTAACATAATTTTATAGAGGATTTTATTCAGCATGACAAGGGTTAGATTTGAGCGAACATTTATGAAGTTCTTAACTCTTAAATGAACAGAGATCATTCTAAAGACCTCTTCTCTAGACTAAAGACCTCTTCTCTAGACTAAAGACCTATTCTCTAGACTAAAGGACTACTGGTATTTTTTCACAACAAGTCTAACGTCTTTTCATATCTAATACCCTTGTTTGTCCTGTATATTGTTTTCGCAATAAAAAAAATCAAGAATTATGGGTGTTTTTTATGGATTTTTAATCCCTCTTAATCAACTTTAATGAGTAACGGTATTTTCTAAATGACACAATAGCCGACGGATTCGAGATGTCAGTACAAATATATGCCTTATAAGATCATTTTGTGCTTTAAGACCATATGCAAATAAAGTAATAGTACGTCACTTTTAGAAAAACACGGGCTTATATACTATTTAATAATCTACATAAAGTACACCTTTACTAACAACTACGGGTGGGGTTGTGGTAGGGGGCGTTAGGTGCGTGAGAATTTGAACACCAGGATAGATCTGGACAGTCACGACCTTACCCCCATCCACACCCCATCCCATGTTAATGGTTTATGTCGGGCAAAAATGAACGGATTGCGTCTTACAATCAAATCGATAGACTAATCAAATCATACAGTTTTAACGGAACTGACCCTTGAACTCCAACATGGTCGACATTTATCTTAATCATTTTTTTTATTGTTTTGATGACATAAATGTCGCAACTACAGCTTATTCAAGCTTTACTTATGTCGCTTAGATCGCTAACAAACAATTTAACTCGTTGTTACAAATTACTGTCCATAAATGTTGAAATGTTTAATATCTGTTGTTTTGTTTGTTTGTTTGTTTGCCCTGTGGTCGGGGTCAGCGATCCGTCAATACAGCAACAAACCCTTATCTGTTTGTTCATAAACATTTCTAAAGAGTTTTATGCTGGCAAACTTGGTCGTATTTCTTGTGTAGGTTGATGTTTGATTATCAAACCTCCTTCCTCTCAGAACTTTCAATCAACCAAGTCATGCTGTATAAAATCCCTGAAGAAATTGCATTAAAATCAAAGGTCTGAAAGCACTGATAGTGCTTGTTGTTCAATAATCAATACATCTTTTGAAAATCAATTTCATAAACAACTATGGTAGGAGAAGTACAAGCAGGAGGTGTAGACCAAGATCAGACTGCACTTATGTGAAGGCTGATCTTTGTCTATACTTCCTGCCCAAACCGGAATATTCCGGGTTAAGCATGACAAGGGTTAAGAAGCCTGTGTTTGTCATACAAAGTTGCCACCGTATTTGCTATGTTTCTCGCACATGGCCTTCAGTTCTACCTTAGACATATGACCGTCAATAAATAGGTATTCACGTAAGCTACCAACGTACCAAATATAAATATTGAAACATAAGTAGCTTTTCATTTATAGGAAACTGTAAAGGTTTCCAGATTGTCATCAAATTGTTTTCGTCATAAGAGTTTAAAATTTTACCTTACCCTAAACCACAAGACCAACTAAAAAGGTAATCGGTAACCTACTTTTGTGTTAAGTATTAAGATAATAAATAATATTAGAATCATTGGAAACATGCAAGTTATCAGGTTCAATTTTCGACAGACAGACATACGGACAGATGTAGAAACAGACGGACGGACATTAGTAAAACAATAAACCCCTGACCTTTGAAAGCGGGGGGGGGGGCATAAAATATATAATTCCACAAATAGAATAAATGCACGAATATACTGACAATGCAATAATAAGGAATACGCTTCAAACTGAATGGGTTACTTTACGAGTCTATAGCGACGTTCAAACATCAATTATTTCATACACTTAAATGATGTAACACGAAGGTTGAGCTAATTTCTATCAAACACCGTTTATATTAATTCTGTCTAAAACTAACCAGAAACAAGATTATATCCCATTAGAGACATGAAATATCCAGCCCACACGCTTGTTTCTCTTTAACCCATTCCAACACAGTGGAATTTTAGACCGGTCCAAATTGAAAGGAGCTGCAGACGACAATTTCAAGTTGATGGAATTTTAATTTTTTTCGTCTTTTTGGATAGAAAACATTGTGGATAATGAAGAAATTGCTTGATCCAAGCAATTTCTTCATTTTCCACAATGTTTTCCAAAGGCTTTTAATTGAGGGGCGTAAAAAGGAGGAATTGAGTGGGAATGGGTTAAAAGGTTATTGGTTAGTTACATGACGCTTTACTACATGAACCTAAGTATGATACTAACATGTTGTTGTTGATCTCAAAAGATAACTCATACTTCATTATTCAGCTGTAGGATTAGAACTTTGCGTTTTCCTGTAACAAAATATCTTTTCAGCAAATAATAAAAGAGGTCCATGAACATCCATGTAAAGTATAAAGATATCCATTTGATACTGTCTAAGGAGACTACCTTTAGTTAATACGCTAGATTTCATATATGGTAAAAAGCCCCCCAAAAGCTAGGTTTTTCATCCGATCAAAATTCTTTGAATGAAACTGATAAAGGGTCACCAAATGATCATTTCTGTGAAATTTGGTTAAATGCCAACACGTAGCTTCTGAGAAGAAGCTTTTTTAAAGAAAAGTTTATGGACGGACGAACGCACGCACACATGACGGAACCCAACGCTTTGACAATAGCCCGCTGGCCTTCGGTCAGTGGAGCAAAGAAAATGTAATACTTTGTGTCAGTAGGTATTTTCATACTTTAATGCACACAAAAATAAGAATCTCTTCATCTAATTAACAAGAGCCGCCGGAGACGGATTACGCTCCCCGAATATGGCCCCCCTGTAACAAAAAGTATGAACGGGAAAAAATGGTTTGGACGGACTGACGGACGGACGGACAAAGTGGCGGATATATGCTCGATCTTTATGAAACAAAGTCTCTAGGCCTAATGGGTCAGGAGGAGATTTAAAAAAAATAATAGTAATACTTATGTTGCCATAGAAACATGTTGGATTTTTTACAATCAATTTCATTTTTTTTTTTTTTTTTTTTTAGCTATATGTAAAGAGAAACTCTTACAGAACAATTCTGCAAAATTTGATTCAAAATTGTCAAACTGCATGGCAGGAGATGTTGTATAAGTAGTATATGACAGACAACCGGCGATGCAGTTGCCTACAACAGGATGCATGAACACCAGACAAGGGGCTATCACAATAAAGCACATTGTTCTCAGGTGAGCTAGAAATACAACGAAATCTGTCAAGTTCTTTTAAAATAATTTCATTATAAATAAATAATCCATCAGAAGCATTACAATCTAATATATAGGACATGTATAAAAATAAAAAAAACAAGTATATTAGTAATCTGGAAGTGCACAATGTCATCTACATTTATTAACCCTTGTCAAGCTGATCCCGGAATGTCCCGGTTTTTGCTGGAGGTATGGACAAAGATCAGCCTGCACATAAGTGCAGTCTGATCTTTATCTACACAACCTGCATGTCCCTTTTAAGTTATGGTTGTTTATGAAATTCCATTTTCAAAAAAGATAGAGACCTACAAATAGTACTTTCAGTGCTTTCAGCCCTTTGATTTTCATGCTGTTTTGAACAAGATTTTTTCAGTATAACAAGGGTTAAGAGTCCCTGGTTATAAACAAATACTTGTTCAATAATTGAAACTGATAAAAGATTCATTAGTGGTCAATCATTTACACTATTTCTGAAATTAATATAATTTTGGTTAGAATATTTTTTTCTGGATTAACCAGGGACGATACATTTCACTTTCTAGAAGGTCACATTTTGTCTGACGGATCAGATTTATTATGAAAGCTTTAACCTTTGATCATTCTAGAAAACAAACATTTGTAATGTAATCAACACACACATGTAATGTAATTTACGAACAATTTTAATGTAATACATGAGTTAAGCTTGATTAGTACTATGTTTTAAATAATTAAATAATTTAAATATCCCTTATTCTATCAATCCGAGACTAGAATATTTGCTTACGGACAACTTTGAGAATATAAAAGTTTCACAACAGCTGTCACCTTGATTTGAGGCTACTAACACAATATAGCAAATTGCACATCAACTCAAATTAGAGTACATTTGTACAAATTTATATGTTCATATCTATCGATGAATAAAGAAACTATAGCCTAGCCAAATCAGAACAGATAAACTTGTGTTGTTGCAATAGAATAGATTTGTTTGTTTGAATGGTTTGAATGGGGGTTTACGCCGCTTTCAACAATCTTTCAGTTATATCGCTGCGGCTGGAGCACCTAACAATGGCATCCTGGTATTTCTCACACCAGTACTGCCATTACATCCTTTCCTAGCCTCCAGCTGCTATCCCACATAGGTCTACGATTATCGACCCATTGGTGAGAGACAAATAATCGGAAAGGATGAGTGCCGCCGTCGGGGATCGAACCCGGGACCTCTAGATTGACAGTCCAACGCGCTACCAACTGTGTGCATAGAATAGATCTCTTTATAAGCGATTACTCTTTCTCTTAAAGGACTTTAGGAGATAGAAAAATGTCTCGTACAAGAGAAATCCATATATGAAGTTTACTGATGATAATGTAGTAAATTTCCAATTTCACTTGTCCTTCAGATAAGAGTATACTCGTACTCGTAGTCTGTTTTATTAAAACAAAGGAATAATTACTACAATCGAAATCACTCAGTCTTCTGTTCATAATAATTCCTTAATATTGAATTTTATCCTTGCTTTTCCGCTTGTCTTTCAATATAGTTGGGCTCATTGAGGTCCTGCAATTCCAGCCATAATCTCTTCCTGAATGTTTTTTTGTGTTAATTAGAGTACTTTGATATCTTTTCTAAATGATGAGAGATTGTGGTTCTTGAAATATTTTTCCTGTTTTTTCTTGATAGATGTTTAATGTTGCTAGGCTAGCAAACTGCTAAAATTTCGCATAAAATAACTCTTTGCTCAAGGTTGAAAGAACAACCCAATTGAATGCTTCTTTCCCTTTAGTGGACTTGTATGAACTGACACACCTTACAGAGATTTCCACGAGTTTCTTTTTAAGAGATTTCCTTATTTATATAATTCTATTTATTTTCCGGCATGAAATTCTATGAGCCTGGAGATAGGCTGACTTAACCCTCCTTACATTAAGAATATACCAGGAACAAACACTACAGTAATCAAAGTTGCATTCTACTGACGCTGTTCTCACTGCAGGTAATCTAGCAAATCCCATTCTCAGTCCATCAATTATATCATTCAAAACTATTTGCCTCTCATCTCTTGTTTTGAGATGATCTTTGGGAACTTCAGCTCCAAATCGAGAATTTCTCGCCATCTTCTCTTGCCTTGCACCAAGATGGTAAGTATCTTGTTTATGTGAAAAATTTCATACCTTGTTGAGTTTATCATAGAACTTTGTAAGACCTTGGTTGTTTTGGAGTCTCTATCTACAGTTAATGTGGGAATAAGAAAAATCTTCCACTACGAGAGACTCTGCAATATCATACGCAATTCTATTTTTGTCTTGACGTATATGTCTTGTGTACAAATCCCCTCACCAAATCATTTCAAACCCACAGTATGATAATCAGGCATCAGCACAGCTAAGAAACTACTGCAAGATCAACAATCTACCGTCATATTCACAATAGCCCCAAAGAAGAGTTCTGACCTGACTTGTACGAGGATCTGAATCTACATACATTTTACCTTCCATTCATAGAAACACGAATGTGGTGGGATTTCGTAGTCAAGTCTCATGGTTTCTTGCTGAACCATATTTCTCTTTTCTGAAATGTCTGCTTCATTCAGGCAGAATATGTATTGATTTTTTTATTGGTCAGTTTCTGAGAGAGTCTTTTTGGAAAGGAGATGTCCAACGAAGTTTAAAAGCCATGCGTTAGTTATTCCAAAAGGTGTGTCCATCAAAGCGAGGTCAAGGTTATATTACCATTGATTTTCTTTGCATATTTTCCAGGGTTTTTTTTTTTTTTTACTCATTTGTAAACCAATGATATACTGTTGCAGTTAAACTTAAAATTCAATGCTAATCCTTTCTTAATTTCCCTGCAAATTTCAACTGACAGACTTTCTGTTGAAGAGTTTATGAAATGAAATTTAAACCCATAATTAAATACATTCCATAATGTCAATAATTTCATTTCCAGACGTCACTCTGTTGTCTGCTTTTTAAGATGTCTGTTGAATTGATTTTTACTACCAAGACACTTGATACCTTGTGACTCTGATCTGCTCAATGGAGAGCTTAAGCCTATCCAAGGTATGATAACCATTTTATTTTCTTTTGGAAAAGCTTACTGATAGCTAATCTTTCCTGTCACATTATGCCACATCTTAACTTGATTAGAATTAAGAAGTTATTTAAAAATTCAATGTTTCTGAATGAAAATAGAATAATAATTCCTGTCTCTAATTTATTAACTAATTGCTTTCACTAACAATCAACGAGACTATTGCAGGTAAGTTTTTTGAATGGAGTTTTACGCCGCTTTCAACAATCTTTCAGTTATATTGCGGCGGCTGGAGCACCTAACAATGGAATCCTGGTATTCCTCACACCTGTACGACCATTACATCCTTTCCTAGCCTCCAGCTGCTATCCCACATAGGTCTACGATTATCGACCCATTGAAGGGAGACAAATAGTGGGAAAGGATGAGCGCGGCTGTCGGGGATCGAACCCGGGACCTCTAGATTGACAGTCCGACGCGCTACCAACTGCGCTATGACGGCGGCTCACCAGGTAAGACTATATCTTAAAAACTTGCCCAAAACCTATCAATTAACAGTTACCTAGATTGATTGAACGGGGCTTAATGCCACTATTAACAGTATTCCAGTCATATCACGGCAACTTGAGCACATACCTATGGATTCACACCAATACTACCAAAAAGCCTCCAACTGCCCGTCCCACTTAGGTATACAATCATCCAGTTAGTTGGAGACAAATGTCAGAAAAGATATTTGCTGCCGCAAGAGATCGAACTGGGGACCCCTTGATAAGGAGTCCTACGCACTACCAACTGCGCTATAGCAGAGCCCAATAGTTACAATGGGAGAGACAAGTTCAGTGCTAATCTCAAATGGCAAGCAAGCTGTTCTCCTACTATATTAGTATAGCCTTTGCTATTTTAGATTACTTATAAGTAAACACTGTCTAATTCAAAGAAAGGTAATTTTGTGGTTTCCTCAGCATTCATCATTTGTGAATCCCCCCTTTTGTGCAAGTAAAGAAAAGCCATGTCCATCTTATAGTGCTTTTTACTCTTTTTTCCCAAATGATGCATATAATCATAAAAGTATAAATACTATGCATTAAGATTTACAGTATGTGTTACTTTTATTTCAGATTTTTCTCAAACATAACAAGAAATATTTAAACATTAAAAAGTCGACTGGGACCGATATCCTTAAAAACACAGCAAAGAGCAACTGTAACACAAGGCTAAGATGCAAAACTTTAAATCACATTTTTGTTCGTTTGGTTTCAACAGGTTACTTATTTCTTTACATGTATTATCTTTTTCTTCATACCCTGGAGCCAAGAAATAGAATCAAGGCCTTTTAAACAATTATGAATAACATGTAGATGATTTAGGAGTAAGGTGAACCAGAAAATACTTCCAAGAATGTAGGGTGCTAAAATATTTATCCTTATAAGGGTATGTGATGCTTTTAACAATTTCCTGTTTTTCTGGGGGGGTTGTTGTTGTTTTTTATTTTAGACCTGTCCAGATTGAAAGAGGTTGCAGACTGCGATAAAAATTTGATACAATTTGAAATGAAACAGTTCCATGTGGTATAACATATTGCAGGAAAGGGAAAAAATGCTTGTTACAAGATATTTCTTCTTTTTCCACAATGTTTTCTCGAGTATATCCTGTTTGTACAGGAAAGGTTTAAGTTATTTCTGTCATATCATCTTCAACAATCCTTTGGATTTTAGCAAGTGAGACAAGATTTATCCTATTTTCAGGACCATATTTTGTGTGTAGATGGGTGAGGTACCGAGGTGTCCTATGTTTTTGAATTGAATTAACCCATTCCCAAAAAGATGCTTCTAGACGCCCCCTAAAAAAAATCAAGAAAACATTGTGTAAAATGAAGAAATTGCAATTTCTTCATTTTACTCAATGTTTTTTATCCAGAAATGTGAGAAAAATCCAAACTTTCAATAACTCAATTTTACTTGTTTTCTGCGACTCCTTTCAATTTGGACCCGTCTAAAATTCTGTTGTTTGGGAATGGGTTAAGACTGTATGTGCACTTGACATTAACATTTTGAAAATCTAATAAGGTTTGTTGTGGAGAGCAGTGTACAATCTATTCAATTTTGGTTGTTTTACGATTCAATACAAGTTGTAAAACTTCTACCTTCACTGTAACAATGTTGAATCTACATTTATTCATATAAAAGGACATTTTAGATAGGGGATTCTTTTACCCCTTTTTGTTAAATCAAATGTCAGTTTTTCTTATTTTAGACAATTAGACTGAAACAAGTCAAATTTTCGAGTTGGGAGAATAATGTTAATAATCTGCTGTACTCAACGGTACAAAACCTAAACCTTTTATCACACAATCTAGCCTTTTATACCCCTCAAGAAAAATAAAGGGCCTGTTTTGCCCTAAAGGCCTGATTTTACTGACTTACTGATTCATTATTGTTCCTGCCTTTACCTTATCCCCAAGAAAAAAAAATAGAAAAACATTATGGAAAATAAAGATTAGCTTCAAACGTGAAATAATCAAATTTGTTCATTTTCACAAACTTACATTTGTGTTTGCAACTTCTTTGAAATTTGATATTGAAATGTTTACGTCTGGTAAAGGGGAAAGGAATAGTAAGTTTTTCTTTAACCCATTACTAGACAACAAAATTCAATATTGGTGAAAATTGAAAGAAAACAAAACTTTTAATTACTCCAACGTACAATTAAAAGTACAAAAAGTTTATGAAATTTTAGATTTTTTTCAACTTCCTGGTTCGATAAAATTGTGGATAATGAAAAAATTGCTTGTAACAAGTAATTTCTTCATTTTCCACAATGTTTTACAAAGCTTTTTTCTTGAGGGGCATCTAGAAGCGTCATTGTGTGGAAATCGGTTTAAAGTATATGTAACAATTCCATTAATTCCTGAGAAAAAGACTTTATAAGTTTTTACCATATGTCCCATATGGTAATTAGTCTCATCCACAAAATTAAAGTTTTTATTTGATTTCTAAATTGGAATCTAATAAAGGATCACCAAATGTTCTTTTCAGTGAAAATTGGTAGAAATCTGTGCAATACTTTCCAAGGTGAAAATTATAAAGTAAAAGTTTACAGACTCTCAGATGGACGCACAAAGGACGCAACGCCGGTACAATAGCTTACTGGCGCTAATGAAGAATTTGTAACAAGTAATTTTGTATTCTGTACATTGTTTTCTACCATGAAAGATACTGATATTTTAAATATTATCAATCAGAAATTATTTTTTGCAACTTTTAAAACTTCAAACTTAATAAATAATCTAGCAATCAATTTAAGCATAACACATAAAATTCTCTGACAATATTTAAAGGCAACAAAGGCTTATAAGTAAATGATACTAGAGTATTATCCATTAAGACACCTTCAATTTCTCTGCTTCTCTCTCCTTTTTACACTTCAAGATGATTGAGTCAAAGCTAGCCAGGTAGAATAAACCAACAACTCTCAATATACCCATTAACAGGAACTGGAAAACAAGAAATGAGACATTTCTTCTAGATATTATTCTTGTGCAGAGAATGATTTTCTTGGCCACATTATATTTCATCAACATAAACATTTTTGGGGAAAAGAGAAATTGCATATCACAAGTAATTATGCCTTTTCAAACAAAGAGATCTCTTTCTTTATTTCTATCAACAAACAATTTCAGTGAATGATTGAATGAGGTTTACGCCACTTTTAGCACTGATGTAAATCAAACAAGAGAATCATGATGGTCCTCAGCTACTCACCTGATGAATAATCTCAAAAATTGACTAAGTGATCTCACTTAGTGACCTGAATGATTGTAGCTGTGTCTAGGTCAGGAGCCCTAAGAAAACATCAGGAACATTATTCAAAAGAATTAAGCCTATATCATAATAGTTTTTTAAAGAGATTGATTTAGCCTAGAGTGGTAAGAGGGAAATTGTCTATAATGCTCCTTTTCCTGTGACGTGGGACAGAACTGTCCCCATAATTAATTAGGATCTTCCTTTTGAGGACACAAGCATTTTTAGAAATTTGAAAAAGATATGGTCAAAATTGTGACCTAAAGAGTGGTAATGCTGAATTATTGTTGATGGACAATGCACAACACAAAACACATAACAATGACATTCAAGTATCACAAAAGCTCGTAATGAGCTAATTGTTCTAAAAAGAGCTAGCAAGATAATCTTCAGAGATCAATTTTTGAAGCCAATACCTGTGTTATAACATCCAGAAGAGAGGTTGCTGGGGACATGCCTGCTCCACCATTAGCTAGCAACCATCCATCCAGACCAAAATAACTAACAAACTTTCCATTCTGTAATATAGAAAACATGTAACCAATAGGTAGTGACCAACTTCATGAACCATCAATGCTCATCTTTAAGCTTGACCAAGTTGTCATCATGGTGATGGTTCAAATAAAGTTAAACTTACATTGAGCAAAATTTATAGCCCCTACAATATATTAGATATTTTTTTTAAAATCTCTGTTAACAATTTTCTGAGCACATAGTTCTGATCAAAATAATCTATTTATTTCAAGCTATAACAAATGAGCTTAAATGTGGCATCCTGAAATTATACAAGAAATTTCTAAAATTTGACACTGTGCCTTATTTCTAAACCAATCTGGACCTATAATCAAATTGACCTAGTTATCAACAAGATCAATATTCTGAGCTAGTTTCACAATGGTTGCACAAAAAAAAAAAACGATTTCCAAGTTGTAAGATTAATAACAGCATTCCCTCCTAGTTTGCCACTCTTCCGATATACCAGTCATCACTTTATTCAGATTGTCATCATCAACCTTTTAATACCCCTTAATATGAACTAGAGGGGGTATATTGATTTCACAACATCTTTCTGTCTGTCCATCCATCTGTTCGTAGAATTTTTAATTCTGTACTTCAACTCTAGAACAAAGTGACCTACAACTATGAAACTCTACGCAATTGTTGCCAATGATCAGAGGGAATGCCCTAGTGTTTAGGGGTCACTTGGGTCAAAGATTAAGGTCACAATAAACCATATCTGTGCTCTAACTCATAATCCATTTGACCTAAAACCTTGACACCTCATTTGAATCCATGAAGTTGTCCTATTGTTTGCGGTAAAGTAAGTCAAAGGATTATTGAGTCAGTGACAAAGTGCTGGTTGGGGGAATAATCCACTTTTCGATAATTCTGGTTTAGATTGGAGTGATCTTAAATTTTATAGTCTGGTAATTCACCAATGTCAAATAAAAAACTTGATCAATAAATAAATTCTTTCGTTCAAAGTGAAAGTAAACTTTGATCTTCAAACATTTACATTAAGTATTTTTGTTGGTTTGGCAGCCTAAATGTCATTACTACGGCTTATTCATTTCCGCAACAAACCAACAATGCGCCTTTTACTATATGTCCTTAACCAAATATTTTACAAAATACTCCCTGGCAACATATTCTATAAAATACCACAATTGGAGGTCAGTAGGCAAAGTTGGCCATCTGCCAATTCAATTGATTAAACCTTTCCTATTTTTCAAAATTTTAGACCTGTCCTAATTCAAAAGTTTCACAGACAACAATTCAAATTAGATTTTATCTGAAAAATAATCATTCTGTAGGGATGAAGAAATTGTTGACAGAGAAGATATTGCTTGTTACAAGCAATTTCTTCTTTTTCCACAATGTTATTTTTTCAAGTATAAGAACACAAGGATGTAAAAACCAGGGATAGAATAGGAAAGGGTTAAGAAGGCCAAAGAAAATATCAAGAACTCATTCAGCCTTGCACCTTCTTTTGTTTTCAAACAGTGTTTCAAAACACAACTCGAAAGGACATGAATTCTATTACATTGTAATAAAAGTATTTTACCAAACTATCATTGAGTATTGACTTAGCAACGTCTTCAGGTTTTAATAAGCCGGCAGTTTCTGATATCAACATAGTTTCTTTAGGCTGAAATAGAGTAATAGAGACAATTATATTTGGTGTCACTGATATCAAGACTATTCAGCAAATTTCGTCTATTAGATAGGAATTGAATGTCTTTATGATCAATATTTCAGTGATATTGTCAAATATCAAATGGAATAAATTTAAAATCTTTGATCTACAGTAATTCATAGACCGAGAAAATATTTCATATATTACACTTAATGTTAGAATAATGGAATTAACAAATTGACAGTGTAAGTATTCCACTAACAAGATTTCAAGAAAGAGTGAGGATAGTTAGACTTTTAGTCATGATATGCTCAGAAAGGCATTACCATTGTTGCAAAAATACTTTTAAAATCCCTATTTGTCTCTCTAGTCAAACCTTTCTAAACTGACCCATTTATAATAAGTATTGAATATGAGAACATTTGAAGGTAACAGTCCTTGTACTTTTTTCCTTCCTTTATCATCTAATTTTGACCAGTTTTAAGAGATGTGCAATTGGAATATAAATTGTTTAAACCCCCGAATTGTCATTTGGTGGTCTTAACTCTTGTCACGCTGACTATAATCATTTTCAAAATTGCATGAAAATCAAAGGGCCGAAAGCACTGAAACTACTAGCTGTAGATCAATATTTATTTTGAAATTTAGATTTTATAAACAACTTCTACCTCAAAGGCACAAACAGGTGGTGTAGACTAAGATCAGACTGCACTTAGTGACTGGTCTTTGTCTATACCTCCTGCAGAAAAGAGGTTCAGCATGACAAAGGTTAATTTGATTCCATCTCAAAGAAGACCTCCACTTTTCTATATGCCAGATCTTTCCATACACATTCAGAACTGGCATTTGTTAAAATGGGTTATTACATACCTTTCCCTCATTTTCTTGTTTAAAGCCTGGTGTATCTGTATCTGGTGGGAATGCCACAGTAACCCTAATATTGTGTGGAGTCATCTAAAACAACAAACTTTAACAGTGTGTCAGCAACAGAATTCATTGCAAAATTACCAGATGACAACTTTTTACACCGGTCCAAATTCAAAGAAGTGGCATCATGACAATTTGTTGAAATGGAATTTAGTCCAATGAAATCATGTCAAAATGATTTGTTTGTTTTTTTAACCCCTTCCCGTTTTTCAAAATTTTAGACCAGTCCAATTTGAAGGGGAGTTGCAAACAACAATCAAAAGTGGGTACAATTTGAAATGTAAGGAACCTACAGGTTAAAAAATATTGCAGGAAAAGAAGAAATTGCTTGTGACAAGCAATTTCTTCTTTTCCCACAATATTTTCTCAAGTATAAATTCACGGGGACATGAAAACAAGGGATTGTACAGGAAAGGGCTAAAGGGCATAATGCCATTTTTAACAATTTTTCAGTCATATTGCGGTGGCTGGAGCACCTTACAATGGATTCCTGGTATATCTCACATTAGTACTACCACTACATTCTTTCCAAGCCTTCAGCTGCTGTCAAACTTAGGTTTACAATTATCCACCCTTTGTTGAGAGACAAATGTCAGAAAAGATATCGATGCTCCAGCGTGAAACAGTTGTAACTGCCTATATGTTTATATGGGTTCCAACTGTTTCACACTGAACCATCGATATGTGCTGCCCCCAGTGATCAGACCAATTACACTCCATCATTGAAGTCTGATGCACTACCAACTACGCTAAGACTGCAGCCCCATATTGAAACGAAAATTTACCAAATAAGACCTTCAGTCGAATTAAATTTTTCAACTGTTACTCTTCATAAAATTCAAAATCAAAATGTAAATCACTGTCCATTGCATAATGAAACAAATGAGGCCTTCCAAGATAGATTCATAGATTTATGTGTAGAGTAATGTTTGTTCATTACAAAGCCATGGGGGAAAATCAAAGATAGACCTATTGCTCTTACGACTATTGAAAATACAGCAGATGAAGTCTCTTGATCTTTTCCAAAGAATATTCATTGATCTTGCATTTGTTACCAAATATAATTTTCCCATAACTGCTTTTAACTTTTCCAGAAATTGCTTAAGGATTTTAACCATATATCAAAGAAATTCTGTTTTTTTACTGTGTGACAATTCAACACAATAAAACAGAGTTCTTACCTTTCAAATCAATATAATTAATGTTTTCTTACATTTCAAAGCAAATTCGACAAAATTTGACATAAATAAATAGTTTCCAAAGAGTAAATTTGGTATTTTATTACATTCTGCAAAAATGTAATTTGTTGAAAATTTAAGTCAATGGACAAAATGCTGTAGACCGTTAGAAAGTGTCTTCTGATATATTACGTATATTTACCCATTACAAGACGACAGAATTTTAGACTTGTCCAAATTTAAAGAAGTTGCTGACAATATTTCAAATTTTGTTAAAGTAGGAAAGTAAATGCCAAATAGGGTAGAAAACATTATGAGAAAAGGAGGAATTGCTAGTTACAAACAATTTCTACTTTTCCCATAATGTTTTCCATTATCATATTTCTTCAGAGCATCAGAAATCCTCATTGTGTAGTACTGGGTAAACCATCAATAAGTAGATGGCTACTAATATTTCAAATTGATGTGTCAGTTGTAAGATTTGACTTAATCCATTACCAGACGGCAAAATTTTAGACTGGTCCAAATTAAAAGGAAATGCAGATGACAATTTGAAGTTTAGATTTTAGATTTGTTCAACTTTCTGGGTAGAAAGCATTGAGTAAAATGAATAAATTGCTTGTTAAAAGCAATTTCTTAATATACACAATGTTTTCTCAATTGGTTTTCTAGAGGGGCATCAAAAAATGTCACTGTGTGGGAATGGGTTAAACTCAATAGTAACAAAGGTCTGCTCTTGTAATTGTTATTAGACCTGAAATAATATTTGTACACACCAAGTCATTTTTTCTAGGTTATTTTGTTTACAAAATTTCCAGATTGTACGTCTTTGTAAGAAAACCCACAACTATCTAATCCATCAGCACATACCTCCATTTGAAGAGCTTCAGCAAAGCCTCTCAAAGCAAACTTGGAAGCAGAGTATGCTGTAAACCCAAACAACCCTATCTGTCCAGCTTGTGAAGACAGGAGAACTATCCTACCTCCTCCTTGTTGGATCATTGATTTTATCACAGCTTTTGTGGAGTGGGCGGCACTCAGATAGTTAGCTTCCATTTGGTGCTAAAATACAAGTCATTATTTTCCTTCTAAATGTACTTTCATATTCATCTTCACTTTACTACCAATTTATTACGATTATCATGCTAAACCCAGAATGTTTCTGCTTTGAATGGAGGTATAGACGAAGATCAACCTGCACATAAGTGTAGTCGGATCTTAGTCTATATCACCTGTTTGTTCCTTTCAAGTAGGAGTTGTTTATAGACTTTAAATATTGATCAAAAACTAGTACTACCTGTCCTTTCAGTCCTTTGATATTCATGCAATTTTGAAAATAATTTGATTCAGCATGGCAAGGGTTGACAGCACTCTTAAATTTCAATGGCTATAAGGACAACATTCCATATTCACTTTACTTTTAATCTACTAGTTTATGAGAATCTGCTATCTAATCTTTAGTTCAAAGGTTTCCTTATTCCTCATGGTTTAGGAGAAGATTTTCAAAAATGTCCTTCTTTATTCCTATGTAAAGTCAAGGACTGGACAGAAAAGGGCTTATTTTCAGAGTAAAATTCTTTGAAGTACTTTGGTAGAGGGTCAATAGATGAGGGCATATACCAAATATCAAAGCTCCAAGCCTTATGCTTTGGGAGTTGAAGATTTTTTATGTTTTTTTCACTTGGTTGCCATGGCAACAATATTTCTTGATGGATTTCAATTATTCGGTGTATTTTGAAAGAGCATGGCCTAGGGATAATGTCTGTGAATTTTGGTAGAAATTCCGGGGTTAGTTAAGGAGGAGAAGATTTCTTTTTTAATTGTGAATGGACAAACAGAGGGACTGACAGACAGATGAATGACAGATGGATTGTAGAAGCTCATTATGAGCACTTTGTTCTCAGGTAAGCTATAAATAGGTATATATCAAGATAAGTTTGTGAAACACTATGCCCCCCGAAACAGGAATTCTGTAGAACCGGGTGATTTTTATTGTGTCTTTTTCTTTGTTTGAGGGAAAAGGGTTAAAATTTTGACCTTGACCTTGATGAAATGACATTCCCTAGTTGCGCCTTGTTGAGACATAACTTTATACCAAATATTAGCATTTAACTTAATTAGGGATGAAGTTATAGGAAAATGTTTAGTTGGCAGGTTAAGTTTTTGAGTAACCTTTTAGGGAAAAGGGTTATTTTTTTTATCTTGACATTGATAAAATGACCTTCCCTAGTTGGGCCTTGGTGAGACCTACCTACATACTAAATATTAGCATTGTAACTTAATCAGGGTTGAAGTTATAGGAAAATGTTTAGCTGGCAGGTTAAGATTTGCAGACAGACAGACGGACAGACAGACGGACACCAGTAAAACAATATGACCCGATCTATCGATGCGGGGCATAAAAATAACAAGAAATTAAATTGGAACAAGGTGCCAAATTGTCACAAAATACGCCCAGCACACTGCTTAATATTAACTGGGGGTTTGAATAGAACTGAGGTTATTTTGAATGAATATTTTTTGTCAAATAAAGTATGAAAAACAACAAAGGACAATAACTCAAAATATACCCTAGGTAGAGTTATGGTTCTTGTACTCCCACTTGGTGAGCTCTATCCATCCATGAAGTTTCATGAGTTCTAGCTATTATACTTTTAGAGATATACTCTGGGCAAGATTCAAGAATGAAAAACAACAAAGGGCAATAACTAAAAAAATAGGCTAGGTAGAGTTATGGTTCTTGTACACAGCACTCCCACTTGGAGCTCTATCCATCCATGAAATTTCATGATTCTAGCTATTATACTTTTAGAATTATACTCCAGACAAGATTCAAGTACGAAAAACAACAAAGGGCAATAACTCAAAAAAATAGGCCAGGTAGAGTTATGGTTCTTGTGCACTGCACTCCCCATTGGTGAGCTCTACCCATCAATGAAATTTCATGATTCTAGCTTTTGCACTTTTAGAAATATACTCCAGACAAGATTCAAGTATGAAAAACAACAAAGGGCAATAACTTAAAAAATAGGCTAGGTAAAGTTATGGTTCTTGTACACTGCCCGGACGCCACGGGTGATCCCATAATACGTCCCGTCTTCAACGGGCGTATAAAAAGATGTGCTTGTGGAACACTTATGTTGCTGTTTATCTTGACAGGCCTACCAACTCAACCTTTACCTGATACATGTATACAGTAATCGCATCTTGAAATACAGACAACTGTTGCTGTGTAGAGTTTTGGATAGATAGTCAGACAAACAGACAGATAGATAGACAACTACATGTGCCCAAGGTCATGCAATAGCTTAAGAAAGATGTTGATAATTACTCACTCTAAATGCCTGTGGATCTATATCTTGAAATGATCTACTGATGGCCATCCCAGCAGAGTTCACCAACATAAAAACTGGACCAAGCTTTTCTTCAGCCTTGAATAAATCATACAGACTTATTGACTAAGTAAATCATACTGCTACTCTACTTAACCCATTATCAGACGACGAAACTTTGAACTGGTCCTAATACAAAGATATTACAATCAACACTTGCATGTTGATCAATTTCGAATAACTTTGTCTTTCTGGATAGAAAACTATGTAGAAAATGTGGAAATTACTCCAGAGAATCAATTCCTTCATTTCCCACATTTTTCTAGAACTATGTCCTAGTTAAAAAGCAGAATTATGAGAGAATGGATAAAACTATTTGAAGTCTATCACAATCTGTAACAAGCAAATTTTTAGTTTCAGACATTTTCCCTCAGACTTTTTAGTTACAAATAACCCATTCCTACACAATGACATTTTTTGACAACTCAGAAGAAAAACAATGGAGAAAACATTGTGTAAAATAAAGAAATTGCTTGCAACAAGCAATTTCTTCATTTTCCACCTTTTTTAACCCAGAAAAGTGAAAAAATCTAAAATTTCATAAAGTTGAACTTGTCTGCAAATCCTTTCAATTATGATCAGTCTTAAGTTTTGCCATCTGGCAATTGGTTAATATTAATTGAGTTTACAATTCTGCCCAGTGTTGGACACTAGATTTCAATGTTACAACATCAACATCATAGTCAAGATACAGTGTAAAGACACTTGCAAAGAGTTTGCACTAACCTTCACCCTGTCAGGTTAGCAATTAATAATCACTAATGTACTAGCCTACATTTTACAAAGGAATTCATGACTTTCTTGAAGCATGTTCTAGCTCACTAACCTCTTGCACCGTTCTTTCTACATCGTTGTAGTTTGTAGACAGATCAACGGATAAACATTGGACTTTTCTGTTTGGTTTTAGATTCTTCTGTAATTCTGTCTTAGTCTCCTCCAACTTCAACTGTAAGCATACAAATATGAGTCTGTCCATCTGTTTGTCTGTCATTAGATATCATTTTACTAGCTAAAATTTTAGTAGGTAGTGAACTCTTTCAAACTCGACAGGAAGCATCACATCTGTACGAAATTGCCTTATCTTAACCCATTACCAATCAACAATGTTTCAGGCCACTGTTAAGATGATACAACAGAAAACATTGTCGGAAAAGGAGAAAAGGCTTCTAAAAAGCCATTTCTCCTTTTTCCACAATGTTTCCATCCATATTCAGTCTTTTTTTTCAAATTAGACACTCTTTAAAATGTCATCTGCAAATTCTTTTCAATTTGGAAGAGTTAAAAATTTGTAGAATGGGTTAACTCATCCCCACACAACAAATTTTAGACTGATCCAAATTGAAAAGATCTGCAGACAACATTTGAAGACATATGAAATTTTGGATTTTTTCTACATTTTGGGTAGAAAACATTGTGGATAATGAAGAAATGACTTGTGACAATTTCGACAATGTTTTCCAAAGTTTTCTTTTTTTTTTCTTAGGGGTGTCTAAAAGGGTCATTGAGTGGGAATGTGTTAAATACCCACAGAACTAGCCCTGGTAAAAGGAAGAGCCATTTATGATCACAGCTTTAAGATTGGAAATAGTTCACTTTATGTACAGTTCATATTTCAGTACTTTATTTATATGTCTAAAACTAAATTAAAAGGCTATGGGAAATTTAATCACAGGAACCAGGCTGAATTTTACCCTGATACAGAACAGATTAAAGGTTTTAAATCCAATGTCAGAAATCTTTACCTTATAAGGCAGAAAATAGCAAAACTCACTTTTTGTGGCACACTTGTACCTGTTACCACTCATACACAAGTATGATATACTGGAGATCAATTCTTTGGAATTGTCGAAACAAAATGTGTTTGTGAAACACAAAGACCACGCAACAGGACTAAATGTTTGACCTTGGTATGTGACCTTGACCTTATCACATGACCTTGACATGAGGATATGCATATTATGGAGATGTTTCATCATGCTAAATATGAGCATTGTATCTTGAATAGGCTGGTAGTAATTGGCAATGTTAAGTTTTTTGGTTAAGTTTTTTAGACAGACAGAAGGAAAGACTGAAAGACTGAATGACAGACAAGAAAAAAAGCTTTGGAAAACATTATGGAAATTTAAGAAATTGCTCACAATGTTTTGAAACACAAAAGACAAATATTTTGAAATTCCATCAAATATAGAATTCCGACTGCAACTTCTTTCAACTTTAACCAGTCTAATTTTTTCTGTGTGGGAGCAAGTTGAAAAGGGTCAATTATTATTGCATGAGATTAAAAATCGTAACTGTCCACTTACTTTGTTTCTGGCAAGGATTGTAACATTTGCCCCTTTCTGCACCGCTAGTAAAGCGATCGCCTTTCCTATACCACTCGATCCCCCGGTTACCTGTAATAGTTAAAGGGCCCTATTAACCATTTCCTATGAAATGAAAACTTTTGAGAAAATGTGTTAAATTTCAGAAACTGCTTGCATCAAGCAATTTTTTTCATTTTACACAATATTTTTTACCTGGAAATGTGAAAAAATCTAAAATTGAATAAACTTAAAATTGTCTTCTCCTATTCCTTGCAATTTTCCAGCTGGAAACCATAACAAAGGGAATAGCTGATTAATTTATTCTGATTGGCTGAATTGATTGATTGATTTATTGATTTATTGGGGTTTAACGTTTTTAATAGTATTTCAGTCATATCGCAGGAGCACCTCTCCTGATTTGCTTTGATTATAGGTTACATGGAAAAGTACTAGAGACTGTGGACAATGCCAATTACCTAGGAGTTACAATATCTGGAGATCTTTCCTGGAAAAAACACATTGACAATGTAACATCAAATGCTAGTAAAACTTTAGGTTTTCTCCACAGAAACATCCAGACCAAAAATAAGAAGATCAGAGAAACAGCATAAAAATGTTTAGTGAGACCCTAGGTAGAATACGCATCAACAGTTTGGAGTCCCTAGACAAAAACCTATATTAACAGAGTGAAAAAAGTACAACGTAGAGCAGCAAGATGGGTTCAAAATAATTTCTCTTATTATGACAGTGTTACCTGCATGCAGATGGAGCTTGGCTGGGAAACTCTTCAATACTGACGAGACATTTCCAGAGGCACCATGTTTTATAAAATTGTTAATAATTTTGTTGCAGTGCCAGTACCAGCTTATATCGAAAGACCAGTGAGGATCACCCGACATATGCACACAGCATCTTTCAGACAGATCCACACAAATGCAGCCTACTTTAATTTTTTTTCCTACACAGTGATACTATGGAACAGCCTACCAGAAACAATTGTACAGCAACCTGATATTGCAGCGTTCAAAAAGAGTCTTGATTCTTTTCAGATAGTGAGCCGTCCCTGAATGACCAAAATATGTTTTATCAGCTCTCTCAATCTAACACTCACAATACTTTTAAAATTTTGCACCCTAACCAATGACTAACAGTTTTTATTCCAGCACAGACGCGCACCTGCCAGTAATATCAGAAAGGGGAGTTAGGCAGTTATACTCTTCACCTCAATTATCATGCATGTAACGAAGCCAGGGATGAGTATCAATAGAAAAATGTTTTTCACCTGATGAAATAGATTTTATATACTTTACAGATATTTGATTTATCTTTCAGTCATTTTTTTGTCTAGTTCTATTCTAAATTTGTACATGGAATTTATCCTGAAAGTTACCTTGTTGAAACTTAAAAATTTTTTGAATTGCTTCATCTTACAAAAGAGATAGTCCATGACAACCAAAAAGAAGCAAAATTATTGTTTCAATTTTTGTCATCCATCTTTGATTTTAAACAATTAATCTCATAAATTTATTTGAATTAGGGTCAAAAAGGCCCAGTGACAAAAAGGCCCAGTGTCAAAAAGGCCCAGGTCAAAAAGGCCCAGTCCAAAAAGGCCCACTTTCAAAACTGACCAGAAAGGCCCAGTCCAAAAAGGCCTACATATAAATGTAAGAGGATGCAAATGCAAGTCAGTCTGATTATACATGTATTTAACTCAACTGTTAGAAGAAATGTATATATTAAGCAGTATTTTTATTTTATCATCTTATCCTACCGCTCATGAGCATGATATTTTATGGACTTGCTGAAATGATCCATCATTAGACAACAATGGTATATACTGTACAGCATAGAAAAGAATTAGCAATTTTTAAGAACACCTTGGTTTCCAGAAACATTGATATGATGACAGAAAACCATTTGGAAAAAGAATAAACTGCATTTCAGAAGCCACCATACTTTATCAATATACTTATTATAATTGGTTCTTTATGCCAACACCTTTCAATACAGGTAATAAACATAAAAGTGTCCTTCTCTAATTGATACTTAAAAGTGTTTTATTTTACACTGATCAATTTTAAGTCAGTTTGAAATTAAACAAAAGAAATACAGGGATTTAGTTTCATCTTAAATTTTTGGGGTCCCTGGGACTGAACATGTTTGGTTTAGGGAGTCCCTGGTTAAGTTTTGGGGTCCCTCATTGGTTTGGAAAAATAGATTAATAACCATAACTAGAGTATCATCAATTAAACTACATGTGCTGTTAGTGACGTTGATGGGCTCTGTTGAGGGTCTATAGGTTTTTTAAAACCTTTATTGAAGAAGGACCGAAGGTCGCTTTGCTGCGACATTTTGTTATTTCCCGCTGCAGACGAAGAATTAAAATCACGTCATCACCGCAAGTATGGACTAAACGAGATTTTCTTTGCCTCAGGCAAAATAATCAAAAAAGCAAATCTCTGGAGCAGTTAAATGAATATTTACCCTATTACAGAAATATTTTTCTTAATCAACTTCAAAATTTAAGATGGAGATTGTGCATTATTTTGTACATGAAAGGCTGGGATATTCACCAAGACCATGTATCCACCGTAAACAGTTTCTCGCAATTTGATTGGCTGTCGGAGAATGTAAAAAGGTTTTACCCTCCTGTTACTTTTTACTTATCAAAATATAACTAAAAAATCGAATTGGCAGCGCAAAAGATCGTTTTTTGAAGTTGCATTTGGATATCTGACTTGATAAATCATGACAAAAATTATCTGTCGTGAATTTAATAAAAGAAAACAAAACAGTTAAGGGGTTCACTTTAATAAATAATTGCCGGTAAACGTCGCGGACTGGAGTTACTCCAACAGCTATTCGGAATACTTGGTGTTTTTCATTCTTCGCATTGTCCAATAAGTTGTGAAGATCGACACGTTACACAAGCCTAAATAGCGTATTGGTATTTGACGTAGAGTTAAGACATTTGTACCACCTGGTGTAAACATTGACAATTGAAAATTTCA
The DNA here is from genome assembly GCA_946902895.1 of Fragum fragum. Lineage (NCBI taxonomy): Eukaryota > Metazoa > Mollusca > Bivalvia > Cardiida > Cardiidae > Fragum > Fragum fragum. The sequence goes on from OX336373.1 coordinate 6,732,425, forward strand.
GAATTCTGTTATCATTAATCCATATTTTGATTTTGAAATTGCGTCCCTGGGGACGCATGTCTACCAATTTTGTGAGTCCTGCTATCATGATTCTGCGTACGAGACGTAGGTTTTCTGCGTCCGTTAAAACCCTGGAAATACATATTTTGATAGTCAAAATAATGTCAATTCTTTCAGATAGGTTAGTGAGCATTTATGGTCAAATTTTATAGTGGGCCTTTCTGATCTGGGCCTTTTTGGACCAGGCCTTTTTGGTCAGTTTTAAAAGTGGGCCTTTTTGGACCAGGCCTTTTTGGACCGTGCCTTTCTGACACTGGGCCTTTTTGACCCGACACATTTATTTCATAAAAAGTCAAATTTAAAGTTGTGTAAACTTATGCTAAATCTATCCCCTGACCCCAAAGTTTGTGAAAAGTTTAATTTGGGGGTCAATTTTCATCTCGGTGGGTTTATGGTAAGTGTGCTATATGGTATGGGCCATTCTCGCAGCACCAGATTCAGGTGCCGAAAGTCAAACATCCTGTGAAAAAATAAGGTCACCAAATTTCACTGAGGCTCTTTAGGGGGCCATGCACGATAACATAGGTATTCATGATAATTGAGTTTTGACAATATATATAGATAGATAGATAGATAAATGGAAGCAAAAAGGGTTGCAAAATCTGATCCCTTTACTAGTAAGCAGTTATGTTGCCTTGAAATCAACCATGGGAGAATGTCAATAAGCTCAAAAGCATCTCCATACCATGAGAATCACACAACAAACTTAAAGCATGTCCTTAATGCTTAACCCATTCCAACACAGCAAAATTTTAGACTGGTCCAAATTGAAAGAAGCTGCAGACGACAATTTCAAATTGATGGAATTTTGAATTTTTTCATCTTTTTGGATAGAAAACATTGTTGATAATGAAGAAATTGCTTGATACAAGCAATTTCTTCATTACCCACAATGTTTTCCAAAGTTTTTTTCTTGAGGGGCGTAAAAAGGAGGGATTGAGTTGGAATGGGTTAAACTTTAGCGTTCTCCAGGCCTGCAGCACGCACGTACAGTACTCTGACATTAGCAAATTTTATCGCAAAATGAATCGAGATTCGTCACTAAAGCCAATCGATGTCCATTGCCTTTGATAGGTGCCGTGAGACCAATTCAACCTTTTAATCTATATGCCCTTCGAGTGAAACAAGGCATCCACCAAGGTAGATGCGGTCTAAAGCTCACTAGTGGACGCAAATTTTATGCACGAAAATACATGACAAATAACTTACAACTACGTGTTTCCCTTCAATGCCAACTGGTTTTGGTACCAGTTGGAAAGATATATATATCAATAAACCAGCAATAATCAAAAGCAATATCAGCCACACCATTCTGGATTTATTTCACAAGGAAACTCGATACAGTACAGTCAAGTCTCGCTTACTAAGGTAGATAAGTCTATTTGATATCTAGCTAGTAAGTAAAAAGTTGCTTCCCTTTAACTTTGAAGTTATTTTTTCCCATTCCTGTTTTATATAATTGTGTGGATCCGTCGAAATTTAAAAGCTTTGTAGACAAAAGTTTTAACTTGGGTTTAATTTGAAAAATAATTCAGTATGGTAGAAAATAACCTGCCAGTAATACCCGAAAGGGGAGTTGGGCAGTATATATAGATAGATAATAATTTGGAAAAAGAAGAAACCGCTTGTCTTAAGCAATTTCTTCTTTTTCCACTGTGTTTTCGATCTCCATCACAAATTTATAAGGACGAAAATTCAGATATTGAACATGAAAGGATAAAAAATCTCATCACCTTTTCTATGTCAAGAGAGTGATAAGGCTATTCTCGTAATCGAAATTCTTACAGATATTACCTTTCATGATGCTAAAGTCTGGTGCAAACGGACTGGTCGTCTCATCCCCACCTCGGACCCACCGCTACCCTATACACATGTACAAAAAACGACTCACTGAAGCCGGACAATTGACACGTCATTTTACAAATCGGTCAGTGGGCAACCAAAATGTTGTAAACACAGCTGGATAAAAACTGTATTAAGATATTTTTGACGCGCACTAATACAGTTGAGGCAAATATCCAAACGCATCATCAAAGGCAGACAACGTCTAATCATTGATTCCTTATGTCTAGGGTGGTAAGATATGATAAGAAATATTGGGATTCTAAATTTTTCCTTCTTGGAACTTAACCCTTTACTGTATTGCAAAATTTTAGAGGCTGTCAGAATCAACCAAAGGGGTTTTTTTTTTTTTTACTTTTAGGATAGAAAACATTGTGGATAATGAAGAAATTGCTTGTAACAAGCAATTTCTTCATTTTCACAGAGTTTTCCAAAGCCTTACCTCATGGGGCGTTTAAAAGCGTCATTCACGTATGGGAATTGGTTAATTGGAAAGGACAAATGTGTTTAGTATACCCCATTTAGGAAAACATACAGGGTCTATCAATTTAACTAAAAAATGACATTTTTTAGATATTTTTTCGTGTGACTGCTTTTTCCTAGCATGTTTGTAGGTAATAGTGGTTATTTCACACACAGTGAAGCAACAACTAAGATGTCTTGGTGGCAAATGATAGTTTAGACAAGTAATACCATTTTTGGGAGTGTTTGATCCTAGGAAATAGATTTTTTTAACTGATAATTGAAGCTCATTAGATAAAGGGAACTTTAGCACGAAAAACAAATCTCGATCTTTGATGAAGAGACATTTGTAAGTGCGAATGCTATGATGAGGGTCACAAACTGACAACACCTTATAGTATTGCAATAATAGGATTATATAAATTGAAATGTAACTAACGGTATACATAATAATGAACATTGCACAAACAAAGTGCACTCAACCCCTTCCCACACAATGACGCTTTTTGATGCCACTCAGAATAAGCAATTTGGAAAACATTGTGGAAAATGGAGAAATTGCTTGTTGCAAGCAATTTCTTCATTTTTCACACTATTTTCTACACAGACAGTTGGCAGAAAATAAGATTCAATAAAACTTAAAATTGTCGTCTGTAACTCCTTTAAATTTGGACTAGTCTAAAATCTGGTAATGTGTTAAGTGCATGTATTCTCAATAACGCAATTATGTACATTTACTGTACTATTTAAGCTCCAAATGCTCGAATGTGAGAAGAAGACTTTTCGAGTTCATGGGCTATTCCGGGCATGCAATGGAGTCCGGCCGATATCTATAGAGTATATTTTATTTTAGATCAACTCTTAACCCATTCCAACTCAATCCCTCCTTTTTACGCCCCTTAAGAAAAAAACTTTGGAAAAACATTGTGGAAAACGAAGAAATTGCTTGTATCAAGCAATTTCTTCATTATCCACAATGTTTTATATCAAAAAGATGAAAAAAAAATCAAAATTCAATCAACTTGAAATTGTCGTCTGCAGCTTCTTTCAATCTGGACCAGTCTAAAAATTTGCTGTGTTGGAATGGGTTAAAAGACTTGATTGTGTATCCGTTTTTCCAATTGAAATAGCGTCATTTTCACCGACCGTAATTTGTAGCCGACGCCGGAATAAGTACAGACTGGGTTTTTGTGTGTATGAATTTCTTTACAAATGATGCGCGCTTTAGTTTATTTGGTTTAAGTTAAAAAGCCACACCTTTCGAATGAATTCACAGGTTACTATATCAAATTTGGTTATTTCATTATCATTTCACCAACTTTTACTGTTTCACTCTGCCCCGTTCTTTCACTTTGCCATGGATGCGGGAGAAAGTGAATCACCTGATTTACATTTATGAAACTTTATCATCAACTTTTTGAGTTCGTGTGTAGTATGATATATTCTGTTTTCGGATAGAATGAAACAAGAGATGAAACTATTCCACGGTTTAATAAAATTTAAAATCGAGCATCTAGTCTTGAAAATATGATCGAAAATCGAATAAAGTGTTTGACTTTGCCTCGGTCTCCTATTCAGGTTTTGGCGACCAACGTACGAAGTATACTCCAGACTGGTCCAAAATCAATGAATTTTATACGACAAATCAAAACAAATGGGGTTTGAAGAAAAAAACACGCGAATGGTAGAACTGTTGTTTATTACGATTTGAAAAGGGAACTGAAATAAAAAGTAGTTGTTTATTTATGTGAACGATAGTTTTATCTTTGTTCAAAAGAAACATTTTTATCGGGCGAAACCACGGATGAAAATATGGCCTTGTTTTTACACACACAAAAAAAATATTTATATATTTTTCTTAATTAATAGATGATAAATTTATTTATTCATTTCCAAATAAGACAAAATATGGAAAAAAATGTGATAAAATCTTTCTGAATAGCGCGTTATTTCCAAAATGAACTACATGTATGTGATCACTTGATGACGTCATCGGTATCTTTGGGCCAATTGATGTGACGCTCAGTAGGCTAGCGCAAAATGAACGGAATCAGAGCCGAATCTATCTAAACAGTGTTGTCCTAATTTTGACGGTTTGTTTTGTCGGTGAAATTACGGATACTATACCGAGTATCCTCGATAACCCACTATATGTTTTTCAAAATTTTGGACTTAGCCAAATTCACAGGGGTATACGACATTTAAAGTAAGTACAATTCAAAAGTAACCATTCTACATGATATAAAATATTATGGGAAAAAAGAAATTACTTGTTATTTCCCACAATGATTTCTCAAGTATAATAACATATGAACGGGTCAAAAATACTAAGAATTAATAATAACAGAATTAAGCATTATTCTCCTTTGTACACCGAGACCAGGGAACCGTGATGGCCTGCTGAACATTTCCATCATTCAATGCACAGAAACTTGTTAAGAAATCTGTCTAGTGAATTTCCTTATTTACATAGAAGACTTTCCGTAAGAGAGGTGAACAGAAATTGAAAAAGTGAACCAACGACATAAAAACAGGCATGTTCGTCATTCTCTTATTCTAAGAAAGGATAATTTGATTCTAAATAGAACATGATTCAGTAGTTACTGAATCATGTTCTTTTTTTAAAATCGAATTATGCTTTTTGTATATACTTTAACGCTTGTCGTGCTGTATAAATTAACCAATCCCGGATGCCAATCAAATTAACAGTCGACCAATGAAATCTTTCATTTAAACCAGAAATTAGTTTTGAACTCCGACACCGGCCGCCATTTTTGTTAATCTTAATGTTGGTTTGGCGACTTAAACGTCTTATTCAAGCTGTAGTTACGTCGTTTAAGTCGCCAACCAACTATTCTACTTTTCTGCCGGCCACAGATTTTGCAAAATAACTCAGTTCAAAATCGAAGCGGAACTTCCTGTTGGAGTCGGTGGGTGTGGCCAATTAAGTATGCGAGAGCAGCGATTTGTCAATTACCTTACTGTATTGCTGTAAAATCAAAGGGCTGAAAGCACTGATAACACGTGTTGTTCATAAATTAGTATTTCTTTTAGTAATCAGTTTCATTAACAACTCTTGCAGGAAATGTACAAGCAGGAGGCGAAGACCAATATTAGACTGCACTTGTGTGCAGTCTGATCTTGGTTAACACCTCTCGCCAGAACCAGAATATTCCGGGTTCAGCCTGATAAGGGTTTAAACAACACTCATAAAGCTAGAATACTGTAATTAAAACGTGTCTCATGAGCAAAGCCAGAGAAAACAAGGAAATACTGAATTTCACATTACGAAAGAAAGGAAAAAATTAAAGACAGATAGAAAGAAGACAAAAAAAGAATTGATATGGATGAAGATAGAAAGATTTTTAAAAATGACGGATAAATATTGCTCGCCCGATAAATTCACTATCTAGATTTCGTGCGCCAAGAAACGACCCTGGTCCGGGACTTTACGCTCGATGTAGCCTGACCTGGGTCGACACTTTTCCATGTTTGTAAATCTTTCTGACAGTAGAATGGATATTCAGCTTGATATGTTCAGGAACCGAACTCTTTTTTTTAAAAAAAGAGTTTCATTTCCATATTTGTCTCTCACCAATGGGTGGATAATCGTAAATCTAAGTGGGATAGCAGCTGGAGGCTAGGAAAGGTCGTAGTGGTAGTACAGGTGTGAGAAATACCAGGATTCCATTGTTAGGTGCTACAGCCGCCGCGAAATGACTGAAATATTGTACAAACATCCGGATCGTCCCACATTGTTCTACATTGTTTTCAATTATTTGTATATGTGCACTTTTAAACTGCTAGCAAACTTTTTGAAAAAGAGAAAAATACCATTTTACATGGACATCCCTGAGAAATGATTGTAGAAATTCGTAAAAATGTCACACTATTCCCGTTATATAAGAGGGCTTCCGATTGGATCGTTGGTCCTGTCACGTGACAAAGATCGTCCGATCATTTCTGACTTTCGCCGAATTTTCCCGATCCTATTAGATTCTAAGACGTTAACAGGAGACATTGTGTAATTTGCATTTAACTTAACGTTTCCCAAACCCTACGGGTAATATAAACTAATTTAAGCGAGACAGATGGATGTTTAATTATTTGAAAAAACGATTGCGGTCGTAAAATGTTGGTCTACGTCGCAGGTGTTCTAATGCACATGTGCAAGTAACATGAATTAGGATTTAAATGAATGGATGACTTCATCGTATCTTGAATACATGTACATGTACTTTTATACTTTGATTGGATGGTCGGACTGGTCACTCGATGTAATTTTATTTGATTGATTGTATTGGGTTAAACAACGATTACAAAAGTATGTCAGTCCTATCAGCACCTTGCCATGACTTTTTTATCTTTTCCATCACCAGAACAATTATAACAACCAATCTGAGCCATCAGTTTCTCAAATTTGTAAAATGTCAAAAAGGGTATTGCCGATCTGGGGTTCGACCTCGCGACCCTAGACTTGCGAGTAAGTAAGTTACCGACAGAGCTAACCTGTAATTATGGAGGATCATGTCGTTTCAAGTTTACCGCCGTTTTCATCATTTTTTACAATTATATTGCGGGAACATATAAACAGAACCACGATAGTCTATAATTTGCTGCGATAGTGGTACAACCGGAGCCACGAACAACTCGTCCCTCTGAAAGAAGTAAATGGGGGATCGTTGGCCCCGCCCACTGACTTCGCTGGCCACGCCCACTGACTCCATTGGCCCCGCCCACTGACTCCGCCGGACACACCCACTGACTCCGCTGGCCACGCATACTGACTCCAATAGTAAGTTCCGGCTTTATTTTGCAAAAATTGTTGCAAGAACCATATAACAAAATTTAAAATGGTTGGTTAGCGAGCTAAACGTTGTAACTTCAGCTTGAATAAGCTGTAGCTTCGATGTTTAAGTCGCTAAACCAACAAAAATACCACACATAAATGTCGCTAATGTCGGAGTTCAAACTTCATTTCCGGTCTCCATGAATTATTGATTGATCGATTGATTATTTGATTGGCAGCCGCTATTGGCTAATTCTAACTGTTATTTAATATCGTTTTGATTCATTAATTATATTTATTAGACTGGCTCATTGCGAAAGACTCTCGCCTTCTCTACTGCGTGAAACCATATCAATTCTCCTATTTTGAAGCGGTGGAGAAAATAGCTTTCATAAAAACGTAAGAAAATTAGACATGGCTTGTGATAAGGAATTTCTTCTTTTATCGCATTGTTTTGTCGTTCTATATGGCGCTATCATTATTTGATGTACGTAAAGATTGCCTGATGGACTACAACCTCTTTTAATTTTGACCTGGCCCTAATTTTATCACCTAGTAGTGGTTTCATTATAACAAACTGATTTAATCTTACGAAAGTGGCACCCTGTCATGATGAACGATATTTTAGCTAATTTCAAGGCGAGTTTCATAAGCAAAGCTCTCTCAAAAAACCTGGCCAATCACCCCGAAGTTTATAGACTCTTGGTCAGTAAATCATGCGTTCGAAACATAACCTCGACCAGACAGACACCGAGGTCGAATAATCGAAATGAACCCATCACACCGCTAAGCTGATAGCGGTAGTTTTAATGCCTTTCTCATTCGCGCTTGCTTGTCTCTCACCAATGGGTCGATAATCGTAGACCTATGTGGGATAGCAGCTGGAGGCTAGGAAGGGATGTAATGGTAGAGCTGGTGTGAGAAATACCAGGATTCCATTGTTAGGTGCTCCAGCCTCCGCGATATAACTGAAAGATTGTTGAAAGCGGCGTAGAACTCCATTCAATCAATCAATCAATCATTCTCGCTTGCGTCATTAAATCGGAACAGAGGGACGAAGCTGAATATGTTAGTTGCTTTAACCCGTTCCCACACAGTGACGCTTTTTGAAGTCCCACAAGAAAAGCAAGCTGTAGAAAACATTATGGACAATGAAGAAATTGCTTGTTACAAGCAATTTCTTCATTATCCACTATGTTTTCTACACAGAAAGTTGAAAAAATCTAGAATTTCATACACTGTTAATTATCGTCTGCAACTACTTTCAATTTGGACCAGTCTGAAATTTTGCCGTCTGGTAATGGGTTAAACAAGCCTGTATGAATTGCATATAACTACAGCAAATAAAGGTAACTTGGAACATTTACATCTACGTAACGTAGCCGTAACGTCAGGCCAGACATGTATTCTCTGACTAATGGTTTGTTTTCGATCGGCTCAATGTCTCATTTAAACCAGGTAGACAGTAATGATACATAACATTTAATTTCGTCATTTTAATAAGCATAATCGATCAAGCAAGCGTCTGTGTGCTCAATTCATCATTTTGATGCGAAGATCCTTCATAAGAAACAAAATCGAGGTTATAATTTCAATTAACAGATGCTCTTTTAGGAGACCCGAAAAATAAAGTTTTTCGTAATTTTAGTACGTTTTATATCACATGTAAGGGAATGTCATGCACAGATGTACAGGTTATAGTGAGCGATCAAAAGTCAATTTTGTCTATACCTGTATAGAAAAAATGATCATTGATCACTCGCTATAATTGTACATCTATATCTTAACAATGCACGCACTTTCATTAAGACTGCCAATAATCTAGGAAAGAGCTAAGTCCTTGTGACAAGCAATTCTAGCAGGATCCCACATTACAGGAGACAAAGTATGTAGACAAACAGATTTATCTTTTATTAAACCCTTTCCTATTCAATACCTTGTTTTTACGTCACTCGGATTAAATAATAGGGAAAATATTGTAGAAAAAGACGAAATTGCTTGTTACAAGCAATTTCGTCTTTTTCCACAATATTTATACCCTGCTGAATGGTTATTTGTAAATTAAATCCACTTTCAATTTCGTCTTCAAAATCTTGAATTTGGTCAGGTCTAGAATTTTGAAAAAACGGGAAAGGGTTAAATAAGGATGATGCTATGTATTGTTATCATAGTAGCTTGGCTAAAACGTGGCAATTATGATGCTATGCTTTACAGGCAGCCGTCATAGCGCAGTTGGTAGCGCGTCGGACTGGCAATCTATAGGTCCCGGGTTCGATCCCCGACGGCGGCACTCATCCTTTCCGACTATTTGTCTCTCACCAATGGGACGATAATCGTAGACCTATGTGGGATAGCAGCTGGAGGCTAGGAAGGGATGTAATGGTAGTACTGGTGTGAGAAATACCAGGATTCCATTGTTAGATGCTCCAGCCGCCGCGATATAACTGAAAGATTGTTGAAAGCGGCGTAAAACCCCATTCAAATCAAACAAAAAGCTATGATTTACATAGCTTACACTGTATCAACTAAATATGAGCGATGTTTAAGACAACAAATTTTGATTTTGTGGTATTCATTGTCAATTAGGAGTCCCAGGATCATGTATATATTTTTAATTTTTTATTGCCACATCCTTCCGTCGATCCACGAAAACTGTGACACATGTTTATCAACAACCTACAAAAAATAAGAGAAATAAATACAAGACATTGTTTGAGATCAAATGATGTATACCACAGACCAAACTGATTCATAATGCGATGACGCTAAACTTAATTTATTCTGCTTATCCAATTCATTGAAAAGTGATTCACTAACTTGATTTCAAATCCTAACAGATAAACCTTCACGTTCGATGGTAGAAAACTGCTAGCTTACGCGTGTACCCATATTTGATAGTGTAGACAAGTGAAGACTACCCTACTTTCGCTCGCTAGCACAGCTTTGGTAGCTTAAAATATCAGACAAAATGTTGAAATTCCCATCGGGTCAATGAGTGCAAACTGCCATTGGAGACTTAGCAACTTAAAAGCTGAATCATTGCGCGTTGAAAGTAGACCCTCAGTGATTAATCTGGCGGTTCGAGATAGGCAAGTAATGCGTGCGAATAATCTGGGTAACAGAGTTATGACGAAAATTCTTATCGACTGATTTTTGCTTCCTTGTTTTACGAATTTCATTCAAATTTTATAGAAATACTTAGTAACAGAATTTTTCTTCCGCGCGTTGCTTTTTCACATTATTTTTTAACCTACGTGTCACAAACTGTATTTCAAGGAGCTGTTCGGTGGTATTATGTACAATATTTTCAATTAGAATTGAACGAGTTTTGGATATTTCCTTAATGCATAGCAAGATTTTACAATACTAGCATGGTCGGTCTTCTTGGGCGGTATAAAATCTTATGCAATGCCTAATGACGCCACCAGCTTTAACCCATTCCAACTCAATCCCTCCTTTTTACGCCCTTCAAGAAAAAAGCTATGGAAAACATTGTGGAAAATGAAGAAATTAACCAGCCTTTATCTTGAAAACCAAGTAAAATATTTATTTAAAGTCCTATAGTTTGTACCAACCTGTAAATAAACTTGTAATACATGAAACAATGTCAGTGTGATGCAAGTAATTCATTATATGAGCATGTACGTGCTGTCTAAAACAATATTACATTTGCACAAAGTGAAGAATTTGATCTGCCCGTATATTCGCAATGTCTGATCAAATTATTCACAGTGCCTTTGTAGATGACTCATTTTTTTTCTTTAGCCGATTGTTATAATATTATGCTGTACTTACACTTCGTGAATGCCGAAGCTGGTCAACGTCTGTTAACCATTGTTTAAATGTTACGGATAAGATCGTATCTTATTCTCTTTATTTCGGTATCACTCCACACGAGAAAAATATCAAGCTGAAAATATCACGAAGAGGACAAATTTCTTGAAAGAACCATTAAAAGTAACCGTCAGAAGAAAAATGATCTGAGAAATACAAAAGATATCGACCCTCTCAAGACTGCATGGACTGCTTTGACTAACCATGATCAAAACGTGTCGGTCGCTGGCAGTCTTCTGAATCTAGAATAACCAGTTTTAAAAATCTTTTCGGTGTTCATTTTTGGATTGTAACATCTAGCTGACACCTGCATCATCCGATATATATTTTTTCAAATGATTACATCACGTGACCTATGAAAGGTCCCTTTTCGCTTGACTGTCCTCACGTTTTTAGTTTATTTTCATACGTCTAGCTCCAGGATACACGTTGTTGCACGACTGACATCTGCATGAAATATCCAAAATGTAAGAATATCTCGACGGCTTTCGGACAACGGGTTCGATCCCCGGCGGCGGCACATATCCTTTCCGACATTTGTCTCTCACCAATGGGTAGATAATAGTAAATCCTTAGCGGGATAACAGCTGGAGGCTAAATCAAAGGACTGAAATCACCTGGAAGCAAAAGATACAGGTCACTATTCATTTTAAAACTGGTTTTACAAACAAATCTGGTTTGAAAGGGACAGGCAGGTGGTGTAGACTAAGATCAGAATGCACATATGTGCAGGCTGATATTTGTCTATACCTCCTGCCCAAACAGGAATATTCCGGGTTCAGCATGACAAGGGTTAAGACAAAGAGAATGCATTGGCCATCTCCCCAGTTTTCTCGTACGAAAGGTAAGCCTACTGTCTGATTACCGGCATACTTTTTACGACATGATCATGATAGTACGCAATAAAACATCAGAAAACAGGTACCAGGTAGGCCGTGTTTTATTCCCACGACCAAATGATACGGATTAACATTAATCTTCGTCAATAAACGAAAGCAGGTCTAGAGGCGTGTACCGTAAAGGAAAAGAGCATCAAGTACAGAATCTGTGGTTTCGTAAAATTTCAGTTCGGCTTGAAAACAGTTGGTTGATTGGACACTTTAGTCTGGTATTATCACTGCTGACCCTTTACTGACCTAAAGCTATGTAAAATAGAAATCGTAAATTTCAGAAACGAAGAGAATTTTGTTGTTGTTGTTGTTTGGGGAGGTTTTTTTTTCATTGAGACACGAACCTAAAAACTTAATCACAGAGTGATTAAGTTTTTAGGTTCATGTCTCAATGAAAACAAAAAAATGTCTTCATTTTTTTTATAGTTTAATACCACCAACAAAAACAAAGCCATTATTTTACTAGTCTTGAGTAAAGTTTATTGATCTAATTTATGCGCAAACATGAACTATAGTTTCGGGTTCAAAGTTTTGTTAATCGAAGTTTGAAAAAAATCAGCCATTCAAAACGCGAGAATCTTAATAGACGAAACTAGAATTGAATTGTGTAACTCTGATATAATCTCTTTTGAATGATATCGAGCATTCGCAGCCGTAAACCGAGCGTTTCATTCTTAGTAAATATCAGTATAGTTTGTCTTTATGTAACCCTTTACTCGAAAACGGACCATGCAGAAGGGAATTAAATATTATTACAGCATTTTCTATTATTTGATATTTGAAGAATGGAGTAAATTGAATCCAGCTAGAGATACAATCGTTTAATCTATTGTAAAGCAAATACTTTTATGAACGATATAACATTTAAATATTCATTTGCATGTAACCTACAAAAAGATTCTTCGAAGCAGGGACCTCTCTTTCCCGAAGCAAGCGCTCTACCACGTAACTAGTGCGGCAAGGCAGTTTAAGCACCCATTTTACACTACCTGGCTGCATACACCGCTCGACAATTAGGATTCTTCCACGAATCTTCCATATTCAACATCACCAACCCATTAATCAAATAACCACCATTTCATATAGGTTATTTACGGTTGGCGCCAAATGTAACCAACAAATGAATATTCGACTCCGTCGGGATTCGAACCAGGGACCTCTCTTTCCCGAAGCAAGACCTCTCTTTCCCGATGCAAGCGCTCTAACACGTCACTATAAAATCTAGCTTGTACGACAAGGTGGTAATAGCACCCGTTATACATTACCCGGCTACATGCATATTGCACGTATAATCTTCAAAATGTGTCTCGGTCTAGTCAGCCATCGCAGTGTGTGCAAACTGTGCCGAATGATCAGAATCCTGGCTTGTTCGCGCTTCCCTGATATTCCCTTTTTGCTTGACGGGTCTAGTATGTGAACATTTTACCAGTAGGTTTTTTTTTTAATTTGATACCAGAGTAGTATTCCCGTTCGAAAAGCAAGAGAGAGATTGTTTCCCTCTTGACTATATAAGTTTTTCCCAAGAAAGCGGAGTACCATTCTAATAAGCTAGAAATTATTTTCCTGAACTCAGGGCATGTGTTTATTGATGATGCTGTATTAATCGATAATTGCTTTATCTTAAGTCTCGTGCATGTAAAAACATTACATTGTTGGTGTGTGGGGGGGTATTGTTGTTGTTGTTGTTTTGGTTTGTTAAAGCTAAATGAACTACCTTCTCTAAATAAAGATCTTATTATTATCATATAATCGCCTGTATACGGTTAAGTTTTTGGAACGATTTGTCGAATGGCATACTTATGTGACCAACGTCACAAACGAAAATCGAACCAATGGCCTTCCATTCTGAGGAAAATTTGAAATACAAGTCTTCTATCCAAATTCTGCTCCACGAGAATACAATGATGCAAGTTAAGTGAAGGTGGAAGGATATAAAACTTTTGTGGGCTTTTGCAGACAGACAAAAAGGCTTATCAGCAAGCTACAGAAACTCGAGTGTAATACGTAGTACACCGCTCGTAACCTTGGCACTGACACGCCCTATATACGTAGATAAACACGTACAGCACGTGGGTCATAGTACGTGTTTCTAAATAGATCTACTCTAAAATATCATTCAATCTTGAATAATATATAAAAATGGAGACCCGAATTTGCTCACAATATTATTAAATTGCAGGGATAATACATTTATTAACTACATCAAAACATACGCATATTAGAGTTTCGTGTTCCACCTGACTTTTGACTAACCGAATTGTAATTATTTTTACTTTAATACACTATTCTGTCCTACGTCCAGAACTTCATCAGGTCTTATGTGTTGATTCTTAGACTATGGCCTACTTAGCTCTTTGCTGTGCTACAAAATGTTAGACTTGTACAATTTCATAGAGGTTACATTTTAAATTGAGATTTATAAAGAAAACCGTATTGTCCTATAGGGTAGAGTATATGTATGTATGAGTTTATGTATGTATATATGTATGTATGTATGTATGTATGTATGTACGTATGTATGTACGCATGTATGTTTGTATGTATGTATGTACGTATGTATGTACGTATGTATGTACGTATGAATGTATGAATGTATGTATGTATGTATGTATGTATGTATGTATGTATGTATGTATGTATGTATGTATGTATGTATGTATGTATGTATGTATGTATGTATGTATGTATGTATGTATGTATGTATGTATGTGTATGTATGTATGTATGTTTGTATGTATGTATGTGGATCTATGAATGAATGTTTGTTTGTATGAATGAATGTATTCAGTATTTCAGACATATCGCGACAGCTGGATCACCTAATCATGGATTCCCGGTATTTCTCACACCAGTACAACAACCACATCCCTTCAGAGTCTTCAGCTACTCATTCAACTTAAGTTTACGATTGTCACCCATTGATGAGAGACAAATGTCGGAAAAAATATTTTCCGCGACCGGGGATCGAAACCGGGACCCCAGTATCAGGAGTCCGACGCGCAGCCAACTGCGCTATGGCCGTGGTTTTAAGTTATCTATTAAGTGGTGGCACTAACATGACAAAATTAACGTTTACTTAACATAATTATCTTGTAACTTGACAATATAGAGTGTATAACGAAAAATAAAGGGATAAACGTAGTTTCCCTTTCTTTATTATTGTTAAAGATATTCCATATCACAAACCTATGGAGGCATAAAACTGCCATCACTTAATACATGTAGATAAGTAAAACAAATGGCGGACAATGCGTTAGCATTTCACGAAAACTGTTATTTCTTAAAGATGCTAGATAAATATGCTATCGTGAATTTTGTCGTGTTAGTACTCTGGAAGTAAAACCTCTTACTAGATAACTTTTCGTGTAAAATGGCGGGTATTACATTATTTTTCATAACTTCGGACAACGATTTTTTTCATAATCAGTGCAAGAGCCGCTTTAATATCGCCAACCAACTATTTGTTTATAATTGTACATCCCTGATTATGTATTTTGCAAATTTACCCTTGTCCTGCTGAATAATTATCATCTATTTACTATTTTCTTAGACTTCTATATAAAGTTATCAATATAGCATTCAAGGGTTAACTCAATTCAACAAGAAACAAGCAGGTAGTGTAGACTAAGATCTGACTGCACATCTGTGCAGGCTGATCTTAGTCTATACACCTGCCAAAGCCATTGTCAAAGCAGGAATAATCGGGATAAGCATGACAAGGGTTAACATCGTTTGTTATCTCAGTCGGACTGTCGTGTTGGAGGTGAATAGGCGGGTCAGAGATCTATCAACTATAAAACAGTCCTATATACAAAACAGGATGAAATCGAAATGTGATATGATCTACGAAACTTTTAAAAATGATCTAGAAAAAGTCGCGAAAAAGGAGAAATGCTGTTTCACTTAAAGACACAATTTCAACGAGACTAACATGTGATTGCTTGGATAGGCGGGTCAGGGATCTATCAACTATTAAACAGTCCTATATAACAACAGGATGAAATCGAAATGTGATATGGTCTACGAAATTTCAAAATAGTCGCGAAAAAGTCGCGAAAAAGGAGAAATGCTGTTTCACTTAAAGACAAAATTTCAACGAGACCAACATGTGATAGCTTTGATAGGCGGGTCAAAGATCTATCAACTATAAAAACAGCCCTATATAACAACAGGATGAAATCGAAATTTGATATGATCTACGAAACTTATTAAAATAGCCTAGAAAATGTCGCGAAAAAGGAGATGCTGTTTCACTTAAATACAAAATTTCAGCAAGACCAACATGTGATTGCTTCGATAGGCGGGTCAGAGATCTATCAGCTGTAAAACAGCCCTTATATACAATAGCTTGAATCGAAATGTGATATGATCTACGAAACTTTTCAAAATAGTCTAGAAAAAGTCGCGAAAAAGGAGAAATGCTGTTTCAATTAAAGACAAAATTTCAACGAGACTAACATGTGATAGCTTCAAAAAGGTTAAGATTAGTATTCAGTTCTCCATTGAGTTTCGATACTGTTATCTCATTACTTGGAGAAAAATTGATGGATTGCGTCTGTCAGTCAAAGAAAGAAACGACCAATCAAGTCATACATTGAAACCGGAAGTGAACGTTGAATACCGACTTTATTCGAAACATTTTGTTGGTTTTTCGACTTAAACGTCGTAACCACATGTTATTTGAGCTGTGTTTTCAAACTTTAGGTCGCCAAGCAACCACGTCACTTTTTGGTACATGTTACTGACTATGAATATTACAAAATGATACCGATTCGATATCTAAGTGGAACTTCCTGTCGGAGTTGCCAAGTCGGTGGACCCAGCAATTCGTCAACCGGGTAAGTAAGTAACATTTATTGTATGTTTAGTCCTTGCTCTACCAGACCATGTTTATTTAATCCTTTCCTGGTCAATCCCAGGTTTTAACGTCTCTGTGATTTTATGATTAAGAAAACATTGTAGAAAAAGAAGAAATTGCTTGTAACAAGCAATTTCTTCTTTTTCCACAATATTTTCTACACTACTGAATAGTTATTTTTCAAATAAAATTAACTTTAAATTTTCGTCCCCAAAATCTTTTAATTTGGACGGGTCTAAAATTTTTAAAAACAGGAAGGGGTTAATTGGTGCAGTCGGTAGAGTTTTGCGTTCTTCCAGTATCTTTGCCAGCCCGTTACAATAAAGAGATGATAAAAAGAAATGTCATGAAGACTTTTAACTCACGAAAAACAAAATCGAAAATTACACGATATTTATTTTCTTTCTTTTTCGTTGATTATCTGTCATGTTGTGGTCATTCTGTGCCACCATATATGCAAATAAAACATTGATATCATTTTAAGTACACGGTGTATTCAGAAAGTAACCATTTTCATGTAAAATGACTTATTATCCGCCATTTTTTCATGTTATGATATCTGGTAAGTGACGACAGTTCTGTACCACCATGCGATAGTGTTGTTATGTCCACAATTATTTTCTTTGCAAACTATAGAATGATACATCCTATGGTTATACAAGTTTTGTTTTGTTTAATTGTTTTGATTTGTTCTGTTTTATTATTTGAAAGACTTCAATACGATTCTTCAACTTATACGAAACCGCGGTTTTAATGGCACTTGTTCACAAACAAAAACTTTTGAAATCATAGCATTGGCGACTTTGTTCAAACCAGGCCTTTTATTCATAAAGCGTCCACGGTTTATGAGGTAATAAACTTTAACTTTTCAACCAGCGTAGACGCAATTCGGTCCTCGTTAGCTGACGCATATCGCCGACGTATTATACAAAAATCCCAGTCAAAACAATTAAAGACGTCAATGAAAATATTTTTATCTAAATGATCCCTGATAATGAATACATCATATGAACTCCAATCACGTTTCACAATCATTGATATTCAACCAATGTACCAGTCGAAATAAACACACTCATGCTTTTTACATCTAGAATAATTTCAATAAATTTCAAAGATATTAATTATCAAAACATCACTGAATATGTTTATTTTATGAATTTGTGTATCTGCGGTCGGCAACCAAAACCTCGCAATAACAGTTTTTCCAAAGTATAGATATGAGATTTTAGTCACCCAACGATAGTGATCGATCATGGGAAAAAGGACAATCTTGGAAAATTAATATTTGGAAAAAACGATCGAATCCTGCACAGGCCACTAATTTTGTTTCTTTACAGTAAATGATTATGAGGTAGACTAACTGTTTTCGCTTTTAGAAAATCTGCTAAAAGTGAAAAGATTCGCTCTTGATCGGCTCTGTGCAGTAGGTATACATTTTAGTTGTTAACTGAAAAGGCTGTGGCTGTGTATTACCGTTGTACGACATCCCAACTAAATGGTGCCTTACACAGAATTTGATAAATAAAATGTTAATATATCGGGACTTTTTTCATCTGTCCTGTCTTTGCCCTGTTTATGTTACCAGAAAAGTTTAATCTTTCCAATTTCTTAACTGAAATATATTTTTATTGCAATCAAATTTATGTATTTAATTCTATATCAAGATTCAAACATCGATATCTGATATCCCTCTTCAAGCTAAAAGGAATTATTTGAGAAGAGCGAAAGTCATCGACCCTGGGCAGATTGATTGACAGCACAGGCAGTATATATAGTCAATATCGTTCTAAAACCTCGTAACTACAGTTCGAACCAAACTGTAGTTACGAGGTTTTAGTACGATAACGACTATATATTTGTATATTTTCTTAATCTGTATTAGTCTTTCAGGATTTCTACAAGTGTTTTTCCGAAATACCATTTCGGAATGACCTCTGTTGGATCCGACCCAATTTAATTTTGTTGTTGTTGTTTTTGTTTTTGTTTTGTTATTGTTGTTAGGTTTTGTTTTGTTGTAAGGTTTTGTTTTGTTTGTTGTTGTTTGTATGTTGTTGTTTTATCATTTGCTTGTTTTTGTTTTTCGTTGGTTTGTTGGGTGTTTTGTTGTTGTTGTTGTTTTGTTGCTTTGTTTTCAAGGGTTTCAGTATGACTCCTTTTCATTGTACCTGTCTCATAAATAATACCAAATGATATCTTACACAACTTCCTTTAGAGCAGCCTGGCCGAGATCCGATAGTCATAACAACTTCATTATTTATGTATGAAAAACTATTTTTTCATTTTCCGAGTGAAAGTTCTTGTTATAATTAGGCTATATTATATCGAAATTTTCCAGGAACCGAGGCGTGGTCAAAGTTTACAAATACATTTCAACGTAAGATTACGTAAATTCCTGTAATATAACCTTATGTGATGCAAATGCATTCTTTTGCTTGTTTTTTCTTCTCCCACAATCAAATACATAAAAACAGTGTATCGGTAAAAGGACGTAAGACAAGAGAACCACAAGGGGTGCCTGACGCTCCACTTCAAATTGGTCTAAAGGGAACTTCGATCTTATAAACTGTATGTTGCAGTGCTTCCGTTCTGAGCTGTTCTGAGCTTCCCTTTTGACAATGAACATCTTTCGACTTTATGTAAATAATTTCAGTATTAACAAAGCTACTGCAAAATGTCTACAACGTTGTATCGAGCAAAATGTCGTAACTACAGATTTATTATCGGATCGAATGATGTAGTTGTACTGTTTTGAGATACGGTAGCCACAGTAAGAATCATGTTTCCCGGCGATGTAACTGAAATATTGTGGAAAGTGGTGTTAAAACCAACACAATCAACACATGGATTTATTTTCAAACGATGCTTAAGCTTTTACCACTCATATCTCCCCTGTTAGATAATACTATGTAAAACATTCTCGGAAAAGGATAAATGGCTTGTAACAAGCCATTTCTCCTTTTCCTACATTTTAACCATGTTCAGACATTATTCATCAAATAACAAACACTAAGAAATATCGCCTGTAACTTCTTTCAATTTGGACCAGTCAAAAAACTTGGTGGTTTGAGATAGTGTTAATACAGAAGACAAAAGCGCTCACGAGTAAGACTAAATAGCCAAGAGATTTCAGAGCCCAAGCATGGTGCTCATGAAGCCAAGCAAGCACCTGATATTGTGAACGTCCTCGAGTTCAAAACAGCGCCACACTCCGTGCGCACGAATAAAAGAAAATCGAGATTTTAAAAACTTTAAAACGCGTTTCTTTATTACGAATGAATTTAGAAAAAAGGGGCGTGTTTGAGGGGTTCATTTGTAATACCAGGATCTATTTCAATGCACACGAAATTGAATGAAATAAATTCACCTAGGTTTACTCATTATTATTTGCATGTCAAACAGAATAAATTCTATAAACGGCGCTGTATGGTACGAAATCTTCACGAAAGCCCCCATAGGAACTCGAGGCTTTAATCTATTACCTTACAAAATTGGTTTTAAACGGAGGATCGAAAAAACTATTTTTCCAATTTCGCTTCTTTGCACGGTGATATCAATATACAGTCTGCTTATCATTTAATGCGATTTCATGCTTTAAAATTGGGTCAGGGATATATCATCGTGATAATTCTAAAACCTCGTAACTACAGGTTGATTTAAGCTGTAGTTACGGTGTTATAGAATTACACCGACGATATTGATTATTTACTTTAACTCTTACTCGTTAAAACATGTACTGATATAATGACTTTCATCTACTTCAGCGTTTTTACCTCAAAATGTTTTTGTCTGTCTGTCCGTCTGACCAGCTAGCATGTCTTTCCAAGTTTAAAATATCTAAATCTTTATATTTTGTAATTCTAAATATACTAATAGCTTACTTCGTTCTAAATTCACTCTCGCATTCCTTAAAGAGAATCATTCAAATATTTTTTTTAAAAAATATTTCATTTTACGAGTTTATCTATGTTCTGCACTAAAGTGATCTTGCTGAAGATGTAACGATTATAAAAGTTAATCGTGACATATTAGCCTTGTGACGGTTAAACATTCAATCTGGTATAATGATTGGCCGATCGCGAATGTGAATCAAAGAATCAATCGAACAATCGTATTATTTATTTAGACCGGAAATGGACTTTGAACTCTGATATTGACCGACATTTATGTGTCGCATTTTTGTTGGGTTGACGACTAAAACGTCGTAACTACAGCGTATTTAAGACGTTATGGTCGCAAACGAGTCTTTCTACTTTATTGTCACATGTTATTCGCCACAAATGTTGAAATATAATGTCGCTGAACATCGAATTGGAACTTCCTAGTCGGAGTTCAGTGGGCGGGGCCAGCGGAATCTGTGGGCGGAGCTAGAAATTCGTCAACTAGTCCCCTTCATTTGACACGTTGATACGGATTTTATAGAAGAGAAAGAAATGTTTTTTCTCAACAGGCTTCGTGCTCTTTATGTGCAAACATAGATTATAACTGATCTAGAGTTAAGCCTGATATAAACTGGTCTATTTTCTGTAACATCTGGACTAGTGGAGTACTGGTCATGTGTTTCCACATGTAACTCACTCTGCCAATATCATATCCAACAGAGAGGATCGGTGGTCAAGTTATAAAATGCAGGACTACCAATCCTAATGTCCGTGGTTCGAATCCCAAGCGCGGCCGGATTTTTCCACCCAAATAGACGTGAACTAGTAAGAATCCCAGGGGTAGGTTCGCATGTATCGATGTTTTATACTGGACAGGTTGAAGAACCCAGGAGAGAAATTTGTTGAAGAACTAGGGCGTATGAACTTGGATCTCCATGGCCCATATCAAATAGCGCACGGACAGACCTAAATCCTACACACATTATTTCCACTATTTTTACATATACCAGTGGGTCGAGCAATGACACTGATCTGCTATAACATACATGCAGTCCATTTCGAATGTAATGTTATCATAAAAATCGAAAATTATAAAACATCCTTCTCGTTTAATTGAGAATTTACTCAAATTTATATTTGTATATAAACTCTTTTTTGGGGGAGACATTAATATTGCTGACGTGTTATTATTTATTTATTTAGCAAATATTATATTATACTTCAAAGGCTTGTCTTGGGTGTTGAAGCGAATTCTCAGCCTTAACCCTTTACTGTATTGTAAAATTTTAGACCTATCTAAAATCAAAGTTTTTGCAGACTACATTTTAAAGTTGATTTTATTTGAAAAAAAATCATTTAGTTGGATTTAAAAAAATGTAGAAAATGAAGAAAATGCTTGTCTCAAGCAACTTCTTCATTTTCCACAATGTTTTCTCAAGTATACAGGGGTCGAAACTAACAGTGTCCCGGGATCCCGAGGATCCCTAAAAATTGGAAGGAACCCCAGCAATCTCAGGCTAGGGATTCCTTCTGGATCCTTAAATATTTCTCCAGTATAATAGATCTTAACGCATCAACTAATGCTCCTGATTTTTTTTTTTTTTTTTTTTTTTTTTGCTTGCTTGTTTTTGTAGAAAACATTGTGGATAATGAAGAAATTGCTTGTAACAAGCAATTTCTTCATTTTCCACAATGTTTTCCAAAGCTTTTTTTCAAGTTCGGCTTAGAATGGCAGGATTGCGTATGAATGAGTTAATGTATATCAAGGAGGGATCCCTGATTATCTGGAGGAGACCCTGAAGTAATAGGTAGGTTTCCCTTTGGGATCCCACTGAGATAATGTTAGTCTCGACCCCTGAGTATACAAATACAGGGACGTTAATCTTTGAACCAGGGATTGAACAGGAAAGGGTAAAGCTGAGTGCAAACAGTTTAAATGGAGTCCTGAAAAAAACGTACGATCTTGACAAATCTTAACCCTTATTATGCTGTATAAAATGTCTTACTGAATTGCTAAAAGTCAAAGGGCTAAACCACTGATAGAAAAAAATCTATGTTTCTTTTTAAAAATCATTTTCATAAACAACTCTGGCAGGAAAAGTACAAGCAGGAGGTGTATACCAAGATCATACTGCACTTAGGCTGATCTTGGTATACACCTCCTGCCATAACCGGAATATTCAGAGTTCAGCATTACAAGGGTAAATAGCGCACGGTGAAGACTCTGCTCAGATTGCAAGGATGCGTCGGCTGATCAAAGCCCTTATTACACACACGTGTACTATTTGAAATTGCCTGCTCTGGTTAGAGATGGTATTGTATAGGTCTACATATATAGGGGTTTTGAAGGATTATGATTTCTTATATCACTATTATTTCTATTGTCGACGCTGTTTTAAAGGACGAATCGCCACGACCAAATAAATCAATTATTCCTTCGACATTTCTTTAAAGCCATTTCGTCTGAGACGTGTCTATATGTTGATTAACGTCTTGCGTTTTTATCCAAATAACTCCAGTAACCTTTTTTATCAAACGAACTAAGTATTCTTCTTCTCCAACATTGTTTTTCAAACCAACTTTTCTCATGTTTTTTTAAACCGCGATAAAAAATTAATAAACCAAGAAACCGCAGTGCGTTGTACGTAGTAAAATGGTCTTGTATAAAATCGCTAACATCCATTGAGAAGTCAGTACTATCGCAATGAGCGTCTAGGTGAATTGTCGTGCAATAGTTATATGTCGCTATCGTCTTTAGAGAAAATTGATATTTTACTTTGGTGTCAAATAATGTATTGCAAACATTTTATTTCGGTGGTGATTTGAAAAATTGATATGTTGATTTTTGTTGGATAAATATTTATACGACTTTTGTGTGTTAAAATGGATTTTTAATAGACATTCAAATTGACTATTGATATAGTTTAATATTGGTGTATTAATATTCATTCTATATTTTGCAACATAATTGATAGACTATTTTCTATCGTTTCAGTTTTAAAATGATGTCTTTAGAGAAAGGTATTGATACTATAACAGGGAATTATTAAGTCTATACGAATAGATTTTGTTACGTTTTTGACAAACTGTATCAGTTAAAATGTTTCATTGTTAACCATATACGTTTTTAAAGGTGAATTCAACGTAACCCAAAATGGAATTAAAAAACAGTTTAACGTGTGTATTACGGATGCTCCTGTTTGGATATTGTGTGGCCATTGACTTAAACCAGGATTTAAGAAAACTCGCAGAAATGCTTCCCGGTATTTATACAAATAATCAGCGAAATTTTAGAAATTATCGAAACGGGTTCAAAGAATTCCCGACAAAGCCGAACTCTCCGGCGGAAGCCCTTACAACGATGCCTATCCACGCAGTTTACCAGCCCGTCGAAGTGACGTTTTTAAAAGACTGTTTTAATTTGTACGTTGAACAGACGTTATATGGCTCTAAAAAGCCAAGGATATGGCTGTACAGTTTCTCTGCAGACCATTCTACTCGATCAATAAGACTAAGAATTTATGATTTTCTTCACGCTTCCGTTGTAGAGAAGATTTCTAAAAATCCACGTACTGTTAAATATTTGACTTTAAGTGACGTCACAACTAGCAGTGATTGTGATATGTTCTGGAGACGTCTCGGAGAAACGTTTGTAGGGACAACATCACGAGACTGTATAGCCATGGTGCGAGACTCACAGGTAACATTGAGCTATTTTTTTCTATTTTTCCATTACAAAATTCCGTTGTCTATCAAACCGAAGTGAGCTTGTTGATCGTTTAATCCATTCCCACACAATGGCGCTATTGAACACCCCTAAAGAAAAAAAGCTATGGAAAACATTGTGGAAAATGAAGAATTGTTTGTTCCAAGCAATTTCTGCATTATCCACTATGTTTTCTACAACAAAAGGCAAGGGTTTTGAAAAAATACATCAACTAAAAATTGTCGTCTGCAACATCTTTCAATTTAAACCAGTCTAAGATTTCCCCGTGTGGTACTGGATTAAGACAAAATAAAAGCAATTATTGGAGAGCTATCTAAACAACGCGTATCTTCATTAAGCCGTCAACACTCAGTCCCGCCTTCTGAAACGCCAAATATGATTTGGGAAACAATTTAGGAAAATTTGAAATGACTTATTAAAACATTTTCCTCTTTTCTCACAATATTTTCTATTTAGTAAGACACTTACCTAATTTTATAAAACACTTTTTCTTGTTTTTCGTCTGCTCTGAAGACTGTAATCCTTTCAACGTATTCGCTTTACGTTGCTGTCGGAGATAAAGCAAGTATATGGTGGCTCTGATTGGTCAATCGATTTTAATTTATAGCAGCGATCCGTCATTAATCTATCGTAGGTAACTTAACCCATTCCCATACAATCCATCCTTTTTACGTCCCTCAATAGAAAGTCTATAGAAAACATTGTGGAAAATGAAGAAATTGCTTGAATCAAGCAATTTCTTCATTATCCATTATGATTTCTATCCAAAATGATGAATAAAAAATAAATTACATAAACTTGATATTGTCGTCTGCAGCTTCTTTCAATTTGGACCAGTCTAAAACTTTGTTGTGTGTGAATGGGTTAACTCCGATAGTATCAAAGGAAAGTACGTTCAAAGTAGGCTACCTTTAGTTTTCTAGATTTATAACAAAGTCGTTTTGCATTCTTACTTTCATGAACAGTTTGAGATCTTTGGTCTGGTGTGGGAAATACCCGGAATCCATATAGTTCTGTGCATAAAATGCCGTTAAAAGAGGCGTTAAAGACCATTCAATCAACCGCATTTGAAACTGCTACTTAGTTGAAGTCAAATTAGATGTGCTTTAAATTGACACCGACTCAACTCTTCTTACGTTAGCCACTTTCAGTGAAACAAGTTGAAAATCTATTTACTGAAAGAGATTTTTTATCCCAAATCTTTTGTAAGGCACATTTAGCCTAAATTGATTCGGTTTTGTGCATTTATGTTTCATTTCCGATTTTGATAGAAATTAAATTTGAAAGAAAGGTCTTCCAATGAATCCTTGAAATACCAACATTCCATTTAATAATCCTTTATATCAGACAATTGATAATAGTAGAACTAAAGCAATTTTCGCTCATCATCGGTGCGCGAGGAAAATGTCGTAAATAAAGCTTTAATAAAAGGTGTAGCTACGAGATTTTGCTCGGGCGCCGACCTTATGAGAAAAGGGCAAATCATAAAATTCTAACTGACAATAATGACGCGACAACAACAATGGCTTAAAATTCGAAGCGACTGCGAGACATTTATTATTTTTTTAAAAAAAATTGCATCTACAGCTCCAACAATTTGTAATTAAAAACGTAATCCGGCCTAACACGGTTTCAATTTAATATAAAAAATGACCATGTCACTAACATTGAATTTTATGGAATATTTACAAGACTGCGCTAAGCGTCAATGCTTTCAATTCATTTGGATCATGCCAGTACGCCAAAACTGTCGTCAAATTTGAATATCTTATCAATGCAGCTCGAGTTAATTAAATCTAATCTGTCGCACGGTATAGAATCAAAGAGTCTTAATTATTTTTAGAGCACAACGGCAAAGATATATTGGTGACAAAATAACCTTTATGCATTATTTTTAAAAATCATCTTTAGTTTGATTACAAAAAAAAATAAAGCGAAAGTGTTCAGCGCGAAACAGGTGTATCTGCCTATAATCATAAACGCAGTTACAACTGTTTCGCGCTGAACCATCGATATATGATGACCTGTCTCTTGGAAATCGCGGATTATATTGATCCTGGTCAGACTGCGCAAACAGTGAAGGGTGACTAGGATTAAAACTTTCCGCATTCGGTACATTTTCTGAATATGAAAAGGGGTAATTCTATATTATCAAATATCAAATCAACGAACTCCCTAATTGGGCCCTTTTTGCTTATCAAATTAAATAACAGGAAATTGTTTAAAGTCGAGTATACCTTCTAACCGGGGATTTGGATGGACTTGTTTGACAGAGAAAATAACATCGGGGCCAAAACCCGGGTAGAGGGCAAATCGTTATAGAGCACATTTGTAAACTGAAAAAGATTAAAAATTTTTCCCGAGTGTGCGTGTAATGGCCGGATTTATGAGCCAAAAGGGTTTCGATTCCTCGCGTTAAAGACGGAAGTCCTTAACAGAACCGTAGTAGACCTACGAAAATATTCATAGGCAATTATTTCATAACTGGATCATAATTAGCATTTGTTATACGAAAATGTCACTTCTCAAGGAGATTATGTGCATAGCGTATTAATTGAAACACTTCAACCTTCCCACAATTTGCAGCAAGTCATGTTATTCCATTCTGTAATAAATGGTCAGACATCATTAGAAGCCGCTTCTCTATCGAGCACTGCATGATCAATGCTATGATTAACCTGTTACCAGACGACATGATTTTAGACTGGTCCAAATTCAAAGAATAAGTAGACGACTTTTTTAGCTGATTCAATTCTTATTATCCTGGCTGATCGGGTCAGAAAACATTGTGGCTAATGAAGAAATTGCTTGCATCAAGAAATTCCTTCATTTTCCACAATGTTATCCAAAGCTCTATTATCGAGGGGCGTATAAAGATGGGGTTTTGTAGGAATAGGTTAAAGTAGTGGTGTAGGAATATCCGTTCATAACTTACACTCATATGCCATTTTGGTGTACTAAAATGCTGTAAGTAAGGTCACTTCCAATTTTCACGCACTATTTCATCGATTGTTGCAACTTCCCCCCCCCCAAAAAAAAGAAAAAGAAAACGAATAAGCGAAGAATATTTAGCTCTTGGATTCATGAGTCGTTCGTCGTAAGCAATGATACATTTCACAAATTTCTCTCAATTTTCCAAAAATGTTTGTACGCCCAGTCATACCCTTATTGAATGGTATTCCGTCCCATTATATGAAAAAGGGCCTGGAAGATTCATAGCGAATGTAGGCATTCCAACCAATGTCAAGGTAAAGGGTGCCTACAGGTCGCGATTTCAACGTAAACTTTTCAAACTTGCTGGAAACCTTTATATGGCAATGACGAAGGTCAATTCCTTACAATATCAAGACAGAACAAGTGCTAAGTAGTTGTTCCTTGTTACTGTTTTACGGATCACAATTGACCAATCGCGTCTGTCAATCAAGGTGTAACCGACCAATCAAATTATTTAATCAGCCTGGACCTGAGCTTATCAACTCCAACTTTCGAGCCATTTTGTCTACCTTTATTGTTGGTTTGGCGACTTAAACGTCGTAACTACAGCTTATTCAAGCTGTAGTTACGTCGTTTTAGTAAAAAAAACAACCATTTTACTTTTTTGTTACATGCTACTGGCCATAAATTTTGTTAAATAACGCCTTTGAAAAACGAAGCGGAACTTCCTGTTGGAGTCAATGGGAGGGGCAAAAGAAGTAGATGGGCTGGGTCAGCGATTGGTCAATTTAGCTGAATTTGTTAACAAACTTGCTGAAATATCTTATTGTTACGGCTTGAAGCTTTATTCTAATAATTGAATTTTGAGACTGTTCACCAACTGACCAATCGCTGCTGTCAATCAAGGAGTATATCGACCAATCAAATCATTCATTCAGCCCGGAACTAGGATTTGAACTCTGACATTTGTCGCCATTTTGTCAACCTTTTTTGTTGGTTTGACGACTTAAACGTCGTAACTACAGCTTTAAAGCTGTAAGTACGACGCTTATGTCGCCAACCAACTATTCTTCATTTCTGTTACGTGTCACTTGCCATAATTTTTGCAAAATAACGCCGTTTATAATCGAGGCTGGACTTCCTGTTGGAGTCAGTGGGCGAACCCAACTGAGTAAGTGGGAGGGGCCAGCGATTGGTCAATTATCAAGTAAAAAGGGACCTAGTGACAATCACAGAGTTACAAGTCACCTGATCAAATTTTGCTGAAACTATTTGTTTGGTCCTCAGAAAGACGCTTTATTATGTATACTTAATTTGAGATGAAAAATTGTCATGAGAATTCTAATTCAGATTAACAAATTAGACCCATCTTGGGCCTCTTGTTCAGAATAAATACACGTACTAAATAGCCTAAAACCAAAGAACTGTACAGTCGTGGTTTAAGAGTCCAATTTTAAATAGTTAAAGATTTCGCAAGGAGATATGATTTATTGTGATGCTAGACTTGATGACATATTATGAGAGGGAAAATAGACCGGGTCATTAAAGTTTTCTTTTCGGTAATTGTGTTTCGATTGAAATTGTATAAAAGGGTCATTATAATGTGATTTAGAAAGGTAGTTAGACAAAATCATTCATAGAAATGGTATCATAGGCGAGAAATTGTAGGTTATGGCTTTTGATTTGTATCAGAGTTTATTCCGCTTCGGACGATCTTTCAGATTTGTTCGAGTTGAGTTCTCCTATTCATGTGTCTCTACGATTGTGTGTCTCTGAAATACCTATCAAATAGCCATTGCAGAAAATAACTTTCCATTGCACGAATTATGCGTAATTTTGTCTTCCACTCCATCCTAAGACAACTCTACAGCTAGAGATGATACTGTTCTTTCTGTTTTAAACCTTGTCATGCTGAACCCGGGATAATCCGGTTTCTGCAGGAGGTGTAGACAAGATCAGCCTGCACATAAGTGCAGTCTGATCTTGGTCTACACCTCCTGCTTGTACTTTTCCTGCCAGAGTTGTTCATGAAATTGATTTCTAAAAGAAATATTGATTTTTGAACAGCAAGTTCTATAAGTGCTTTCATCCCTTTGATTTTACAGCAATTCAGTTAGGTAGTTTATACAGCATGACAAGGGTTAAGTTCTCTAGAAGCTGCTATAGCTAATAGCTGTAAAGAAGGAATATTCTCTCGACCTTATGCGATGCAGGTCATAACATGGGAGACTGGAATGGTCGTTTTGGCGACACTTTCAAACTACCAATTTCGCCGTGAGAGCATTTTTTGTTTCGTTTAACCCCTACCACGTCTTTGATATCACGGTAAAGTATATTTAATGGTCCTTTACTTACTTGATTTAAACAGATTTTCTCGTGAGGCTAGACACAATATTTGTTCAGTTAAACGGATTGAAATTTACGAAGCGCCAAGTGAAAGGGTGAATCCGAGTTATTTTAGATGGAGGTCCAGTGTCTTTTCGAACGATCTAGCTGTATGCTCATAGTCATGCATGTTCTTATATAATTCTTTTAAGAGATGAAGAGAATACTTTTTGTTTTCGTGGAGGTATGAACCGAAAAAACTTATCACACTGTATGAATACGTGAAGCGGATTCATACATTGTGTGATTGGGTTTTTCGGTTCACAAAAAGTATTTTCTTCATTTCTAATAATCTATTAGCATCGAGCGAAAAAAAAAAGCGCTACACATTTTGAAACTTTTTTGTATGGGACTATTTTGTGCGGAAGCATACAAAATCGCTGCGTGCTCAAAATTTTGTTCACAGAGTTATGAATATTTTTTTCGACCAATCAGAATGCTCGTTCTTGATAGACAAAACTAAAAATTAAAATATAAAACAAAAAAAACAACGACATTTATATCCGAGCCATCAGCTGTCCTTCCCAATTAGACCCATTACTTGCTATCAGGAATCGACACTAACAGTGTAACAAGCAATTTCTTCATTTCCACAATGTTTTCCGAACCTTTTTTCAAGTTGGGCTTAGAAGGGCAGAATTGCGTGTGAATGATTTATGTATACCAAGGAGGGATCCCTTGATATCTGGAGGAAACCCTGGAGTAATAGGTAGGGATTCCTGTGGAATCCCACTGAAGCAAAAATAGATTATCCAACTATCGGTGCGAGAAAAACGCTGCGATGACTTTTGTCAAAAATCGAACACACAGCCTCCGAAATTATAAATTATGGAGAACTTATTGCTAGCTTTAACAAAATCATAAATAAGTTCTCACTCCAAACATTCATTTTATTGGTTGACCCGGGTTCGAAACTTTTTTGATTGGTTCAGACTAAAAAATGAATCTATTTGTGGAATGAATTGTGTATTAAGTGTCAAGTGATTAAGAAAGCCTCGTAATCACAGCACTTCACAGCAAACTTTGCACCCAAAGTAAAAAGCTAACATCGGTTGGAAAATATTTTTTTCTAGCTGCAGATTGATCACTCTCGACTCTGCTTCCTACAAAATTTACCAGTAATTGCGCCGATCATGGGAGCCAATGAATGAACCATTGGTGACAGCCGGAATCGAACTCGGACCTATTGAGCATGAACCCGGCGCTCACACCGACAACAGCAGGCACCATCGTTTACGTTCAAAACTCGACCAGCCCATTCAAAAAACTTGGATCAATTGAAAAATTTGTCAATGTTTTAAATTGACATATATTTCCCTCTTTTTTCAAACACCCTTCAAAATAAGTTTTGAGATTCCCTTCAAGAACGGCACATTTTTCCGCGTGTCGCTACATCGCCTTTTAAGCAGGAGTGTCAATAACTTAGCAAATTATTGATAATTTTCACCAAAAAAATCTTCAAAACTTGCGTACGCTTCATTTGTTTGCCCGTTAATTGGTTGACTCTACATCTATATTTGTAAACGAAGACTTATAAAGATAAGTATATTTGACGAGGCATATCAAAAGTTAACTTTCTATAAGCTCTCAATATAATTTGGTGTATTTTACGTCGACCGTAATAACTCGAGAAGTATTGTTATCAGTTGTTATGCAAACCGTTGTAGAATGTCTATCGGTCGTAAATTCAGTTTTTAAAACCTCGTTTGAAGATAAAACATTAATTTGTAAGGTTCAAGCATGCTTTTAATATGCAATTGAAAAAAATAATTTCTAAGTCGACGCACGTATTTTTGTTTTAATTTTCATTCTTTTATCATGTAACACGTATTAATTATAAGAGAGTATGATTATTGATCGCCTTGTGTAAATTCATTGGAGGTTAGATATGTTTAGACTTAACCAAAATCAACAAAATGAAAGACCAGTAAAATCACACGTTTAGATAGGAAGTGGATATTGGTCCAACGGATCGGCCTTTAACCCTTTCCTGTTTAGACCAAAGGTTTTTCAGACGACAATTAAAATTGAATGTAATTTTGAAATATAACCATTCATTGGGGTAGAAAATAATGTGGAAAAAGAAGAAATTGCTTACTACAAACAATTTCTTCTTTTTCTACTATGTTTTCTCAATCATCAAATCACAGGGACGTAAAAAACAGGGATTGAACAGGAAAGGGTTTACTGACCATAGAATTTGCAAAATAACGGCGTTCCATATCTCATCGTAACTTCCTGTCGGAGATGAGGATGTGTGATCTGTCGAGCTTTCAGCGTCTACAGCGCGTTGGAATTTACATTCATATCGAATTATCACATAAAGGTTAACACTTTCCTGTTTGGCAAAATTTTAGACGTATCCAAATTCAAAGGTTTTGCAGACAGAGATTTAATTCCAAAACTAACAATTTAGTAGGGTAGGAAATATTGTGGAAAGAGAAGAACTTGCTTGTTACAAGCAATTTCACCTTTTTTCTGCAATATTTTCTCAATTATGAAATCACTGGGACGTAAAAATCGGGGATTGAACAGGAAAGGATTAACCCAATAGCACAGGGGGCAGTTGCGTATGCTAGATATTCGCTAAAATGACCCAAAAGTCAAACCAGCCCTTTTAGAAATACTATATATAGACAAGGGATACAACTCAGAATTCCTGAGATCCCACCCCTGTCTGTTTTAAATGTCTCTAAAAACTACACTTCTTTGTTTACACATTTTACAGTTGTACATATTCGTCACACATATAATCATGTGTAACCTTGACCCATCCATTCCACGAAAACTCTACAGCCTTCGGAGTACAGACAACTTTCTTACAGAAAAACACCTCAATTTTGCTCGATTGTCGAGAAGTAGCACCTTCACTTTTCATCAGTAAATAGCAAATCCCAGATAAGCCACTCATTTCTATTATGTATAGAGCAATGGTAGATTATAAATTAAATACATTTTTACCTTTAAGTAGTTAATTCTGATGTTTCCAGAGCTCTCCTAACCTTATGAAGTGTTACATCCTTTCTAGAAGTCAAAAGGCAGCCATCTTGTAAATAAACTGAAATATCCTTAAAAGCAAACAAGATGCAACATTGGGGAAGGGGGGGGGGATTTACAAGTGGGGACGCAAGTTGCAATAAAGGCCAACGACTGAAATATAGGGTAGTTGAAATGACAATTTCTCATTCACAACTCATTAACATATGATATGAAAATAGAATAATATGTCCAATATGTATCAATGGTTCTCTAACCTGATACAAGACATCTAATTTCTAAGAAAAATATATTCTTAAGTTTGTTCAAATTCCAAGATATGCATTTTAGTGAGAAATTCCACAAAGATAAAAGATAAAGATGTGGCGATATAGGTAACAAGGGTGCTCCTCTTTTCCCTAAGTTTTTGATAATCTCCCTTTCGATTGCTCATTTAATACTTTTTAATGAGAATAGGAATTCCACAAAGTTTTGTTAATGCATATCAAAGAAATAAGTGTTTCGATAGAACTAAAAAAAAAACGACATGAACAATAAGATAAAAAAATCTTGAATTATATTTAATTAATATTGAAGCAAGATCAGAACAGGCTGCTTTTGGAGATAAGATACATCTTTTAACCCTCGAATTGTCTGAGTAATATTGATTCAGAGACTGTATAGATAGTTATGCTGAATGTATTTGCTTTTCACTTTGTGTGTTAAAACATTTGTCTTTCATTAAATGATTCAAATTTTATGTGCAAATTTCAATTAGAATTATAGTTAAAGTATAACCCATTAATGTGGAATGCAAAATAAATGATAACAATCACTATAATTCAATAGTAGATTTGCATCAACTCATGCTGCTTTTACTTCTTCTTACACAGAAACATTTACAAAAAATAATTTGATAATACTTACATGTATACGTGTATGAACGTATTACCAAATGTAATTTAACAATATACTCCGTTTTTAGTATACAGGTAAATTACTTATTTAAAGCTATAGGTAGACCTGTTCTTTTGAATTGAATCGTAATTGATGACCAAGAATTTACAGAGAAAAACAATCCAAATTACGTTGAATATCATACAAATAAACATGTTTTAACTACTAAGATAACTACCACAGTTGGCTTCTAATCCAATATAGAAAAGAACAGATAAAAAAATTTATTACAGACGTTGAACATTTTAGCTCTTAGTCCAAAAAATAATACGTTATAAAACACACAATGGAAAAAAACAGTCACATAAATAAACAATATTAATTATACCATGTTAATAATGAGAGTATCATAATGTAGCGTAAACTTTATACATATTAGGATGTTTATGGTAAAAGTAGGGATATACTTAGATCTTAAATCTTTAAAATTGGGACAAATCAAAGTGACATGAAATTCGTCTTCAATATCTGTAAAGGTACATAATTCGCATGTTCGATCATTTCTGTTGATATTTGGGTGGCGACCTGTTTCGACTTGTAAATCGTGTGAGGATAATCTAATCTGTGCTAATATATTACTTTGTTTTCTATTTTCAAGGAGTCTAATATAAATTGACGTTTCATAACTCAATTTAAGATTACGAAACAAAACTAGGGAGGAAGAAGCATCTTTCGATGAGTGCCATTTACTTATGTATATATCTTTGACTCTTTTTTCAAATATCGGATTAAATTTTTTCAATATGTTCCAAATCAGGGTAAAACCAAACAACACTGAAGCCTGAAGTCTTCAATAGTTTTTTAATTCTATTACTCCAGTTTTTAACTTCGGGGTCTTTTTCAATTTCTTACCGCTGGCTTTGTAATATTGATGTTAAAATACAATTGTTCTTCTTTTTACTGTACAGTTTTAGCCAACGTTTGACTATACGAATATGTCTATTAACTATAAGCGGGAATCTTCCTATTTCTGATAAGAGAGAAAGAGAATTCGCTGACTGTTTTAGATTTAGCATGCGCTTTAAAAATTTCCTATGAATTCTTTCAATATTTTCCGATTGGGTGAAACCCCAGACTTCACAATTATAATTAAGAATGGGTGTAAAGTAACTATCAAACTAAGGATTTCCACAGGAATATCATAACCTTTATAAATTTAAACAAATGACTGTAGGATAGTCTTCTGTGTGTAAGAATTCATGTATTCATATTTTATTTTCCAGAATGGATATCAACAAATAGCATATCACACTGTCTCATAACCTTCTGCACACTGAAAGTTATTTTACAACCCATTTCCAGAAAAAATATCTTACTATTGATATGTTACTACATTCTCAATGCTTTCAAACCTGCGGGTGAACTTTCCATTGACTTAGAGATTCAGCTAGTGAAGATTCCATTAAAAGATGAGAGAAAGGGTTTTGTTTAGTGAAACATTAATAATATAATTAATTCAAGACGTTTCATAAAATAAGAAATTTGGCTAACAAACTAGTATTTGATATTTCATTTTAGCAATGTACTTATCAGTCAACAACTTAACTTTGTTACAAAATGCAGCTGCATGGTATGTAGGGTGAGACGCTTTGCTGAATTTTACTCTTCCTTCTTAGAAGCCGAATAACAGTCGTCATTGGTGAGCTATGGCTTTTATCTGGCGTTCCACAGGGGTCAATCTTTGGTCTTAACTTGTTTCAAGTTAACGATGTGGAAGCCTGAACTAATCATAACTCATAAAGTCCTTATTTTTTCAACTATTTATTTTTTTAATATAACTAACTTTTTAACTAACTTTCAAATGCATACAATTCAATATCTTGGGCTCTAGTAAATGATTAGAGAGCCATTGATAAATAATGAATATTTTGTTTAAACTATGGTGGTGTTATATGCACCTTAAGAATAAAATTTTCTCATCTAGTCTATTCTGAAATCTATTTTGTTGTTCTTTTCTTGGCATTTACATCCCACTTGTAGCCTTTCTCGTCCATTACCCCTTTTAACACATTTTTGCATCCGTTTGTGCTTTATGGATGTTTATCATAAAAAACAACATGGCTGCCTTTTGACTTTTAGAAAGGATGTAACACTTCATAAGCTTAGGAGAGCTCTAAAATCATCAGAATTAACTACTTAAAGGTAAAGATTTATTCAATTTATAATTTACCATATCTCTATACATAATAGAAATGAGTGGCTTGTCTGGGATTTGCTATTTACTGATGAAAGGTGAAGGTGCTACTTCTCGACAATCGAGCAAAATTGAGGTGTATTTCTGTAAGAAAGTTGTCTGTACTCCGAAAGCTGTATATTTTTCGTGGAATGGATGGGTCAAGGTTACAAATGATTATATATGTGACGAATATGCACAACTGTAAAATTTGTAAACAAAGAAGTGTAATTTTTAGAGACGTTTAAAACAAACAGGGGTGGGATCTCAGGAATTCTGAGTTGTATCCCTTGTCTATATATAGTATTTCTAAAGGCCTGGTTTGACTTTTGGGCCATTTTAGCTAATATCTAGCATACGTAACTGCTCCCTGTGCCCAATAGTATGGGATATTTTGTTGGGTAAACAATCAAACAGTGTTAGGTAAATGTTAGTTTAGTTAATATAAACCATGCATACCATCCACAGGTTTGCACAAAATATTCTCATGACATTACAGGTCGACCTCATAAACTATCGAATATGGACGGGACTAGCATAATTGAATGATTGGCATTGTTAGAATATTCACGTGGGATTAACAAATTTGAATCATAAATACTTGACTTGATGAATTTGCAACAACATGCATATTCTATAAATATTTTAATAAACCTATTTATTCGATGCGTGACCATCGCTTGAAATGAGAATTATCCAGAAATCGTCGACCCTGGTCGGTCTGCACAATACGAAGTCTGACTAAGTCTATGAGTTCTACAGATAGATACTGATCCAAAGCTTGCTTATGCGATTAGCGAGTATTCTAGGCAGGCCCTTGGTGGCTTGCTAAGGCTTTACGTACATGTAGAATTGGTGGACATGTATATTCATATGTACCCTTGCCATGTTGAATCTAGAATATGTTTGCTTTGGTAGGCATAGACAAAGATCAGAATGCACATCCGTATCCACACCACCCGCTTATCCATTTTAAGAAAGACTTGTTTATAAGAAAAAAAAATAAAATTAGAATTAAGTTCAATTAACGAACAATTAGATCGTTAAATACTTGCATCCCTTTGAAATTCTACTGAAGATTGTGTTCAGGGTGGCAAGGGTTATCTAATTTGGCGGTCCCGATATGCTAGAAAAAGTCTTTCGAATTAAATCAGGAAATCGACTTCAAACAACCACATATTTGTTCTATAGACTGCCACAAAAATCCCTTTTCTTCTATATTCATAGAAAACACCGAAATATTCCTACAACGTACTGAGCATATCGTTAGTTACTGAGCAAAATGACGTAGATACATTTCGAAACAAAGCTGCATCTACGACGTTCTGCTAGCCGACCGACGATACCGGGATATTTGTCGATGTGCTCAGTTACCCTGATCATAAAAAGCACGGAGGTTACTTAAAATACTTTTGCACTAATTTTCCTTGTAATAATTAGCCTAGAAATGTACTCAAAAAGTGTGCTCTAGAATTCGATATCTTTTAAAAAATCAGAAGAAAGAAAAGTAATTTATGATCTCGGGACTTAAGAACTACTTTCTCTCTCGTCTAGTTTATTACACTAATGTGTATTGTTACGCTATCTGTCTATTATCATCCATTATTTATTATTGGAGACCCGCCCAGCAGACATGCAAACTTTATCATTTCATGAACCCTTTATCGCATCAACAGGTTGTTGGTTTAAAAAAACGCCGTTTGGGATGTTGATCGAGGGTACAATTAACAGATACTGCAAAGCACCTCAAAAGTACTCAACCGAGGAGAAATTGGCACAGGAAACATGGAGAGGTCTTTGGCTTCAGATTCTATACCATACCATTTACACGGTCTCGAGGTTTAGTCCTAGGGCAATCCCTCTCATAGAACAAGTTTTGAACCGGTAACACAGGCACGAATACTAGCGTACTCTGGGAAGCAGAATCGTTTTAGTTTATTCAAAGTTATAAAACTTGTTTTCGATCGTCTTATATGATATACGGGTGCACAGAGAAGGTTTTTTCCCTACTAAAATGTTGTAAGGTTTTGCCCATTGCCAGACGATGCAATTTATAGACTCATTCTTTTTCGGAATGTAGCAGTAGTTATTGATAATACAAATGAATATAACTTAAAAAATAAATTTTGCGAAGAAAGAAGAAACAAATTAAACCACAATACCATGAGAAGTCAGGATTTCTTTTTATTTGAACAAGATAAATTACATCGCCTATACTTAACCCATTCTCACACAATCCCACACAACCTCGACTTTTGACATCCATCAAATATTGTGGACAACGAAGAAATTGCTTGTTACAAGCAATTTCTTCATTATCCACAATATTTTCTATCCATATAGATAAAGATACCCTGTACTGAAAAGTGTCGTTTGCAATTTCTTTGAATTTGGACACTCTAAAGTTTTGTTGTGTGATAATGGGGTAAGATAAGTGTGTATATTTTGTCGGCTGGCGACGAAAACCTCTTAACTACAGCTTGAATAAGCAGGAGTTACATCGTATGAGGTTTCGGACGCCACTGACCATATATTGTACAGATATTTACGATGTTCGATTTTAACAAAAAAACTTACTTAGGGCAAGATAAATTTGTCACTTAAGGGAATTTTTCAATGTCTTTTGCGTTATTTGACAACAATTTATTGCAATAGTTAAGTGCAAATATGTGTCACATTCCTTGCTTTGGGGGCATCACTCTTTACCGTATTCGTGCCAAAAAGTTGAAGTGAAAAAAATCATATAATTATACCGTCCATTGCTCCCCAAACTTGTACATATTCGTAACCTATCCAAGGTGTACTTACATCTTTTTGTCAACCGTCGAAATCATTATTTTATCTCAAAATTGTGGACCGGTTTAACCAAAGTTCCTACGAGAAAGGACTATTTTCGCCAAAGAATACTGCCAAATAATTCTCTACCTTACAAGCAAAAGTGGACTTTATTAATCCATTCTTACACAACGATGCTTTTTAAACGCCCCTCACTATGAACGCTTTAGAAAATAGTGTGGACAATGAAAAAATCGCTTGTTACAAGCAAATTCTTAATTAACCACAATGTTTTCTATTCAAAAAGATAGAGATTTTAAAGAGTTCATCAACTTCAAATTGTCGCCTGCAACTTTGAATTCGTGAACATTCCAAATTTGGTCGTGTGGAAATGAATTAAACATTTTTTTTTTCACTTGTAGATGAATATATATTTGGAAGAGTAGTGACATGCTCTGTTTAATTTTGCGTTCCCAGACTCGAAGGTTGATCAATTTAATCTAGTCCCAAGTAACACAGCTTAGACTGATTCTAAGAGAATTAAGATGCTTGTTGAATGACTGGTTTGGGACCTGTAGAATACACAACATCCGCAACCGCTTGCAACAAGAAATTTCTACTTTTAGCTCATTTTCGCCCAAAGCTATTGTTCTTCATTGGTTCAAAATGCGGGACTGTTTAAATTGGTGAAGTTTGCACGAGTTAGACAAAAATTCAAAAATCTCAATCTATACCAACTGACATCGATTTCAAAAATAACAATCTCCCACAAGCCTTCCTATCGCACCCCAGCTAAGCACCCTCTTCCGAATTATCAATGCTGTATTGTTCACTCTTGTGGCAAACTGAACTCATTTATGTTCTTAAATTGTATCACAAGAACTACAACCAGTCGTCTTCTAAACCCATTCCCACACAATCCCGATTTTTTAAGTTCCCAAAGAAAAAGAGCTTAGGAAAACGTCGTGGAAAATGAAGAAATTGGTTGTCACTTAAAATTAATTCATTCTCCACCATGTTTTCCACTCCAAAAGACAAAGTATTTTAAAATTCCATCACTTAAAGAACTTCATCTGTAACTTCTTTCTATTCGAACCAGTCTTAGAATTTATCGTCTGGTAATGAGTTAATGCAAACTGGGCCAGATTTAATAGTTAGTATTTTCACGTACACGAATAGTAACACTAGAAGATAGAGTTTGATCGTATTGTGGGAAGAAGCCAACATATCCCGAAGGTATATAATTGATTTTAACCGCCTTATTAAATTTCACGTGCTGACAGATAGATGTAGATATTAAAAACTAATTGAACAGGTGTACAATAGCGATGCAACTTTTATTTGAGACAACGCGTGGGAAAAGGGATGCAAAATATGCATTTAAATATCGCTTACTCAGTAACTTGATGACAATCCGATTAGGGTATGAAATGTCTCCTCCAAATCCTTATGTTGTGGGTACTCAACAGATTCGTCCGATTAATCCTTTACTGTATTTCCCTAATTGATTGAATTTCCCTTTAATATTGAACTTAAGAAAATATTGTGGAAAAAGAAGAAATTGCTTTTAACAATAAAAGATTTTTCTTTTCAACAATATTTTCTGTCATATAGGATGGTTAGATTTTGAATAGTTCTAATTTTTGAATATCGTCTGCTATCCCTTTGGATTTAGACAAGTCCAAATTTTGAAGAAAAAAAAACACAGTAATGCGGTAAAATGAATTTAACAACAAACCTCTCTATAAGATCTCCAATTTCCATACCCTATGTTGTTTGTACTCAACCGATTAGTCCGGTCAAGACAAATTTAACAACAAACCTCTCAATATGATTTCCAATTTCCATACCCTATGTTGTTTGTACTCAACCGATTTGTCCGGTCATGACGAATTAAGCACAATCCTCTCTACAAGACCTCCAACTTCCATACCCTATGTTGTAAGTACTCAATCGATTAGTCCGGTCAAAACAAAATTAACAAAAATCCTCTCTATTGGACTTCTAATTCCCATACTGATAAAATACTATTCCATTTATAATTCCTCTTTAACCCTTTCCTGTTTTATTTTTTTAGACCCGTCCCAAATTCAAAGGTTTTGCATACGAAAATTTATAGTGGATTTAATTTGAAATATAACCAATCAGTAGGGCAAAAAATATTGTGTAAAAAGAAGAAATTGCTTGTCAAGTATAAAAATCACCATAGAAAATTTCGACGACCTTTTTGGTATTCCGTATCGAATACACCGATTTACAGGTGAAGTTTAAATAGCGAAAACTGCGTCCTAAGACTTTTGCTACGATTTTTCTCATGGAATGGCTTCCTATAATATTTCAAATTACAACGCAATTGTATCATAAAATGAGAAAGGTCGACACATAAACTTGATTCAGGTCAGGCGACGTTTTTAATTTCTGTTGTCGTAAAATCGTCTAGGGCATGTCATTTCCTTTGTACAACAAAATGTACGCCGCATCAGTCGGAGATAAGATTACATATTGTGCAATTTTTGACTTACCCTTTTCCGTCCATTTAAATCTTTTACAGGTATCCAATAGACAAAAGAATTCTGAATAGACAGAGAATGCAAAAGATGAAAAGAGATTTTCTGGTAGTTTGGAAAACCTTCTATAAAATGAAGGGACTTTAAAAAGGGTTTTTTGAGAAAGAAAGTTTTTAATGGACTGAATAACAACACTAAAAAACAAAGTTTTCAACTTTTCTGTTCAATTCGACTTCAATTGAAATCTTTGTGTTGGTTGATTGAATGGGGTTAAACGCTGGTTTTAACAGTGTTTCAGTCATGTCGCGGCGGCTGGAGTAAAGGATTACTAGTATTTCTCACACCAGTTCAACAACTACATCCATTCCTAGCCTCCAGCTGCTATCCCACTTAGATTTACTTAAGGTTTACATTAGTGAGAGGCAAATGTCTGCAAGGATATGTGTCGCCGTCGGGGATCGAACCCATGACATCGAGAATCTTTGTGTAGACTGCGAATAGGCCTTGAGTTAAACTTCTATTAAACGGCCTCTGATAGGACAGCCTAAATATGGTCATAAAGAGAAAACTCCCTAAATACATTTTTGTGACATTTATTATAGGGATCAGTTTGACTGCCTACATAAATTTTTGCAAGATTCTCACTCAATCCTTTGTTGATGGACGTAATTAGAATCGAGTCATTGAGACAACTCTACCGAGATCCACCAATATAGGGTTCAGTTTGAGCACAAATGTCAAATATTGAAAAACCACTGTTTTTGGGGAGAGGAAGTTTGATGCTTGTCGCTTTATGAAAGTGGTCGCTTAATAGAGGTGGTCGATTAAGCAAGATTAACTATAACTACCTATCATATGACAGTAATTTAATTTTTAGTTTCATCTATCAAAAACGAGCATTCTGATTGGTCGAAAAATTTTATTTATAACTCCATGAACAGAATTTGAGCACGCACCAATTTTGAATGCTTCCAAACAAAATAGTCCCATACAAAAAGGTATCAAAATTTGTAAAACTTTTTTTTTTACTCAATGCCATTAAATTATAAGAAATGAAGAGATTTTTCTTTTTGTTTTCATGGAGGTATGAACCGAAAAACCTAATCACACAATGTATGAATCCGTTTCGCGAATTCATACAGTGTGATTAGGTTTTTCGGTTCATACCTCCATGAAAACAAAAAAATATTCTCTTCATCTCTTAATAATAATACACAAAGATTTATGATCACTCAGAACTTTACCTACTTTATCTTTTATCTACTTCTATCTTGATGAATAGAATAGGCACAAAATACTGCAGAGCTGATATATGTCGAGGTACGAGTATCTCGAAGTATGTCAGATAACTGCTAAAGTTGTACGAGAACTACCCGTACACTTATTTCTCTGGCGGACTCGATAACATTGTTTTAGTCGATATGAATTGGAAACCCGTCAGTACCAAGGTCATATTGCCAAGGTCTTAGTGCTAAGGTCATAGTTAAGATTTTAGAAATATCACCGCGAAATAAAGATTTTTTCCACTTGAGTTTAATTGTTTCTAACAATTCAAAGGACGGTTATACCAATAGAAAAATGAGTGACCAATCAAATTATTCATAAAGACCGAAAGTGAACTATGAACTCCAACAATAACGTTACGCGTCTTTATTGGTTTTGGCGACTTGAACGTCGTAACCACATCTTATTCAAGTAGGTTAGGGCGTCAACGACATGTTCGAGGAAATATTTACCTTTTTTACACCAGTTGATCTGACAATTCGGGGCATAGCGCAGTTGGTAGCGAGTCGGTCTGTCAATCTAGAGGTCCCGGGTTCGATCCCCGACGGCGGCACTCATGCTTTCCGACTATTTGTCTCTCACCAATGGGTCGATAATCGTAGACCTATGTGGGATAGCAGCTGGAGGCTAGGAAAGGATGTAATGGTAGTACTGATGTGAGAAATACCAGGATTCCATTGTTAGGTGCTCCAGCCGCCGCTATATAACTGAAAGTTTGTTGGAAGCGGCGTAAAACCCCATTCAAACAAACAAATCAAACAAACTGACATGTCGGGGGCTAGTTGACGGGGTCAGCGATCCATCAATTGTCATCTCAATACCGAAAAAGACAAAGACTACAAGATATTGGATAGATGACTCTAGACATAACAACACAATTCCGCATTTCAGATGAAAAATAGCCATGGAAAATATTGTGAGAAAAGAAGGAATTGCTTGTGACAAGCAATTCCTTCTTTTGTCACAATTATTTCCACCATAAAGGAACCTTATCATCTCGGCTGTTTTCGGAGAAAACCCGAAGCATTGCGATAGCCTTGATGTCGTCGTTGTCGTCGTCGTGCGATAACTTTGACATTTTTTTGATATCTCTGGTTCTACTAAAGGCTTTCACTTGGAACTTTGCCAACTTATTCACTATCAAAAGAGCAACCTATCCTATCAAGTGGGATAACTCTAGATGCATTTTGTCCACTATCCAGCACCCAACAGCCGAGCGTAGGCTCCCGTAAGGGGTTCTTGTTTTTTTAGTTCCAACCGTCTTTGTTTTGTCCTTGGGAACCTCTTTGAATTGTGACCAGTCTGTGTGCTTTAGATAATGCAAACTTACTCCGAAATGTTCGAAAATGGTACCGGCGAATTTGAATAGAAAGTCGGTTTGGGACAATAATGCGAAAGCCGGATTTGACTTTGACCCATTCCATCACGATCCCACTACTCTCCAGAAAAACGGTTTGAAAAACAATGTGAACGATTGAGAAATTGCTTGTAAAAGCAATTTCTTCAATGTCCACAATGCTTTCTATCCTAAAAGTGAATACTTTCTTTTATTTCACAAACTTCACGTCATGTGCTACATCTTTCAATTTGAACTAATCTAAATTTTGCCTTGTGTTAATGGGTTAAGAAAGGGAAATAGTTAACAAGAATGTTACTGAAACTTAATACCATGAAAAATAGAAACAGAGATGTAACCCCGAAGATTCCAGTTTATTACCAGATGAAAACAATTAATTGGCATATATCATATACAATGATAGAGATTAATACGATATCATAGAACAAACAATTCTCTTTTCATTCCTTGGCACCTTCTTTTATAACAGTTGTTTAGAGTCATGGGAAAATAAGCAGTCTGAGAAAAGCGCCCCTGGTCGGGTTGCACGTGTCATTGCATGTTGACCATGGTCGAAAAATTCGATTTTCTGTAAAATTTCCGTGGTGTGCAAACGTTACTAGACGTTTATACCTAAAATGTGACGATTTTTTTTTTCAACCATGTATTTTAAGTGGCTGGCCGAGATGGTCCTTTTTCTCGAGACTCGCCAAACATCAAACACAGACGATGCGCATTTCGAAATGTTTGTTATTTGTGTAACCGTTGAAAGATATGCTTTCATGTTTTTAAGAATACAATTCTGGCAATCATTTCAAGCTTTTAATAAAAAACAACCCTTTTGTCAGATTTAAATAGATTTCTGTCGATCCTTTACCAGTCGACAAAGATTGGGGCCAACTTTACATGTTTGATAAAAGGTAGCAATAGATCAGTGACAGCTTAGTTTATCGTCGTTGTCGTTCTAAAACGTAGTTACTACAGCTTGAGACAAGCTGTAGTTACGAGGTTTTAGAACGACAACGACGATATACAGGGTTAGAAAATTTTGGATAAAATTGATATGAAATTGATTTCCGCGAGGTGTCTCTTCTCCAAATATATATTTTTTGATCAGGTTTTGCAAAAAGTAAAAAGAGATTGTTCGGTAAAGGTTCGCCAGATAGAAAATATATAAAAATCTACT
The DNA here is from genome assembly GCA_946902895.1 of Fragum fragum. Classification (NCBI taxonomy): domain Eukaryota; kingdom Metazoa; phylum Mollusca; class Bivalvia; order Cardiida; family Cardiidae; genus Fragum; species Fragum fragum. The sequence continues at coordinate 6,777,278 of OX336373.1, forward strand.
TTTGTAACGTGTCAAAAACGATAAAGAGAAGATCATATTTTTCAGAGAACATCATATTTCATAAAACACGGAAATGGTCTTAATCTTATTACCTAATATGCATTTAACCTGATTTCTTGACAAAATTGCAAGCAAACTGAATACGTAATAAGACATTGCATGGGAAAAACTTGGTAAAATACGTGGAATACAATGTTATTAGCAGAACGAAGAGATAAGATATACGTGTGCGGGTCCTTTGTTAGCATTAATTCTGTATTTATTAAATATTTCCTCATGATCATATTAATATGTACGTTATATAGTTATAACCCTTTTAGAAAGGTTTAAACTCCTTTTAACTCGTTCCCACAAATACCGATTTTATGCCCCTCAAGAAAAAGGCTTGGGAAATATCATTGAAACTGAAGAAATTGCTTGCTACAGGTAAATGTTACAAGCAATTTCTTCACTTTCCACACGGTTTTTTACCTAGAGAGACAAAGGTATCTTTAGCAATTCATAATCATGACTATTGTATGAAGCCTCTTTCACTTTGGAATAGTCTAGAATGATCAACATTTCGAGCATCGAACTTCAGTAGGTAAGAATTACTATTTATAACACATGCGAGACCTGTTACTTCGGCAAACAGTCATGGACAACCATAGTTATTTTCCTTTTTTAGAGAAGGTTGTGTCTATCATAAATTTAAAAAAGAAAGCTTATCATATACCTATTAACCCTTGTCATGCTGACCCCGGAATATTTCGGTTTTGGCAGGAGTTGTAGACCAAGATCAGCCTGCACATAAGTGCAGTCTGATCGTGGTCTACACCTCCTACTTGTACTTTTCCTGCCAGAGTTGTTTATGAAATTGATTTTCAAAAAGAAATATTGACTTTAAGAACAAGTTCTATCAGTGCTTTCAGCTCTTTGATTTTACAGCAGTTCAGTAAGGTAATTTATACAGCATGATTAGGGTTAATATTCCTAATAATATATATAAATTCCACACAAACAAAATCGGATGGGTCAGAAAAAATACGTATCTGATAGTGTCAAATTTGGTCCTACACAAGGTAGTACAAGATGTCGTCATTTTCATACTGTAGATGACGTCATAATGCGAATAAACATTTTCAGAAGGGAAATAAATGCAAAAATGTATTTTTAGAATAATCATTTTATCGATTTTATTTGACGAAAGATGTACGTATATAACACATGGAATACTAAGTTACGATAGAAATACCATATCTTGTGTGTGCTTTGAGCTGTGGAGGACAATTTTTGATTTTACACCCAACCTTCGGTTTCGTGAAATATCAACACTTTCCTCCGCGTCTTAACCCGTTCCCAGACGGTATTTTAGACTGGTCTAAATTGAAAGGAGTTGCAGACGACAATTTAAAAGTTTATGAAATTTTATATTTTTTCAACTTTCTGGGTAGAAAACATTGTGAAAAATGAAGACATTGCTTGTCACAAGCAATTTCTTCATTTTACACAATGTTTTCCCAAATGTTTTTTCTTAAGGGGCGTCCAAAAGCGTCATTGTTTGGAAATGGGTTAAAGTAAATACAAGATATTGTGTGGTTATCATTACATGATATTATCTAGTTATCCTGTTGAAAACTACACCAAGTCTCTACATTACGTCGTTAATACCCAGTCAAACATGATGGACATATTACATAATATATTATATAATTATCCGTCTTATTCGGGAAATGATTAGCATAATTCTGACAAAGAATGGGGGCCCGTATTTCCTGTTTTACCCTTTATCTATTTAGTCCGTCTTAAAAAGTAATCAAAATTGCAATTCCATTAGTTGGCTGGGTGCAAAAGAGAAAAAACAAGCTGAGAGCCTATAAATTTATTCTTTTTGTCCAATCCTCTCTTCTCTGTTGAAATGATTTTAATCCTTATCGGAAGTAATATTAACTGATTTCACATGATTTTTTGTTTTTATTTTTTTATATTTTAATTTCAGTTTCATCTATCAAGAATCAAGCGTTTTGATAGGCTGAAATTTTCTTTTCATACTTCATCGAACTTCCGCGAACAAACTTTTGAGCACGCAACCATTTTGTATGCTTGCGCACAAAGTAGATTCATTTAAGAGATGAAGAGATTTTTTTTATGGAGGTATGAACCGAAAAAACTAATCACACTGTATGAATTCGCGAAGCGGATTCATACATTGTGTGATAGTGTTTTCGGTTCATACCTCCACGAAAACAAAAACATTCTCTTCATTTCTTATAATTTAATAGCATTGAGCGAAAAAACAAAAGCTTTACAAATTTTGATACCTTTTTGTATGGGACTATTTTGTGCGGAAGCATACTAAACCGCTACGTGCTCAAATTTTTGTTCATGGAGTTATGAATAATTTTTTCGACCAATCAGAACCCTCGTTTTTGATAGACGAAACTAAAAATTAAATTATTAAAAATTATCCAAAACAAGTGCAATGTTTGCTTCATTCTGCTTGGTGGCATTAAATTATAAGAAATGAAGAAAATATTTCAGTGTTCATTGAATTATGAACCTAAATTCTTAATCACGCCGATGTATGAATCTGCTTCGCGTCGAATTAAGTTTTTAAGTTCAGAGCTCCACGTTACAAAATATTCTCATCATTTCTTATTTAATGGGGAAAAGGTGAATTGGTTATGATACCTTTACCTCTTATCTAACAACAACACGTCAAAACTTTAGACAAAAACTGAAGTTTTGAATCTTGGGTGTATTGAAAACAAAGTACATATAGGATGAAATAAAAAAGAAATGCCAGAAAAGTCCTTTTAGTAATGGAAATCTCAAAAAATTCTCCGACGAGGTAGATTGAGGCATTTGATGACATTAGTTTGCAGTACGTGGGCGTTGACAATTTGAATATAAAAAAGAAGAAATGAATGTCGACCAAAACGTATGACCGCGCGCCAACGAAATGGTTTAGATTTTGCATATAATATGAACGATTTGATTTGATCATCCATTTTTGTGTTTATTACCACCTGCAAATTCGAGATTTACCCATGGAGCGGAATCGAACATAAATAAGGCGTTTGTAAACAGTGACCACCGTCACAAACTATTATCAGAGTATATAATAGTTGATCCTGCGACATTTCCAACCATTATACGCGTGCATAGTGTAAAGACCCAGAGCAGCCTGTGTATCTGCGCAGTCTGATCAGAGTCTTTTCTATGCGCATTTTATTTAAGAGATTGTTTTAACGGAGGTATGAACCATAAAACCTAATCACACTGTGCGGATACGCGAAGCGGATTCATACATTGTGTGATTAGGTTTTTCGGTTCATACCCCCATGAAAACAAAAAAAAATCTCTTCATTTTTCATAATTTAATAGCATCGAGCTAAAAAAAAAAAAAACTCCACAAATGTTGATACCTTTTGTATGGGACTATTTTGTTCGGAAGCATACGAAATCGCCGTGTGCTCAAAATTTTGTTCATGGAGTTATGAATAATTTTTTACGACCAATCAGAACGCCCGTTTTAGATAGACGAAACTGAAAATTAAATCATAATATGAACAGGGACTATTTCAAATGCATTTTATATTTGTCGAGAGGGCTCCATTTCTGTAAATTTGTTAGAAATATCATTACAGCCTCAACTGATAACAGTCGTTAGCTGGTCGTGTCAACGAACTTAACTTTATTATATAACGATAATTAACTAAATTATAATGATATATAAGACACGACGAAACGCTTTGATAACACGTTTGAAGTCATCTCAAAAATACAAAAAAGTTTACCACCCAATGCCGTCCCTTGGCTAATAACCTTTTGTCTCGTCTAAAAGTACTTAAAGGGCAGTATCTTTGTTTCTGAATCCGAGATAAGCAAAAGTTCCCCATTTCCCAAGAAAACGCTCTTGAAAGCAAACATTTAATACTTTGAAGTGAATCAGATATTGTCTATAAGGTTATGTGAAAGGCTTACGGTGGCTGACTGGAAAAACTCAGCGGAAATCCACGTTATTTTTTAGAAATCGTGGCATTGATTGTTGTTGACACCGCCTGACCTCATTTGCATATGAACCAAGTTCAACAGAATAGACAAGGGAAACAACCAACGTCCTGAATTATGTCTTATGAAGTTGTTAGCGCAAAAAATATATAAACTCTTACGATATTCCGGCTAGCGAACATTACTCATGATGACGTAACGATGACGTTGCTTTGAGTGAATCCAAACTAAATGCGTGATTTCTACGCTTATTTCGCAGCTCAGAATATTGTTTTCTAATAACATATGAGAGAGAATAAAAACAAATTTAAATCTTTGACAACAGACATCGATTAGGTCATTCTAGTGAGAGCCCACAACCTATCGTTTTATTAACATGAATAAAGGTTACATCGTTCAGAAAAGCATAGGCTCACAACAGGATTTCACTACATATACTTGTATTTTAACCTACTACTAAAAGAAAAAAGGCAACGCCCCTTTAGACTCGTAGTCAAATACCCAGGATTACAAAACTGCGTAATTTATACAAAGAAAAATATTACAATTTTTATGATTATTAATCTAATGATATGTGCATTCTTTTATTTATGACGTCAGTCAGAAAAGTGCAAGCCACCTTTTGATCTTAAACCGTAGATATTTATTTCCATTTTTTGCATAACTGATTACGCCATAGACTATATCCATATGCTAACGTATGACAGCCTTATAACATCAATTACATGATGATTCAAAGAATTCTTGAACCACAAAAATTTACTGTTCTAGAACCAGGCACTTCTTTTGATTAAAAATCTCAACCTCTGAGTAATACCTTGATTTAATCCATTAAAAGGCGACAAAATTTTAGACTAGTCTAAATTGAAAGGAGTTGCAGACGACAATTTAAAGATTATGAAATTCTAGATTTTTTTCAATTTTATTTATTTATTTAATAAATCTAGAAAACATTATGGAAAATGAAGAAATTTCTAGTTGCAAGCAATTTCTTGATTGTGCGTAATGTTTTTTCTAATTATTTTTTCGTGGGGGACGTATTAAAAGCGTCTTTGAGTTGGAATTGATTAAAGCTCAGACCATCCGGAATATTCTCTCAGTATGATCGGAGTCTCACCACTCGCTCTTTAGATTTATTGAGACAAGTTACAGAAGACAAGTTTTCAAATCTTTGTCTTTTCGAGTTTCAAACGATTTCTTCATTTTCCACATTGTTTTCAAAAAGTTTTTTTTCTAGTCGGGCGTTAAAAAGCGGAATAAGAGGTAATATGCAAAGTCGAGTTAATTTGTGCCTCGTGTGAATGTTAAGATATACGTATGTAAAATTGTTTAGAATGGAATCCCCAGACTCAATTATTATTGCCGTAAGTCCTGCCCTCCCCCTCCCCCCCTTAATTCGCGTCGCGAAAATAGAGCGTTCAGACTGAATTAGAAGGGTAACTTTATTTCACCTGTTGTCGAATTTTTACATGTTACTGTTTTCAAAAATTTAGACTTGTACAAATTCAAAGGGGGTATCGATCAAAAAGTAACCACCATATTTCGTCTTTTTCCACAATGTTTTCTCTAGTAAACAGGAATATAAGAAATTGGGATTGTAAGAGAAAGAATAATGATAACTCTTTAATAACATGTCGGGTTCCTGGTGTTCTCCATAAGAAGGGCATCGGGCTTCCGCGAGGAAATGTGTACTGCGGTGCAAATCTATATATGCTTGTGCAAAGCAACCAACAAACGATAGGTTGATAATACGCACAGTATTTTCGGATTGCAAAGTAGGCATCATAGATTAGAATGGACTTAACCCAATATCAAACGATCTCAGTTTAACTGAAGAATCGCCAACGTCAATCAGAACATCGATCGGCCAATCAAATCTTTAATTCACCCCGGAGCTGTAATGCACCACACAAATTTTGCCTAAGAGTGATGCGACCTATTTTATACGAAACTTTATTTCGCAACTTAGTTTCATTTCTCCATTCAATGAGTGTAAAACAACTTATCCATCTATTATTATTACCGAAAAAAGGAAATGGAAGATAAAGGAAATCTGGTATGTCCCATAAATTGGGGTTAATTGGTCCTTGAGACATGTCAAAAAATGTCTGACACAACGGGATACATACCGAAGCATGTTTTGGTCGTCTTACTTGTTAATTTTTGAAGATTTGTGTCCTTTGAAGTCGAACACTAAAGGTCAAACAAATTCTTGAATGATGATCGGTGTTTAAAAAGGGCGGTACATAGGTTTGTTTCTACAGCTTTGAATGCGTATTTCGTCAATGCCACGAAAATTGAAAAAGGAATCTTGGCACTTCCGTAACTGAATGCATGCTGTATGTTAATTGGATAAAAGGAGACATGCTCTTGACAATCAATTTCTTGTTTTCTATATTTGACTTACATGAAATCAAATCATCTTAGTAGTTGATTGATTGATTGATTGAATAGGGTTTAACGTCACTTTTACCAATATTTCAGACATATTGCGATGGCTGGAGCACCTAACGATGGATTCCCGGTATTTCTCACACCAGTACTACCACTACATCCTTTTCTAGCCTCAAGCCGCTATTCCACTTAGGTTTACGATTATCAACCCAAATGTCCGAAAGGATATGTGCCGCCGCCGGGGATCGAACCCATGACAACCCATGATTGAAGTTTAGGAGTCTGACGCGCTACCAACTGCACTATGACGGCGGCTGAAGATCTCGGTTGGACAGGAAAGGGTTTATTCTATTGATTGGATTTAAGGACCTCCCGTTGCAACTTTTTTTCATGAAGCTTAACGAACAATCTCTCCTACTAACTATTATTCCTTTGTTTCTATCGTTTCTATTTGAATTACAATTGTCATTCATTCTAGAAAAAAAAACAGCCCTACAGCTAGCTTGATATGTAATACAACCCATGTGCTCAATTAGAATATTTCAATTCATTTTTAAAGCTATTTTAAACGCCTTCATTCAATTTTTGATTTCAACCCCGGGCTAGATTGACTGCATACAGTCTCTCTTATACCTCTCTTTTGTGGTTGAAATTGTATACTATTGACTAGCTGGTCAAACAAAAAAGACGGACAAGCCCGAGAAAGAATTTACAGTTTATAAGATCCTAGCAATGTCGAGTAGCACAGTGCAGCTGAAATAGAATGGCAGTCAAGCTTGAGGTCTGAAGTCTGAATCCAAGCATTTTCCCAATATTTTTAAAAGAGTAAACTAGATCTACAATAAGCTATAGGTCGCCTTTTTAAGGTGAATAGTTTTGACGGATCGGGTTGAATGTAGTAGGTATACTTTTGTAAAGAAACGAATGAATTCGTGGGTAGCTGCAACTGCCCTGAGGTATACCTTGATGGAGTTCAAATTCCTGCAATGTTTTAAATTCGACATTAAAATGTGTAGAGTAATTTTAACAATGTTAAGCTTTTTTCAACGTTTGGTAAGCATAACACTTTTATAGGGTAAAACAGGACTGCCGGCTTGTGCAATCTGATCTTTGTCTATGTTGTCTACTCCTGCAAGCATAATTTTGTATCAAATTGGAAAATATTAATTTTCATCAGCTTTATTAGCTATCAAAAGGTTTGCCAAAATGTACGCTAATGTTTGAGGTATAAAAGGGATAGCTAATTAAAGAGAATAATCAGCGACTGAGCTTAGCTTTTAGCTTCAGCGTTCAATGGCTAGCGTAATACTGTCGTGGAGATATGGCCGTCGTTCGTGCGTCAGTCTGTCCGTATTCAATTTTGAACGTCTTTTACTGAGAAATAACTTAGTTAAATTCTATTAAATAATTCTTTAGGAGAGTATTTCTTGTCCACCTAGATATTTGAAAATATCATCGTTTTTGTTAATGGGCTATTTTCCGCCAAAAGAAATTGGTACGGGGGGGATATGTATGAAAAATCTCCTCAGTAATCTAGCGGTTTGTTTTTTAAAGCAATTTAAAAACAATGTCCCTTGTGTGACCGCTAATCAGATTTCTTGAAGGATTTATCATAGGTCATAACAGCGGATTTCATTAGAGTGGCTAATTTCCATATATGTTATATTAGACGTAGGTGGATTGGTTTAAATTTTCCAATCGGAAACTTCTAGGTAGATTTTAACCTTTGTCATGCTGAGCCCGGAATATTCCTGTTTTGGCAGGAGGTATAGACAAAGATCAGACTGCACTTATGTACAGCCTGATCTTAGTCTACACCACCTGCTTGTCTCTTTTAAGCCATAATAATATATAAATTAATTTCTGAAAAAATACCGATAAACAAAAGGCTTTTCAGCGCTTTCAGTCCTTTGATTTCAATACATTCCTTTAAGAAAAATTTTATTCGGCATGTCAAAGGTTAAACAAATTGAACACGAATACTTTTCTATTCTTTGATTAAATCAAGGTCGGTTGAAAACGTAGCGGGCTCTCGTATTCCTATATAAAGCAAAGGTATTTTCTAACGTAGTTAGATCGCAACGCAGTATGGATTTTACGACAACTCTCTAAAAGCCCTTACTATTTTTGCTTTCAAAATAGTTAGACTGTAACATCAACAACCTTTCGATTTCGATACTATTTATTTATAACATGATTCAAGGTAACAATTCACCAATTTCACAGTTTTGAGTTTGAACAGCAATCAAAACATATTGTAAAACATTCGGTGCGGTTTTGATATTTTATGATATCATTTGTTTTGTATCCATAAGTTCACGACCTCCACGGCATTTGCGGAGACCAATACAAAAACTGTTTCATAAAAGACATTTTTTATTAAACTTACTGGAAGATGTTATAAATGATTAATAACAAGTACAGCTATAGCATTGTCCTTTGCAAGGAAAGCATTTATCAGCATAATGCTAGTTTTTCGTAGCTACATGTTTTAAATTAATAATTTTGTTGTCATTTTTCATTTGGATCATACGCTGAGACAAAAAGTTCGCTTAGTTAATTCAATAATTGACAGATTGCTGGCTCCACCCACTAACTCCGCTCGCCCCGCCCACTAACTCCGCTGACCCCGCCCACTAACTCCGCTGGCCCTGCCCACTAGCTCCTCAGACCACGCCCACTAACCTTCGGACAGGAAGTTCCACTTCGAGATCAAACAGAGTTGTTTTGTAAAATGTATGGCAAGTAACATGTAACGAAAAAGGAAAATAGTTGGTTGGCGACCTAAACGTCGTAACTACAGCTTGGACAAGCTGTAGTTACGACGTTTAAGTTGCCAAATATTAATGTCAGCAAATGTTGAAGATCAAATTTCACTTTAGGTCTAATTAAATGTTTTGATTTGTTGATTGATCGTTGTTGTTGTTATTGACGGTCGCGATTGGTCCAATTGTGGTTGATTCAAAGTATCAAATGACAATATATTAATATTGAGGCCAAGTCAGTCTCGGTGTCCAGTCTCGATGTCTGGTCGTGGTCAGGGCATGATGGTCAGATGGTCAGATTCGACTGGTCATCGCAATGAACAGAAGGCCTAAAGAGATACATTTATTCAAACATTTACTGGTAAAGTTACATTAACGTTTCGTGATATAGGTATGTATCATTTCAACTATACGATAAAAACCATAAACTATACACCAACGTCCCCTGCATTGACTCGAGATCGGGCTGTAAAACAATGATATATTGGAGATTCAAGTCAAGCGATAAGACACTTTCTAGAAATTGCGAATGAAATGAATATGTGCAAGCAGATCGTGGTTTTTGTTTTTTCCATCTTTGTGTATTTTTAAAGTTGAATACCATGAACAGTTTTTGTAAAATAAACTCATTTTGACCTATACTTGACCCTTTTCTTACGACTGTCCGGTCACTACTATTGGTGGAGAACATATGCGATCCACACACCGAAAATGATCTAATAGGAACTCCGTAAAACAAATACTGGAAAAAAGTCAGTGCAAGCAGAGGTCGATAAGTGGTTCGGGAACTATCATGATGTAAGGTAGAATGTCCATTCTAGAATCAGGAAAATTACTGTGAGCGAAATGTTTCGACCCGGGTCGTCCCCACAGGCATTGTCTTCTACCCAGGTTCATTCCCCACGTAACGAACGACAACTCTACTTGGAGATTGCCCAAGAGGGCCAGTTTTCGCCTGTTGAGTCACATAGAGTTTATAAATCCAATGACTAGAAACGTTGAAAAACACAGGTGTAGCAATGACACATAACATTGTAGGAAAATATTCTTGAAAAGAGAGATAGTAGTTGCTACATTGATTTGGATACAATGTTTTTAAATTATAAGTTTTAGGGTCTATGGTAAACGCTTACTTGTCTACGATAACGTATATTTTATCTGGCGCATATTTTTAATCCGACGTCACTCGCGAAATTCCTGAAATAAATCGGTATTCAGGTTGATCTTTTACAGAAATGTTCGCTTGTTCAAACGATTGTTGTATTTTAAGAAAAACTGTATTTAAGGAAAAGCTATTTGGAAAAATTGCGCGATGGGGTAGGTCTTCAAATATCTAAAACGTGTGATATAAAAGCGTGAATACATTTATCTTCTATGTTATGTTAATGTAATAATTTGATTGTAATTAAAAGTATTAGCCCCATGCGGATTAACGGGAACTGAATAGCTCCGAATATTCATTTATAACCAAACTTTCTTTCAAACAGACTTTATTACTGTTTAATGTAAATAAATCATTAAATTATGATCGACATGGGAAAGTAATATTAGTTCTCCCTTAATACAAGCTGGTAGGTTGCTTATTTTATGGACCGATATTTATTTGTTTGTCTATCACTTCATCGATACATTGATATATTGATTGGTATATTGATTGGTTGATATATCACTTGGTTGATATATTGATTGATTGATATATTGATTAAAATATTGATTGATATTAATTGGTTGGTTGGTTGGTCGGTTGGTTGATTGGCTGGCTGGTTGATGTATGTATGGATGGATAGATGGGAGGGTGGATGGATGGATGGATGGATGGATGGATGGATGGATGGGTGGGTGGGTGGATGGATGGATGGATGGGTGGGTGGGTGGATGGATGGATGGATGGATGGATGGATGGATGGACGGACGGACGGACAGAAGAATGGATCGATAGCATGTACGGTAGTTGATAAACCAAATAATTCTTAAGCTGGTAGACTTATTTAGGTTTGATTAGGTAATTTTTGCGTACTAGCTCGATTGTTTCTGTTTGTTTGTTTTTTCTAAAATGATTATATTGTTACCCATTAGAATACAAGATTTTAGACTGTTTAAGATTGAACATAGTACAGACGCCATTTCGTACACACAAGTATTGTCATATTGAAACAAGATAATGTTTGTTAATAAATTCACAAAATTTCTACAATCCGATACAATAGCTATAAAATGTAACGCTTATTTTAGGGGATAGAATTTCTGCACCACAAGCATGACTTAACATTTATCGAAACCCTCATCATTCGACATTTAAATAAAACCGAATGAAAGAACTAGAAATCCGACAGTAGGCGACATTTAAGTGAAGCTTTTTTGTTAATTTGGCGACTTAAACGTCGTAACTACAGCTTGTCCAAGCTTTAAGTAAGACCTTAATGTTGCCAAACAACCATTTCAATGTTTCGTTTCGTATTAATTTAAAAATTAAAAATTTCGTTCAATATCTAATTGGAACTTCCAATCGGAGCTTAGAAGGCGTGACCAGAGATTCCACAATTGATATCTTGTGCAAATCAAATCTACCTCTAAGAGATAAGTTGCGTCAATGTCGATATATCCTGGTTATAATTTTGTCTTCTGAATATCTGCAAAAGTGGAGAAAATTGCAATAAAGCGAGTTTAAATCAGGCATTTTAAAAGGACCTCTCGTGTGTTCCGAATCTTGAAAAATCAGATTTTGTCAAGCAGAGCTAAATCAGAGGTCGCATTCCGACATTCATTATATAGTAAGGTAGAATTTTCATTTTGGATTCAAAACATCGTCAAAAAACAAGAAATGTCGACACAAATCAGGATGCGCTGTCCATGTAGATTAACCCGAGGTCTATAATTTTTTGGATTTCTCGGGAAGTTCTTCCCGAGTGGTAGGTCACCTTTATATGTATTAAGTGTTAGGAAGGGAATAGCTCTCAAATTAGCGAAGAAAATATTTTCAAACGTGGCCGGACCTTGCACAAATCGGTATATAGAGAAATTTCAGAAATGAGTGTTTATATAATAAACCTTTCCCATCTTTTGAAATTTTAGACTGGTCTATATTGAAAGAGGTTGCAGACGACAATTGAAATTTGATGGATTTTAAACGAAACCATCCTATGAGGAAAAAACATTGTGGGAAAAGGAGAAATTGCTTGTTACGAGCAATTTCTTCTTTTTCAACAATGCTTTTCTCAAGAATAAAATCACAGCGACGTTAAAACCCGGTTTTGTACCGAAAAGAGTTAAGCAGGAATGACTTTCCTAGACCCAGAAAATCTGCTTTAACGTCCGAGTCTTGAGAGGTTATGAATCTGTCGCAGGCTGGCTGGGATCGACACCTTTCGAATGCCTCCATGGCCCTTTTTAGATTGAAGGATCTCATGCGAATTGAAAAGGGAGAAACACGGTTAGGTAAACACACTTTAGACAGGTAATGTTGTAAAATCGTTCAAACGTCGAAAGCGATTGGTGGTTTAGATTACAAGTTCACTTGAAAAGAAATTAAAAAAGGCTTGAGTTCTTCAAAAACGATGTAAGATAGTCCAATATCTCTACACTATGGTAAATGCACAAGCAAATCTGCACTCTTCAAATATCAAAATTTGAAACAGAAATGTCAGCCAAGCTTTTGACTCTTTTTTTATATATATTACCTATCGTCAGTCTTAAAGCAAACATCGTAACTATAGCTTACCTAGGCTGTAGTTATGAAGTTTACTTTTTATCATTCTAACCGCATTACATCTACATGCAGGGCCGTTCAAATTAGCGAGACGAGTATCTAAGAAAGTTTTGTCTAATTTATATCATAAACATGCTCTCAAAGGGCATACATGTGTCACTGAAACAAAAGTGAAAAAATAATGAAAGACCCTGTTTATATTTTCATTATAGTGAAAATCCATTTGTGCTGAAATAAGGAGAAATATCTAGTCAGCATTTTGCTTAAACGTTGAATATATGACTCAGAGTATCGTTAAAGCTAAAATAACCCTATTATCTGTGTATGGCCTAATATTGCTTTGACATGCAAATTTGGATACGCATTTATTGATATCTTCTTTGTCCCTACTTAGTCTTCAAACTTTAACACAATTTTCTATTATCTGCAATTAAAGTCTAATCCTAGGGAAACGATTATTCGAATATTCATAAAACAATAAAAGATTCTAATATTCGTGTTTCTCTCATACTGTTATGTTTTTGTGGGCTATTTTTTGCTGTTGTTGTTGGTTGTGGTGGTTGGGTTTTTTTGGGGTTTTTTTGTTTTTTTGTAAAAATAAAGTGGTAGCAATTAAAAATCTTTATATCGAACATATGGTTTCTACGAATCTTTTTGATTCATAGGTTTGTAAAAGGTTTTCCAAATATGATTATATTATTTTTTCATGATTCCGTCATAAAAACAACTCTTATTGCTTTTTTACATCTATTAATATCCACATCATTCTAATTGTTAATTATTTGCAAATGAATCATTTATATGCTCATATGTTTCTCACAACAGAACCGCGGCCATAGCGTAGTTGTTAGCGCGTCGGACTCTCATTCATAAGGTCCAGGGTTACATCCCCGGTCGCGGCAAATATTTGTCCGATATTTGTCTCCCATCAATGAGTGGATAATCGAAAACCTAGGTGAGATGATTAGCTGGAGGCTCGGAAAGTATATAGTGGTAGTACTGGTGTGTGAAATAGTAGGAATGTGTGGTTTAGTCTTCCATCCGCTGCGATATGACTAAATACTGTTAAAAGTGGCGTTAGACCCCTTTCAATCTATTTAATCTCACAGTGGAACGTGACACATGTTGTATCTTCATCCTCACAATGGACGTGTGTCAAATACTCGAATCAAATACGGAGGTTTCAATGCGCAGAAAAATGACATATCAAAAGCGGGCCTCGGGTTTTGCCTCATAATTACCCATATCTGGCATTTTCCAAGAAAAGGGAAGCTATTCCAGTCACCCTGACATTTTTCAGTTGCTGTATTACTAAGATTTGAGCACTGGGAACAGTTGATGTTTGCCTTCCTCTACTCGCTCTTATGACTTTGCTGGCATTAGATAAAGCTACAAGGCATTTAGACAGTGACGCTAGCACTACATGTATCAAAGTATTGAAAAGTACTGTAAGCTAGCAAAACATTGTTTTGTTCAGTAATCTTTGTCAAACGTTATCGTGATAAAGAAACGAGGCTAAAGTAATCAAAAAGTTAACCCATTCCAACACAGTCCCTCTTTTTTATGCCCCTGAAGAAATCTGTTGTCGAAATCAATGTAGAAAATGAAGAAATTGCTTGTTACAAGCAATTTCGTCATTTTCTACATTGTTTTCTACCCAGAGAGATAAATATTTTGGAATTTTCAACAATTTGAAATTGTCGTCTGCAACTTCTCTGAAGACTCTGATCAGAGTCATTTTGAACACGATGTGCTCAAGTGAGGTAAAAATAACTCGGAGATCAACTGGCAGGCAGAGTTTGTAATATTCCTGAAATACATAAGAACCACTAATTTTGGCATAGGCATTCAATAGATTTAGTGGTTAAGCCTCAAGCGGCAGTTTGCACTTGTTGAACTTTGAGACGGTCTCAAAATTTTGTCTGTTAACTTAAGCTATCAAAGCTGACGTTTTGCTAGCTAAAATTGTTAAAGAAATATTCTACAAACATTGGAAAATAGGCGAGTTGCGCACTAAATATGTGTGAAATGCATGCTATTGCATATATAAAGAAACATTTATGATAATGACCACAACATGCATGGAAAAAGTGACTTCTTTTCTTTTAGCGTAAAGTTATCAAGTTAAATGGCATATATTTTATACGCTTAAGACACTTTTAGAACTACTTTGTGACTGGCAAGGAAAATACTTCCGCTGTTTTTAAAGCAAACTCTTTCAGCCAAACAATATTCACAACAGAACTGGGTTATTTCTTATTATATAAACCCTTCTATTTGCTGTCTGAGTTATTTTGTGTTACGTTTCTTGCTTTAAAAGCCTGGCCGTTTACTTTCTCTTTGTATTTATATTTGTCTGCAAAACAAATGTTTGACCATACCTAGTGGAACTTCGTATAATTATAAATTCGTAAAATATAATTCCACTCATTTCCTATTTACGTACATAATAAAGGTTGTCGTTGTTGTACTAATTTGTTTGGTTCCAATCTTCTTTTTTTTCAGATCTATTGAAAAAATTTTATCATCGTTACTTATATCAAATGTACCAGGGCTAAGCCTTTAAGACTTAAATCTCGACTGAGACAAGTAGGTCGCCATTTTAAATGATACAATCAAAAATAATTATTACCAAACATATAGACTATATTAATGCTCTTCAACCTATCGACCTTTATACTGTTCAGCTGTTTTACAAAAATGGATCAAATGTGAAGAGCGAACTATATCGACTCTGATCAGATTGCACAGATTGAGCAGGAATACCAGAATCGAAACTTCTCGCTTTCTGAATTCAGTGTGCACATTCTACCATATCATATATTCATGTTCGACATACTAACTCCGAATGACCCGTGCTGCATCCAATCTCTTTTTCGAATATTTATTTTTTTGGAAGAATACCTTCATGGTCCTTTTTCACCAGACGGGTTACAATCATTAACTAGTTATACATACATTACCAAAGCCTATTCACAAAGATTTCTATCAATTTTATTCAGTCGTTTTCAATTGTAATTGTGCGATAGAACGATAACATTTTTGGATTAGGTTTCTAAATCTATATTAAATGTCAGAAGAGTGTAATAACATTATAATGTAAGCCTTTATTACCTTCGCTTTCTTTATTTCATAAAAGGTGCAGTGCTTTTACCTTGAAAAGAAATCTTGATTTATATGTTGACCCCGGTATATACCGTGCGTACAAGCAAAAGAAAGAAAATTTTAGAGACTATTTATCTAAATAGATTAAAAAAGCCATACGTCGATGGCCATGCAAAATGTCGTAAGTACAGCTTTATTAAAGCTGTACTTACGATATTTTGCACGCCCAACAACGCATGGCTTTAAAAGTTTCATTTCGTTATTTTTGATACTATCTAATATCCGAGTCTGGTTAAGTTAGTCAGTACAATTTTTCAGTTTAGGTTAACTAGCATGTCGGTATGTTTGACCCGTTCCCACACAATCATGCTTTTTGATACCTCTGAAGACAAAAGCTTTGGAAAACACTGTGGGGAATGAAGAAATTGCTTGACACGAGCAATTTCTTCATTAGCAACAATGTTTTCTACCGCTAAAGACAAAAACACCAAAATCATCAACTTGAAATAATCGCCTGGGACTTCTTAAAATTTGGACCAGTCTAAAATTTTGTCTTGTGGTAAACTTACTAGAATGTAAAAGAGTATTATTCAAAATCCAGAAACTGTCTATGTGGGAGGTTCTCAATATACATATACCCGACTTATTATAACTATGTCTGGAAATTACTAACATTTCTATTTATTTAAAACTCGCATAAACAAGTTTTATTGGTTGAATACAGTGTTCTAGCGTTCCAGTGATTAGAATGAGCCATCGTGGCTTGGTCCTACATTTGTAATTAAGACTGCACAGCGCAACACTCAGGACTTATGACTAATTGATATGTAACAACATAGGCCGTTGATATCTAAACCATCCTAGATATTTTGTTTGAAGTCACAGAAAGTTTTTTCATTGCTTGACAATTTTGATCGGGTAAATTCTCTGGGCGTTTTACGGTCTTTGGGTGGTAAGAACTTGCAGTTTACTATCACTGTGAAGTTCTGGATATATGAATCATCAGAATTACGAGGAATCCAAAAGCATTTACTATGTTTCAAAATTTGTACTTTGGCATCCTTATTTGATACGATGTTTTTTGTTGTTGTTTTTTTTTCTCTCGTCGTTACAGTTGTTCTAAGTCCATACTAGGACTTCGAGGCAACACATTTGTATGTCCACTGGTCGAAAGCGAGAGAGGGAGAGAGGGGGGGGCTGTTGTTATGGCGTTGTGTCCATCGTGCTCCCGTCTGCTCGGATTTATATTTTAAATATCTTCTCCAATGAAAGCACCCAACAGATTCCAACTAAATTTCACATGAATGATCCTTGGTTGACCCTTTATCAGATATCTTCAAAGAATTTTGAACGGATTAAAAGCAATCCTTTTGTGGTCAGGGGTATTTCCATTTATGGGATATGGTTGTGTATCGTGAAAACTTTGCAAATCTGCTCAAAAACTAGATGATAGATTCCAATTTCATTCCACAGGAATTATGTTCCTACGTTAATACTTTATCCGATTCCTTACAATATTTTGATCGGATAAAGATGGTGTTTTCCTCGGGCGCTAGTTGATGGATTCCAATGAAATTTTACAGTTATCTTCATCTATTTTTTGTGTGTTGGTGTATTTACGTTTATTCATCGTCGCTATCGTGGCACATGCTCATATGAGCGACGCCATCAGAAGGTGATTAGATGCTACGGGGGATAGTGCGAGACTGCTGAGAGCCCCGTCTGGTTCTTTAACATATTCGATGTATAGCACGGTGCATCGGTTTAACGTCTCACCCGAAAGGCAAACTAGTTTGTTAGTTTGACCAGCCCTTAGATCGACCCCGCGATCCCAAGGTTTGAAGTCGGTTACTCTTCCAATTCATCTAATGGGGTCGACAATTTTGTAAAATATTTCCTCGAATAAAAAGGGCTTCAATGGTCCGGTGCTTATTTCCACGCATAGTAGATAGTGAAAACGCTGAAAATATTCTTGGGTTGTAGATTTCAATCAAATTTCACAGTAATGATCATTTGGTGACCCTTTACCCCATTTTTGAAGCAATTTTGATAGTTTGATAATTGTTTTAGACGATTAGCCATTTTAGGTAGAGATCACATAGTTATATTGCTTGAATGAGAATATTTGTTGTTCAAAAGAAAATTGCACCCCTTAAAGTAAAAATGAATTAATTCTCACTTAAATGACTTGCCTCCTGGGTTTAAAAAAACAAATTACCTGTTTGATTAGTAAATGCAAGCCGCGGGAGCGAATCAGGCGCTTGAGTGCCTCTAGTTTATTCTTTCAGTAAAGAACTACCAGAACGGTTTTTGCTATTTATATATTTTGTTTAACTTTTGTAAGTACTATGATCAGTTAAATGTGTAAACCACGTAACAGCGTATAACGGATTTTACTACCGCAAAAAACAGAAGAGAAAATAAATCTGTCTGCCACTAACTTGTCAAAGAAATCGTAAAACAAAAGTACCGCTCATTACCACTGTGTCATGTTTTATTGTTAGTGATTTTTCTGTGAGTCACGCCCTGTTTAGATTATGGCGCCGAATTATGGGGTGAAAGACTTGCAGTATATATACAAAATCTGTTTTCAAAATGCTATTGTCTTTAGACATGGTTGTAAACAACTATTGATGAAAGTCAAACAACCTCCTTTATTCAGAGAGAAAGTATTATTGCTGCCAGTTGTTGGAGAGACAATATCAAAGAAACCTTGATCAAACAAGTCTTAAAAGATACATTTGAAAACAGATAAAGTTATGATTTTTTGCATTCTAATTCAGTCTGCATGATTAAGATAAATGAAAAGAAAATACTACTTTTTGAATGAAATAAAAAGTAGATAGAGACAATGTCAAACTGTTTTTCACACAGCGAATGTACCAAATTCGAAAATAGCACTTTAAACGTCCGACCTCGTCAAAATACACCTAGGTCCGTAAAATTAACATATTTTTTTAGGTTTATAACGCGTCATCTAATTGGCGGAGACGTACGTCTGAATCATTGAGAACCTTCATTATATAATTCTTTAGTGGATCGTGATAGTAATTGCGAGTCCAGACCCGTGTGTGACGAGACAGACGCGGATTGAAGGTATGGTGGCATTCTTTGACGTGGCCCTGTTTAACATACGGGTCACTGATCTCGCCTACTGTCCGCACCGACAAGGTAACTTCACTGACGTCATCAAACAACAATAGCATGTATAACATGTGGTCAGAGACAAAACAAAAAACAAATCGTTGATGGGCGACCTAAACGTCGTAAGAATGCTGAAGCCACCAATCAAAAGTGTATGAGATAAATCAATGATGGAGATCAACACTTAACTTCCTGCCTAAATGAATACTTTGATTCGTTCACCCTTCCATATAATCCCTCCCTTTTACGCCCCCAAAGAAAACAGCTTTGTGAAACATTGTGGAAAATGAAGAAATTGCTTGTAACAAGCAATTTCTTCATTTTCCACAAGTTTCTAATCCAAAAGAGACGAAAAAAATAAATTGCATCAAGTTGAAATTGTCGTCTGCAGCTTCTTAATCTAGACCAGTCTAAAATTCTTTTTATTGACAACTACGTTAGCAATAGTAGTCAGGAAGCTATAGGTATATAGAAAGGACGAGTAGCAATTAATATGACCTAGCATAGTCTTCATTCACGCGGTAGGAACTATATTATATACAATAGATCAACGTCAACAAAAGTTAAGATTGGATGAAATACTGTTTTGTGTGTTTAATGAGATAAGAATTACCAAAAGAACTCTAATCACTCCATTACTAAATCACAAGAATAAAAAGGAATTGCCCTGGATCAAATACATTTTCGCCCCAAAAGTATTCATGAAAAATAAAAGAACGTCATATTTTTCTGCGTTGTAAAGAAAGTCAGTTAATTAGGTAACATTGTTGAGGTAATAAAACATCCTAAACGTGTGAATTTATTGCCCGTTAACGCGGCTCTTTCATGTTCATGTCATAATGGTATCCTCATAAAACTTCCGTAATTACAACTAGCACTAACGGGAATTAGCCTCCTTCAATATCTGTTGGACTTCGATCACGAAGATATCGAAGCATTTTGAAACAATTTAATGTTTAGTCCATGAACAAAATTCATAGCACGCAGCGATTTTGTATGCTTCCGCACAAAACAGTCCCATACAAAAAAGGTACCAAAATTGGTAAACCTTTTGTTGTTGTTGTTTTGTTTTGTTTTGTTTTTTGGTTTTTTATTCCGCTCCATGCTATTAAATTATGAGAAATGAAGAGAATATTTTTTGTTTTCATGGAGGTATGAATAGAAAAACCTAATCACACTGTATGAATACGCTTCGCGTATTCATACAGTGTGATTAGGTTTTTCGATTCATACCTCCATGAAAACAAAAAATATTCTCTTCATCTCTTAAATAAAATAGGGGATGTGAAGCCTGTCCTTTTATAGATGATTGTGTCGAGATATACTTAAGATTCAGATATTGGTTGTAAAATTAAAAAAAAATCTCAAGATTTTTAGTCTATAATCCACAGGTTTCATTGTGGTATAGGAATTGCTCAAAAAACAAAAGTATTTTAAACGGAAGGCCTAGAGTAGAAATAGTACATTCCATATAGAAGGCATTCGATAAGGTCGCTTATTTCAATAGGTGATGTAGGGGAGAAATTGATCGCTTAAATTATTTTGTCTGCTTTATTAGCAATTTGGTCACTACATAACCTTCCGTTGCCTTTTTTAGAATTTGTGTTTCAAGCGAGATCTAGCCGCCGTCATAGCGCAGTTGGAAGCGCGTCGGACTATCAATCTAGACGTCCCGGGTTCGATCCCCGACGGCGACACTCATCCCACTATTTGTCTCTCACCAATGGGTCGATAATCGTAAACTTATGTGGGATAGCAGCTGGAGGCTAGGAAGGAATGTAATGGTAATACTGGCGTGAGAAATACCAGGATTCCTTTGTTAGGTGCTCCAGCCACAGCGATATAACTGAAAGATTGTTGAAACCGGCGTAAAACTCCATTAAAACAAAACAAACATTCAAGCGAGATCAGATACTCACTTCAATATAAGAGTATTTACGAGATAAGTGAAGTCGACACTACGAGATTCATCTGCACTAGATTTTCGTCTTTAAAAGGGTCGGGTAGAAGATATTGTATAGAAGTAAAGTTTATGAATGAGATCTTTTTCAACATATATGCTTTAGACAAAATTACCCTTTCGCCCCGTTGGAAATTTTCATTACATCAAAGAATACCAAACAGTAATGACATTCGGGTGAACTCAAGTCTTTTCAAATGAAATCCTAGGGCGTTATATCGTCGAGTTACGACCAAAACATCGTAACTACATCA
Source organism: Fragum fragum (assembly GCA_946902895.1). NCBI lineage: Eukaryota > Metazoa > Mollusca > Bivalvia > Cardiida > Cardiidae > Fragum > Fragum fragum. The sequence goes on from OX336373.1 coordinate 6,798,599, forward strand.
CTACGATAAAAGTTACCTCTAGATAGGCGTATAGTCATTACTTACTTTGTCTACATAAACCTGCAGCTGGCTGTTTGGTGCTTGTACTAATAGCAAATTTCTTTGGTTAGATTAATCCATTCCAATACAACAAAATTTTAGACTTGTCCAAATTGAAAGAAGCTGCAGATGAAAATATCAACTTGACGGATGTTTTTTTTTTTTTTGGATAAAAAGGAAGAAATTGCTTGATACAATTTCTCCCTTTCTCACAATGTTTTCTATCCTATTTGACTGTTTGTCAACTTTAGCGCAATTTGAAATATTCTCTTCAACTTCTTTCAACATGTATCTAGACCTTTGTGTCGGAATGAGTTAACTACAATCTGCTCAACACGACTAAGGGTATATAACAGCTTTCTTGTTAATTTATAGATAAAGAGATGAATGAATGAAAAACCTGTGGTTTATTAAAAAAACTGGTGCAATAAATATTCAATTTAACATTGTACATAACCGTCATGCGTCGCTGAATATATTTATAAATTACATTTTAAACATGGGTATCTAACAAAATATCATTTTAAGACACCACTGTTGATAATTGTGAAATTATACGAATCAATTTCGTTCGTCTAAACCATTACGACACAAGAAAAAATTAGACAGGTCCAAATTGAAAAGAGCTGCAGACGACTATTCAAAGTCGGTTACATTTTAGAAATTGTTGTCTTCTGGGGCAGAAAACATTGCAGATAATGAAGAAATTGCTTGTGACAAGCAATTTCTTCATTTTCCACATTGTTTTCCAAATCCTTTTCTTTGGGAGGGGTGAGTAAGGATTGTGTTACATTGCTATTATCTTTCTAAATTTAAAGTTTAACATAAACAATAACCAATGAACAGAAAACTGATGATGTTAGTCAGTATCGAAATTGAAACAATTCATTCGTGAAAGAATAATCGAGAAAATTAAGCGCCGGTGATATCTTAATTTCATCTAGACAAATGATGGATACCGTCTGTCAATCAAAGAATAAATCGACCAATCAAATCATTCATTTAGACCGGACGTGACCTTTGAACTCCAACTTTGGCCGACATTTCCGTCAAGCGTTTTATTTGTTTTGGTCTCTTAAAGCCGTGACTACAGATTATTCAAGCTATAGTTACGCCGTTTAGGTCCCAAATCAACCACTTTACATTTTTCATGTAACTGGTTATAAATCTACAAAATAACACCGTTTAATGTCTAAGAGTAACTTCCTGTCGGAGGTCAGGGGGTGTGGCCAGCGATCCGTCAATTCAAATGAGTACAGACGACATGGGACATAGAGAACCTATCATCAATCGTTCAATCCTGCCTTCCAAAACTTTACTGTAAATTACAAATAACTTAAACATGTGCCTAAGAAATTCATTAAATGAAAGAACATATAGATTTCATTATGGTGGAAGCAAACATAATGTACATTCTAGTTGGTAGACAGTACCGTTCTCTAACGGACACTTTTTTGGCGATGTTAAATAGGCTTTAATATATTAGACATGGGTTCCGTTTTATGGTTTCAAATAGTCTGCTCAATCAAAAGGTTCTAAAGTACTTTAACAAACATGAATCAGTCGACAGTCTATTGATAATGTCTTGACAGACGACATCTGTTTATTTATTAAACTGATCTACGTCGAGTTAATCGGGCGAAAAGACAGGATCGAATTTTAATGATTTGAATCCAATGACATTTTGACAGGTTTAAGGCAGTACAATCTAAATGTAACTACTATTTATAACAATTCCCCATGACAAAATATTAGACAAGTCCAATTTGAAAGAAGTTGCTGACAATTTAAAGTTTAAGAAATTTTAAATTTTTCCCACTTCATTGGTAGAAAACATTGTGAAAAATGAAGAAATTGCTTGCTGCAAGGAATTTCTTCATTTTATACAGTGTTTTCCGAATTATTGTTCTTGGGTGGCGTCAAAGAGGGCTTTTGATTGGGAATGGGTTAAAGGTGTGATCCTGATAGGACTTGATTCAAGCTGTAGTTACGCCGTTTTAGAACGACAACGACGATATTTAACTTACAATTGTCATTTGATTCAACTGCGAATAGAAGGGCTTGTTGGGTTTTTGTGTTAATGTTGTTAGTTGCTGCTGCTATATGTTGTTGTTGTTTGGGACGGGTTATCAACAGGGAACGATTAAAGCCTCGTGGCTGCAGTTTTAATCAAGTTACAGTTATGGGAATTTTTGGGTCGTCCATCGACGACATGAGGGAGTGTTCGATAGTCTAGGACAATCACCTATCCTTATTGACACCTTATATTTATCGATCTGTCTAAAACTGATCGGATCAAGGACAAAATCGAACTTTGATGACTTTATACTGTCACTCAAATTACGTAAACAACTTTTAAATACCTTTTGACGTGTGAATGGAAAACTTTATGACATTTTTCTATTCCTAGATTAAAATCGACAAAGCCTTCCAATCCTTAAGCTCGTGAATGAGTACGTGAATGTTAGAAAAAACAACAACAATAAGGTTTCTTTAAACGCTATTTTCAATATGATAATATCTAACAGAAAATGAGAAACGATTGATATCGTAGTTTGGCTTGCAAAATTCCGTAACTACTTGAATAAAGCTGTAGTTACGACATTTTACTCACCCCACGACGATATAACAACTTTAATGGATTAATTCTGTAACATATAGCATATTCATACAAAAGAATGTGTTTCAGGATACAAAAGGTAGTTTCTCATCTCCTTCGAAACAAGCAATTTTTTTATTGTCCGCAATATTTTTACCCTGAAAGGAAAAGATTTCTTAAATTCCGCCCACTTGAAATTACCTCTACCTCATCTTCCGATTCGGACCAGTCTAATTTTTTTATCTGTTGGAATGGGTTCATTCTAAAACTCACCTTCAATCTTAGGCAAAAATAAGAAGCACGAGCTTTGAACGCAATTATTCGGGTTTCATGGAATTAAGTATATAATCCATTACCAGGTGATAAAATTATGTGCTGGTCTAAATTCAAAGAAGATGCAGGCAACAATTTATAGTTAATGGAATTCTAAAAGGTTTGTATTATGGGGCGAACACTGTGGATAATGTAGAAATTGCTTGTCACAAGCAATTTCTACATTTTCAATATTTTTTCCAAAGCTTTTTTTCCTTGGGTTCGTCAAAAAGCGTCATAATATGGGAATGGGTTAACGAACCAAGTGATCGTCTTTAATAACAATCAATGATTCCATTAAACAAGGGTTTACTTCATGATGATTCTGGCCTATTGTTTTGTGAGATAAGGAAGCGTGTCTGGCTGGAACAGCGCTGATAAGCCTCCTCAACTGACAAGCAGTTTTGTACGCTTGTCTTTATTCCTCCTTCCTTGTTTCTGTTTGTCCTTATATCTACTCATATTATGAACGTGTTGCGAGAAAGAAGGCATCCGATCTCTGTTTTGAATGATTCTTATCAATTTTTTTAATAGTTTAACTTTTAGTTTCGTTTATCGAGAACGGGCGTTCTGATTGGTCGAAAAAAATATTCATACCTCCATGAACAAAATTTTGAGCACGCAGCCATTTTGTATGCTTCCACACAAAATAGTTCCATACATAAAAGTATCGAAATTTGCAAAGTTTTTTGCTTTTCCCGTTCGATGCTATTAGATTGTACGAAACGAAGAGAATATATATATTTATTTTCATGGAAATATGAACTGAAAAACATAATCTCACTTTTGTATGAATCCGCTTCATTAGTTTCATTTCGTTTCACATCTCCATGAAAACAAAAAATATTCTCTTAATCGATGAAATATGTTTTTATAACTCTAAGTTGACCTTGTTTGTTTTCTATTTATGTAGATTTTGTTTCTGAAACATGTTGAAATAGATTATTTGATGGAAGTGACTCAAGCAAGATTATTCGTTGGTGAAAATGATGTTTTATCAGTCTTCATTGTGCATTGTCGGTTTAATTCTAAAACCTCGTTATTACACCTTGAAACAAGGTTTACGAGGTTTTAGAATTACACCGAAGATATGTTCTTATATGGGTCTGAGAAATCACTGCTCGGCTAATTTGTTGTTGACGTTATGTCGTGATAGTTAAACATTCTATGCGAATATTCTGTGCGATAACAGACTATGAACCGTTTCGTTCAACTATTAATGTTATGTCCCGTAAATCTTTGAAACTTTAGATAGTTGCCGAAAATTGAATAATTTTATCTGATCAACCCTAAAATCAATGAACGGTAAGGTGATGACGCCTCTGATGACGTTTGGATAAAACTGTTTGAGGGTAGGATCTATCAGCTGTTCCCGTAACCCCTGTCTTTTATTGTCTTTGAACTTGCTTATCAAGCGTAAATTAGCTGTAACCAGCCGGAAAATGGATCAGCTTAACTTTAGACTGGAACCGATTTGAAATTGCCGGGTCACAAATAATTTATACCTTTCTTCGACAAAGATTATGATTAGGGGCTGCTATAAATCAATATGAACGTTTATAATAATAATAATAATAATGATAATAACAATCTCTTTATTTAACGAAGGTTATTAATTAAGACATCAACACATGTATTTGACACACGCACGTTCTTGAATTTTCGTTTTTAAAAGAGGACTGATGGAAATCGTTACATTCAAATTTTGATACCGATTTGTATGTCTTTACAGAAATAGACTACGATCGTGAGGAACATGTCTTACGGAATCAGATTCGTTAGAAGGATTATATGTTCTTGTTTGTATGTTATTGATAAGCGGAGCTGACTACAAACGAAACTCTGGTCATCCCCTTTGAGCTCTAACAGGAAGTTCCACTTAGGAATTAAACGGCGTTGATTTGCAAAAAGTTTACGACCAATACCGTGTAATAGAAAATAAAATGGTTGGTTTGCCGACCTAAGCGTCGTTACTTGTGCTTGAATAGTCTGTACTTACGACTTTTAAGTCGCAAACCCAACGAAAATGCTTCAAATTAATGTCAAGTAATGTCGAGGTTCAAAATTCACTTCCGGTCTAGATAAATGATTGGAATTGTCGAATGATTCGCCGATTGACATCTGAGATCCATTAACTATCGGTCGATAATTTCGATTTTATTCGAGTCTACTCTTTTACAAGTCAGTGAACATACTTGCTTGCACTCCTGTTGTTGGGCTTTTCTTTTATCTCTTAAAAACCAAAACTATTAGATTTCATTTAAGATGTGAAGAGAATATATTTTGTTTTCATGGAGGTATGAACCGAAAAAACTAATTACACTGTATGAATACGCAAAGCGGATTCATACATAAGTGTGATTAGATTTTTCGGTCCATACCTCCTTGAAAACAAAAAAAGAATCTCTTTATCTCTGATAATTAAATAGCATCGGGCGAAAAAGCAAACACTTTACAAAATTTGATACCTTTTTGTATGGGACTATTTTGTGCGGAAGCATACACAATCGCTGCGTGATCAAATTTTGTTCGTGGAGTTATGAATGATTTTTTTCGACCAATCAGAATGCCCGTTGTTGATATACGAGACTAAAAATTAAATCATTTAGAATACAGGATATATGAAATGAGAGTGAAACAAACCGTACTGTTGTTAAACACCTGTATCTCACACGATATCTCTTATCGTGCCTGTGAAGGTCACGTGATATTAAACAGACGATAATCCTTGAGTTTTCACTAATCACGTCTGCAAGTGGTTTTGTTCATATTACTAACCTAGCATGGCGTTTCGAGATTGGAAGTGAATATCACGTAATGTTTCGGTCGTTTGATTTACATGAATTGCACGCTAAGGAGTTTTATAGCTTGAACAAAATCTACAAGGCTTTCTTTTCGCTTTGATGTGCAAATATTAAATAAAATTAGCCCATTATCCAAATGGCATTTTTAGACTGGTCCAGATTGAAAGAAGTCGCAGACGACAATTTAAATTTGTGAATCTTAAGATTTTTTTAAATTATCTTTTTATTCTGGGTAAAAAACAATTACAAGCAATTTCTTCATTTTCCACAATATTTCCAAAGGCATTTTCTTCGGATGGGTCGAAAAGTTGGATTGAGTGTGAATGGGTTATACCAGAGGAACGTCCTATATACCCACTTAACAGAGATGGAAGGCAATTTATCTATCACACAACACGAGTGTTGGATTTAGATGTACAACATTCTTTCAAAATCAATTGCTCTGTCGACCGTAGGAACTACGATTTATAAAGAATTAATAAAAACAATTTAGACAACAAGCAAAAGTCAATATGACGCATGTACATCATGAAATACAAAAAAAAAACAGGATTGCAGTCCTTTGCCAAATGATAGATATTCTTTCAAGCTTATGTTGAATTTCAAAGTGAAATATATATAATGTCCATTTAGGGTTGTTTTAAATTTCATTACGTTTTCCAAGTCTATTTGAACAGAAAGGAAGTGCATATTTCGTCTGCTATCATTGACATAAGAGTGCAGCTTGTTTTAGGCGTTGATTGATGCATTATATAAGACAGGGTCACAATATGAGTAATATGATAAACGGAAGATAGATTACGTCTGCGGGAATTATGTTAATGCAAAATAAGGCTTACTTCTCATATAGACCTTTATCATTTTGCACATGTATGAATCTTCATTGAATTACTTTGATAAAAATATCGCTAAAGATTTTATTGTTTTCCTGAAATATTTTCGGGAAATATTGTACAAAACAAATCAATAATTTGTTGAATGCCATGAAGCTGAGTACAACAAAACTTGGTCATAATTAAAGAAAGATACCTTCCTTTCTTCCAAGGCTCTCGAGCGCACTCAATTAAGTTATAATTAGGGTTAGTTTTAACGACCGCTGTTTGAAAAAAACATAGTTAAAAGTCACCAAAAAGAATATCCATACCGCGGATTGTTAATGGACGTTTGTTCTCTTCCGCAGGTTCGAATATCCGTGTCGACCACGCTGACCTCGGCCAGTCTACAGATCGATGAGGGATGGTATAACGTGCATGACGGTAGCAAGCTGATCGAGTTAGAGGGGCCGATATTTCTGACAAAGATAGAGAAAATAGCGGATAACCCGTATGTATCTGTTATATCTCGACTCAAAATAAAATTCTCCCAGTTCACTTGATTGTTTTCATAACCTTGAAGATTTAATAGTTGTTGTTGTTGTTAGTTCGTTGGTTGTTGTTGTTGTTTGTTTGTTGTTGTTTGTTTATTTGTTTGTTTTTATTTTTAATGGATTCCATTCTCTAACTTGTCTTCTAAAGGTTTAATTTTTGACGTATTATCGCTTTAAGGTGTCTTCAACATTATTCATTGATGTGAAGCAGTCGAAAACTTTGTCGTTTGGTAAATCTTATAATTCACTTCCAACGAATTTTTGTTGGCGTTATGTCATTGTAGTTTTGAATATAAAACTATCTTTAAATATTCGTAGTAGAAGTTTGAAACAAAATGAAATAGATGAAAATATGGTTTGCTTTTGACCTGCATTGAATATTCTCCCCCAAGTTTTAAATGGTACAGAAGCACAATTTTATCTAAAATATTAGTATGCAATATTGATAGATACTGCAACAAAAAATTTTAAAAAACCAACGATATAGTTATTGCTGTATTTCATAAGCTTTGTCCGTTTTCTTACTGTGTTAAGTTCTAAGCATCTTCATCGTTATTTTATACTTTTTCCCCAGATTCCTCGCTCCTTTGTCAGCAGAAATTGTCGTTCACAAACAAGGAGACAAAGATGCTGATGATATCTCCTCTCTACAAAAAGATGGCCTCATTACACGTCATCGTAATGGTCACGTGGAAAAGAACGCACTTCCGGTCGGTCACAACAGGGAACCCTACTTTCTACCCCGGAAAAGTATGGACTATGCATCAAACAAAGTACCAGAAGACAATTTAGTGAAACATAAACATATTGGAATTGATAATTTATCATCCCAAGAAGTGAAATTATTGAAAAATGTTATAAGAAAATCGGGGTTTAAGACTAGGCGTAAGGAGATTCCCAAAACCGTTTCCGGTTCTAAATATAACTCGGTTGACAATGTTGTAAGTCCAGTGTCGTCACATGATTCTAAATATAGTTTAAAATCCACTTGGAATATCCAGACGTACAATGGAATTATTGACGCTTTAGTGAGTGGGCATAAATTATACTTCACCGCAAAAACCAAACGGTGCTTTCACCAAAACACACCGAAGAAGGAGAGGTCGACATTTGGTGATTATGTTGAAGTGTTTGAGATCCAAAAGGACTTTTCCGAGAAGCAACCCAATGTTTATATATCATTCTCGTTCAAAAGACTTGAACAGACTAGGCGAGGTAAGTGATGCTTGTTTTAGAACAGTAAAAGAAATCTCACATCAGTCTGTGTATGTTGACAGTCTTCACTACGCTCATTAAAATAGTTTATGGTTACTTTCAACGACCACCTAATAAACTGGCTGACGAAGCTGCTCGGTTTCTCTGATTTACGCATGAATGATAACCCTTCCATGTTTTTTGTTTGTTTGTTTTTTCAAATGTTTAGTCTCATACAATTTGAAAAAGAGACGTATAAAAGGGATTGTACTGAAAAGGGTTTTCAATTGTAGGAATTAATTCATTTGGAGTGTGTCCCTCCACGCAAAATTGACCCACAGAATAGTAAAAAGTTGCTCGATTATAAAAAAAAATTGAAATTTCGAAGTTCGCAGGCATTTAAAACTAATCAGTCTACATTGGTCAATATTCTGTACTATACAAACTTGAATTATCGTGTATTATTGAAAGCTAATTATTGCCTGAAGACTTTATACTCTATTCAAATTCTTTCTTTGTCTTTCTTAGATGTATGCCATTCATAGTATATTCATATCATTATCGGAGGTTTGAAATAAAGTCAATCTTACGCAAGCGACCATCTTCATTAAGAAGCCACTTTCATTGAACGACCTGTAGTATGAAATTCAAATTGTTTCTTAATACATATCGTCTTAAACATAGGATTCAGTGAGTATCTTGTAATAATTTATGTAGCCGATGCATCATTTTGTTATTTGGTTATTTGTTTTATTCTTTTGAATTTAAATGCAGCAAGGTTTTCAGTCTGGTTTTAAGTTGTCATTTTTACTTCATTTATCTTATAAAAACAATGTACTATGGGTGCGACGAAGAGAATTACGAAGTCAGCATTTTATAACAAATGTCTCCACATATTTTCATATCTTCAATGTGATGTTTACGATGGAATTAAAACGCCCTCGAAGTTAATCTATAGTTGAAAACAGAACCCTTTTAGAGGGATTTGGCGGCCTTTTAATGGGAATCCTTTCTTCCGCCAAAACCCGGTGATTTCACGTTACGTGTGTTTTGTCTCGCCGAATGTGCCAAAAACACCCAAAAGATAAATTGGTTGTAAAGTGACTAATGTTATCAAACAAAAAATAACCAATATCACTTTCGGTAGTCAATGAGACATTCACTTCTATCTATCTATCTATCTATCTATCTATCTATCTATCTATCTATCTATCTATCTATCTATCTATCTATCTATCTATCTATTTAACCCATTCCTACGTAACAAAATTTAAGACTGGTTCAAATTGAAAGAGGTTGCAGACGACAAAACAGAGTTTGTTTAAAATGAACAAGGAGGGCCGCACGAGGTCGAGAACATCGCGAGAAAAGAAAAAATTGCTTCTCACACAATGCTTTCCATGGCTATATTTGTTTGGCGCGTAAGAAGGCGACTGTGTTGGAAGGAGTTAAAAGATGAGACAGCCCGTACATGTCATTTCTACAAATTAAACATGTCCCTCAAGCACATACAAGATCAGTAGGCACAGTTTGACCTGGGTCTCCAGTATGCACTCTGTTCCTACCCCCTTACTAAATTAATTTCATACGATCAGTTTATATTCTAATTACACTGTGTTGAAGGCCAGTCTGCTCGGTGCCTATGCCTATGTGAAAATACTGTAAACCCATTCAAACACAATAACGCTTTTTGACGCCCCTAAAGAAAATTAATTGGTAAACATTGTGAAAAATGAAGAAATTGCTTGTGACAAGCAATTTCTTCATTTACCACAATGTTTTCTACCCACAATATTTCTACCGAGAAAGTTGAACAAATCTAAAAATTCATAAACTTTAAATTGTCTTCTGCAACTCCTTTCAATTTGAACCAGTCTAAAATGTTGCCGTCTGGTAAAGGGTTAATGTCACAGCATGGTCATATACAAACTTTACGTAAGATAACCGCAATAGCTCAATAAGTAAGATTTAGTTCTGCCTGCGTGTTGGTGATCATCGGGTCGACGAACATTAAATTTTCCAGAAGTATGACAAAGTGATAAGTCATAAACTACAGTCGTTAGGTGCACAAGCCACTGTAATATAAGTGAAATCCTGCTCATATAGGTTTTCAGCTATATAACTAGTTACAAAAACGAGATGGCACCCGGACGTGTAAGAAATTTCTCTACATTCATGTTACAGGCTTTTTTGTAAAGTATAGCTCTTACTATAATACTCGAACAGCCTTAAAAGGAGGCCTAAAAACTGTCGCTTATTTGAATTGTCATTTAATACAATTTCAAGCAGACTGTTGCGTTCTTTGAGAATAGAATTTTGAAATTCTTTAACTTAATCATTTGTTGTTAGAACTCATTAGAATTGCCTCTGTGAGAAGTTTTTAATGGGTTTGGCTAACACGGTCGCTTTATGATTTTTTTTTTATTGAGGTTGTTGTACAGGCAAGATCGGCCGTAGAAGCTTTGTCGATTTTTAATCTCTCCAGTTGTCAACTTCGTAACAAATAAGGTTTCCTTTTTGACAGATTGTTTTGTTCAAAATCACAAATAAAGAATCCATGTAACATAGAATCATTGACATTTTTTGCAGGCGAGTTTCAGTCGTTCATGTATTCGATACACTGGAACTAGTTGTGTATTCCATGACTTAGAAAATGTATGCATTTACTACATACGCCTCTTAAAGTAGTTCGTTATATTTTCGCAACGTTGTATCTAAATACCCGGGAGAGCTCGTGATTGGTCAATCGATTCTTTAATTGACATTGGCGATCCGCCAGCTTCATAGTAACTGTATACGAGTTTATAAAAAGGCAGTAAACAGGGAAGACTCAATTACTTTTACGAAGTGAATATGCATACATTGCACATCAAATGTTTTCTCTAAAATTATTTATCTTGGTATTAATACTATTTCGATTACCAAACAACACACTTTTTGAAAGATATCATAAAAGCGCATTTGCGATTCCTTTGCTATTATATTGTCATAATAATGATAGTACCATTAACCAATCGCGGAGCCAATCAAATACCAGTCGAGAAATGAAATAATCCATTTAGACTGGAAGTTAACTTTGAACTCCAACATTGGTCGCCATTTATGTGAAGAACTTTTGTTTGTTTGGAAACTGAAACGTCGTAACTACAGTTGATTCAAGCTGCAATGTCCAGGTCGCCAAACAACAATTCTACATTTTACTGGCCATATATTTTGCAAAAAATAAGATCGAAGTATGAGGGCTGACGTAGCAATTGGGAGGGTCCATTGATTGATCAACTGGCCAATCGCGGCTTTCAATCAAGGAATAAACTGTCCAATCAAATGATTTATTTAGCCCGGATCTGAGCTTATCAAATCCGACATTCGCGGCCATTTTGGTTGCCTTTATTGTTGCTTTGGCGACTTAAACGTCGTAACTACAGCTTATTCAAGCTGTAGTTACGACGTTTAGGTCACCAATCATTATACTTTTTTGTTACATGCTACTGGCCATGAATTTCGCAAAATAACGCTGTAAAAAATCGAAGCGGAACTTCCTGTTGGAGTTAATAGATCCCCTATGTAGTCAGTGGAAGGGTCCATCGATTGGTCAATTATAACAGCTAAAAAATATCACTATTTTCAGGTTTCCAAGAGGTTGTGAAGGACATGCTTGTTCACCGTAATGGATCTGTGATCATACAAACAGTGTATATGACGGAGACGGGCGATATAGACAAATACGCCTTTGCTGAATGTGCTCTGTATAACCAAGATAATGGGTAAGAACTTCATTCTTCTCTTTAACGCGCGAAGGATAATCTCATCGCTTTTTCATGAATTGTTACAATTTATTGGTAAGAGCCCCAAAGGGTTCAGTTCAATCGTAAAATTTGTCTAGCTTGAATTATATAGAAGCTTGATTTTGTTGTTATTTTCACGCATCCGCGTAATACGCCATGTCAATCAATTTGTTGAAAGACAATAGTAGTTTGTTGTTGTTGGATAATGATTGATTGATTATCATTCTGGAAGAATCTGGAATCCATTAAAATCACAAAATTAATAAATAAAAAGGGAGAGTCCACAATATACGGAATTTAGTTTTTGGTTTTTATAACGCATTCCCTTTCAACTGTTAAGTCACGTATCAACTGCATTTTAAAAAAGAATATGGTTCAATGTATATATGAATTATGTGGACTGGGAAAGCCTTGGCTACGTGTATCCACATTAAGTAATTCATAAGTTCTGGTTCAAAATGCCATAACTATGGATTTATCTAAGCTGTTGTTGTGGAGTTTCAGTTCTTTTTGAGAAACATCTGATTCTACAATGCTTTAACCCTTTACTATATTGAAATATTTTAGACCCGTCCAAATTTAAAGGTTTTGCAGACAATAATTCAAAGTCCGTTTTATTTGAAAAAATAAACAATCAGTAGGGTAGAAAAAATTGTGTAAGAAGAAGAAATTATTTGTTACAAGCAATGTCTTCTTTTTCCAAAATGTTTTTCTCGTGTATATAAACACGTGGATGGGTAAACCAGGGATTGAACAGACAAGGGTTAACAGAGGATTTTTAAACAATCAACTCGTTTCAGGAAAGGCGATGTTCGTTTCTACCTCGACCCATATAGGGATGTCAATACCATTGCTCGATATAACAAACTGCGGTCCGCCTTACATAAAGGCTTGATGGTTCGCCTTACTACAGAATTCGATAAATGTAATGGTGGCAAATCCGATCATAGGATAATTGGCGGGGAAATTCGGGGTAAGTCAATCAAGCACACATCTAGATTAAGACGCACCGTCTTTCATTCTTTCATGGAATTATACTTCCGTTCGTTTAATTCATTTCATCCATTCATTTATTTTTCTATGACCCCTGTGTTCAAAGTCGTATACAAAGATTATCTGCGCCGTCTCTATCATGTAATATATAAATAGATATATGCAAGAAAATATATTTAAAAAAAGGAAAGTAAGAATCTAAAAATTGCATTGATTTTCAAAGAGTACATTACACATCGCATACACATCTTTACAGAAAAAAATAACTTACACCTCTTCAGAGAAAAATGCTAAGACTCACGGTGATATAACGTTCAGAAGTAATGAATCTAGAGTCCGTCAGTTATTATACAAACAGAATGTTATCTGAGGTTCAACGTAAAAAATCTAGACCAAAAGATCAAAACAGGCCAATTAAGAATAATTGGGTAGAAAAAAATAGACCCTCTGTACTCACGCCTTGGTTTTTCAGAGATGTTGTATGTAATGATGATAACCCTTTTCAAGTTGAACACCCCCAAACCGACAGCTTTTTGGAGCAATTGTACACTTTATACTTAATGAACTACCATGCACGTCTGCAGTTTTTGGAGGGGGTGTTATGATAAGACTAAGCAGTTATACTGCTCTCCTCTTGCTATGGTAACCTTTCATGCTCTGACATAGAATTTTAGATGAGCAAATCTCTGTTAAACGTGACCCCAAAGCGAAAAAGAAACTTCCTTGTCTTCTTTAAACAGTACTGAGAAAGAGATAGGGTCCGGCTACGGTCGGAAATGATTATAAACATGTGGTAAGGTAGAATGATAATTCTAGATTCAAGAAATCGTCATTGAGCAGAAAGCTTGGGTCCTGGTCGGCCGACTGCGCAGTCTCCCCAGAATCGACATTTTTCTTACTTCCCCAGACCTTCTACCACGGACTGGTCACTAATAAACAGTAGCTCCACATTTCATGTAATTTTTCTGAGCAGTTTTGTCATTCCATGGTCGCCAGATTCCTGTTTTATTCATTTTTTTCCTAATCATCATTAATATCTTTATCATTATTTTAATTCTATTATTATCATTATCAGAATATCCTCGGTGTACATGTATAAAATCACATTCTTTGCTCAGACAAGAGAGAAGCGTAAAGCTGTTTTCATCACCTGTTTGAATACATTCAATAAACACCGCAACAATACAAAATTGCGTGTTAAGTTTATTTCCCATCGTTGACACAAGCGACCTTATAGTTGACATAAGCGGCTCTGACACAAAATAAATGGCGCAATTAGTATCGGCGAATTGGAGTCGATAAATAGAGGTTTTGTCCTTAATTATGAGGACCACCAGATTGTATAGATAACGAATAGTTCATTGGTGTAATATTGTTCTAACTATGATTATGAATTCGAAAAATGTCATCGTTTTGGATTTAAACCCTGGTAAACAAAGCTGTGTCCAAACCTGCAGTTATCATGATGTGCCGTAAATCCGAGGTTTTACCCTAGGACGTCATAGCAAGGCGATATCTTAGCCCATTCCCGCACAATTACGCTTTTAAACGCCCCTCAGTATGAAAGCTTTGGAAAACATTGTGGAAAATGAAGAAATTGCTTGTTACAAGCAATTTCTTCATTATTCACAATGTTTTTTTACCTAAAAGACAAAGATTTTGAAGATTTCATTAACTTAAAATTGTCGTCTGCAAATTCTTTGAATTTGGACTGGTCTAAAATATTATAGTGTGGGAATAGGTTGATCGGTATTTTTTCGTTACTGACATTCGAAAAAGTTAAACGAACTGAAATAATAATCGTTATTTCAGGCTATTCCCTACTTTAGGAGGGTTAGGATCAAAGTGACCGTGTATAGGTCCGATCTCATTCCACCTTACTAACCATTCAAGAATATTTGAATGAAAATATAGACAATACCGTTAAAATTATAATATTGCAAAATAAACCATTACTTTATAAATGACAAAAAGACAAGAAAAAATGGTAAAATATATCAGTTATTCATGGACTCTTGTGTCTGGGGTCAAAGCCGAATATCGTTTCATTAGTTTACATGTCGATGGTTCAGCGCGAAACAGCTGTAACTACCAATATGTTTATCGGCAGTTACAACTGTTTCGTGCTAAACCATAGATGTCTAGGTACTTCGTGCAAATGTAATGATAATGCTCTATCGATTACTTTTAACTTCCAGCCACTCGATAACTCGAAACTTTCAACCACTCAATAGCTCGAAATATCTAACCACTCGATAACTCGAAACGCCCAGACGCTCGATATCTCGACATATCTTTAGCGTAGTCTAAAACATTCCTGAGGCTTGATTTCCCTCACTGAACACATTTCACACTATGCCGCTTTTGACGAATCTCAAGAAATAAAGCATTGGAAATCATTGTGTAAAACGGAGGAACTGTTTGACTTAAGGAATATTTTATTTTCAAATAATAATTTCTTACCTAAAACACACAAAAAAATCAATTTAATGAATTAAAAACTGTCATCTACAACTTCTTTTAATTTATACTAGTCTAAATTTTGTCGTCTTGAAATGATTAAAAATGTGAAGTTCGAGCTAGCACGTGCAGATGGCTCAGTATCGTGGATATTTTACAACCATCGGTTATTGATTGATTGATTGAACGGGGTTTAACACCACTTTGAACAGTATTTCAGTCATATCGCGGCGGCTGAAGCACCTAACAATGGATTCCTGGTATTTCTCACACCAGTACTACCTATACATCCTTTCCTAGCCTCCAGCTGCTATCCTACTAAGGTTTACGATTATCTACCCATTGGTGAGACACGAATGGTCGGAAAGGATGAGTGCCGCCGCCGGGGCAAACATCGGTTATATAACTCTCCTAAATAGATATCTAAAACCACAGCCCTTGTTATTCTGAAACCGGAATATTCCTGCTTTGGTAGAAGGTATATGTGCAGTCTGATCTTAGTCTACACTCCCGGTTTATCTCTTTTAAACAAGAGTTGGTGATAATATAAATTAAGCCGCAATTAGAGCATCCGGTGCTGTCAGGCCTTTGAACTTAATGCAATACTGTACATGATTTTATTCATTATGACAAGGGTTAAAAATATGATGGACAACATTTGTTGATTGATTGATTGAATGGGTTTAACGCAACTTTTAATAGTATTTCAGTTATATCTCGGCGGCTGGAGCACCTAACAATGGATTCATGGTATTTCTCACACCAGTAATACCACTACATCCTTTCCTAGCCTCCAACTGCTATCCCACTTAAGACAACATTTGTATTATTTCGGCCAATACAATAAAAAGCTCTTAGACTAGTTCTTTATAATATTTTCGCCTCTAATCAAAAGAAGAGATTCGGTTGATAAATTAAACCTAGATGTTATGGAGAAGATCTAAAGGTCAAGTACGTTTCAAGTTTTCTCTTTTCTACACCAACTGCACAATTTGCATTAACAGCAGGGTTGATGGCGAAGTTATTTGGCCTCTAAACGAGCTTGACATTCAGACACCGTCTCATCACAAACAATTACAGATAATTCGTAAATTACGGCCTATTCATTCTCTACTGGTACTTCATTCGTGTGGCCGCCCAGTGTTTGTGGACACTTTCATAAGACTAATGAAGAAGGGTATGTTGTATTCCGATTTCCGGATAAACGACTACCAAAAGTATTCAGACAGTATCTCTTCAACGAAAGCAAGAACATGAAAATAATTGTGCTTTTGTTTGTTTGAATGGGGTTTTACGCCGCTTTCAACAATCTTTCAGTTATATCGCGGCGGCTGGAGCACCTAACAATGGATTCCTGGTATTTCTCACACCAGTACTACCATTAAATCCTTTCCTAGCCTCCAGCTGCTATCCCACATAGGTCTACGATTATCGACCCATTGGTGAGGGACAAATGGTCGGAAAGAATGGGTGCCGCCGTCGGGGATCGAACCCGGGACCTCTAGATCGACAGTCCGACGCGCTACCAACTGCGCTATGATGGCGGCGAAAATAATTGTGCAAAACTGCCTTAAGCGGACAAGTTTGAAAAAAAAATGAACATAATTGACATGGGTTATTCTTGAAACTAAAAAAAAAACTAAAAAATAAACCTTTTCCGTGGCCGAGTGGTTTGGGTGTTCGCTTAAAGCGGGGGTTCGAAGGTTCAATTTCCGGTGAAAGCCGGCTCTCTAAGTGGCTGGCCCGACACTATATTAGATAAAGCCTTTACATTTATTTGTAGGAATTATCTACTAAAAGAATATATATTCTTCAATTAAATACAATAGTTTATTCTTAGCACTTGAATAAAAAAACTTCTTCCTTGTGTTTATCTATATACATTACCTGAAAATAGTAAAAGATTATTCCAAATTGACAAGGCGTCACTTTTTAAAGTTCTATAAGCTTTTAAATGCAATCTTAAATATTTTTGATTGGACAAATATTGAGTTCCCATATGAAATATTCAACTGCTGTTTTCGTGGGCGAATACGGCTCGTAGAGTCCAGTCATATCGTAAACTATCAAGCGCCCATGGTCCAATTATATAATAAATTAGCGGGGAGACCGCAAACACGGTACATGTTTAGTTCCATGTCAAATATCATTAGGCATTAATATATTATAGAATGCTAAACATTGGGTGTTAATCTTTAGGGGGATAATAAGGTAATTAGAATGATTGATTGACGCAGGTGTGTGATATAATCAAACATCTAGTTGACCTAGAGATTGGTATCAAAGTATCCTAATTGATTTTTGTCGTGTCTGCTTGCGGAGAGAAAAATAAACTATAATTATATCACTTCAGTGTTCATGCGTTCGTGTGTTCATGAAAACTCACAGTTTTGGTGATTAAGAATTGCAGTTGATTAAAACAAAAGTTCGGACATAACCCGTGGAATGTTACACTTTAAGTTCACATGCTGAAAACAGGCTAAATAGCGAAGGATTTATTTACGTCATTGTTAGATCAGAAGAGGTTATGCAAAATAAGATGACGTAACAGCGAGCCTTTATGTTATGTTAGGTTTTGATATTTACGCAAATATGCGACAACAAATATTGTTGTATAAAGATAAATGACTATTCTTCGCCCTGAAAACACGTAGAAGATGATGGCGCCGGTAATTAGAGCCTCTGACGACTGCAATGATCATCCTAGAAAAGCGAATTGTGGAAGCCAAATGACACGAAGTCGTGTCGCAATAGGTTGTCCGAAGTACGCGGTCTCAATTGCAGCCGAAATTTTGTCTTCAGTTGACCGACATGTAACTGACTAATCAACCGTGCCGGTACTTTGACCTTAAATGACTTTTACCACAATTTTACAACCCCCCTCCCCGCTAACTTAAACATCTATAAAGAAAGTATTGAGACAGTTTTATGGCCATGCCGTTTATCCATGATTTAAATGTTTTAACATAAAAAGGTACTTAAATACAAGGTTTTAAATGTTTTACTAGACTTCGGAATCTGTTTTATGTCCAGTGGAATGTAAGCCTTGTACCTTAACCCGTTACCAGACGACAAAATTTTAGACTGGTCCAATTTGAAAGAAATTGCAGACGAAAATTTAAAGTTTATAAAGTTTAAGATTTTTTCAACTTTCAGAGTAGAAAACATCGTGTAAAATAAAAATTCGTTGTTACAAGCAATTTATTCATTTTTCACGATTTTTTTCTCAGTTGCTTTCATTGAGGGGCGTCCAAAAGCGTCACTATGTGGGAATGGGTTAAAGATTAACCTCGTTTCAAGGTACCAGCTGATAAAATGAATCGGCCGTTGTCGGCAGTGATTCGTTCATTTCCGCATTATAATTAGCAGATCCATCTTCTTCCATGTGTTTTCCCCAGTTAATCGTACACATTTCTTCGTTTTATATTATACCGTTCTATATACCTAGAGTGGAATTGATTATTGTCTCATTCGCGGGAAAGAACGAATTTTCGGTCATAGAATAATCTATTTATACGAATGTCAATTTGATGAAGATGTTTGAATGTGCCATAAACATCATCTATCTCTCTTTTTTTCATAATGCTTAGTTTTCAATTTGTTTACAGCGAAAAAGTCTAAAATCAGAAGAATCATACGCGTTTAAAATGACAAATCTTTCGAATAACAAAAAAAGCTTATCAAGGTCTTGAAAATTTATATGGTGTATCAATAAGCGATAACCTCATTTAACACAGAACCCATTACCAGACGACAAAATGTAAGACTAGTGAGAAGTTGCAGACTAGATTTAAAAGTTGATAGAGTAGAAAACATTATCAACAATCTTGTCCGTTATTTTCGAGGGGAGGGATGCATGGAAAAGCATCGTTGTATGAGAACGGTTTAATTAAGTCTTTGGTTGCAATTAAGACGACAATGTACAATAGTGATAATTCATTTCAGTATTAGAATAAAACTCTAATATAAACTACTGTTAAGATGTAATGTCGAGTCTAAGTTTGTAATCGCAACGCCTTGATTTAGAGCCCGGCTCACAAATAAATAAGAATTCGTACTTCGCTGTTCTAACGGCTATTAACCCATTCCCAAACAAGAAAATTTTAGACTCGCCCAAATTGAAAGATGTTGCAGATGACAATTTCAAGTTGGTGGAATTTTAATTTTTTTTTTTTTTTTTTTTGTCTTTTTTGGTAGAAAACATTGTGAATAATGAAGAAATTGCTTGATACAAGCAATTTCTTCATTTTCCACAATGTTTTCCCAAGCTCTTTAATTGGGGGGCGTAAAAAGGAGGGCTTGAGTTGGAATGGGTTAAAGTGTTACGCAGTGAATTTACATAAACCATTCATCGGGAATTTAATCAGACGCTCTTCATACATTATTGAAACCAATAAATTGTCCAACATTTAAGAATTCAAGTACTCATTAGTGAAATAATTCAGGTCGATTGCACAAATTAGCTAATGTTGCTTGGTTTCTTCAGTTCATTTGATTGTGTCTGTATGTTGATCTCTCGTATATTTACCTCTTCGAATCTTCAAATAAAGGTAGATTATGATAATCACCATTCTATAAGAATGACTTCTGAAAACTAGCTGTTGGTCCTTTACTTCAGTTTAGTTCCCAGAATACAAACTCTTCATTTATGGTATCAAAGCTAAGCTAGAAAACATAACCAAGACATCAACACTTTATGTTCTACTTTCAAAATAGTTTTCGCTAATTCTCAATGAACTGTCAAATATTCTCGACAGCCCGATAAAACTTCGTTTAATTAGTTCCTCTTATTGAAAAATAAATGGTTTTCAACTTATAAGTGAACTATATGACAGATTGAAGCTTAAACAAACGGATAACTTTCCTTCTGCGGTTGTATGGGCGGGAGGAGATCGGAGGTATGTTTAACAATCAAAGGCTGTTGCTGGCGGTCTATAGGCAACCACAACATGACTGATTATAAAAAGGAATGAAAGTATAGCTTAATGCAGAAAAAACGAAATACAATAATACACAGTGGTGGGCGACCAAAATTTTCAAGTCCATTTTCATCGCACTCAAAGCTCCAATAAGAATGATACTCACTTTTGGATTAAACTGAAATTAAACAAACTTCTCTCGTAACTAGCTTTCCAGACATTAGTTTTGACAGGTACCGAATTAGTATGGACAAAATAAATGTTCAGCTCTAATTAAAACTGTCAGTGTAAATTTTGTCATAATGAAAATTAAATTTGTACACTTCAAACGTAGCGTGGTGATGATCGCGATAGATGAGAACATTGGCATTTCAATATTACCATGAAAAACAAGTCTAGTTGCGATAAAGGAACAGTCTGACCTGTATCGATATAGTTCCTTTTCGATGGATCTTCTGAAAGTAGAGTGGTGGCCCCTTTCGCATCGATTTTTTAATAACACTGTATCTAGTTTTCATGCAAAGACCCATACTTGATCTTTTCTCTTTTTCAAACAATTTCTCTACATTCCCGGGAGGTCAATTTCTCGTGGCGGGTTACAAATTTAAAACGGTTCATACAATAATGCCGTTTAATTAAAATGTCTCAATTAATTACGATCAAAGACAGTTTTGAGTTTTTATTTTAAAAATGTACAAGAACAAGTCTGGAGACTTTTCAAGTAATAAATAGTGTAAAAAGATCAGCTTAATCCGGACAGATCAGTTATTTCCTCTTTTCTCACAATGTTTTCCAGACTTTTATTTCTTGGGTGCGTAAGAATGAGGGATTGCGTAGTAAAACCACATTCAAAAGCAATCGAACGGATCGGTCTATTTTCACTACAACTGATAATTCAACCGAAATTGTGTGTTCGTTAAAACGTGTTGCGCCAAAAAAGAGCCATTATAGAAGCATTGGACTTTGAAGAGTGATCATTATTGAAACTTCTTATTTTATGAGACTTTCGGAAAGCAAAATAGAGGTCATTCTACCTTATTATATAACCATTTTTTAATTATAGTTTTTATTTAATCATTATGGTTCCGATTTCTTTCTCGAATATTTATTACTAGAATTGAAGAACTCCAGAATAGTTCCTTTAAAACGTGAAACGTCCAAAATCAAAACCTTGCACGACATTTTGTCATGCAACGCGAACAAGGTATATTTCATTGGAGATGTTTTATATTTACCTATCAATAAAAATCAGAGTTTATTACGTTCCGATGCGCTATTCGATATACCGCCATAAAATTGCGTTGCAGGGGTTCGGTACTTAGTCGACCTTTCATGAAAAGGATATTCCTGGGATTGGCCAGTCTTATCCCTCTAGAATTTCGGCCATTTAATAGCTATTAAAGGAAGAGATTTTAAATAAGTAACCCGCACAATGTTTCGCTAGAATGTCAGATTGTAGATTGAATTTCTATGCTAACAACAGTAGAAACACAAACTATGTAAATAACCTTACATGATCGTTATACCATTAAAATTGTTAATGCTGGCTTAAAACAAGCCATTCGTTGTAGATCTCGTTCCGAACGGACATTAGAAAACATGGCCTCATTCGTCTTGATGGGCGATATAAATACTTCGAACATCTGAATTTAAGGATTGGTTGTCGAAAAATATAGTTGCTGCCGACGCCCACAAAGCTCCAACAAGAAGTTCCACTACGATATGAAATGGTGTTATTTTGAAAGTTTTAAAGCCTGTAACATGTAACAAAAAAGTAAATGGTTCGGTGGCGACCTAATAAGGTTGAATAAGCTGTAGTTACGGCGTAAAGTCACCACACCAACAAAATTGTTTCATAAAAATTGTCAATGTTGGAGTTAAAAGTTCACCTCCGGTCTAAACGAATGGTTTGATTCGTTGATTAATTCTTTGATTGACAGCCGCGATTCATTTGTAATATTTTGGTACCGCGAGAACGCGCGTAATATTTAACAATGGTCATTTTTGTGGGGGGCTTCTGTCAAAGATTTTTTCATAAACAATTTCTGATCATATATCATCTACCCGACACTTATATCTTGATATGTCAAAATCTTTGTTAAATACGACATGCAAATTATGTTTATCTTTTTGTGTGAAATTGAGACGCGCACGATGCGTTACGCATTATTGTTTATGAGTACAATAGCTTATGATATGCTAGGGAATTCATAACAGTATAATAGAATTACCCCTATTTTCAATACAATAGGTTTCGTAGGATTTGAATAGTGCCGTTCAAGTGCGCCAAAAAAAGCAGTGTTTGTTTTCTTTTTAAAGCCTTAGCACCCGGCTATATTTTTAACCGTGAAAATACTTTCATTTAGGAAGGCTATTTTTTCAATTGTATTCTTCTCATCGAAAGTTCATGACCCGCGTTAAGTGTTGGATCCCGACCGTCATTAGAGATCGTTTGGCCAATCGTATAATTCGTTTAGACCGGAAGTGAAATTTGAAATCCAAACATATATGTCAAGCAGTTAATAAGATTTAGATGTCGTTACTACAACTTATTCAAGCAGTAGTTGCGACGTTAAGGTCGCCAGAACCCGCTTTGGTTTCATTTCATACTCCTGGCCACATATTTTACGAATGAATGACCTTTGTTATCTCAGTCAACTGTAGTGTACGAGGTCAGTAGGCGTGGTCAGCGATCCGTCAATTTTACTACCAAATGTAGCAAGGGGCGACAATCGACCAATCGCTGAACCCGCCCACTGATTCCCTAGGCCCCGCTCATTAACTCCGACAGGAAGTTTCGCTTCGAATTTAGCGGCGTAATTTTGCATAATTTATGGCCAGTAGCGTGTAACAAAAACGTAAAATGGTTTGTTGGGAACCTAAACGTCGTAACTACAGCTTGAATAAGCTGTAGTTACGACGTTTATGTCACCAAACCAACAAAAAAGGTTAGCAAAAATGACCACCAATGTTGGAGTTCTAACCTCAATTAAGGACTAAATGTATGATTTGATTGGTCGATATAATCATTGATTGACAGCCGCGATTGGTCAATTGCATTTGGACTTGAAATCTCTACTTTCCTTTTTTTGTAATCCCACATCAAACCGTTCGTTCATCAATAGAGACATTCTTCTTAACCCTTCCCTGTTCAATCCCTGGTTTTACGTCCCTGTGATTTTATACTTGAAAAAACATTGTAGAAGAAGAAGAAATTGCTTGTGACAAGCAATTTCTCCTTTTTTTCCACAATATTTTCTACCCTACTGAATGGTTATTTTCTTATTAAATTCAATTTAAATTTAAGTCTGCAAAACTCTGCAAAATTCTGCAAAACAGGAAAGGGTTAAAGCTTAGACGTTTTATAACAAGTATACTATGAAACTCGATATTTACATTTTGCTGAATCTTAATAATTGTCCGAACAAGCTTCTCGATCCGTTTTAGCATTTGCCAAATGAAACGATGTTTTATTAGGTAATTTGCTTCCACTTTTACGATATATTTATTCCTTGGCGACTTTTTCATCACAAAATAACGACTTCCTATCTTCACGTTACTCGTAACTTAGAACGATATTTGTGAACTAAAATCGGGTTGGAAAATGCTTTATGGTTTTAAACGTTTTCTAAGAAAGGCATGTGTGTGTCTTAAAGATTTTAAAATTAGACAAGATGCTTGACATTTGCACTAGTTGACAGACGGAGTCTGTCAATCAAAGTACCAATCGACCAGTCAAATCATTCATCATTCAGACTGAAAGTGAACTTTGAACTCCGACATTGGTCGACATTTATAAGAAACCTTTTTTCTTTGTTTGGTAACTTAAATGTCGTCACTACAGCTTATGTATGTACATGTATGTATAAATGACGGTACATGGAGGGCAATCGATAAAGAAATATTGGCAATAATTTATCGCGGTTGATCTTTTATTAAGATTCCGCTATCGTAATTAACCTCTGGATTATCTATTGGCCCTCATTAAATGAGAATGAAGATTTGGCATTACGGCGTTTTAATGACAAACTATATCCAATATTCGCAGTAGAAGTGACTGAATCTACAAATTTATTATATTTCTCGACTAATAACAAATGAAACAAAGACGCAACTATTATTCAGTCCTGAAAATCATAAATATGACTTAGCATCAACTTTCATATTCTTTCTTGCAATCGAATGCTGTATAATAATCAGCATTCTTTGTCCCTTATACTGTGCCCTTTCTTCAAAATTGAATTCAAGGTTTTGCCTGTTTGAGTAAAGATAAGTTGTTTCAAATAAATATTATTTTTGGACGTCAGCTCGAATCACGATGGACCGTCTCTCATTGATGCTTCTTGCGGACTTTTGTCAGTCGCAATGACCGAAATTTTCATCGCGTTGAACTTAACTACGCATATATACATATATATCATCGGCTTTTAAATATGGACAGGAAAGACACGCCTATCATTAACGTACAAAGAAAACAATTGTTTGCAGAGATTGATATATAACGACCATCAAAATGTATCCCATTTCAAGACAAACTTTCAAAGGCGGTATTCGATTGTCACCCAATCTAGTTTTACAACTACGTTCGGGTTATACATCAACACTGGAATGAATGGGGTGAGTTTAGATGTGTCTGAAGTGGGGCTAAGACCCCATTGAGAAGTGATTTAGTCCTGGTCAGTCATTCAATCTTATAAAAATGGGCTAATTGTTGGCCTAATGTGTATGGGAAAGTGATACGATTAGAGTTGGTTTTGTCAGTTAATCAATTCAACTCTGAAGTCATTAGTGTCCTTAGATCGACCATAGCACAATCGACCCATGGTTTCAGACTGTGGTTTCAATTCAAACAAGATTACTTGTACCTCCCTCGAATTGAAATGGTGAACACTTCGGACACAACATGTAATATTTCGCAATATGATATGTAAAAATAAACCGTTAAACCCATCATATCAACATTTTACTTTTATTTAGTCATACGTATAGCACAAACCAAATGCTGTACAAGTAAGATTTCTGTATAACACAAAGAAGTATCAAAAACCTTAGTACACGAGTCCTCAGCGGATAAAGGAAGATTCAAAGACTTAATAAATTATCTTCCGAATACACAGTTTAAAGACAGCGATTTTTAGTAGAAATTTTGTTTTGTAAAAGCGATAAAGGCTTACATTATATATCCGTATTGGTCATCTCAGAATTGCTATAAAAAGTTATGTCGGACATGCGTCCACCAATGTTCCTAACAAACTAGATGGTACATCAAACAGCGCTTAAATCCCACTTCGTGTTGAAATACGATCCTCGCAATTTCTGTCGCCGAAACATCGATTAACATTAACGACAATGACCCCATTTTAACGACCGAAATTGTGTCAAAGGGCAGGTGTAAGAACTGATATTCTTGCGATCACTGTGGTCTAAAGCTCAGTTATAAACTAGTCAACTTCGTTATATGTTGTAATTCCTATGCGAAGGACCTCCTGTCAGTTTGACGTCATTACAATGGGGCTATCGAGTTTTAACGGCTTCGTATGGGAGGAATTTTTCAACATTGATTTATCAGCGATAAATTTAAGATGTCAACTTTTCTTTTCCTTATTTTCATTTGTTCATTTCAATTACTTCATGCGATAGAAATTACTTTTCCTGTGCGGACAACCAAACAATGCGAGACTCAACAGGAGGGTAAAGCTCTGCTAAATTGTGTCAATATTTCCAGAGCTTAATCTTCATTATAAGGACGGAAGATCGCTCTTCGGAGACGTAATAGTTTCTAGTTGATAAATTATGATGACTTTTCAAATTATTGCCTAGAAATGAACATGCTCCAACGTAATTACTTTTCAGACTATTAAGGTCCCAAAATGAATTCGATTTTTTTTCTTTTATGGTTTTATTTAACTATTTTCTTGTGTGTGTGTTTGTGTGTGTTTGTTTGGGGGGGGTTGGGGGGGGTTGTTTGTTTGTTTGTTTATTTTTTTTTTTTTTTCGTTATTAACGTAAAACTTACTTTCTTGCACATATGTACCCAATTATGGACAACGTACAAGTTCGCCTTAACAATGGAATATTCACATCGATCGATCGATCGATTGATTGGTTGATCGATTGATTTATTGGTTGATTGGTCGACAGATTGATCGATTGATTCATTGATTGATTTTTCTACTTTCAGGTTTTGACCTAGGACGTAATGGAAAGTCAATCCACGCGACACTGAAGCGGTACCGCGTCATTCATGCTCCCTCAGGCCAGCTGTCCGTTGAGGAACAGTTTACTGTTTTCAAATTCTCCAAACGTGGTGAAACCACGGTCGTTAAACACGCTAAAGACGTTACCAGCATCTCACGGAACTATTCTATAGTGACGGGATACTTACGTTACAAATGTGAAACGGACCCTAATTCTAGTACACAAGCCATATCATTATATAATTCGTGATCATTTTACTATTTTTGTTATATCGAAAGTAACTAGAGTTATACTGATTGTGCTGAAAAATTATTCAGAAGGAAAAATCCAGTAAATATCTGTTTTTCTAGTGAAAGGTACAACTACTGTTAATCCATGTCATGCTGATCCCGGAATATTCCGGTTTTGGCAGGATGTGTAGACCAAGATCAGCCTGCACATAAGTGCAGTCTGATCTTGGTCTACACCTCCTGCTTGTACTTTTCCTACCAGAATTGGTTATGAAGTTGATTTCTAAAAGTTCTATCAGTGCTTTCAGCCCTTTGATTTTACAGCAATTCAGTAAGGTAATTTAAACAGCATGACAAGGGATAATAAGATACACTATTAGTGATAGTACATGTTTATTCCTTCGTTCAAACTGAATTTAAACGGTTGACAATAGTTGTAATATGTGAAGGCTTCTTGTGTCGATCTGAATTGTGGTTTACTTCTAAATAACATGGTCATTTGTGTAAACCTAACAGTGTTGGGCTAATTTAGAAGACTAAACCTGGGCAGATATTTGCAGGGGTTGACCTCCTGATGAAAGTGATTAAAACAAATATAGTGCTACTGGTGTAAAGGCATGTTTAAAATAAAGCTAGCGGAGGTCAACATAAATTGAACTTCGATTTAAGGAAGACTTACCTAGGACAGTGATTTGGGTTATAATGAAATGTGTACTGGAGTGAACGAAATAGTGTCCAATGTTTAACTTGGTGTTAACTTTATTCTTTTCTGTGGAGACTTGATTTTGATTTGTTTGTTTGTTGAATGGGGTTTTACGTCGCTTTTAACAATCGTTCAGTTATATCGCGGCGGTTGGAGCACCTAACAATGGAATCCTGGTATTTCTTTCACCAGTACTACCATTACATCCTTTTCTAGCCTCCAGCTGCTATCCCATATAGGTCTACGATGGTGAGAGACAAGTAGTCGGAAAGGATGAGTGCCGCCGACTTGATTTTGAAAGCAGCAATTGAGTAACCGGAAGAAGGTCAAGGCCGAATATCACCAATTCTTACTATTCTGTGGATCGCTTAACCTGCCATCTGACCTCCGATATAAAAACCTAGACTGAGATATCGAACTGAATTATTTTGCATTGTTTATGGTCTGAAACAAAAATGAAAATCGTTTCGTTTCTTGGCGACCTGAACGTCCTTACTATGGCTGAAACAAGCTGTAGTTACGGCGTTGAAGTCGCTAAACCAAAAGTGTTCTATTTGAATGTCGGAGTTTAACATTCAATTCAGATCTTTATGAATGTTTTGGTTTGTCACTCGAGTTTTATTGACAATCGCGATTCATCTATTAATGCAACCACGCGATCTGAAATTGGATGGTAAATTATATTGACCTCATGAAGATATCGTAACATTTTGTAAAACAGAAAAAAATGTGTTGCATTTAAAAACCGAAGAAGATCAGCCAACGTGTCGAGGACACGTAGTTATAAGCCAGACATTTTTGTTATTGTTGTTGTTGTTGTTTAACAATTTGATTCCCCTCAAACAGGTTCCCGTCATCTAACACAAATAACAGTAGAGCCATACATGGCGTGTCGAACAAGATAACCCATTTTCCAACAATATAACTTTACAGTTGTCCAAAGACTAAGATTTGTCGTCCGCAACTTCTTTTTGAATTTGCATTATTATGACCATTTTTACTCGATGAAATTTAAAATGCTTTGTCTTTTGGGTCAGAGAATAATGTGGATAATGAAGAAATTACTTGTAACAAGCAAATTCTTCATTTTCCACAACGTCTTCAAAAGCGTTTAATTTAGTGGCGTATAAAGCGGTATTGTTTGGGAATTAGATAAGATATGTGTAAAGTGAAGACATAAGTTCTTCAGGAAACACAAAATTCTTACCTTGACTCAGTACTCAACTATAGAACTGATTGTGAAGACTCTGGCTAGATACCAGAGTGTACAGATACATAATGAATATATGTAATTGTTTGAAATGAAACGCAAGTGCTCGGCAAGACAATAATTAATTTGTAAACCTTTAAGCAGTCGAAGTTTCATAAAATAGCCAAAATTTAAAATGTACCATAAAATGATCATGACCTTGAATGCTTAAAGTGCTAGGGGGTTTTGGGGTATCATTTTTTTCTGTTGTTTAGGTTACTAATTGTTTGTTTGTTTGTTGTTTTTTACGAGGCCTTTTTTCTTCTTTCCATTCTTAATCATTTTTGTTTGTTTTGTTTTGTTTTTTATTTTTTAATTTCTTTAATTTTTTTTTTTTTTTTTTTTTTTTTTTGGGGGGGGGGGGGGTCCAAGATTAAATCCAATCTAGTTCAATCTAACTGAATCCAAATTTGATGAATATTCACTATACTAAAATTGGTGGAAAACTGAGTTTCTCTAAGACTTATATAGTGGACGAGATGAGTAAAAAAAATATCATTGGTGACAACCAAGAGCATATTGTGTTAACTTTCTGCCCTCTCCAGCATCGTATTGTCAATAATCAAAATGGACGCTATTAGCAGTCGCGGGATATTACATTTATCTTTTTTTTACATTTATGCTGAAAATACCACACGACAAAGTTTTTGACTGATCCAAATTGAAAAAAGTTAGAGAAGTCTTTTCAAATTACATTTGAATTTGAAAACTAAGACCCACATCGGTAGAAAACAATGTGATGAAAGGAGAAATTGCTTATCTCAAGCAATTTTTCCTTTTCTCACAATGTTTTCCTTAACACTGTTTTCCGGAGGGTAAAGGAAGGGATTGTGTGGGGATGGGTTAAGATCTTCATACGTGGGTGTCTCTTAGTAAAGTGCACATATCCAGAAATAACATCAGATTGTTTCACGAGCTTTTTAATAATGTCAGGTTAAGTACTAAGATTCGCTATTTTATTTTCAAATATAGGATAAAATTAGTATATAAATAATCACATGTAGTTGTCTGGACCAAGTATTTCGCTCTACAAAGATTTCTTGTAATAAAAAGTAATTACTTCGGTTTACTCTTTCTTCTAACGAACACATTGTGACAGACGAGCTGATATTTAAAATCTGATACACTGAACTTTTGGCGGTGCTGTTGTGATCCTCTGCGCTTTGATTTATCAGTTGACATTTACAAATGTATATAAACAGGGTGTTATTTGATTTGACAGAAATGCCGTGTAAATATTGTGATTCATGCATATTTATTTTTGTAAAAATGAACTGATATTTTGTATGTATATATTACTATTAAAGGTTGCCGAAAAATGAAATGTTGATTAAAATTCTAGAAAAAATATCTCTTTTTTATCGTATTTTATGCACACCCTCTGAAAGTAGGCAGATAAAAATGGAGCATTTCGTCCGTAACTGTAACACAAATTCATATGTTGATTTTCAAATGAAATATCGGAATTTCTGAAATAAATAGAGAAAATTATACGATAAGCGATATTACATCTTGTATTTGCTGCGAGCTGCGAAGGAAAATTTTGATATTTCACGAGACCGACGGGCGAGTGGAATATCGAATTTTCCTCCACTGCGAGAAGCAAATACGAGATGTTGTATCGCAATCGTAATATAATTTTACATTTAGTATATACCTATATTCTTGTAAAATAAATCAAATGAAAATAATTAAAAAGAATCTGTATTTCTGCAAGTATTCTCCTCCTTCTTACCATTTTAATTACGTTTATTCGAATTATGACGTC
Organism: Fragum fragum; assembly: GCA_946902895.1. Lineage (NCBI taxonomy): Eukaryota > Metazoa > Mollusca > Bivalvia > Cardiida > Cardiidae > Fragum > Fragum fragum. The sequence goes on from OX336373.1 coordinate 6,829,218, forward strand.
ATATACAGAATGAAAATGACGTCATCTTAGACTGACTTATATGGTGCCGTATTTGACACTATCAGATGCGGATTTATTTTCTGACGTGTCCGATTTTGTCTGTTGGGAATGTATATATTATACTACACGAATTGATTAGTATATAATGATACATATATGTTATATGCGAACCTCGGACCTGTAACAGTAAGATCTAAATCACTCTTTGATTCCTTATGTTCGTGACCCTTCATCACACGTATATACATGGTTGGTGGATTTCCAAATAACTTTGTGGACTTGTTCTTCACATTTCGAACTATTTAAGTTTGATCTTGACTTTTTATATTGATCTGAAAGTCGTCGCCTAGCATTATTTTGTCTTGTGCAAATTCTGAACGGATATTAAAGGTTGCTTCAAATCTCAAACCGGCGAAGATTAAATTGGGGACAACATCTAAGTCAAATTTAGGGCTTAACCAATTCCCACACAACAAGATCAAGATTTTAGACTGGTCCAAATTCAAAGAAGTTGCAAATGACAGTTTCAAGTTGATGCAATTTTTTTTTTATTATTATTATTATTATTTATTTATTCATTTAATTATTTTTTGTCCAAAGCTCTCTGAGGGGCGTAAAAAAGAGGGCTTGGGTTGGAATGGGCTTAAAGCCACTACTACTTTATTTTGAAGATACTTTGACCATACAGTGCGATGATGACTGGTGGATAGCCTTTATCAATCGAAACGTTAGATTGACCAAACGAATCATTAATTAAACTTTGAACTCCGATTTGGGGGGTTTTTTTGTTTTTTGTTTTTGGCGACTTAAACATATCACATTCAAGCTGTTTTTACTGTTTTAAGGTTTCTAACCACATATTTGCTTTTTATTATGCCTCTGACTTCAAATTTAACCCAAAAAGTCATCTTTATTACATCACCTGAACTGCTATGTCGGAAGTCAATAGTCGTAACCAAGGATACGTCTATAAAAGGTCAGTATCAAAAATACTGGTCGTACACCGAAGGTCAAAGTCATGTAATTAGATAATGCTTGACCTGAAAGATCTTTCGTAAGGCAAAAGACATAGTTGTGTTTCATAAACGCATGTTCTTAATGTTTTATTTTATAGTAAAGATGTCCTTTGCCCTTGCACATGTAGCTGAGGACAGGATAACATTGTTGGAAAAGGAAACGTTTCAGTGTGGCCTATCTAAAAAAGACGATTCTTGAAAAGCATTGTTTTACTTAATAGCTCACTTGAGCTAGAGCTCATAGTGAGGAAATTGACGAATCGATGGCCCCTCCCACTGAATCCCCCAAGCCCCGCCCATTTATTCCGACAGGAAGTTCTGCTTCGTTTTTAACGGCGTTATTTTTGCAAATTTCTGGCCAGTAGCATGTAACAAAAAGTAAAATGGTTGGTTGGTAACCTAAACGTCGCAACTACATCTTGAAAAGGCTGTAGTTACGACGTTTAAGTCGCCAATCCAACAAAAAAGTTTATCAAAAATGGCGGCAAAAGTCGGAGTTGAAAAGCTTAGGTCCGGGCTGAATAAATTATTCGATTGGTAGGTTTTTCCTTGATTGACAGTCGCGATTGCTTAATTTTTTAATGTCCGTAGTTCGTAGTCCGTGTCAACAATTACCATACAGTAGACTCAGTCTTTCTCAAAATTGCTGTAAATGTTTAAATCGTCATAGAGAAGATTCATATCAAACAAATATGGTGACATTCCATCCTATAATCATCAAGGGGGGGAAATGAATGGCATTTTCTTTTGTACCGCTCCACAGGTAAAAATTTGGACTCCGTTTTTCTTAATCCTTTCCTGTTTTACAAAATTTTAGACTTGTCCAAATTGAAAAGGTTTGCTGAAGAAGATTTAAAGTGCATTTAATTTGAAAAATAATGATTCAATAGGGTAGAGAATATTGTGTAAAAAAGAAAAAAAATGCTTGTTACAAGCAATTTCTTCTTTTTCTACAATGTTTTCTCAATTATAAAATCATAGGTACGCAAAAAACAGCAATTGAATAGGAAAAGGTTAACCTTCTGAAGGCATTTACATGGTTATAAGGAGGGCCGCTACGACTCTAATATCATCGGAAAAGAAATGAATACTATCTAAAGGTTTGGTTCAGTCATTCTAAAACTTTGTTTAAATGTTTGTAAGGCCATCAGGGAGATTTCTATTGATTATTGTTACTAGTCTTTCTTTCATTAAAACAAATGTCAGTGGAAAATAGGCCGTAATGAAAATTTAAATTTCCTTCTTTCCGCTTTACAGGTCAGTTTTGTCTTAATTTTTCTCAAATTGCTAAAATGTATGTCTGGTCATGAGAACGGCCCAAATAGCACATGGTCCACTCCATCCAGTATTGTGCGAAAGGGGTCCTTAATGACAGTTTCTTAGTCACTATTTTACAGGTCACATTTTTAATCTTTCTTAATGTTATTGAAAATTATTATAATCACCAGGAAGATCTCTTTTGATTTGTTTGTTTGTTTGAATGGGGTATAACGCCGCTTTTCAAATTCTTCAGTCATATCGCGGCGGCTGGAACACCTAACAATGGATTCCTGGTACTTCTAACACTAGTACTACCACTACATCCTACACTGGCCTCCAGCTGCTATCCCACTTAGGTTTACGATTATCCACCAATTGGTGAGAGACAAATGTCGGAAAGGATATGTGCCGCCGCCGGGGATCGAACCCATGACATCCCATGATTGAAGATTTGGAGTCTGGTGCGCTACCGACTGCGCTATGGCGGCGGTCAGATCTCTTTTGAATAGAATTACTTTCTAAACATTGTTAAGGGAAACGGTGCCTCTGGTCACATCTTGGTGGAAATATATTGTATATTTGAATATGGTGACTTCCCGTCAAATACCAAGTAAAAAGTGGACTTTGTCATGCTGATTTATCAATCGCCAGCCCCGCCCACTGACTCTGACCGGACGTCCTGCTTCGATATCTAACTGTCATTTCTGGTCAGTAGCATGTAGCAAAAAGTCGATTGGTTGGATGGCGACCTTAGAGTCGTAACTACAGCTCATCCAAACTATAGTTACGACGTTAAAGTCGACAAGCCAAATAAAACGTTTCACAAACAAGTCGACCAATGTTGGAAATGAAATGTTACTTCCGGTAAAAATGAATGATTTAATTGATCGATTTTTTTTATTTGATGGAATGCCGCGAATGGTATTTTGTGTAGCATCTCATTTGACCAGATGCTTGCCTATATATTGATTAAATTAGCTGCAAATAGTTTGTTGATCATAAGAATAGCAATCTTCAATATAACCTTTTTGATTAATTTTTCGCTAATGATTTTACTGAGTACCAGTGTAGCCAGGTCAAATTATATCTTCGGTTCGCGAGTTTTTGCTGGCGTACCGACGATATGTATGCGATTGATTAAAGTGGTCCAAAATGGATCCTGGATGGCTGATAGAGATCTTGGTAATTTTATTTGCCTCTTTGACTAATTCAGGTTGATAACTTTTAAATTCTTTTGGTTGTAGAATCGAAGGGAAATAATTAAAGCTGCAGAAAAGTAGTTTGAAAGTGGAGCCGAGCTAAGTGTTCCATGGATTACAGAACGTAGAAACTACAGCTAAGCTAAGCTGTAGTTACGATTATGTGGCTTACCTGTCTCACCTTTGACAAAAGATCAATAAGGAGATATATGAAACAAGACGACTTTGAAGTTGAAAGTGATTTATAGATATAACCGGGGATATCTTAAATATAAGACAATATACAATTGATAAAATTGCTAAACCTTCTACTAGTAAGCAGCAATCTCGCCCTTTTTCGCGGTATTTTCAATCATATTTGGCTTTCATTTACTATTTGACAAATCGAGGCTGTCAATCAAGGAACCAACGACCAATCAAATCATTTATTCAGCCCGAACCCCAGATTTGAAATCCGCCATTTTTGATAACGTTTTTTGTTCATTCGGCGACTAAAACGTCGTAACTACAGTTTATTCAAGGTGTAGTTACGACGCTTAAGTCGCCAACCAACTATTATATTTTTTGTTACATGCTGCTGGCCATTAAGTTTTCAAAATAACGCCGCTAAAATTCGAAGCGATACTTCCTGTAGTAGTCGGTGGGTGTGGCCAATGAAGTAAGTGGGCGGGACTAGCAATTGGCCAATTGTAACCCACTTTGAATCTTAGACTCCAAATTCTTCCAATTTTAATTTGTCTTTTCTTCTTTGTCAATGGTTAAATGTCGATTCAATTCATATTTCTGTTAGTACATATCGTAGGCTATTGAATAGTATTTCATAACACATCGAAATATATCATGAAAAAATACGGCTCCCTCGGTATAAAATGCAACATTGGCATGAATACCGTAAATACAAAAACACCAGCTCTCACGCTGAGAGGCCACAAATTTTAATTTATTGCCCCAATATGTTATGTCTACAAAGGAAAAGTTTATAAAACTATCGAAATTGCATTAAACCTGACGTTTTGATGAGGTAATTTTATCAAGCGTTCTTTTTGAAAAAAGGGGGCTTTGGTCGTGTGAAACTACCACAATTTTTTAATTTAAGGATGTTTTTGTTTGTTTTGTTTTCGATTGATATATGAAACTTAAAGCCTAATCACACTATATGAACTCAAAAGATGGATTTATTCAGAAGTGTTTTTGTTTGTGTGTGTATTTGTTTGTTTGTTTTTGGTTTGTATAGGTTAGGGGGGGTTGTTATTGTTGTTGTCTGATTTTCATACCTTAATTAGAACAAAAACAAATATACATTTCATTTTGTATATACATGTATTGACATCAAAGATACTTCGGTACTCAAATTTTTCACGGTTGTTTTAAACGAATTCTCCAGCCAATCAGAAGAAGGGAAATTCGATAGACAAAACAAACACTAAGATATATTTGTCCACATCAAAAGAACGTTTTTACATGTGGCTGGTCGTCTATAAAAACTTTTGAGACATTACCTCGAGTCCGAGCATATAGTGAAGACTCTGACCAGACTGCAAGGATGCACAGACATATTCGAGCCTGACGTACAGATGACAGATCGCTGTCCCCGCCTATCTACTCCGTTGGCTCCAAATATTTGCTCTGACGGATAAGTCATCTTCGTTTTTGAACGGCTTTATTTTTCAAAATTTATGACCATTAGCAAGTAGCAAAAAGTAGAATGGTTGGTTTGGAGATCTAAATGTCTTAACTACTACTTATGTAAAGATCCATATTGATATGTGCCAATGTTGGAGTTGAAAGTTCACTACCTTCGTAAATAATTTAATTTTAGTTCCGTCTATCAGAAACGAGCGTTCTGATTGGTCGAAAAATTTATTCATTTAAGAGATGAAGAGAATATTTTTTGTTTTCATGGAGGTATGAACCGAAAAAACTAATCACACTGTATGAATACGTGAAGCGGATTCATACATTGTGTGATTAGGTTTTTCGGTTCATACCTCCATGAAAACAAAAAATATTCTCTTCATCTCTTAAATGAATTATTTGACTGGTCGATTGTTTCTTTGATTGACAGTCGCGATTGGTATAATGACAAATTACTTTGTCAATAAAAAAAACGGTTGACCAATCAAATCATACAATTTAGACCGAAAGTACATTCTGCCCTCGACATTTATGTATGTCACTTAGTTGTCAACTGAAACGCCGTAATTGTAGCTTATCCGAGCTGTAGTTTCGACGTTTAGGGTCGACGTTAGACGAACTGCCTTTTCGGAGGTCAGCGATCCTCCAAGTGTCGTGACGACACTTGGAGGATCGCGGACATCCGACAAGGCAGTTCGATGTAAATATTACACAAACACGGTGAAAAAAATCTAAAAGGTGTGTCTTTTTCAAACATCAGATGTCTGATATTTCCGACGGTATTTAGATATGCCTCGGTAGTGATTTTCTACAGACAGGGGAAATAAAACTACAGGCCGTATTTTTAAAGGCTGGCGCCAAAACTGCAATGTTCCTGTCATTCAAGACAATTGTGTGTGCCCTTTTATGGCGTTATAATGCGTTCGGATTACTTTTATTTCAATCACAAACAGAAATTACTGACCTATATATTAAAACAGTTGGTTTACTTCAAAAATGTTGTAAATACAACAAGAATGAAGCTGCAGTTTCTAGATTTTTGAAATAAACTGAATCTGCAAAATTTATAACATGTGATGTAAATTTCAAATAATTTCCCCCTTAATATCTGATATTCAGATATATAAACGCGTAAAAGAAAGATGGGTGTAGTGTAAATGAGCATGAAGCAAATCGTCCAAGAGGTCCTGGGTTCGAATCCAGTGAACAGCTGGCGATCTGGATCCTCTAACGGCCCACACCTTCGGTGCGAGTACTAATGCATTAATCAGTGGGCAGAATCGATAGCGATTATCTAGATTTTATGAACTTGTTCCACAATCGATTTAAATGAAGAGGTTTAAACCGAAACCATGGCGTACATAAAATGATGTCTTAAAACAATTTATTGCAATAATTTCAGATTTTAAGTAAGAATGTAACAATAAGTCAAATGCTTGTGTGTTAACCCATTCCCATACAATACCTTCTTTTTACGCGTCTAAAGAAAAAAAGTGTCGGAAAACATTGTGGGAAATGAGGAAATTTATTGTATCAAGCAATTTCTTCAATGCAAAAGACAAACAATATAATTACATCTGGTTCAACTTTTAATTGTCGTCTGTAGCTTCTTTCAATTTGGACCAGTCAAAAATATTTTTGTGTGTGAATGGGTTAAGGGGGAGTACCGACTTTCTATGCCTAAAACAAAGTTGTTGTTGACGTTTCTGATAATCGCATAGCTTGACAGACTGTAGTTAAGAATATCGTGAAGTTGGTAGAGTGAATGGTATTGGAATGGAATGGAATGGAATGGAATAGAGCGAGTTTTGAACGAAATGAATGATATGTGATAGCTTCCCTTTATAACAATGTGTGTATTATTCTATAAATAGTCAGTCCGATTAGCCCAGTTGGTAGAGTACTTGACTTCAAACCTCAAGATCACGGGTTCCAAATTTGGTGCTCTCAAAACAGCACGTGAAAGAACCAGGCGGAGCCCTCAGCAGTTTCGTCCTGTATCCTTGCACTATCCCCCGACTTCTGGAGGCGTCGCTCATATGGTGCTACGGTGCTACGGTAGCGACGATAACTAAACAGAAATACACACATGTAAATAGATTAGTTTATATTTTGTGACCAATCAGATGCCGCTAAATTCAGGTCAGGCAATGTAATCTCTGGAAGGGCGCTGTGAATGAAGTTTTGGTATTATATGAACGATTTGAGTGGGTGTTTTGAAAAGTAAGATTGGATTGGTGAACGAGTGAATTTGAATGAAATCGAGTGGGCTGTGCGTCAATTTTATGACGCTCTGTACTGTATTTGTTAGCTGTAATTGAGAGCTTTTGAGTCTTACCGTCTTTGATCTTTGTTGCGCTTACCTTTATCATATCGTTCACATAGGAAAAGTATATATAATTTCTAAGTTTAAAGGTAAATTATTTTCATACCTTTTTCAAATTGAAAAAAAAAGATGTGAAACTAGAGACTATACCGTTAATTAAGCCAAACTTGCTATGTTGGTCGTACTCAATGATCTCTATTTAAGTTTGTTTTTTGTTGTTTGTTTTTTTGTTTGTTTTTTTTTTTTTTTTTTGTTTGAATGGGGTTTTACGCCGCTTTTAACAATCTTTCAGTCATATCGCGGCGGCAGGAGCACCTAACAATGGATTCCTGGTATTTCTCACAACAGTACTACCATTACATCCTTTCCTAGTCCCCAGCTGCTATCCCACATAGGTCTACGATTATCGACCCATTGGTGAGAGACAAATAGTCGGAAAGGATGAGTGCCGCCGTCGGGAATCGAACCCGGGACCTCAAGATTGACAGTCCGACGCGCTACCAACTGCGCTATGACGGCGGCCCCTCTATTTAAGAAATCATCACTTGGGGTATAATGCCTAAAATTACATTGGATTAGTCGATCTAAAATTTTAACAAGTCGAAACTACTAAATATCAGAAGAAAAACGTCGTTGGGCGTGCAACGTGTCGTAACTACAGCTTAACACAAGCTGTAGTTACGACATTCTGAACACCAAACGACGAAATAGACCTTTATCATTAGAATCAGATCTACTGTACTGAATTTCTGTCTTTTCTTTGATAGGAAAACCGTTCACGTTTCCTGGTTGGTTCGAGATCAAACACGAGATAGCGTGTTTCAAGATTAGAATGGCGTCTTGTAGAAATAAGAACGCGTGCGCACTCGCCAAGAAGCTTATCTCCCACGCTTAAATCTTAAACGGAAATTATTTAATTCCAAATTTGGTGCTTTCGAAAACTGATTGTTTACTAGATCCTGTCCGACGCATTACAAAATGAGATTCAAATGGTCTCGTTCAGTTCACTTTTCTGAAAATTTCCTAGATATTGCCTTTTCTGTTCGCCAGTTCAAACTTTTAGTTGTCTGAAACGAAACTTGTCAATTATCGTACCATAGTTTTGAAGCCTTTCGTTAGATAGAATTTGACAAAAATACACGAGTTTTAGGTGCTTCACAAAATCACCATTGTCACTCGCAAATTGGCAAAGGGACATTATTTGGAATTGTCCGTCCGGTCGGCCGGCGCCGGGGCATGAGTATATCGTCGTTATCGTTCTAAATCCTCCTAACTTCAGCTCGAATGAAGCTGTAGTTACGAGGATTTAGAACGCCAGCGACGATGTTTACCATTCGAAACACATTTTTGAATATCAACAAGGAAAAACGTAACAGTCAAATAGAAAAGTTAAGATAATAAACAAAGATTTTCTCCAAAATGGATAGATTTGCCGGTTGAAGAAAAAAGCTTCACATTAAAGGTCAAAGGTAAAGGTCGCATGTTTATATTCTTAGCTTTATGGATATTTCCATTATTTGCATAGAATTTTGATAATTTGGCACATTTGTTATCCATCTCGATCAGTACAAGTGTCATTTTTAACAAACTTTCGAAAATTCATTTGAACGTCAAATCTACAGTGCCCTTTTGGGCGATGGATCTCACTTTAGCGAAGTAACTTGTCCAAATAGCAGACACACAATATACTTCACCGAAAAACATGGGGATGGTTAAGGCGGGGATCAGGGACCACTAAAAAGTTAAGTTGGCCCGAATGATTTCATAGGTAAATACTCTATATCATGTTTCATTTTCATGCTTTGAATTAAAACCAAGTTTCAAATTGTACACATAATACCACGTGATTATTTGTTGCGAACACAGGTTTTGTCATGGCTACGCAAACTAGCATTTAGAAAACAAAGACATTGTACTCTAATGAATGGAATTCCGTGGAGAGGTAGGACTTCTTCCACTCGCTCCTACTCCGGAAGTGCTTGAAGAACACTTCCTGTTGTTGACATCGTGTTGCAGACTGTGGCAAGTTGGGAAGGTCTAAAGTACTCACTTCCGGTATATGTTGGTCATTCAATAAATAAGTAAGTGAAGAGTCTCATATTTCTGCGAAAGGCACGCCCGGTGGTGTGGCTGATGACGTTTGTAGAATACCTTAGTCCTAGTTGTAGGATATGAGACCCGCCATTCGAAAGAAAGACTCGTGATTGGGAAATGCGCAGATTGAACAGTCTGCTATTGTCCGAAATCTTCTCACTTTCTCCAGATGTTCTGAATCTCTGAATGATATTCTGAATATAGACCTCTGCTAGATGTTTTCCCTAATATTGATTCCGTGGGGTTGTGACGGTTCAAGTGTATACGTGGCTCTTCGGATAGTACAAGTATGTCCAGGTATGTTGATGGAGACAACTCGTTATTTTCATCAACCTATTATTTCAAATCATTGTTTGGCAATCCTAGCTGTTAACATTTCTTTCTTGTCAACAAGAGTTTTTCTTTCGCTCTGTATGAAGGCAAGTTCTGTGCGAAAGCTGCCTTAATCCGTAAAAATGTCGAATTCCACGATTCGTTGTTGGGGGCATATTCTGTCCATATGTTTACCACCGGCGGACATTGTTAGTTTTACCAATGTCAAATGAATCGTAGAAAATTGTCTAAGGAGAAGAAAATTTACACTAATGATGTCTCATTAGTGACTCATTAGCGACAATAGAGTATTTATGATTCCATACATACCTTTTTTCGAATAATGATGACGAAAATGGGTAGTTAAGCGACATGGACCCTTAACCTGACGATAAAATATACTTTCGAACCACTTCGGAACAAAAAATATTTAGGAATTGTCATCTTGTCGTACCAAGGGCAGCGAACGTTCTACTGATATTAGAGAAAGGGATTATCTCGATATCCCTTCACTCGTGAGGATAAGGAATTGTATGACGTCATATTAAACCATTTCCAAACCATGAAATTGTAGACTTGTCGAAATTGAAAGATATAGCTTATACAACCAGCATTTCAATTTCCACATTGAAAAAAATCCATATTGGATAGAAACTACATGTATTTTGAGAAAGAGGGAAATTGCTAGTGCAGCTTTATTCTTTTCTAATAGTGTTTCTCAGTCAAAATAAAGTAAGCGGAAAGTTAGTGCTTAGTTCGGAGAAACCGTTTTTCGTTTTCGTTTGTTGTTTTGTCGCTATTGTTATTTTGTTGGGGTTGTTGTTGTTGTTTGGTATGAGTAGTCAGGTTGTTTTGTTGTTGTTGTTTGCTGTGTGCGTGTGTGATTTTGTTTGTTGTTGTTGTTATTGTTTGTGTGTTTTTTGTCGAGCTGTTTGTGTTGTTTCTTTTTTGTTGTTGTTGTCGCTGATTTTATTTTGTTGGGGTTATTGTTGTTGTTTGGTATGGGTATTTTGGTTGTTTTGTTGTTGTTGCTGCTGATATTGTTGTTATTGTTAGTTTTTGTCGAGCTGTTTTTGTTGTTTGGGTTTTTTTGTTGTTGTGTTTGTTTGATTTTGTTTTTTTGTTTGTTTGTTTGGGGGGTAGGGGGTGTTTGTTTGTTTTCTGTTTGTTATGGGGGTTTTGAGAGGGGGCGTTGCATCAGAGACAACGACAAGGCGGAAAGAGACTGCCAGTTTGTATTTCTTCTGTAATGTTTCATATTTTATCAAGCAATTATCATCTGTCCCCTTTTCGAACTTGGGGAGAACAAATCGCGTTGGGCTGTAGTCGAATAGACTACTCCCTTTTCTGTTGAAATACAACAATATTTTTTCCATCTATATTTTTGACGGATAGCAATATATGAACTTTTTTTATTTGTTTCTATCTTCTCTGATAGCAACCAAAATATGTGAGGGGACGTTTCACTGTCATCAATCTTGAAATGTTGACAGCTTTTTTTCAAAACTAAAATGTGTATGTTACAAATGTACTGGCTACTATTTAGATCAATACATGCTTTTTGGGGTGACTGTAATTGGAAATATAATTCGAATACGTTCCAGTGTATTTTAATAACTTTGCAACATTCTATTTGCCGTTGAATCCAACTTTTTTTCTTATAATGTGCGTATCAGCTGAATATCGTCGGTCGGCGATTAAAACATCGTAACTACATATTTTTGTTGTGGAGTAAAGAATAAAACTGAGCACAACCGAAAAAAACAACAACAGAAAATATTGAAAAATGAATGACTATGAAATGTAAAATATGTGTAATTGAATAGAATAGGATACTAGGATAGTGAAGAGTAAAATAGCATAGATTAGAGTACAATATGATAGACTAGAAAAGGATAGAAAAAGTGGTGAAGAGTAGATGCTGGCTAACCAGAAACGAGTAAAATGAAGAAAGGAACATATATATGTGGAATAGAATAAAAAAGAAGAGTAATAGAGAAGAAAATCGTAAAATGGAATATGATATCAGGGGTCAACACTAACTTTGCTTCAGTGGGATTCCAAAGGAATCAATACCTATTACCTCAGGGTTTCCTCCGGATAATCAGGGATCCCTCCTTGATATACATTAACTCATTCACGTGCAATCCTGCCCTTCTAAGCCTAACTTGAAAAAAAGCTTCGGAACACATTGTGGAAATGAAGAAAATTGCTTGTTACAAGCAATTTCTTCATTATCCACAATTTTTTTCTACAAAAACAAGGAAACGAAAAAATCAGGAGCATTAATTTAAACATTAAGATCTATTGTACTGGAGAAATATTGAAGGATCCTGACGGAATCCCTAGCCTGAGATTGCTGGGTGTCCCTTCCAATATTTAGGGATCATCGGGATCCCGGGAAACTGTTAGTGTCGACTCCTGAATTTAATCGATACAATCAAGCTCTTCGGCGTGTTTCTCAAGTCTTTAACGTTCAAAAGATTTCAAACCTCTGCAACAATCCTTTATCTAGTAACCAAAAACTTCGTGAGTAAATTATTAATAAGCTTTAAATCTATTTGTTGTTGTTGTTGCTGTTTTAATTTCGATCTTATGCCTCTGTCTACGGAGAAACACTGTAAACTCAAGTAACAAGACCAAAAGTGCACGTTCCCATTTGACCGGGTCTTGACAGCAAATTATACAAATGACAAGAACTGATCACTTACAATCTTAATGTATTAATTGTTTTGATAAATAGGTATATATCAGACATGTCAATTAAAACAATGATCACTTTTACAGTACTGACGTAGAAATGATTGTTGAGTCGGGAGGGAGAAAAAGATGACGAGAGCAAGAGCGAGAGTGAATGAGTGAGTGAGTGAGAGTGAGTGAGTGAATGAGTGAGTGAGTGAGAGTGAGTGAGTGAGTGAGAGTGAGTGAGTGAGTGAGAGTGAGTGAGAGTGAGTGAGTGAGTGAGAGAGTGAGTAAGTGAGTGAGTGAGAGAGTGAGTGAGTGAGTGAATAAGTGGGTGAGTGAGTGAGTGAGTGAGTGAATGAGTGAGTGAGTGAATGAGTGAGTGAGTGAGAGTGAGTGAATGAGTGAGAGTGAGTGAGTGAGTGAGTGAGTGAGTGAGTGAGTGAGAGAGTGAGTGAGTGAGTGAGTGAGAGTGAGTGAGTGAGAGAGTGAGCGAGTGAGCGAGTGAGTGAGTGACTGTGTGAGTGAGTGAGAGTGAGTGAGCGAGTGAGTGAGTGAGAGAGTGAGTGAGTGAATGAGTGAGTGAGAGTGAGTGAGTGAGTGAGAGTGAGTGAGTGAGTGAGAGAGTGAGTGAGTGAGTGAGTGAGTTAGTGAGTGAGTGAGTGAGTGAGTGAGTGAGTGAGAGTGAGTGAGTGAGTGAGTGAGCGAGTGAGTGAGTGACTGTGTGAGTGAGAGACTGAGTGAGTGAATGAGTGAGTGAATGAGTGAGTGAATGAGTGAGTGAGTGAATGAGTGAGTGAGTGAGAGTGAGTGAATGAGTGAGAGTGAATGAGTGAGAGTGAGTGAGTGAGTGAGAGTGAGTGAGTGAGTGAGTGAGAGAGTGAGTGAGTGAGTGAGTGAGTGAGAGAGTGAGCGAGTGAGCGAGTGAGTGAGTGACTGTGTGAGTGAGTGAGAGTGAGTGAGTGAGTGAGTGAGAGAGTGAGTGAGTGAGTGAATGAGTGAGAGTGAGTGAATGAGTGAGAGTGAGTGAGTGAGTGAGAGAGAGAGTGAGTGAGTGAGTGAGAGTGAGTGAGTGAGAGAGAGAGTGAGCGAGTGAGCGAGTGAGTGAGTGACTGTGTGAGTGAGTGAGAGTGAGTGAGTGAGTGAGTGAGTGAGTGAGTGAGTGAGAGAGTGAGTGAGTGAATGAGTGAGTGAGAGTGAGTGAGTGAGTGAGTGAAAGTGAGTGAATTAGTGAATGAGTGAGTGAGTGAGTGAATGAGTGGGTGAGTGAGTGAGTGAGTGGGTGAGTGAGAGTGATAGTGAGTGAGTGAGAGTGAGTGAGTGAGTGAGTGAGTGAGAGAGTGAGTGAGTGAGTGAGTGAGTTAGTGTGTGAGTGAGTGAGTGAGTGAGTGAGAGTGAGTGAGTGAATGAGTGAGTGAGTGAGTGAGTGAGTGAGCGAGTGAGTGAGTGACTGTGTGAGTGAGTGACTGAGTGAGTGAATGAGTGAGTGAATGAGTGAGTGAATGAGTGAGTGAGTGAATGAGTGAGTGAGTGAGAGTGAGTGAATGAGTGAGAGTGAGTGAGTGAGTGAGTGAGTGAGTGAGAGAGTGAGTGAGTGAGTGAGTGAGAGAGTGAGTGAGTGAGTGAGTGAGTGAGAGTGAGTGAGTGAGTGAGTGAGTGAGTGAGTGAGTGAGTGAGTGAGTGAGTGAGTGAGTGAGTGAATGAGTGAGTGAGTGAGTGAGCGAGTGAGTGAGTGACTGTGTGAGTGAGTGACTGAGTGAGTGAGTGAGTGAATGAGTGAGTGACTGAGTGACTGAGTGACTGGGTGCCTGAGTGACTGGGTGCCTGAGTGACTTGATGCCTGAGTGACTGAGTGAGAGAGAGTGTATGTGTGTGTGAGAAAGAAATATTATTGTGGTGGGCTTACTTCTTTAATCATCTTTTACAATAGCTTGAGGATATTCAACTGTTGAATAAAACTGCAGAGACCACGAGGCCACGAACTCCACAAGTGTTCGAATTGGTCTTGCAATTTAAACGTTGCAACTATAGCTTATTCAAGCTGTAGTTATGACGTTTAGGTCGCCAAGCAATTATTGTTTACGGTTTTTACATGCTAATGATATTAAGCTTTGTAAAATAATACCTTTTCGGGGGTGAATGGGAGTTGCCAGGAAACCGTTAATTACTCGTACAAAACAAACTAGGTACATACTGACTAAAGGCAAAAACAAAATGGCATTGAGCAGTCGTTATTTTGGATAAGTTGCAAAGTTCCAGGATTGTCCAACAAGGTAAACATTGGTAAAAGCCTCCAAGAAAGCGATGGTTGTTGTTGTTGTTTGTTGTTGTTGTTTCTAAGATGATATACAAAAATCAAGTGGTGTATTCAAAACATTTGACGCATGCTGTGAAATTCATTAGACTCGTTCATTAAAGTCACCCTATTTAGTTCCCTTAAACACATTTGGGTTTAGAATTTGCCTATTTATACTGTTTATCTTATCGACTGCCTAACTGTTTGCATTTAGTTCTTAGTCGTTTTTCTTATAAACACTCGTAACTACAGCTTACTGAAAGATGTAGTTACAATGATTTAGAAGCAGACCTACGATATGCTTATGTCTCATCGCAATAGATAACATTTATTGTGATATATGACAATAAAAGGGATAAATCTGACACTTAATTGGCAAGGGGTGTAATTATCTTTTAATTTATTTATCACAATTATATAAAATTAGCATCATACATCATAATGAAAAACTAGACCATAAAATGAATATTTTCTTACCGAGTCAACTTCTTTAAAGACACCATAAAACAATACCTAGTATGTATTCAGGGTTTAACCCATTCCAACACATCAAAATTTTAGACTGGTCCAAATTGAAAGAAGCTGCAGACGACAATTTCAAGTTGATGGAATTTTGAATTTTTTCGTCTTTTTGGATAGAAAACATTTTTGATAATGAAGAAATTGCTTGATACAAGCAATTTCTTCATTTTCCACAATGTTTTCCAAACTTTTTTCTCAAGGGGCGTTAAAGAAGGGATTGGGTTGCAATGGGTTAAACAATTGAAGGATCTCCGTTGTCAAATAAAAAATAGATCGACCAATCAAATAATGCTGGTAGCCAACCAACCATCAACTTCAATTTAGTTTACACTAATTAGTTTATACTAATTCATTTTAGTTCGGTTGCGACGAAAACCTTTGGCTTATATATAGTTGCTCTCGAACACTCACATCCTAGATGTTTTCACGTCCCTGAAAGAGAGGCAGTGATTAAACCAACTTGTGTATTGCCCATGAACACACCCCGGTGACGGTTGGGCTCAACCCGTGACCTTCAGATCACGAGTCAAGCATCTATACCACTCGGCCATCAGGGCAGTCTTTATTTTACACAATGTTTCCCAATTATTTTTCTTGAGGGGCGCCAGAAAGCGCCATTGTGTCGGAATAGGTTAACAAGATTCGACATGTAATGTATATGTTTTGTCCTTTTCCTAATGTATCATGTATGATTTCTTACAGTAATATTTAGTAATATCTTAAAGTAATATTTTAATTTCGATCTCTGTATAAATTGAGAGAAAAGAGACATAGGCAAAAAGCACGCGGTGACAAATCTTGATATCAAATTAAACATGTTGCGCTTTTTAGAACATAGGGTGAAAAGTTCATTACTTTGTAAAAACAATTTAAACAGTAATTTAACACCGACACTTTTGAACACTTAAACTGTCATTTCTGCGTTACAAGAATATCACATTTACTTTCAAACTCACTCATCCGAACCGCTGGTTAAATATTGAAACATTATGTATAAAAACCGGGCTTCGCGAGCGGAGTTGAAATTGCTATGAAATTAGATAACTCTTAATTCAAGTTAACTATAATTATGCCCCTTTTTCGACTTATGCCTTTATCAAGAATACATCAAGATAGCAAAAGGTATTCGCATGGAGTGGTCTTCTTATTCTATTCTAAAATATTTAACCCATCACCAAACGAAAAAGTTTTAGGCTGGTCCAAATTGAAAGGAGATGCAGACGACAATTAAAAGACTATGAGATTTTAGATTTTTCCAATATTTCTGGGTAGAAACCATTGTGGGAAAATGAAGAAATTGCTTGTTACAAGCAATTTTTTCATTCCCACAATGTTTTCCTAGTTGTTTTCCTTGAGTAATAGGTTAACTGTTTATTTTCCTTAATAACTTTGATTGAGATTGACTAGAAAACATTGATACACAGTAGAATTGCTCGTGTTTCTATCTTTTCGAGCATCGAGTCATTTCCCGGTCAACTGAACCAAGGTAACAAGACAAACGATGAAGGAAAAAGATAATATATTAATTAGTGTCACGTTGTTTAACAAAAGACTTCCTTTAAAGGTCTGTGTGTTATTAAAACTGTCCACGCATTCTATCTTCATGTTATTGAAAATAAATAAACCCTCGGGATTTCGCAAAGCAAAGCATGTACCTTTATCGTAAAAGGAACGCAGCCCATTTTGAACAAATGTACGTTGCTTGTCCCTTCCTCTAGATTAAGTTGCGAACATGGGCTTTTACAAGGAGTCAATTCAGTAACAGGGCAGAGAGAAAATTCACTCATGGCAGGTGGGTGTTCGAATGACAATTATGTACAGAAAAAATTAAAATCTCGCAAAAAATCATTTTCCTGACAATTGTATGGTTTTTGTAACATGGATTGTCCATAAAACTAACAATATAAAACGTATTTGACACGATTGACCCTTTCTGGATTTATTTAAGTTATCAAAAGTGTATCTACAATTATTTTCGAAAGGAACTATGTGTTACCCGTCAGGCGAGAAAGACCTTCAGGGTTGTGCGAAAAGTATCAGTACTGCGCGAAATGTGCAGACTGACCAGGTCGACACTCTTCGCTATTGGTAGACATTTGTATCTAGAACGGTCATTCTACCTTACTTTCTTTTTTTTCTCTAAATACTTTATCCGGTTGACCTTTGCTAGATCCGAACTCTTTTTCGAATAGTTGGAGAGATCCGAACTCTTTTGCGAATAGTTGGAGACCCCTTCACGGGTCACATGAAAATATTGCTGTTATTATAAGGGACTTCGAGGGAAGTGTAGAGTAGACTTTTTATTCTTATCCATACCAGTATGGACGGATCGTTCGCTCCGCCCAATGACTCCGCTGACCACGCCCACTGTCTCGGACAGGAAGTTCAGCTTCGATATTAAACGGCATTTAGTAAAATTTATGACCAGTAACATGTGAGAAAAAGTACAACGGTTGGTCTGCGACCTGAACGTCGAAACAACAGCTTGATTAAGCTCTAGTAACGACGTTTAAGTCGCAAAACCAACACAAATGCTTCACATATATGTCGACTAGTGTTCGGGATCAAAATTCGATTCCGGTCTAAATGATATATTTGAATGCTCGATTGTTTCTTGGACAGTCAGGATTTGTCTGTTGACTGAATGCTAAAGACTAATGGCCATTCTACCGCACTGCAATTTCTAGGACATTCGCCGACAATGTCTCTGTTTTACTTAAATTTGGAGCGATCATTTAAAATCAGTTATTACGCATGTGACCCGTAATCAAAAAAGATATTTTATTTAATTACAGACTGTTTCTAACCTGACCAGACTGCTCGAGCTGGGAAGCCTGACTTTCATGCAAACTTGAAAAATAAGCTCGTGGTACATTCTACCCCGTATCCTGCAAAGGTTATTCTACATTGTATAAACTCTCTCCAGTCGGCCCTCTGCTAGATCCAAAATCCCTCTCTCTCCTTCTCTCTCTCTCTCTTTATTTATTTATTTATTTCTCTCTCTCTCTCTCTCCCACTCTCTCTCTCTCCCTCTCTCTCTCTCTCTCTCTTTATCTCTCTCTCTCTCTCTCCTTGCCTCTCTCTCTCCTCTAGCTCTCTCTTTCCCTGCTCTCTCTCTCTCTCTCTCTCTCTCTCAAACATACACACACACACACACACACTTTTACTCAAAATGATAACTTTTCGCATGTTAGGTCACATTTAGAGATATGTTTCGCACCAAGAATAGAGCGACAAAAACTGTTATTTTCCCATGAAAGGAAGCTTTTAAAATATAATTGTTTAAAGAATGTACCACAATAACGTTTAATTACGAGTTTCTTTGTCATTAAAACCAACTAACAATGAAATAATATTTTTAACAAACACACAAATTTCACCATACATCCTAAATGGAGCAAAAACTCGTGGTTTGATAGCGTGCATATGCAGCTATTACCTTGAGACATTTAACGGTGATAATTACTTTGTCATTCATTTTAGATGATTGTTGTTGTTGTGAACTTGTTTCTAATTTTCTAATTTAATAGAAGACAACATTCAAGACTGTGTTAGACTAAAAAAAACACTTAAATCGCTCATACCAAACGAATGAGGTGTTGTCTATGATGATAAGTTTACAAAAATATAATGATAGTATTTATGTGTAAAGAAGAAAAATGCTAGAAATTGTGAAAATAATGGAATAAGTTTATCGTCGCTGGGCAACCAAAACCTCGTAACTCAACCTATTCAAGCTGTAGTTACGATGTCTGGTGGACCACCGACTTGGACTAAATATTGTCGTTTTCTGTAATATTTTACTTGAATAAGGCTTTAAAATGTAAGACTTTTCTTGAATAATGATAATAGTTATCGTTTGTAGTAATGCAAGCCACAAATTCAGCGAGCTGCTTTGTGTCCAAACTAGCTTGGCTCGTGTGAAAGAATATGTGAAGTTAGTCTGTTTTAGTGTCCATTTAAGAGATGAAGAGAATATTTTTTGTTTTCATGAAGGTATGAACCGAAAAACCTAATCACACCATGTATGAATCCGCTTCGCGTATTCATACAGTGTGATTAGGTTTTTCGGTTCATACCTTCATGAAAACAAAATATATTCTCTTCATTAATAGAATCGAGCGAAAAACACAAAAAACTTTACAAATTTTGATACCTTTTTTGTATGGGACTATTTTGTTCGGAAGCATAAAAAATCGCTGCCTGCTCAAAATTTTGTCCATGGAGTTATGAATATATTTTTTGACCAATCAGAACGCTCGTTTTTGATAGACGAAACTTAGAATTAAATTGTATAAGCTACACAAGATTGTAGACATGAATAACTTCTCCAAGTCCAACAACTACCATTTTGTTTCCCATCGGCTCTATAGCGACATCTTGCGGTGAGATGGGAACCAGAATCGATTTGATGAGGGTACCATCTGGTGCTATTTGCAAAATCTGACCAGAGTCGTGCGAACAGACGTACAAGTTCCCCTGACAATCGAGAGTCATGCCTCGAAGATCTGTGCGTCGATAAGTGTTGCGAAAGACCTGCTTTCCAGCGCTGTTGAAGCATGTGATAGCATCCCTATCTGACATGTACATGTAGTTCTTTATCGGGTCAAAAGCCACGCCCCCTAGACCTTTGTAATCCCGTTTCCTGGTGACGGTTCTCTCCACTCGACCGTTCCGCTCGATAATGGATAAACTCCGACAAGCCTTCGAGTAACAAATTCCCATAATCTTACCGCGAAAATTACAGATGCGATAAGCCTTGAATGAGGTATGAAGTTCACGGACGTGTGTCAAGAATTTCCCGTCGATCGACATCAGTTTCAGGACACATTCTTCAGGCAGCGCCACAGTTATTAGTTTGTCCGGCAAAATACAAACCCCCCTCGGGGGTGTGTTCAACTTAGTCGCTGAACGGAACATTCCAAATTGATCAAAGAGTTTCACGGTACAGTTATTGAAATCGGAAAGAATTATTTCACCGGTTTCAGAAAGGTCCACAGAGTTGAATATACAACCGTTCCGGTCTCCTTTAATTTTTCCGTTGATAATCCCGTTCTTTTGGGCCGAGCAGTTTCGGAAAGGTTTCGATATGTGATGCTTTTCTGATATTTCAACGTATCCAAGTCGATCAACAAGCTTTGCGAGCCTTACCAGGTTTTCATCTGGAGTGAACATAAGGTCAACCTCTTTGAAATCTATTCTCTCTTCATCAGCCATTGCTTCGAATTTATCAGCCTCATCTTTCATGGTCTGTTGAGCAAGAACTTGTTGGTAGTCAGTGCCAGAGGCTATGTTATTTTCCATTATCGACAATGAGCTCTGGATTGAGTCGCGGAGACCACGACTACTTTCTATCTTCGTTTGAAGAATATCTTCGTAATCTCTAGCAACAGTTTCAAGCTCGTCCTTCATCTTCTCTTCTAGTTCATCCAGCAGCTGGATCACAGAATTCTTCAGTTTCGTAACTTCATCAAGGATTGCTAGCTTTCTGGATACCAATCGGTCTCTGCATCCTTCTTTGGCAGCTAGAACGCTATCAACAACGTTAATGCAGTGGCGTAGGCGTTGTACCAAATCTTTATTAGTGCGATTTGAGCGGATATTGCGAGCCATTTTGTCTGCGGCAGTCTCGTGTCGGTGGATGATTCTGGTTGGTCGATCTTTGACATCATCTATGTCCATTAATGCATGACCTTTCGTGATTTTCATACCACGATGACTTTTTGTACACATGTCACATAAAGCCTCTCTACAAGTCGGGCACCAATACATGGCTGGTATCCTCTCCTCACTCTCCATACACGGATCACAATAACGAGTAACATCGCGAGGCATCAACGCCATGTTCAGGTTCTCAGATCGTGCCGTTTGTTCATCAAATAAAGACGATCTACTTGACATCGGTGGTAGCGACATACTTGCAATACCGTCAGCCCACTTACTAATAGCTTCGGTTTTGGGAGTTGGGTGCAGTTCTTGACAAGTAGGACACGGAAAATATCTCTTTATTCCTGGTAACTTTGCTATAAAAATGTCCAAACAGGTCTCACAAAATGAATGCAAACAAGGAAGGCTTTTCGGATTCCTGAACCGGCTGTGACACAGTTGGCAGTTCAACAGATCATCAGAGAATGCGTTGATACTCGTTTTTCGTGGTGATACGTGGGTTTCTGTCAACTTAAATGTGTTTTCAAATTTTGTAGTTTCCATGCTAACAGATGGTAAACCATTTACTGCCAGGCAGAAGATATCTGCTGCATCATCATCAGTTATATTCACTTGTCCGTCATAAAATATCAAAGGTCACATAATAAGTTATGGAAACTATATTGGCGAACAAAAAATATATAAAAACAAAATTTTGTCAGAGCTCCTATAATAGTACAATTCTAAATGCTATTCGCATATCGCCTAATGGCTTATTTGCGTTTTGGCACAGTTAGTTTATCAAACTGACTTTCTATTAGTATGAATTAAGTCAAAGAAAATACCATATCCGTTCATATTCCCTGCCCTTGCAAGGTCCTAAATAATATGTTAATGAAAAGTAGATTTCGGTAACGTTTGTTTCTGCTTTATGGTTACTAATGACTAACTCTTGAAATTCAGCGATCCGCATAATTGATTTGAAAAAGAGAAAACATAAAAGGAATAATACTAATGTGGGTCATATTTAAAGATTTCCATTCAATCGATATCAACAATTACACATATCTGCATTATTGAAATCAAGTTTTCGTCACTAAATCATGTAGGGAGTGTTTGATCAATTTTCTTTTGTTGATATGTAAGTGTAATGCATTGCAAATATCTAGGGAAAATGTAATAAAAGCCATAATTTGAAATCAGGCGGGAAGATCACGCTTAGCTTTCTTCTACACCGTTTAGAGTATAATCATATTGAGTTATCATGTAGTCTTGAAAAATGTTGCAATGCTTTCATTTAGTTTATCGTTACAATAAAAAAATGAATAGTTTCTTCAATGTTGACAGTTAATTCTAATTCTCCAACTTTCTCCACCGTTTATACCTCTAAAATGTTATATATAATTCAACGACAGTTCAAAATTGAATAATGGATAAATTCGTGATTCTTAAGAGTTTATCGATCTTTCAATCGCCTCCTCTTCTGATGGAATTTCCATGAAAAAGAAGAGAAGAAGATTTATCGAAATTATGAGGACTAGTTTTCAATCTGTGTAAAAAAGAAAATCAAGCAGTAGTGCTGTTGTGTAAGCAGCGTTCATTTATTCACGTGCTTGCTGAATTAATAGCACTAGTCTGAAACGTTGAACGTCCTGAAATTGCCATTTGTATAGGCGCGATTTCCTTGATATTCGACACCCCTAGAGTAACCATCTGAACTACTAAGCCACACATACATGTGTTACAATAGGAAAAAACGATTTCGAAAACGGATTTTAATGGACTTAACAGATAATGTTCAGGAAAAAATGAGCGAGTTCCTTCCTTGACTCAACCTACAAGGCACTGTTCATTTATGGAAAATCTGGAGTTCGTGCTGAATAAAAAAGGATGAAGGGTGCAAAGTCTATGCACAAAGATCAGACTACATGTAAATGTTGGTTGATCTTTTTCCACGCTGTCTGTCAATGCAGGAATCTGTAGAATCATCTTTAACGTATGAAAGAAAGAATATAATGCTAGCTACCACCTTTCTGGCCAAAAATATTTCAAATCGCCTTAATTCAATTAGAACATTATATATTACCATTTTTTGCCTGAACTTGTTAGAAACAAGTAGGAGTTTCTGGTTCGATGACGAGGAAACACAAAAACTAAACACTTGTGGATCAATAATAACAATAAGAATAAATATTTATAAATGTAATTGAAACTATGCAAAAAATGGAAATGTATATAGAAACAAACATTCAAGAAGTAATTAAATGGTGTCTATAATTCTGACGCAATAACTAACTACGAAACACAATTGCATTGTTCGATCGTTTTCCCTAAAGAAATAAATGATTCAACTCTAAGAATTATACAAGGTTATACACATGTATGGAGTCTCCAAGACCAACAACCACTAGCTTGTTTCCATGTGGCTCTACGGCTACATCTTGGGGAGAGATTGTGACGGTTATTGCTTTAAT
Organism: Fragum fragum; assembly: GCA_946902895.1. Lineage (NCBI taxonomy): Eukaryota > Metazoa > Mollusca > Bivalvia > Cardiida > Cardiidae > Fragum > Fragum fragum. Next base: position 6,852,680 of record OX336373.1, read on the forward strand.
AAGTCCGCCGTCAGTTCCAATCTGCAGAATCTGTCCCGAGTCGTGGGAACATACGTACAGATTTCCCTGGCTGTCTAATGCCATTCCACGTAGGTCTGACCGTCTGTACGTGTTCTGGTAGACCAATCCTCCATCGTAATTGAAACATGACACTTTATCTCTATCTGACATATACATGTAACGTTTGATTGGATCATATGCCACACCCCCTGTTCCTTTGACATCCCTCTTTCGAGATATTGTTTTTTCGAGGCGCCCAGTTTTCCCAATTACGGATAAACTCCTGACCGGCTTTGCGAAGCATATACCCATGACCTTTCCCTCGAAATCACAAACTCTGAACGTTCGAAATGTGGAGTGTAATTCTTGTTTTTGAACTAGATACTGTTCTTCAAGCGACATGAGTTTCAGAGTGCATTCTTCTGGTAGAGCAATGACAATAACCTTTTCTGCTTGTAGAAAACATACACCACGAGGCGAAGTGTTCAGTTTGGTGGAAGATTTGTACTTTCCAAACTGGTCAAACAATTTCACTGAGAGATTGTTGAAATCAGAAAGGACGACTTCTCCTGATGGAGCGATGTCGACCGCATTAAATATACACCCATTTCTGTCACCTTTAACCTTTCCATGAAACGACTTGATCTTCTGGGCATCACTATCTCGAAAAGGTTTCAGTCCTTCATGTCTCTCCGTCTTTTCGATTGAGCCAAGATTCTCTACCACAGTTGCTAGTTGGACCAGGTGTTCGTTTGGCGTAAAAACTAAATCTTTTTCTTTAAACTCTAATCTTTCTTCGTCCACCATTAGTTCATATTTACCGCATTCTTCTTTCATGGCAGGTTGAGCCAAGACTTGCTGATAATCCGTTCCGCTAGTCAACAAGTTTTCGGCTTCAGCTAAGGAACTCTGTATCGAGGTTCGTAGCCCTTTACTTCTTTCTGCTTTCGCTTCCAATAGCTCTTCATATGACATTGAAGCCTCTTGTAAGTCTTCCTTGAGCTTATCTTCTAGGTTATCAAGCATTTCAGAAAAAGAGTTTCTGAGCTTGGAAACATCTTCAAGTATAGCTAGCTTACGAGCAAATAGTCTTTGTTTTGCCGCTTCGGTTGCTGCTAAAACACTGTCAACAGACGCAATGCAATGGCGCAGCCTCTGAATGAGATCGTGGTCCATTTTCTTCGGTCTCACATTGCGAGCCGATTTGTTGAAACCAATAACGGTATCGCAATAACGATGGTTCTGTGACGCACAGGTGGCACAGATGGCGCATTGGTGTTTGTGACAATACATGTCCATCAATTTACCCCTGTGATCCGGACATGCTTCATAGGGGCGTATCATCTTATATGGCCTCTCTCCTGCGTCCTCAATATCCATCAAAGCATGACCTTTCGTCAGTTTCATGCCCCTATGACTTTTTGTACACGTGGAACAGAGCGCTTCGCGGCAAGTCGGACACCAGTAAACGGCGGCTGTTATTTCATCACTCTGTAAACAGGGGTCGCAACGCCTGTCCGCATAACGGATCTGCAATGCCTTACTTTTGTTTTCTGACCTTGAGACGCAACCTTCAGTGATCGTTGAACTGCTCGTCATTGGTCTTCGAAGTACGGTTGACAAGTTGAGCTCTCTCTTACCAAACGGAACATAAAATGGATTCAGATGTATACTTCTACAAGTTGGACAAGGAAAATAACGCTTGTCTTTTCCATGTAAACGTAAAATGTAATTGTCTAGACAAGAGCTGCAAAAAGAATGCAGACAAGGTAAGCTACGTGGGTTCTTGAAACGATCGTGACATAACTGGCAGTTTAGCAATTCGTCCGAAAATGCATTGATTGCACTTTTTCTATATTTTTGTTTCGTGTGTGTCAATTTAAATGTCTCGCCAATTGTTGAATCACTGTCTGTTCCCGAGATCATTATTTGTGGCACTGCTATCTAAAACAGTTAGATTATATTTCGATCAATAAATCCGTCATTCCAACAAAACACAAAATATTTCAGCATATCGTTTTCCTCTAATCCAGATAGAATTTCTAAAAGGTATCATCGGATAAAAAAGTATACGTTAGTAGTTCGATTCTTTCACTTATTAAATGTTACAGTATTGCCGCCATTTAAAAGTAAGAACAATGAATATTCACCGATTCGAGTCATTGATTTTCATAACCGAAACTGTTTTACCCATTGCCAGAACATTAGCGGGTTCACTAGTTCTAGTTGAAAAAAAAATGAAAAGGGCCGTTTCTTAGAGTTGTACATGGAAACAATCATCCTATCGAAAGAATTAATAATACAAATCATATCCATTATCACAATGAATTTCATATTGTTAACAATAGACACGAAACACGGAATTGATACAGAAAACATATGATATGTAAGGGGTTTTGTTGTTGTTGTTGTTTTTTATGGGTTTGGGGTTTGAAGTTAGGATCATTTAAGAAAACATTTTTAACCATTTTTGAGCAAAGAAACCCACCGTGGTTCAAATTCGATCACTTGCTTTCATTCATTTTAAAACACTGTCATCGAATAACTGTCAAAATTCAAACGTTCAATCCAGTTGTACGTGTCCATAAAAGCATTGTAATTTAAAGAAATAAAACACTTTGAGAAAAGACAGAATTGCAAAATAATTAACCAGGGTTTTGGGAGGGTGTGTGTGGTTTTTTTTTTTTTTTTTTTTTTTTTTTTTTTTTTTGTTGTTGTTGTTGTTCATAAAGATGTTTCCTTTGAAGATGAAAACCAAAAGTAAGAAATTGGTTGGACATTTACGGATCGCGATGTCGATCAAACATCAGATAATTGTTTTTGACCGGAATTGAACTTAGAACTCTTACATCGGACAAAATCAATGTGAATCATTTTCTTTGGTTTTGAGGCTTAAATCTCTTACCTACAGCTTACTCAAGCTGTAGGTACGACGTTTGTTGCAAACAAATAAATTAATTTTTGTTTACATGTAATTGCATGACCATAAATTTTGCTAACGCCGTTTAATATCGAGGTAGAACTTCCTGTCGGAGCTCAGTGGGCGGGGCCAGATATCCGCCAGTTTTTTTAGATCGTTCGGTGCTTGACGATAAATAGGGAATATTACAACAGTGTGTTTTTCTATTTGTTGTTATCGTGTTCGAGAATCGTGTGTAGGTATTTTTTATTGGATGAGACCGAACACACGATTCGAGAACACTATAACCACACATAGAAAAACGCACTGTTGTAATATTCCATTTATTATATACCTTTAGGACATGACATTAAGAAAGTTGTCTTCAATGAATAAGAAATAACCAACTTTCCGAAAAAAAAAAACGAACGTCAATACACAATAAAAGTAGTCCGTGTTTAACGTTACTCGATTAATACGGTTTTTTGGTACACGCCGAATATTATTTTTTTTTTTCTGTCGAGTTGTATTAGATAGCCAGATTTTAATTCATATCATTTATAGGTATATAATGAAATTAAATACTGGACTAAGTTAAGTGAGTTTGAAGGGGGTTATGAAAAACATCAGTACCAATAATATTTATTTGACATAACAAAAGCAACATTTGGCATCGGCTTTATCTAGCAAGTCTCCATTTCAATTATGATTTCCTTTCCTTTCAAAAGATAACAAGATCAATTATCAAAAGTTTAAAACTATACCTTTTATTTGATAAGTTAAAAAATAGTTATTCACACAAGTATATTTACAGTAAGCATAATGAAACAAAGTACCTCTGGTGTTCGGGTTGCTGTTGTTGTTGTCATAGTTGTTGTTGTTGTTTCTTGTTGTATCATCAACAAGCCTACATCAGAATGGCAATTATTGATTCAGAAAATCTGCCTAAATATTTGGTCCCGATCGTTCCGTGTGGATAACGATGCCTGATTGTTAATAAATCCAACCCTTGCCATACTGACTCAAGTCCTCTCTAGAATCACACTAAAATCAAAGATCTGAAAGCACGGGGAAGCATTTAACGTGGGAAATTTTTTATTTTGAAAATTAATTTTTTAACCCATTCCCACACAGTAAAATTTTAGACTGGTCCAAATTGAAAGGAGTTACAGACAACAATTTAAAGTTTATGAAATTTTAGATTTTTTCAACTTTCGGGATAGAAAACAATGTGTAAAATGAAGAAATTGCTTGTTACAAGCAATTTCTTCATTTTACACAATGTTTTCCCTTTTTTTTCCTGGGGGTGTTCAAAAGCGTCACTGAGTGGGAATGGGTTAAACAACTCTTGCTTAAAAGGGACAAGCAGATGGAGTAGACTGAGATCAGTCAGCACACATGTGCAGACTGATCTCAGTCTACACCTCCTGCAAAAAAAGGAACTTTCTGGGTTCAATAACAAGGGTTAACTAACTATGTGTGCTTTGACTATAGACAACGAAATGATATACAGGTCCAGTTTCAAACCAATAGTATTCGACATTTCTTATAGGATAATTATTCAAAATAAATAGCATTATAGGGGTTGCAATAAGAACGTGGAAAATAGAGAATCATGGCAATTTCTATTTGTTGTTGTTTTCGCTTTGTGTTTGTTTGATTGTTTATTTGTTTGTTTTTTTTTTGTCTTTTCCCAACAATGGTTTTTGGCTTGTATAAAATGGCCACGGTACGCATAATCATCCTTCAGGCATTTTTTTAAAAAAATCTCTAAGAACGGTAAAACTCGATCGATCTACATCTAAAAAGACTGACTTTTGTGGAAAAAACGAATCTTCACGGAGGAGCAACAGTTTTCAAGTGCAGACTACCAGGGTCAAAACGTTTCGATTTTCATTTAGTGCGGAGATTCTATTTTCAGATTAATATTGACCTCTTACCGGAGACCGAATATTAAAATGTTTACGGAAATTCCCGAATGGCATGAAGCTTCAGCCTATGTGAGACATTTCAACAAAATTTACATGTGCGTAAAGACAAGACTGAAATCGGCCAGTGCTTTTCATTAGAGTGTCTTTAGACAGTCATTATGTTATTTGCCTTGTGTGGTAGATCAGGCTACCCTGTGATTGTTTCTTTACAAACATATAAAAATGTGGAACTTCACTCAATATTTAACAGTCTTACGATGGGACTACACAAAAGCAAAGATTTAAACAGATTTGATGAAAAATGTGGACTGTTGAGAAGTCATAAGCTTATCAGAATACCTTGTAGCCTTGACCTTTATGTCTTGGTGATCTAAAAAGCCATAGGAGTCATTATCCTACCAAGGGGTTCACACACGTAAAATTTAATTGTGATAAATAATGAGGCATGTAGAGATGCAACAAGCTTATCAAATGTTTGCCCTTGTGACCTTGACCTTGTTACCTTGAAAATGGACTTGACGATCTAGTTAAATAAGATTTTGATGTCCTACCAAGAGATACACACATGTAAAGTTTGAAACGAATTTGGGGGCAAATGTGACCTGCAGGAGACCAAAAGCTTGCAACCATATCAGATTTTATCACATTGACCTTTGACCGCGTGACCTTAAATGTATAGGGTTCTTCGATTAACCAAAGACAAAAACATGATCGAATAAAAATGGATCTATTGAGGGCCTAAGAGCTTATAAGCTAATTTGACCTCGTGACCTTGAACTTTGATCCAGTGACTTCAAAAAGAATATGCGTTCATAGTCTCACCAAAGGGTTTTCTACACAAACGTTTGAAAAAGACTAAATGAAAATACGCCCCATTGACTTATAACCAAATTTGGCCAACTGACCTTGACCTTACATTTTGTGGTCTCATTACCGATAGCCTTCTTGTCTCACCACAGGCTATCCACACGCAAAGGATGAAATAGATTTTAAAAAAGACTTGGCCTATAGAGAGGCAACTAAAATATTAGGGGCACATGGGCTTTCAAAAAGACCTATACTTTTGGGTCCCGTAACAGAGTTGTGACGGAATGACTTGCCTACCAGTTTCACTCGATCTCAACAAAGCTCTAATATCTCATTATCTTGTTTTACAGACAAATCGTTTTGTGATGACAAGTTGACACTGAAAACTACAGTCCACGGGTTTACTTTATGTCGATATCAAGCGGGTTTGGTGGTCCGTAATAACTCGGGACATCCGTACTTCGGCATCTAGGATCTCCATTGTTCATGTAGAATTTCATTGTACACCTACGTTTAAGCCTTGCAGCTAGAGTTAGTGGAACATTCCTTCTCCCTTGATTCAGGAGAATTGAAGTCGATACAACTAAAGTCGACACACTGGGAATCTATTGTATATTATACAAAAAATGGCACAAATGTATTCTTTGGCTATCCTTCTCAATTACAACATTTTTAAAGACCTAATTGTTATCAAACATCAATATTTTCGATTGATTCAACTTCGTCAATTATTATTTTAACTGTTTCAGCCACTTCTTTTTCATCATCATCGTCCGATCGATTTTCGTCTGTTGAATTTTCGTCAGATTTACTTTCGTTCTCAATTTCGTCAATCTCATAATTGCAAGTAAAGCTTGGCATCCAAAAGAACAGTTTTCGTTCCCATTTCGTTATAGCTCGGCTGTTTCCGCGACTTTCTAGTTCGGCTTCCAGTTCTTCTGTTGGAAAGAATGCTTTTTCTTCAATACTCCAGTTGTATAACCTGTATAAAGGAAAATTATTCAATCATTAAAAAACAAATGTCCAATTAACCGCCACGTTTTACCTTGAATTCAGTTTTTGTCGAGCCCGCTTGCGATGAGTGAGACATAGTTGTCACTATGACAAGTCGGTGTATGTGCGTTAGTGCGTAACTGCATCCGTCCGTCCGAATATGTCCGGAAAATTACTCCTACGTTTATGGATGGATTTCAAAATAACTTGGCACAATTAATCTCCATCATGAGTAGATGTGCCATTTGAAAGAATTTTTTGGATAGCTTCAAGTTCAAGGTCAAAGCTCAAGGTCAAACACTAAAATTGTGCTTGCCCGGAGCATGATGCTTACAAAACTTTGCGGGATCGACAGCAGTTGTCCAGGGACAACCATCTAGTTAGTTAACCTATTCCCAGAGGGATTTGGAAAACATTGTGGGAAAATGAAGAAATTGCTTGTACCAAGCAAGTTCTTCATTATCCACAATGTTTTCTTACCAAAGAGACGAAATAATTAAAGTCCCATCAACTTGAAATTGTCGTCTGCAGCTACTTTCAGTTTGGACAAGTCTAAAATTATGTTGTGTGGGAATTGCTTAAATGGCATTAACCTTAATACCAAGTACAAGAAATATGCTTGAATTGTCCGTTGTATCTCAAGAAAGCTTTATCAGTAGGGTGAAGCAATTATTTCTATAGAAAAAAATGCCCTCACCATGGGTTTGAAAAAAAAAATAATGAGAAGTATTTCATAAAAAGATGCTGATTAAGAATAAGGCAGATATCATTTTCGAGTAATGATGTTTTTAATATCCCACTATCTATTTTGGGCAGATGGTCAAAATGTTTTTAGTGCCGTCAAACCTTCACAATTTAGAGACCTGAATTTTTGCTGTAAGAATATTTGTGTATTTGTCCCAGAGTTCATGCTTACTTTAATTTTTTCCCCCGTCATTTTGTAGGTAATTAATATTGTGATATCCTCGTGGAATAAAGTGCAAGAGGTTCACAGAAATGATTCGGCATTTTTTTAATTGGATAGTAAACTGCATGAACTGGTTACACATTATCCTTACCTTTTTCTTTAACAAAATTTTGTTGTTGTTGTTGTTGTTTTGTAGACATAAAATTCCGATTAATTTTCTAGCCGCGATGTGAGCTGAACATTCAACTTCATTCAGCCTCGAATCCTAGACATAATAAGTTCTAGTGGGAGGTTTGAAATATCTGAGTGACCATTCGCGCGGCTAGGAATTGAATTCGTGATCTTGAATTCCTCTTGATTAATCAGACTGAAGTCCCGACCAACAATCGAGCCACACACCCAAAGAAGATTCCGGATGCTCTAGAAGATTATGTCAAACGCAGTCACTGAGGGCATATTTTACTCTTGATTGTGAGCAGGGCTATGTGTTTTGTGTATTACACGGTGTGCCGAGACTGATCGGTCAAAGCCCTTACCCTGCCTGTCCTACAAACCTTCAATTGACCAATAGCGGCCGTCAATTAAATAACCAGTCGACCAATGATATCATTCATCCAGACAAGAAATGAGTTTTGATCTCCGACAATGGCCGCAATTTTTGTTAACCATTTTTGTTGGTTTGGTGACTTTAACGTCATAACTACAGCTTTTTCAAGCTGTAGTTACGACGCTTAAGTCGCCAACCAACTACATGTATTCTGGAATTTGTTACATGCCATAAATTCTGCAAAATGACGCTATTTAAAGTCGACTAGGGACTTCCTGTCGGAGTCGATGGGTGTGACAAATGGAGTCAGTGGGCGGGCCAGCGATTAGTCAATTATAGTGAATATAAATGGTTGAAAACGAATGCAAGAGGTCAATTGCTACAAAAACTTTACCTGAAATATTTAACAGCCGCTAAACCTGGTATCCACATCACAGGGGTAATAATCAAAAAAGCTGCTAGAAACTTGCTCCAACCAGGCCAATTTATAGTCTCTGTACTTGCCTAAAAATCAATAAGTCCAAATATGTAAATTAAAACATTTGTAAAAGCAACAATATATCTCTTAACCCTTGTCCTGCTGAACATTTATCTTCTTTTCACTATTTTTTTTTATAACATTGACATTAATGGATCGATGTTGTGTTCAAATATTTTTCTCAACATAACAAAGACAAGGAAGTAGTATAGGCTAAGATCAGACTGCACGTCTGTGCAGGCTGATCTTAGTCTATACACCTGCCACAGCTATTGTCTGAACAGGAATCTTCCGGGGTCAGCATGACAAGGGTTATAATTATTTGAGCTCGTTAACCACCGATCATGACCGGAATGTGTCGATTCATTTAACGATAAGTGGATTTTTTATATTGACCTATAATTCTTAGACTTAATTCGACGAATAATAGTCAACTATCTAAAGGGTATCTGTTTTCCAATGTGAGAATAAGTTTAAGGAATATCACATTCAATAGCTTAACCCTTGTCATGCTAAATTATAAATCCTCTTAGGAATGGCATTAGAATCAAATGGCTAAAAGTACTGGGTAAACCAATTGTAGGTTTACATTGAAATTTTTCCTTTAAACGGCTCTGGCTTAAAGGGAGACAATCGGGTGGTGTAAACTAAGATCAGACTGCACATATGTGCATGCTTATCTTAATCTATATATCCTGCCAAAGAAGGAATATTCATTGAAAAAGGTTAACATAATCAGGCAACTGATTGATTGAATGGGGTTTAACGCCACTTTTAACAGTAATGATCTTATCGGACCGTATGATCATTAAACTACATGTATTGAACTTAAAGCATAAAGATTTTTCTCGGGTAAATACGCCCGAAGACTGGGTTAGAATATTCAGTTCAAGGGCAGATAATTCGGGAACGAATGCAGTTATACAAATGTAAAAGTTTATATCAACATCTAAACACCCTATAGATTCATCGTGATCCACTGTCGATTGGTACCATAGGAGTGATTGTGCACACAAAAACACAAAATTAGCAACGTACGGTCGGACAGTACAAATGGACGGCCTACCAAGGCTATAACATAATAGGCTCTTTCAGGAATTTGAAAATTAGCAGAAAATCGCGCCCGTCTTTAATCCTGATTTACCATCACAAATATGGGTGGTGTATTTTAGGAGACACCTGACTGTGGGTAACGAACAATTTCGACAATTTTAAATTGGATTAATTTTGAATGAGTTCTGTTGCTTATTAAGGTAATGGAAAAATAATTGTAGAATTGAGATGTTTGACATTTAATTTGATAGTCTGGTTTATTATTTGGTAGTGTCAGCCATCTACGGAAATGAGTTTATGATAGATGATTTAAAATTGTTTGTATCTCTGACTTTTATCCTAGAGAATATGAATTTTCAGGACTATTATTTTTATGCAACAGTAAAAAGGGTTTTTGTTTTTCCACTGGCTGGCTGTCAGTACGTCCGTCTGTTCACCGAAAACTTATCCCATAATAAATGTCAGTTTCTGCTTTCTTCGAGACTGTTGACTATACAGTGATACATGATTTGGTTTACAAGTACCGTATCTTGGGATACTTTTTGCTATCACAAGGTCAAGATCACCTTACTATGGAATGCCATTATAAAAGAAAAGGTTATAATAAGAGAATTCACAAGGCGTTATAACGTTGTTTCTCTAAAAACGGTTTTACCCATCCCGCCACACAACCCCGCCTTTTACTACCCTAAAGAAAAAAGCTGAAGTACTTTTTTTCAAATAGCATGTACTTAAAAAGCAAACTGCAACTTCTTTTGAATTTGATCAGTCTAAAATTTTGTCGTATGGTAATGATTTAAAATCGAGATGTTTCTTTGAAAGGGGTTTTACGCCGCTTTCAACAATCTTTCTGTTATATCGCGGCGGCTGGGGCACCTAACAATGGATTCCTGGTATTTCTCACACCAGTATCGCCATCACATCCCTTCCTAGCCTCCAGCTGCTATCCCACATAAAAATCGAGATGAACATTCAAACACTTTTCAATGAACCTAATAAAACAATCCTATTCATGTATTTTAAAATAAACTACATAGACCTTCGAACTATTGACCATTGGCTATTGATTGATAGCATATTTAGCTACATGCGTTTAGTTCGGAATACAGCCAACAAACATTACATACACCACACTCTCTGATTAGGCTTCAATCATAGCACAATTGACGGATCGCAATGAAAGAATCAATCGACAAATTGAATTGTTCAGTTAAACCGGAATTGAACGTTGGACTACAAACATTGGCCGGCATTTATGTGAAGCGCTTCTTGTTGTCTTGGCGACTTGAACGTCGTAACTACAGCTTAGTCAAGCTGTAGCTACTCTTTTGGGGTCGCCGACTAACCATTTTATTTTATTTGTTACGTGTTACTGATCATGAATTTTGCAAACTAATGCAGTTTAATATCGAAGTGAAACTTCCTGTTGGAGCTCAGTGGGCAGGGCCAGCGATCCGTCAGTTAGGCTATAACCCGTCACTTGCCATTTCAAGATGCTTTCATCTTTACGTGACACGGCTAATATCAACTTATGACCAATGGGGTGGTTATTTGGTCATACCGCACACTCGGTTGTAATGGGCATGCACAATTACACCACAATCGTCTTCAAATTTTGACATTATAATTGATTATCATTCCGTCTGGGCCTGCTCCTTTTTCCAGAAAGTATATATTTACGACCAAGTCGGTCTTAAGAAATAGCCATTGAACTCATTGTCGCGGAGGAATAAGGACGTCTTTAGTCATTTTAAGTTCTGCTCTTTTAGGATGCTACAGTATTGCTACAGCAAGATTCTCTTCCGTATAAAAGTGTCTTGATCATCCGAAAACTTTGACATTTTGTAATATCTCTGGTATAACTATACATTCACTCGAAACTTAGAAACTTATTCTCACTATAAAACTATCTCTACCAACACTGGGATAACTCTTAATGCATTTTTGAACCGATTATGTCCCTTTTTCGGCTTAGAAGTTTCATTAAGCCCTAAACCAGCCGAGCGTTGGCATTTGCATGTGTTGCTCTTGACTTTATATTCTACACTTTTATTGATTTTGTGGAATGCCAAACTGTCGTCTGTTAAATCTTTCAATTTGGACAAGTGTCAAATTTTGACGTCAGTTAAAAAATTAAATATTATCGGCAGGTAAAGGTCCTATACGTACCATGTCTCTAATCCAGGCCTGGTAGTTTGTTCCGGTCATCATTTTGGCCAAACTAGCCAGTAAAATGACCATCATGGCAAAAGGGGACACGTATTTCCAACACACCATCCAATACCAGTTAGGTCGCTGGCCGGTCATCAACTCGATATCGTCACTAAACCTGGCATACAAAATGGTCAATTAGAATTTTCAAAACAAAACAATAATTTAATTAGAACTCATTTGAATGTTCATTAAGTAAATCATCCTTCTCATTCACTATGTAACTGTTGACCTTTTCACTTGACTTGGTATGAAGTGAAATTGGGAATAAAGTTCTGTGACTTTTAAATAAGAAAGAAATTGTCCAACTCTTTGATGACCTCCCTTTATGTCAGTTCATGTTCAAATAGCAAAACGTCGTTGGGCGTGCGAAATGTCGTAACTACAGCTTAACCCATTACCGGACGGTAAAATTTAAGACAGGTCCAAAATGAAAGAAGTTGCAGAGTACAATTTAAAGTTAATGATATCTTAGATTTTTTCAACTTTCTGGATAGAAAACATTATGTAAAATGAAGAAATTGCTTGTAACAAGCAGATTCTTTATTTAACACAATGTTTTCCCAATTGTTTTTCTTGGGGGCGTCCAAAAGCGTCAATGTGTGGTAATGGGTTAAATAAAGCTGTAGTTACGACATTTTGCACGCCCAACGATGTAGTATTTATCATCCGACATCGTATTCTAGACTTATTTTATATTACTACTATTTATGAAACAAACTGTCAGTGAAGCAAGCAAAAATTCAACTTGAAATGGTTGAAAGAGAGATTTTGGATGTTCCTTTCCTATCGTAACCAAACCGATTCACAAAATAACACAATCGAACTGCTTCAGAGTGGCGTCAATTACTTTATTCAGAAAATTCCAAAATAAAAAAAAAACGCAAAAATTCTAAATTCGAATACATTAGATTCAATAGAGCTAGTTTTGATTCGGGTTGTTTTACACAGTATGTAGACCAAAAAATACCTTTTAATCCCGTAGATGTATGAAATGGCGATGACTTCAAACAAAGCTATGATTAATAAAGGGAGATTACCGCTGTACTCATCGAACAAAACAAACACGTATGGTCCCGCTTGGTTTGAAAACGATAAGGACAGCAGGAAGGAAACCAGACATATAGCTCCTACAATGATACAAAAATAAAATAAACACCTCTATAAAGAGGTCGCTTACTGTAAATCATGAGTAATCTTCAAACAACGGGTTTTGATTTTAACCTATTACCAGACGACTCAATTTTAGACTAGTCCAAATTCAAAGGAGTTGCAGACTACAATTAAAGATTCGTGGAACTTGGGGGAGGGGGTCTACTTTCCGGAAAGAATATATTGTGTAAAATGAAGAAAATGCTTATAACAAGTAATTTCTTCATTTTACACTATGTTTTCCAATTGTTTATCTTGAGGAGCTTCCAAAAGCGTCGTTGTGTGGGAATCGGTTAATATCAGATGCCATTTTGATAACCTAGACAATATCTAATGCTCATCGGCAACTCTTTAAGCAGAGAGGCTTAATGCAAGTCATTTTATTAACCCATTCCAACACAGAAAAAAAATTGACCAGTCCAAATTGAAAGAAGCTGCAGACGACAATTTCAAGTTGAAGGAATTTTGATTTTTTTTTTTTTTTTTTTTTTTTTTTTGTCTTTTTGGATAGAAAACATTGTGGATAATGAAGAAATTGCTTGATACAAGCAATTTCTTCATTTTTCACAATGTTTTCCAAAGCTTTTTCGTTGAGGGGAGTAAAAAGGAGGGATTGAGTTGGAATGGATTAAGGAATTCATGTTCATTCGATGCAACTTAAAACGTAGGAAAAACGTGTGTAATGAATATTTACGGATAACGAAACAGGATTTGTTCGGGGAAACTAGTCCCGGAGACACAACCGGTTTAAGTATACGATTGACTGATAAACCAGTATGACCGTTACTAAAATTGGTTAATAGATTACTTACTTTTCAATTAACATTGACCATTACTGGAGAATGATGTCATATGTAAACACGGCTGTATTCGGGTCGTCATTTGGTTAGAATATTTCACTTATAATGGCAAGACAAATTATTTACATTATTGGAAAGTGTTATTATCCTAACGAAAGGAAGTTTTTATCCTACAAACACATGTTTCCAAAAACAATTAAAGCAATATTCAATATGGAGAAAACTGGTTGTCGGTAAACTTTTAGACAGGACGACAAGATATCGTCAGGAAACGCTACCTTTCTATTAATTTTAGGCATTTATGTATTAGTTTATCATTATTATTATATTTGTATTTCATCTCTTTAACTAAGTATAGCTTTCAGCATCTTATCGCTAAGCTTTCTTGGTGCTTTATGTTCTGTGTCGATGGGGTGTTAGTGTTTTACCTGAGACGTATTGTTTCTTCATGCCGGGTACCAAGTTCATATCCATAACGGAAGTGACGACACCCTCCAGGGTACCAAACATACTGTCCAATCCAAGCGTCAGTAACATCAAGAAAAATAGAACAGACCAGAATTGGGCAACAGGCAACTGGTTAATGGCTTCTGTGAACGCGATGAAGGCTAGACCGGTTCCCGATCCGGACTGTAACAAAAGGGTGAATTCACTTATAACCATAATCATTTAGCTAATAAGGTTGGTATAAGATGAAGCACGGCGTTCCAGAAATTGGCAAGAGGTGGGGATTTGTAAGTTACGGGACTATATCTCCAAGTCAAGCAATTTGTTTAAAATACGGGGATAAAACCTAGACCGGTGGTTTTACGGAAATGTTTTGGATTGGTAAAAGGTGAGAAGGTTTTACGTAAAAGTAAGTCGTCGTTGGGCGTGCAAAATGTCGTAACTACAGCTTTTTCCTCGTCCAACGACAGTGTTTTATGAGAGGGGTGGTCAATAAAATTGAGGATAACATCCTAAAATTGAAAAAAGATCAGTATACATTGCTTCTGTCTCAATATCTTTAGATAATTGGTATAATATTACTTCGAACTGTGTTCAAAATTTCATGCAAACCAAATGAATCATATTCTCGTTATTCTATTAATCATGTCCATAAAGGTGCCATGTGTCAAAATTTCGAGAGCCATCGTCATGTTATAATGTCAATTATTTTTTAACTATTTTTTATATGTACACTTTTTCACTGAACATTCAATTATCAATAAGTTTAATTATTCTTGTTCAATATTTCGACAAGATGCCTTTTCGAGAAAAAAAACACATTTTTTTAAAAACATGGTAATGGTCTCTGACCGAAATATTGAACAAGAGCAATTCAACTTAGTCATTTTATCTATTCACTTAGTGATCACTTTATTTTATCTATTCACTTAGTGATCACTTTATTTTATCTATTCACTTAATGATCATTTTATTCTATCTAATTATTTACATTTCCCGCGTAAAAGGCGCCATTCGAAATTTCGCTTTCGGTAATGCTCAATACTTTTGCTTTGTATTCGATAGGGTTTCAGTAGTTGTAATTATTTTGTTTGACTTTGGTTTGTTGGTTTGTTTTTAACTTTTTTGTCGCATGCTAATAAGTTATTCAAATAACTAAATTAGTTGTTTGTCTCTCTTTTTCAAAGGTTGGAAAATCCGTGTATATAAGTTAACTTCGTAAAGGGGCGATTTCTGCCGAGGAAAATTTACATGAATTAGTTCAATTTCTCTTTTTAAGTAAAAAGGTTATGACATTTATGAATTTCTGATTACAAATATTTCATCAGTTTATTATCATTTATCATATGCCTAATTTTCATCTACCTATCTATACGTCAATCTAGAGGTCCCGGGTTCGATCCCCGACGGCGGCACTCATCCATTCCGACTTTTTGTCTCTCACCAATGGGTCGATAATCGTAGACCTATGTGGGATAGCAGCTGGAGGCTAGGAAAGAATGTAATGATAGTACTGGTGTGAGAAATACCATGATTCCATTGTTAGGTGCTCCAGCCGCCGCGATATAACTGAAAGATCGTTGAAAGCGGCGTAAAACCCCATTCATATAAACCAACCTATCTATAGATTCATCCATTCCTGTTTTAATCTACCTATACATTTACTTCTTTTGTTTATATTACCTTTTCTATTTCTGTACTAAGGTCACAAACAGGAAGATGTGGCATTTCCTTGATTTCATGGTACCACGCCTGAGACACATGGTCGTACATGGTGAAGTTTGTCATTGGCCCAGCACCGGGTACCACAATTTCCGTCGTATTGAAAAGTCGGATTAGTTCAGAATCTCTGAAGGCGTTGCAGGCGTTGAAATTCTGTGTTGCTTTGAAACCTATCATAAAAATGGGAAATGCAAAATCAAAAATGCAAGCAATGTCCAGCTTTACCGATATTATATGGTCACAGCGAATCAATGAATAAACCATAAAGTCTTTAGTCGTCGTTCCTACTAGATAAATACTGTATTTACTGGAGGCTTATAAAAGTGTACAAAACCTACAAATTGATGAGCCTTCCTGTCAATCAAATATTCGACTAATATATGAAGTAATTCATTCCGGAAGTGAATAATGAACTGCGACATCTTACTCAAGCAATTATGTTAGTTTTGTTATTAAGATACTTATTCAAACTGAAGTGTACGAGTTTTCGATCATCAGCCAACGAGTTTATCTTATGTCCATTACACTATCTTTTGCAATTTCTTGATTTTCCACAATGTTTCTACCTAGCCCGTTAAAAAGAGCTAATAAGAATTCTTACACTTTAAATGTTTTCTGCAACTCCTTTCAATTTGGACACAGTCTACAATATTGCGGTCTGTTAATGAGTTATAATATAAGGTACGGAACATACATTAAGGGTGAAATGTATTTGTGAATAAATAACACCCCTCTCACCTAAAATTGAAAACACAACAACTCCTGCAAAGACCGATGTTCCGCAGTTCACAACCGAAATCAAGATGGCGTCTTTGTAACAGTTATTTCGGACTGGCATGTAAGACGCGAAGGCAATCAGGCCACCAAAAGCGAGTCCTAGACTGAAAAATATCTGAGTGGCGGCGTCCAACCACACTTGAGGATCTGCCAGTCGAGCAAACTAGAAAAGTATAGAAAATAGATCAATTATTACCTTAAATCAGCCGTTAACTTTAAAAAATCATGGTATTATATTAACCTCTGCGTGACATTTCCAACCATTTCGCATGTGCGTGACTCGCACTCATTGAGCACCCTGGACAGTCATTCGGGGCAATTAGAACATTCCCTTGTTTAAAGAAGCTTTAGGTCAGTATCTATCTACAAAGCGCATAGTGAAGACTCTGATCAGACTGTGCGGATGCACAGGCTGATCTGAGTCTTTACTTGGCGCACATGTGTAATGGTTGGAAATGTCACGCATGCGCTCATATTCAATTTATTTTTTCAGCCATGCATATTAGCTACATGCATTTCACTCGAAAGAACAAGCGTCCTAAAAATGTCTTGAAATACTTATTGTAATACGAAAATGAGGCTAAGGGATATGAAAACCTGTAATTATCAATCATTTAAAAGCATTTTTTCATCAGGCCACATAAAAGCAAATCAATTCTACGCAAATAGAATTAAGCTTTGTCTTAATCAGACAATTGTTGCTTATTTATTTATTTATTCATTTACTTATTTATTTTTTTTATTTGATTGTTTGATTGATGTTTCTTGTTTTGTTTTGTTTTAAAGAATTAAGCTTTGTCTTAATCAGACAATTGTTGGTTATTTATTTATCTATTTATTTACTTAGTTTTTTTTAATTTTATTTTTTTTTATTTGTTTGTTTGATTGCTGTTTTTTTTTTTTTTTTTTTTTTTTTTTTTTTTTTGTTGTTGTTGTTGTTGTTGTTGTTCTTTTTTTCTATGGGGGGGTGTTTGGGTATTTTTGTTGTTTTATTTTTGTTTATTGTTTGTTTTTGGGTTTTTTGCTTTTTTCAAAAATTATCATATATCTATTTGTTATTTCGTCATTGTTGTGGGAGATATAAACTTCTTCAAAAGATAGATATTTAGTAATATCAGAATGGTTACTTACATCCGGAATAAAGAAATGCCGTAAACCATGATGAAACCCGTCTAAGGTAACTCCCCGAAAGAAGAAAATTATCAACACAATGTAGGGGAATGTCGCTGTGAAATAAACAACCTGAAAGTAGGAAAATGGAGCTTCGTCGTACAAGGGAGAATGCAAAAAGCATAACTCGTTATTAGTTGGTACGATGAAATGAAACTTTGATACGTGCGTTACGTCGTCAATGTTACGTGGTTTGGGGGGTTGTTGTTGGTTTTTTTTTTTTTTTTTTTTTTTTTTTTTTTTTATTTCGTTTTGTTTGTTTTTCCTGTTTTTGTTTATTTGTTCTCTGTTGGTTTTGTCGTTTGCAAAGACAAAGTTGACAATATTTTACTGGGTGAAAAGTTCTGTCTAATCTCAATTTCTTGTTTGTTTGTTTGTTTGTTTTTGTTTTTCTTTTTAACATATCTAACATTATCGTTGTTGCCACTTTATTGAATTTGATCTCTTCCACTCGATCGACCTAAAATAGGTCGCAAACTAAAAAGAATAGTTGGTCCTATATCTTTAAGCCCTTCATGCATTTATATCTCTCAAGTCTATAGGTAGAAGTTCGGTAGGACTGCTTTTTTGTCATACTTACAAATAAATGTAGTGTGAATTATGTCACTATCGGCACTAACACAAAGAAAAGGTCGAGAATGGTTTGAAAAATTATCAAAACTACGTTGATACTGCCATGGTTTTGATTTGCCTTTCATAAGATCACAATGATCCCCCTACAACAGCAACTGTTAGTGACACTACGATACACTACAAACATGTAGTTAG
The DNA here is from genome assembly GCA_946902895.1 of Fragum fragum. Lineage (NCBI taxonomy): Eukaryota > Metazoa > Mollusca > Bivalvia > Cardiida > Cardiidae > Fragum > Fragum fragum. The sequence goes on from OX336373.1 coordinate 6,871,342, forward strand.
GACAGACAGGGGGACGAACATACATACAGACAGACGGACGGACATCCAGACAGACAGAGGGGTACGTACCTTTCCACTGGACGCTATTCCTTTCACCATACACAAAAACACGATGAGCCAGGCTACAACAAGGGACACCACGATCCACCAATTTACTTCGCCGCCTATGTTGACGTCATCAGAAATATTCAAGGTCTCCCTGTACCAGAAATACGTGGTGGGGCTGCTTAACTGGAAAATAGAAGAAACACAAGAATCTACAAAGTTAGCATCGTCATCTGTGATTGGCTGAAATCAAAAACATCTATTCTTATCCAGAATATGTCACAATGTTTTATATATATTGTATGTTTCTACGACATATGATGTGCAAGTGATACATATGGTTGGTGCTAGAACGAAAATTCGTACCTACAACTTCAACAGGCTATAGTTACAATATTTTGGACGCCAAAAAAGCCGGCTTCATGATAATTTATTTGTTTGAATGGGGTTTAATGCCGCTTTTAACATTGTTTCAGTCATATCGCGGCGACTGGAGCACTTAACAACGGATTCCTGGTTTATCTCGCACCAGTACTACCATTACATCCTTTCCTAGCCCCCAGCTGCTATCCTACTTAGGTTGGCTACGCGATAAAATGGAAGCTATAGACATTTAATTCATGGGTCTTATCACAAATAAAAGAAATAGAAAAATTTGAAAAAAGTGTGAGTCTTTTTTCCTTGAAGAGAATAGATAAAAAGACAAAGTTATCCCAACAATATAATGTTAATCTCGTCTTCTTTTAAATCTCAAAAAAAGTTTATAAGCGAGAAGAAAATTTTACCTCGCATTCCTTGACCATCTCCGTGTTGTTACCCGTACCAATAGTCGGACACTGTGCCCAGGGGAGGGGTGATCTAAAACTCTGTACCAGATAGTACAGGCACCAGCCTATAATCGTGTTATAGTATAACGCCACCCAAAACGATACAAAAGCACATGCTATTCCTATACCACCCAGATACGGGGACACATCGTTCCAAGCTCCAATCGCACCTTTCCTCAGTCGCTGTCCAACTGCGAGTTCCAGGTAAAATATTGGGATACCTTCGATAGCCAGCATGATGGTATACGGCACTAAAAATGCCCCTATAAATAATTGAAAAACAACGAGAATTCATAAAATATTCGGTAGACGTATTCGGGTGCAGTGAGGGATTGAATAGGAGTAAAAATCAAAATGAATAAAAAGACGACTAAAATAATCATCACGTAACCAACCAACTTTAAATCACGGGAACACTTCGTCGCTCAGCTGTCGAAACTTCATAACTACAGCTAGATTTTTTAAATAATAATTCAAATTTCTTTTTTCATATGGCCACTATAGTCCTTTCAAAGTCCAGTCCGATATGTGTGTTGCAGTTCTATTATCGATATCATTGCATTAAAATTGTATTGTTTTACATACCTCCCCCATTTTTCTGCGCTAAATATGGAAATCTCCAGACATTACCCAGGCCGACAGCAAACCCAATCACGGCCAGAAGGTATTGTACTTTGTTGTCCCAGCTCTCTCTCTGTTCTTTACACTTGATGACGTCTTTGACGTCCTCTGAACTGTCCGAGCGTTCGGATGACGGAGGTCCTAAAACAGACATACAAGTTCGTTAGTTTGTTAATCAAAAGAAGTAGAAGCAAGCTATTTTCATTACAAGAATATCTTTAAATAGCCGAAAACTTGTTTCATAACGGCGGAGGTCATTCGTGGAACATTATTCATATTAAGATTTTAACACAAGCCTTGGTGACGCCGTTATAGACGGAATAATCTTTCCTTACTGATGGGTCGCCACTGACAACAGCAACAACCACCCCGATTGACCAATTTAATCCTTTCCTGTTTTTGGAAATTTTAGACTAGTCCAAATTGAAAGAGTTTGCAGATGACAAAGAAAATTGGATGCCATATGAAATGAAAACATCCTATGTGGTAGAAAATATTGTTACAAGCAATTTCTTCTTTTTCCACAATGTTTTCTCTAGTATAAAATCAAAGGATCGTAAAATCCCGTATTTGAACGGGAAAGGGTTAAGCATTTTGTTGGTTTCTTACATTCAGTTATCCCAAAATTCTTAGACATGATGTAGAGTGTATTCCCTTCCGAACTCTTTCAAATACGATTACTTGAAATTTACGATCCCTTGGTATTTCGTCGTTGTGGGTCAAGAAGTTCTATTTATGGCTTTTTCCATATGAAGTTACGATATATTTGTCGCCAATCGTAGATTTTTATGTTGGAAATCAATGTTGAAATGGAAGATATTGCTCTCTATCCCATATCTATAGTTAATGTCGCATTTGTGAAAATCCGAAGGCAAAGGATGCCATCGAAAGAAAAACTTCGAAAACAAGAATTTTGCAGATAATAGTATTTCTTCTTATTACTGTCTCTCCCTTCTTCTTTTTCGCTTTAATAATGAATGTCTTAAATATTGTTTCATTATTACAAAATAAATTTATTTTTACATAATCAACACATACCCGTGTGATGCTTTATCAAACCATCTGAAGAATCCGTCATTTCAGCTAAGTCGACTGCAGTGATTTTTTCCATGGTGAATTTTCTGATCAAACTTCGAGCATAGACCGAAACCTTTTGTGTCCCTTTCTTCAAGATTTTTGTTATTTTCCAAAATAATTTGTTAGCCTAATAATTTTTTTTTAATAACACCAAAAAGTATTTCTAGCAATTCCCTTTTTTGCATATAAGATCCGATCAACTTTTTTTTTACACAAAACTCTGACAGAAATATTTATCCGAATAAATACCACCCTAAATGATAAATGGTAACCAGATTTCAATGGCGTGTGGTCCAAACAACAAAACGGATCATCACGATTGGTTAGTTCCTATCTACTGTAAATACAACTATAGGAAGTGTATAATTTACAATAGTTTTGCACGAACACAAAGATTTGCATAAAATATAACCTAACGTTATCTAAACAGATTTAGCATCTGAGTGTGATAGGTATTGACGCTTTTTTGATTGACCAGTGAATAGCCATTACGTAATAGCTTTTTATCTCAGATTTGCATACCAGATAAATCCCCTGTTATTATGCCCTCGGGATGTTTTTGTGATCAGTTCATAAGTCAAGGCTGGCCCTTTGCTCCTTTCTCCAAGACCCTAATTTACGGTTGAGAAATAGGCCTACATTAGAGGAAAAAATAATTGCTTTGTGCAAGTCCAAGTAAAAAACGGACCAAAAGCTCCGACGTTGTATTTAGTTTATTGCATACCATAACAATTTTATAACAATATGGTATAAACAATTTTAGGAATCAAAGCATCTCAAGATTTAAGGACTGCTGACGTTTTCGAAATCAGTTTCATAAGCATAAAAGAAAAAACATGTTGTTGTGTTGAAAAGTATTTTATAACTATTGGAAATATAAACTCTTCTAGGGGTAAAATAGTGATGTACAAATTAGATCGATCGAGCGCTTTACAGATCAATATTTGATTTTGAATGCGCGATCGAATGAAGGAACAAACAGATACGTAAACTGGCCATAATACAACGAGAAGCGAAGTGTTACATCCCCAGAAAGACTTGGCAATCCGCACAGTTCCTCTCGCATAAAAAAGTTCTAATCATGTTCTTTGAAAATCTCTTTTTAGGTAAAATGGGATGTTTTGAGTATAATGGAGCTAGAAAACATTGTAGATAATGAAGAAATAGCTTGTGACAAGCAATTTCTTCCTTTTCCACAATGTTTTCTACAATAAAAGACTAAGATTGGTTAACAATCTACTTGAAATTGTTGTTTGCAGCTTCTTTCAATTTCGACCAGTCTTCAATTTTGTTGGAATGGATCAAGGTTAAAGATTTACGAGTTACGGCATTTTAAGAATTACATGTATTTTAAGGTCCTCTCCGTGATATTAAATTTTGTCAATTGGTTTTCATGGACATTTTTTTTTTCATCGAATTAATTGAACAATATCGAAGCAAGATAAAAGGAATAGATGATGGGTGACTTCAAATGGCAAAGTCTATCAGGCTCGGCTGCGAAATCGAAGGATCGCTAGCCCCTCCCACTGGGCTCCGCTAGGATATTGAGTAGCATTATTTCAGTTGCAAAATTTATGGTCAATAACATGTGACAAAAAAGTAGAATGGTTAATTGGCGACATAAACTTTGTGGTAGCTTGAATTAGTAGTAACGAAGTCGCCAAATCAACAAAAATTGTACTTAAACCTTTCCTGTATAATCCCTTGTTTTTACGTCCCTAATATTTTGAACTTGAGAAAATATTGTGGGAAAACGAAGAAATTGCTTGTAACAAGCAATTTCTTCTTTTCCCACAATATTTTCTACCCTACTGAATGGATATTTTTCAAATTAAATCCACTTTAAATTTCATCTGCAAAACCATTAAAATTGGACAGGTCTAAAATTTTGAAAAACGGGAAAGGGTTAAATGTCGACCAATATCGGAGTTCAGAGTTATTTGATTGGCCTATCGCTTGTTTGATTTCCATCGTCGAGATTCGTCAATCCTTCGGCTTTTCAGTAACCTCTTTAAACCGTAGGCTTTTGTTCGGACGCTGTCAACCCTTATTTTAAAGGCAAAATGCAACAAACATGACAAACATTGTATAACTTTACTCTCTCTCCTTATTCTTTCTGCTTATCTCTCCGCTTATCTCTCAGTGTCGAGTTATCTCCCTCTGTGTGTATGTCTGTGAGGTTTTGTCTATAGCTTGGTGAGTCTACCTTTCTCTGTCTGACTCTGTCCGAGTGCTGTTTTTAACCCTTGTCATGCTGAACCCGGAATATTCCTGCTTTGGTAGGAGGTATGGACAAAAATCAGCCTGCACATATGTGCAGTCTGATCTTAGTCCATACCACCTGCTTGTCTTTTTAAGACAGAATTGGTTATAAGATAAATTTTCAATATAAATATTGACCCATAATTTGGTGCTTCCAGTTCTTTCAGCCCATTGGTTCTTATGTAATTCTGTTGTGGGTTTATAATTCAGCATGACAAGGTTTAATTGTCCCCTCTTAATCTCTCTGAACCCCTGTCTTCCCTCTGTCTATCAATCTGTAGGCTATGAGTGTCTGTCTGTCTGTCTCTCCTTCTTGTTCGATGAAGAACCGTTGACTTGGGGGAGAGAGAGGATAAGAATAGCTAATTTATATTTCATATAGGGACCAACAGAGTCATACGGAATAAGGAGAAAGACGGAAAGGTAAAATGCAATATGAAAAAAAATAATAATAATGATAAAATAAAAATGAAACAATGAAAATGTAAAGATCCCTCTTCTTTTACGTTGGGCCGGTGGTTGCCTCTGAGAGTAACGTACTTCTCCAAAAAGACACCGGAATTTAATTTGAAAGGGAAAGTTCTATATAACTTCATAGTTTTTTATCAGAAGTTTGACATCGATACATTTAAAACCAGATGTGATTGTGAAGGTCATACAGCCTTTACCTGAGTTAATTCCGGTTGGGGTGTGTTTGGTCCCCCTTTCTGAAGCCTATTTATTTCACTTTCGTGGGAAAATTCAACAAATATTCGATCATCATGAGTAGGAAAAAAATTAACCCCCGAATGACTATAGTTTGAAACCGTTTCCCCTATTAGAGAAATCCTAGACCCGACATTTCGCTACTCGTTACTGCAGATAATTATAGCTGTAGCTTTTAGGTTTGTGTTGTCCTTTTGATGAAAACGCTACTTAAGGCAATGTCAAAATAATTAAAGGTTCCTTCTCTATAGTATTTTAGTTTTCATTCCTTTCTCACGGTCTATAGGTTCAACCTATGTCACGGTTTTTGTAAAATTAATATGATGGATATAGATCTAATTGATATTTAAAAAAGATAATTTCACGTTGTTGAGGTTTCAAAATGACTTAAACTATATTTCGGCGGCGGCACTTATCCTTTCCGACAATTTCTTTCACCAAGTGGCGGGATAGCAGCTGGAGGCTAGGAAAGGATGAAATGGTGGTACTGGTGCGAGATTTGCAAGGAATCAATTGTTAGGTGGATATGACTGAAAACATTGTTAAAAGCGGTGTTAAACCCCGTTCAAATCAAAACAAACAAACTAAAACTGTATTTATCATAAGCCGTAATCACCCAACCCCTCTCTTAGTCTAGACAAAAATTCACGATCTAAATAATAAAATGCTCACCGCCGGAAATAGCACAACGCCATAGTGTAACAAAAACGAAAAGTCATTGTAGCCGGCATTTTAAATAAAACACGATAAATGTAACTTATCTGTTAAATTTTGAAAAAAAAATGCCTGCTACAGATCCTTCAAAGATTTCCAAGGTTGTGGTTCACCCACTGGTCTTGTTAAGCGTCGTTGATCATTTTAATCGAATGGGGAAAGTTGGCAACGTGAAAAGAACTGTTGGGGTGTTGCTTGGTTCAAACAGACAGGGTGTTCTAGACGTCTCAAACAGTTATGCAGGTAATTCCTCTCCTTGTCTTTCAAAATTTTCTGGACTGTCCATTAAATGCAAACACTAAGTAGAATAACCCAAGGACAAAATAGAAAAAAGAAATAGTAGGTTTTCTTCTTTTCACATTCTTTGGAAAGGGTGGGTTATCCACCCCTAGCTGCAATATCGCACCTTATTTCTAATAACCTAATTGCAAGGTCTACGACGCCCTCCTTCTTTGCACTTTGTTGCAGAGTTAAGTGATTCACTCTGGGCTATTTGAGGTCATTGGAAGTTGTGTAAATAGTGCGAACACAATTTGAATACGAGATTGGAACTTAACCATTTATCTATCCATCTACCTAAGTATCTATCAGCAAGAAGTGGGATATTTCACGCATCTTAGTCTCAATTTACTTCACTATCGGATAATCCAAATTTCTGGCCATTTTGAATCAAATGTCAAATGAACTTTGTTCTTATTTTATATTAAAACTGTTCTGTTTTCAAAAATACTATGTCTTCAAAATATGGTTAGCTAAATTTTCATTTGTTATCATTTTTGCAGAAAAGGCGAGATGTCGTGAGACCTTGCTGTCAAACAGCAAAACTGTCTGACATTTGATTCAAAATAGACGAAAATCTGGCAAGATATAGCAGCTAATCTGCCCCATTCCTGGAAAATATATTTTTTCCCTCTTTTGGTAGAAAATTTTCCTTCCTTGGTATCAAACTATTCCTTGTAAAACTGGACAAATGAAAATTTGTTCGGTCTTTGAAAGAAATTTAATATATTCCTAGCAGTGAAATTTGGGGATTTTCGGGTATAATTAATTTTGATATCACTAGTGATGATATTCAACTTTAGAAACAAATTGGAAACATTGATCGGAAAGTATTCCTTTCCTGGAAAAGTCAAAAGTTTGAGATTTTTTTAAAAATCATAAAAAAATAATATGAATATTCAAAGAAGTTCAAGACAACAATTTAAAGTTGATGAAATTTTAAAAATCTTTGTCATATTTGTCTTTGAGGGTAGAAAACATCCTTGATAATGAAGGAACTGCGTGTAACAAAATTTTCGAAAGCTTTTTTCTGGAGGTAAGTAAAAAAGCAGGATTGTATGGGAATGGGTTAAAATTCAACATTAAGAATTAGTAAATTATTGCAAAAGTATTATGGTGCAACCTATTGCTGAACCAGAGTTAGGGCATTTTTGGTAACAATTTTTACTGGCTCTATTTTCAGTTCCATTTGATGAAGATGCACATGATAAATCTGTTTGGTTTTTGGATCATGACTACTTGGAAAACATGTATGGCATGTTTAAAAAAGTGAATGGTACGTAATGATACATAGATCCCTGACCATACCCACTAAGATCCGGGAGGAAGTCTTACTTTGATATTAAACAAAGTTATTTTTCCAAATTTATGGCCAATAACATGTAACAAAAAGTTGCTGTAGTTACCACATTTTAATTGCCAAACCAACAAAAATGCATCACCTAAATGTCAGCCAATGTTGGAGTTCAAAGTTCATTTCCAGTCAAAATGAATGATTTGATTTGTAAATTGATTGTTTTATTGAATGTTTTATTGAATGCAGCAAACCATCAGTTGTCTAAAAAAAAATCAGACAATATGTCAAAAGCAAATACTTATTGTCTTAGATATTTTGGACCTTAGAAGAGCTATCTAACTATTGTCACCATTAAATCACACAGATTTGCCTTATCAAAATTAAGACTGTCAAGTCACAATTTAGAAATTAAACAGGGTAGAAACCATTTAAGACACCTAGACTGATAGAAAATGAAAAGTCTGCAAGGTACTAGAAAATGAGCTCCATTTTGTTTTGAAATGCCCCCTAATACATGTATATAGAATTAAGGCAAAAGTATATCTCTAATTCTGTCTATGTTAACTGAAGTACACACAAATTTATTGTGCCTTCTACCAGCAAACATTCAAAGATTAGCAGCCTACACATATAAGAGTTTCAAGCTTAGAAAAAATACCTTTTACAAGTAGCTACTGTGGACCCCTAAAGTTATTCTCACTAAATACAACAAATCGAAGAATTGATATTTATAATTATTCAAGGGGTTTTTGTTTCAGTCAAACCAGTGTGATATGACTTTTCTACAAATATTTGAGAAAAATCAATATTTTAGCAACACATTTCTTTTTTGGGACACATCTTTTATATTGTTTATGAAGGTCAAAATTATGACTTATCAATTTTTATGAAAATTCACTTTTCTCCATCTTTCACTCTCTTCCCTTCTTTATAAAATATGTTATTAACCGTAATTTTCCGGGGAACTAAAATGCTCATATTTTGCAGTACATTTGTATGAAATATATACAAGGTTCTGTTCATGGACTGTCATGTGTTATTGTGAAAAAACTTACTTCATGTATAAAGGTTAGGCTTATGGCATGTTTAATCAGGGTTTGACACTAAGGGGAGTCTTTGAGTCCAAGCTTCCTAATTTTAAGTGGTAGTCCCTAATTTTATAAGTTTGATGTCCCATAGAATCCTTGACATTTTGAGTAAGCCAAGATAAAAATCAAAGTTGAATATCATAAATGGCAAGTGATGTTTTATAAAAGCAACATGTGACATTATACATGCTCACGTCTTGATTTAAATTTTTTCAGTTCATGAGTAAATCAGCATACATTTGATTATGTTTAAACTTTAGGCAAATTAAACTAAGATCAGTTCTCTGACAATGACCAATCTTTAAGATTTGTATTTGCTAGCATCTGAAAGGGTTATAGTGAAATGCATTGAAGTGCATTTAAAAGAGAACAATTACATGAAATTATGGTAGCTCATTGGGTTATCTAGCAAAATGTTGAAAAGAAAACTTTTGTTATGCTCATTCATTATCTAGATGATTGAGACTTAAAGATTCCAAGAAATAAATAGCCATCTTAGTACATGTACAATTCTAACAGATTCTCATTATTAGATGCGAGATAATCCGAAATATCAAACTCCAACAAGGAAATGGATTAAGCAACACAAAATAAATGCTTAGGAATATTGATGTATCATTGAAAGTCACTTAACCCATTACCAGACAACAAAATTTTAGATCGGTCCAAATTGAAAGGAGTTGCAGACGACATTATAAGGTTTATGAAATTTTAGATTTTTCAACTTTCAGGATAAAAAACATTTTGAAAAATAAAGAAATGGCTTGTTAAAATCCATTTCTTCATTTTACAATGTTTTCCCAATTATTGTTCTTAAGGGGCATCAAAAAATGTCACTGTTTCGGAAGGGGTTAAAAAGCAAACCACTGCTCTTTGGATGAACTAAATTTTTAATTTACTGAAAGTTTATAATTTTATAGTGATCATGTTAATGATTAAGTTGTCTGGACTCTTTTATCTCAGCTCTCTCGAGATCCCGGGACACTGTTAGTGTCAACCCCTGGGTGCCCCAGATCATTAACCATTTGCAATTCATTAACACTAATTATGTTATGGGGAAAAGGGGCTTAATATATTGTAGGCGTCTTATTGATAAAGTGGATGTCTTGGTAAAATATAATTCATCAAAATAGAATATCCGTTATATGCTTTACATTATATGAAATTTATGGGGAAAAAATGAGGAAAAAAGAGGTTCAATTACATATTTTAATATTTGTTTAGCTTCGTAATTTTATTGCAAGCACTTGAGTGGGGAGCATATCCTGTCTTTGACTACTCTTGTTTAATTCAAATATGGTAAATAAGTTTGTTGATTTTCCTGAGATAATTCAGTTGTTTCTTTCAGGTTTTGTTTCTATAACTAATCAGGAGTTATAGATTTGAGTTACATTACACATGCTCATTTTACTATTTAACTGGATTGTTTTCAGCGAGAGAAAAAGTTGTAGGTTGGTACCATACTGGACCTAAATTATGTCAGAATGATGTCTTAGTTAATGAGTTGATGAGACGCTACTGTCCTAATTCCGTAAGTATTTACCAAATATCAGAACCCCATTTCACACCCTGGCATCAATATAAATTGAGTACATGTACTTGTAATTTTTGTCATATCCGTCTGTCCACAGAACCATTAACATTGGTCAGAACTTCTGTTATGTGATAGAACCTTCAAATTTCAAATGGATATTGCTTTTTATAACACCTTTCTATTTGCATTAAATTGAAGGTCAAAGTCAAGGTCATAATTCTATGGTTAAGATCATTCAGAAAAGAACTTTCACTTTGTCAATATTTTGTAATTGGAAGTGAAAAACCTTCATATTAGTAATCATTGCCACCCTGAGGATGTTGTGAAATGCACTACTTGTGAAATTTTATCTGGTACCTATTGTATATCTAATTAATTCTGCAATCAAAATAGCAGTTTTTATGGTAGGGGTACCATTTTGCCAAGAACAGAGAATGATCTACCTCCAGAAATTTCTTGATCCATGTTAACCTGCAATCTAACAAGGTTAGTGGTCAAACAGGATTTTGTTCTAGCGGGGTGCCAGTGTACTTTCATTTCAGACCGAGTTTAATAGCCCTGTGATCTTGACTTTGACCTCTTTCCAAAACCAGAACTTTCTCATTCCTGGATACCTATGTACATCAAATTTTCTATCTACTCTCACCAAGTTACAGGTTTCCATTTCATGACCTTATGCCCTTTTATGTCCTAAGAAGAAATTGCTTTAATTTTGATAAATGTTATAGATTTTATGTTATTTCTGTTAGAACTTTATTGGATCATTAGCTTTAACTGAGTGACAAACCTTTGCTCTTAGTTTACGCATATTTTGTGACAAATACCTGTTAGTTGAGCTATGTCACCAGAAATGAAGCGTTGGCACCTGCATAAGGTGAGCTGGTTTTAATACTGTTTTTTTTTTTCATTGATCACACTGCTATTTCTATAATGGGAAACTTACTTCAGGCCACTTGTACTGGTTAATTTAGAATTCTGAAAATTATTTTAAGTTATGTCTTCACTCATAACAAACATGATCCAAGATGTAAGTAGCATGTTAAGGTCTCCCCAACCAAAATACTCTTTGCTTTAATATACCTTACACTAAATTTGCAAACTAATGTTTCTTGATGTACTCGGTAAGTTGCCTTGTGTTGAGTCGACTTGGTAAGCAATCTATCCATTAAGAGATTAATAGAATATTGTTTTGTTTTCATTGAGGTATTAAAATTATTTTCATGTCTCAGAATATAAACCCTTGTCATGCTGAAGAAAAACTGTTTCCAGGAATGCTTTTAATTCAAAGCACTGAAAGCACTGGAAGCCGTTTCAGATGGCTCGCCTTTATTTTGAATATCAATTATACAAGCAAATGATGCTTAAAAGTTATATATGTGCACGCTGATCTTTGTCTATACCTCTTGCCAAAACAGAAATTTTCTGGAATCAGCATGACAAGGGTTAAAATATCAAAGATGAAAAAAAACATTTTGGAAGGTTTATTTATATTGTACAAGTTTGTGCCAAAGTGTGCTATAGTTCTTTATTCAATTTAAAGCTCCAGTGGCTGAAAGCCAGCAAGCTTTTGTCATGGTGATATGCTGACCCTGTATAATATTCCTTCAAGAATTTTGATAGGATGATAAACATGGCTTAAATTTGCGGCCCTAATTTCCATATATGGCGAGATCTTTAAAAATCTTCTCAGAAACCAGTGGATAGATTTCAACCAAATTTCACAGAAATGGTTCTCCTTTATCTGATTCCTTCAAAGAATTTTGATCGGATGAAAAATGTCTTTAATGGGCGGGGCTAATTTCAATATATGATGAAAGCTTTGAAAATCTTCTCAGAAACCAGTGAATGGGTTTCAATCAAATTCCACTGGAATAATCCTCTGATGACCCTTCATCAGATTCCTTCAAAGAATTTTGATAGGATGAAAAGCATGGCTTAAATGGGCTGGGCTTTTTTTTTAATATATAGTGAAAGCTACTTAGAAACCAGTTGATGGATTTCAAGCAAATTTCATTGGAATAATCCTCTTATGACTCCATCAATTAATTTTGATTGGTTGAAAATATGGCTTCTATGGTAGTGGCTTTTGTCCACATATGGTATCCAGTGAATTTTGGTCCAGCCCGTTTTCGGTGAGCAAGTCATAGTTGTCACAATTTCGGTTCAGTTTAAGTGCTTGTTTGTGTTAGTGCATGTGTCCGTTCAGATATTTGTCTAGAGCATAACCTCTACATTTATGGATTTGAAAATAACTTGGCACAGTTGTCCTTCTTGATGAGTGCTAGTGTCATGCAAAACATTTGTTGTGATACCTCCGAGGTCAAGGTCACAGTTGAAGGTCAAATGTCAAAATTGACCTAGTCCGGAGCATAACTTCCACATTTATGGATGGATTTGAAAACAACTTGGCATGGTTGTTCTCCTTAATGAGTGCTAGTGTCATGCAAAATGTTTCTTGTGATACCTACAAGGTCAAGATCACAGTTGAAGGTCAAATGCCAAAATTGACCTTGTCGGGAGCATAACTTTCACATTTATAGATGGATTTTACAATAACTTGGCACAGTTGTTCACCTTAATGAGTGCTAGTGTCATGCGAAACATTTGTTGTGATGCCTCCAAGGTCAAGGTCAAAGTTCAAATGAAGTGTTTGAAATATTTAAAGATTTTATTTACGAGATTTATTTGCCACAGATGGTGTATATGATAAGGTATATATACAATTCCTGAAAACACCATTTGCTTAATAAGTACAATCAGACCTGTGAATTGATACCAGCCCTCAAGCGCCTCTAGTTTTATTTCATGGATGTATTAAATGAAATTTTCAGAAAGCAGCCGTTTTGAAAGCCCAATCTAAAATTAAACTGTATAGTAGAATTATGAACAGTTCAGACACTATGGCATTCACAAGAATTTAAGGCTGGTTTGATTGACCTTGTTAATCTTTCTCCTTTCAGGTTTTAGTTGTGATTGATGCTAAACCCAAAGATTTAGGGCTTCCAACAGAAGCTTATGTTATGGTAGAAGAGGTCCATGATGTAAGTATGGGTTACTGAGAGCTATTTTGTTGGTAAATTTTGACCCAATAATTCTATGGTAGTATATTGGACAGACATATTATGCATAATGGAGTAATGTGTTGAACTTGAGATATGGTAAGTTGTTTATCAATAAAGAAATGAAGAGAATAATTTTTGTTTTCATGGAGGTATGAACCAAAAAACCTAATCACACTGTATGAATACGCGAAAACAAAAAATATTCTCTTCATTTCTTATAATTTAATAGCATCAAGCGAAAAAACAAAAGCTTTACAAATTTTGATACCTTTTTGTAGTGGACTATTTTGTGCAGAAGCATAGAAAATCACTGCATGCTCAAAATTTTGTTCATGGAGTTATAAATAAATTTTTTTGACCAATCAGATTGCTCGTTTTTGATAGACGAAACTAAAAATTAAATTATTGTTGGATGATCAAGTAATACAGATTGAATGTTTTGGGTTCTGTAGTGTGTTGGGCCACGCATAGCTATCACAATGGCAGTTTGTGTGTTAGTATACATCACTCTGTCCTATAACCCATTCCCACACTATTCCATTTCTTTACGTCCTCAAGAAAAAAGCTTTGGGAAACATTGTGGAAAATGAAGAAAATGCTTATAATAAGCAATTCCTTTACCATCAATATACCGGTAGCTTCCCTACCCTAAAAGACTTAAGATTTCTTAAATTTCACCAACTTGAAATTGTCGTCTGCAACTTCTTTCAATTTGGACCAGTCTAAATTATCTCATTTGGTAAAGTTTAATCCATTTGTTTAAATTCGTCCAGACAATAAATTTAACAGTGGTAGATATTCTATTTAAAATATTTGTACCTGTATGACCAAAATCATGATCACCCACTCCCACACAGTGACACTTTTAGATGTCCCTCAAGAAAAACAATTGGGAAAACATTTTGGAAAATGAAGAAATTGCTTTCAAGAAGCATTTTCTTCATTTTACACAATGTTTTCTTCTTAGAAAGTTGAAAAATCTACAATTTTATAGACTTTAAATTGTTGTCTGCAACTCCTTTGAATTTGGATTGATCTAGAATTTTGTTGTCTGGTAATGGGTCAAATTTTGGTATGGACTCCTACATTCCTTTATAAGATTCAATATAAATGATTTGAATTTATGTTTTCCATAAGTAGAAGTGATTTTTGAAATATTTAAATCCAAGGTAAAGTTGTAATTAAAGGTTAAATGTTTTTTTGTCTCCAAGTCATCCTTGGTCAACTGTTTCAGTATTTGAGTGAGAGACAATATTGAACTAATGTTACATATCTTGTAGGACCATTTTATTGTAGAGATCTTAAATCAAATTAAACCCATGCATCGATTTTTGTAAGAGTCTCAATGCATATATGAAAATAATATGAATACCTTAATAGTTTGGTAACTAGATGGATGGGGTAGTGAACTACACTCTGAACACCAACTTACAAAAACATTACACAACATATAACAACCTCTCAGAAATTATTATCCCAACTCTATCAAAGTCTTATTTGATCATGGCTGGGTCATGAAAATGTTAATTCTTTGGAAAAACATTGTCTACACTTTCCAGACATAATTTAGCACTCCTATGCTTTGTTCAGATAAGAACTCAGAAGTGCGATCTAGGGCCATCTTGACCCTTGTGACATTTCTTGAGGGCCTGTAGCAGTATTTTGACCCAGGGTCATGTTGTAGGGGAAGATACCATGCGTATATAATTTTTCCCTGGAATGGATTTCAGAAAATTTCTGAAGCAGGAACATTATTGTCTTTGACTCATTTCTAGATGAAAATTTTTAGTCTGAACTGATAGGTTGTGCAGACAACATTTAAAAGTGCATATCAATTGAAAAATATGTATCAGACTTGGTTGAAAGTATTGTGACAAAAATGGGTTTATACAAATCATTCTGCATTTACTCATATTTCCTGAAAATCATTACCCAGACAGAGGGTATCAAAACAAGGGATTGTATGTAAACTAGTTAATATTTAAGTAAAAAGAAATAAATTTTGATACAGTAATATACCCTGCTAGTTTTGAATTACATGTAGTACTTTCTTGTCAGGATGGAACACCAACAACAAAAACATTTGACCATGTACCAAGTGAGATTGGGGCTGAAGAAGCCGAGGAAGTGGGAGTTGAACATCTTCTCAGGTATAATCATGGCTACATCAAGTATCTTAGCTTGGGTTTAAACTCTTGTCAAGCTAAACATAGAATATTTCTAGCATGAGGTATAAACAAAGATCTATGATCTCGTTCTACACCACCTGCTTGTCCCTTTTTGAGCTATGGTGGTTTAAATTCAAATTTTAAAAAAATGAAAAAAGAAAAATATTTTCCCACTATTTGGGAGAGCAGTGCTTTCAGTCCGGTTTTAAATTCAATCTTTAAAAAGGATACATAACAGAGGTTCAGACCATTTTCACCAACTATTATGGTTAAGTTCAATTATTCATTTGGATAGAACCAAGCCAATGGCCTTAAATCGTCACTCTCAAGAAAAAAGCTTTGAAAACATTGTGGAAAATGAAGAAATCGCTAACAAGCCATTTCTTTTTCCCACTGTTTTCTACCCAAAGAACAAAGATTTTTAGCTTGGCTGTTTTCAGAGAAAACCCAAGGTATTGATCACCTCAGCATCGTTGGCGTTGGCGTGACAAACTTTAACCTTTGTCATATCTCTGTTGTTATTGAAGATATCCTCATGAAACTTGGCATGTGTATTGACCGTTACAAGAGCTATTTAGACTATCAAGGGGGATAACTCTAAAAGTGTTTTGTAAGAGTTATGCCCCTTTTTTACTTAGAATTTTTGCATTATCCAGCACCTGCAGCCGAGCATTGGCACCCCTGGGCGGTGCTCTTGTTTAAATTACATCAACTTTACATTGTCCTCTGCAACTTCATTCGATTTAGACTAGTCTAAAATTTAGTTGTGTGAGATAGGGTTATTCTATTCATGAGCACCGCTAATAACCACTAATAACCTCTTAACCACTTAACCTTAAGTACTATCCAAGACTAGCTTGGTTTGCTATCTTAAAGATGGGTAAGTTTCAAAATTTCTTGAATGTTGTAGAAATAATCCTTTTTGTCTTTTATTAGATAATATTTTGATTGGATAAATTGATACCCTTAACACATAGAAAAAAATAAGTTTTATGAACTGGAAGGCTACCAGCTGTGTTGTATTGTATTAGTAAGATTGACCCCCCCCCCCAACACACAAACTGTGAATTTGCTATGCTCTTACTCATCTGAGAATGGCACCTTCACTATATTAAAACACAGTTTGTTTTTATGTAATACACTGTTTTTTCATATGAACAAATGCCATGTATAATTACCAGGGATATCAAAGATACTACAGTCGGATCATTATCACAAAGAGTAACAAGCCAACTCATGGGATTAAAAGGACTTCACTCTCACGCAACAGATATCAATGGTTATCTGGAGAAAGTGGCGTCAGGGCAACTTCCAATCAACCATCAAATTGTGTATCAGCTACAGGATGTGTTCAATCTCCTCCCTGACGTGAACCTTCAGGCATTTGTAAAGGCGATGTATGTGAAAACCAATGATCAGATGTTAGTTGTTTATTTAGCATCTCTCATTCGATCTGTTATAGCATTGCATAATTTGATCAATAATAAGATTCAGAATCGTGATGCAGAGAAAAATGAAGGAAAAGACTTGAAGGATAAAGATAAGGACAAAAAGGAAAAGAAAGATGAGAAGGAGGGGGATAAAGATTCTGGGAAAGCAGCTGGTGATAAGAAAGATAAGGAGAAAGATAAAACTGAAAGTAGTAAAAAGTAACAATAGATTATGGAATTTATTAATTGATATGTCAATTTGAGTCATGTAAAAAAATTGTTGGCCTACAATGGTATATGAATGGCTTCACAATTATTCTTATATTTAAAAAAGTCTTAATTGAACAAAAATTTAGCCAATAATGTGGTAACAATATTTTTTGCTTATCCAATGAAGACCACAGGTAAGTCTTTTAGCTAAAAAGCCAAATGTATAATATAAAACATTGTAATTGGAGTAACTGTAACAAAAATAGTTTCTCCTTTTACAATGTTTTCTTATATATACATTTTAACTCTCTGGAGATCTTTAGAGTATTAAACATAGGATAGTTTTAATGATGGGTTATGGAGAAATACTGATTGGCATCATCATCTTTAATTGAAATCCCAGTGAATCAAGGATAAATATAGACTCCTTGAAATCCCAGTGAATAGAGGATAAATATACCCTGAGGTAAAAAATGTCGTAAAACATTGTATTCTTGGAAAGGAATAGCTTTTAAATGCATTTTTTTATTTTTCCTCAATAACTTGTTTGTGATATCACCTTTTCTACCAAAGAAAATATCATTCAGAAATATTCGTAAGCTGTTTCAGTCTGTCTAGTTGCCAATTAAAACTATCAAAGGGCTTCTCTTGTTGAACCTTCTTGTATTGATTGAAGCATTGTTGTCACAATAACAGAACAATGTACATTGTATGTCTTTGAGCCTAACCATTGTATCTTCTAGATTTGTGGATGTATTTCAAAAGTGGCACAATTGCCTTCCATTAAATATGACTAACTCATGGTATTTGTATCATTTATGTACTGATGACCATATTCCAGAATTCATTAGGAATTCACAGAAATAAATCTGCTGAAATTCTCTTAAAATAGAGCTCACAACTCTTACCTTCGGTATAATTAAGCACAATTATTATAACCCCAACCAACTAGAGAATAGAGTGATATATTGGTTTCACTATGTCTGTCTGTCAAACCATTCATCCATCAGTATATAGACTTTTTAGCTCACCTGAGCACAAAGTTCGAGGTGAGCTATTTTAATCGGTAGTAGTCCGTCAGTCTGTCCACAATTTCTTTAAAAATCGTCTACTAAACCAGTCAGCCAATCAAGCTGAAACATTGCAGGGATGTTCCTTGGGTGAAGTTCTAAAAAAGTTATTAAAAGAATTTCATTCCATGAAAATCTCTGGTTGCCGCAGCATTTGAAAATAGGAAATTTAAGTAAATCTTGAAAAAAATCTTCTCCTCCTAAAGTAGTTGGCCAATCAAGCTGACACTTTGCATTAATGTTCCTGTCTGAAGGTCTAAAAACGTTTTTAAAAGAATTTCATTCTGAAAAAAACACTTGTTGCCGCGGCATTTGAAACTTGAAATTTTAGTAAGTCTTTGAATTTTTTTTTTTTTTACAAACTGCAAGCCTAGAGGCATTAAAATTCATATTGAGCTTAATCACATAGTTCTCTACCAAGTTTTCAAAATTTAATCTTTGGGGTCAAAAATGGCCCTGCTCCTGAGGTCAGCAGTTTGGAAAAATGCTGAATTAGATCAAGTTCAAAAGACTTCTCCTTGTAAACTATAAGGGCATTAATATTTGGTTTGTAATATTACTAGATGGTTTTGTACTATATCACTTAAAATTGTTCTCCTAGGGTAAAAAACTGTCCTGCACTGGGAGTCCAAAATAGGGAAAAATGCAAAATTTGAGTAAGTTAAAAAAAAATTCTTCACTTTAAGGCCGAGGGCATTTATACTTGGAATGTAGCATAGCCTGGCTGTTATCTATCAATTTTGATTCAATTATGCCTGAAGGTTAAAAAACACCCCTTCCCTGGGTGTCCAAAGTTTGTAAAAATGCTCAATTAGACCATGTTAAACAGTCTTCTACTCCCAATCTACGAAGTCTAAGACATTCATATTTGGTACATTGTATATAACATAACTAGATGGTTCTCTAGTATCTCTACCATGTAAGCTAAAATCTTAGCCCTGGGATAAAACAAGGCCCTGTCCAAAATTTGAGAAAACGCCCAATTAGAGCAACTTCAAAAGTCTTCTCCTTCTGAAATATAAGGTGAAGGATACTCATATGTGGTATGTAGCATTACTAAATAATTGTGTACTATGTTACAGGAAAATAAGCCATTAGGATCAAAATCGTCTCTGCTGCAGGGGTCGAAAATTGGGTAAATCGCTTAATTTGAAAGAAATTCTTCTTCTTAAATATAGGTCCTAGAGCATTTATATTAACAAGAGGACCATGATTATACTAAATCGCTCCCCTGAGTATGATGGTCACGGCTTTATGATATAAACAAAATAGCAAAGCCCTCTGTCTAATTATTTTGGAAAAGATGTTTGAGGATTTCTCTTTAAATCCTAGGTATATTGATGATCCCACCATATAGCACTAATTTCCTGAATATGGTAATGCTTTGACGTATAGACATCAATACATACCAAGTATAAAAGCTCTGGGCCTAATGGTTTAGGAGAAGAAGGTTTTCAAAGATATCATTATTTATTCCTAACTAAAACTAGGGATTGCACAGAAAAGAGCTATTTATTTTAAATAATTTGGTAGAGGGTCAATGGCTGATGATATGTACCAAGTATCAAAGCTCTAGGCTTTATGGTTCAGGAGAAGAAGATTTTCAAAGATATCCTTCTTTATTCCTTTGTAAAATCAGGGATCACACAGAAAAGAGCTAATTTTCAGAGTATGATAATTCTTTGAAGTATTTTGGTAGAGGGTCAATGGCTGTTGATATGTACCAAATATCAAAGCTCTAGGCCTTATGGTTTGGGAGAAGAAGATTATTAAAGATTTCCTTCTTTTATTCTATGTAAAATCAGGGATCACAAAGAAAAGGGCTTATTTTCAGAATATGGTAATTCTTTGAAATATTTTGGTAGAGGGTTAATAGATGATGATGTATACCAAATATCAAAGCTCTGAGCCTTATGGTTTAGGAGAAGATTTTAAAAGATTTCCTTCTTTTATTCTATGTAAAATGAAGGATCAAAAAGAAAAGGGCTAATTTTCAGAATATGGTAATTTTTTTAAGTATTTTGGTAGAGGGTCAATAGATGATTATGTATACCAAGTATCAAAGCTCTAGGCCTTATGGTTTGGGACAAGAAGAATTTTAAAGATTTCCTTCTTTTATTCTATGTAAAATGAAGGATCACAAAGAAAAGGGCTAATTTTCAGGATACTGTAATTTTTTTAAGTATTTTGGTAATATCAAAGCTCTAGGCCTTATGGTTTAAGAGAAGAAGATTTTAAAGATTTCCTTCTTTATTTCTATGTAAAATCAGGGATAGCCCGTAAAAGGGCTAATTTTCAGAATACGGTAATTCTTTGAAGTATTTTGGTAGAGGGTCAATAAATAATGACTTGTACCAAATATCTAAGCTCTAGGTCTTACCACTTGGGAGGAGAAGATTTTTTAAGTTTTTACACTCCGTTGCCATGGCAACCAGAGTTCTTCATGGATTTCAATTCTTTGAAGTATTTTGAAAGAGCATGACCTTAGGATCATTTCTGTAAAGTTTTGTTGAAATTCCATGGTTAGTTTAGGAGGAGAAGATTTTTTTGTAATTGTGAATGGACGGACGATGACCGATCACAATATCTCCCCCCAGAGCACTTCGTGCTCAGGTGAGCTAAAAACATAGCCTAATGTTATTGTTATCTACCATGTTTTTATCCTTTGGACAAACATGGCCTTTCCCAAGGCACCAAAAGTTAAGAAAACACTCAAAAAGAGCATGTTCGAATAAGCATTCATATTTGGCTTATAGTACATCCAGGTCGTTCTCTACCAAGATTGCTAAAATTATACCAATTCGGTCAAAATGGCCCCACCCAGAGGCCCCAAGTTTGGTAAAATGCCCAATTAAAGCAATATCAAATTCTCCTTAACACTGGTCCTTATTAAAAGAAGTTGCAGACAGTAATTAACCCTTGTCATGCTAGTCCTGGAATATTCCTGTTTTTGCAAATGGTATAGACAAAGATCAGCCTGCACATAAGTGCAGTCTGATCTTGTCTACATCCACTGCTAGTACGCACTATATATTTGTAAAATTAAATTTCAAAGAAATATAAGTCCTCTACAAGGGCTTCCAGTGCTTTCAATGCTTTGATTTAAAAGCAGTTTAGGATACCAATTTTTATTCTGCATGACAAGGGTTAAAGTTGGATTGAAATCTAAATACAAGGAATTTTTAGGGTAGAAAACATTGTGAAATTGCTTGTAACTAGTAAGTTCTCCCTTTCTCACAATGTATATTTAAACCTATTTTTTGAGGGCATCAAAATGTAGAATAGTTCGGTAATGGATTAACCTATAAAGCAATAGGTATTCATATTAATTGTATAGCATAACTCGATAGTTAAGTCTGACTTGCCATGCCCAATTTTTCAAAATCAAAATTTTATCAACAAGTTTGGGAAAGGGTCAGCTGAGGTAAATTCTTGCTAAGTTTTGTCCAAATTGGCCCCATGGTTTAGGAGTAAAATATATTTAAAGATTTATTTCATGATTTCTCTACGTCTAATAAGCCCAGCCCTGCCAGGCCCCCTTCTTTTGAGAATAAATATTTCCTAAAGAAGTTTTAAAAAGGGTCACCAAAGAAACATTCCGGGTAAGTTTTGTTGAAATTAGCCTTATGGTTTATAAGGAGAAGATTTTTAAATAATTATTATTATTGTACCACATTTATATAGAGCTTTTATCATACATTGAGGGGTTAACAAAAAACTGTCATGACTTGTACAAAATTTAACTGGAGAAGGGAACTAGAGGTCCTTGATTGCCTGTATCTGAATATAATACTAAAGCAAATGGCATTTTTCAGAAATAAGATATAAACTGAATCATCTTGTCCATCTCTTTGAAATAAATCTAGTCACTGAAATCTTAAAATGACTCAAAGTAGGCATGGCAGAGTAACCAATCTTGTACATGACACTTATGGATCATAATGTGGATAAGTGTATAAAGTTTGAAGTTGCTAGCACTTATAGTTTAGGAGATATGGTCTTGACAAAAATAGAAAGGGCAATAACTCAAAAAATTGGTTGGATAGAGTAACGCTTCTTGTACATGACACTTCTCCACATTGTGACCTATAAGTGAAAAAAAGTTTGAGGTTGTTGCTAGCATTTAAATGGTTTAGGAGATATGGTCCAAACAAAAGTGTGACAGACAGACGGAATCGAGTAAATAGTCCCCCAACCAGTAACTGACGGGGGGACTAATAAGCCCCGCCTTTCAGAACCTTTTTTATCTGATCAAAATTCTTTGCAGGAATCTGATAAAGGGTCTCCAAAGGACCATTTCTGAAAAATTTGGTTAAAACCCATCCACTGGTATCAGAGAAGATGATTTTTAAGGCTTTCACCATATATGGAAATCAGCCCTGCCCATTAAAGCCATGTTTTTCATCTGATTAAGGGTCACCTAATGATCGTTCCTTTAAAATTTGATTGAAATCCATCCACTGGTTTCTGAGAAGATTTTTAAAGGTTTCACCATATATGGAAATTAGCCCAGCCTATTTAAGCCATGTTTTCAATCTGATCAACTTTCTTCTAAGGAATCTGTCAAAGGGTCATACAAGGATCATTTTTGTGAAATTTACTTGAAATCTATCCATTAATTTCTGAGAAGATTTTCAAAGCGTTTACCATGTATGGAAATTAGCCCCACCCCTTAAAGCTATGATTTTCATTAGATCAAACTTTTTTGAAGGAAACTGACAGAGGGGCCACCCAAGGATCAATTTGGTTGAATTATGTCCGGTACTTTCTAAGGAGACGATTTTTAAACTAAAAGTTTACGGGCGGACACTGCCATGACAATAGCTTGCTGGCTTTCAGCCTGTGGAGCTAAAAAGGTATCAGATATTACAATATTTTAAAAACTGAGCCATTTCCTTTTATTTTGTGTAGTTTACATAGAGCATTTTGATCCCATACAAGAATGGGAAATTTTTTACAAAAAGAGGGGGAAATGTTTATTTCAGGAAGGGGCATCGGGGGCTTTAATTCTCTTATTATTACCCTCGCTGTTTCGGCGAAGGGAATAAAGTAATAGTCTCCGTCCTGAGCATATCTCTGGAAGTATAATTGCTATCAACTTGAAACTTACGCCCGTAACACTACTGGTTGTTGACTGGGGAAGGGGATTAAAATTTAAGTCTAATTTCAAGAAAGAGTAACAATTCACGATGATAACTTATGGTTCTGGTGTTTTTCTTGTTATCATGAGGTTTTGAAAACTATAGGCTGTCACACCATGAGAAATTTAAAACAAAATCAAATGTGAAAAACAACAAAAGGGAATAATTAAAAAATTATGCCAGGTAGAGTTATGGTTCTTGTGACCTGCACTTCCCCCTTGGTGATATCTACCCACTCATGAAGTTTCATGATCATAGCTATTACACTTTCAGATATATAATCCAGACAAAATCCAAGTCTGAAAACAACAAAGGGCAATAAATCTCAAAATATGCTAGGAAGAGTTAAAGTTCTTGTACACTGCACTTCTCCTTTATGAGATCTATCTACCCATGAAGATTCAAGATCATAGCTAATATACTTTCTTAAATATGCTCTGAACAAGTTCCAAGTATGAAAAACAACAAAGGGAAATAACTAAAAAAATAAGCTAAGTAGAGTTATAGTTTTATTGAGCTGCAATTCCCCTTGATGAGATCTATCTTACCATGAAGTTTCATGATCATAGCTTGAATACTTTAAGAGAATTGCTCCGGACAAGATCAAAGTATGAAAAAACAACAAAGGGCAATGACTCATCAAATAAGCCAAAGGTAGAGTTATTGTTCTTAAGGACTGCACTAATCCTTGATGAGATCTATCTACCTCTGAAGTTTCATTATCATAACTTATATACTTTAAAAGATATGCTCTGAACAAGATCCAAGTATAAAAAACAACAAAGGACAATAACTCAAAAAATAAGCCAAAGGTAGAGTTATGGTTCTTGTGCACTGCACTCCCCCTTTATGAGATCTATCTACCCATGAAGATTCATAATCATTGCTTGAATACTTTTAGAGATATGCTCCAGACAAGATCCAAGTATGAAAAACAACAAAGGGCAAGAACTCAACAAATAAGCCAAAGGTAGAGTTATGGTTCTTGTGCACTGCACTTCCCCTTGATGAGATCTATCTGCCCGTGAAGTTTCATTATCATAGCTTATATACTTTTAGAGATATGCTCCGGACAAGATTTAAGTATGAAAAACAACAAAGGGAAATAACTCAAAAAATAAGCCAGGTAGAGTTATGGTTCTTGTGCACTCGTTTCCCTTGATGAGATCTATCTGCCCATGAAGTTTCATTATCATAGCTTATATACTTTTAGAGATATGCATTGAACAAGATCCAAGTATGAACAAAGTATGAAAAACAACAAAGGACATTAACTCAAAATATACGCTAGGTAGAGTTATGGTTCTTGTACACTGCACTCCCACTTGGTTAGCTCTATCCATCCATGAAGTTTCATGATTCTAGCTGTTATACTTTAAGAGATATACTCCATACAAGATTCAAGTATGAAAAACAACAAAGGGCAATAACTCAAAAAATAGGCTAGGTAGAGTTATGGTTCTTGTTCACTGCACTCTCACTTGGTGAGCTCTATCCATCCATGAAATTTCATGATTCTAGCTATTATACTTTTAGAGATATACTCCGGACAAGATTCAAGTATGAAAAACAACAAAGGGCAATAACTCAAAAAATGGGCCAGGTAGAGTTATGGTTCTTGTGCACTGCACTCCCCCTTGGTGAGATCTATACAGCCATGAAGTTTCATGATCCTAGCTATAATACTTTTAGAGATATACTACGGACAAGATTCAAGTATGAAAAACAACAAAGGGCAATAACTCAAAAAATAGGCCAGGTAGAGTTATGGTTATTGAGCACTGTACTCCGTATTCATAAGAAGAATGTAACTGCCAAGTTTAAGGTAAATTTGACTTACGGTGACAGAGTTATGCTCCGGACAAAGAAGTGGACACCGCCCAGACAAATGGACGCCACGGATGATCCCATAATACGTCCGGTCTTCGACGGGCGTATAAAAATGCAGTGCACAAGAAGCCTAAATCTAACTAGCTTCAGTTTACTATCAAGCTTTTACGGCGGGGGATGGCCATGTCCGACATGGCTCTTGTTTAGGTCACTGCATTTTATCAAGCATATCAAGTGATAAATGTTTTATTTTGTTTATTTCCTTCAAATCTATGAAAATGATTAAGATTAAAAGGTGCACCAATCAATATCAATGATGGACCCCCAACTGTAGGTGCTGGACAGTGAGATGAATTAAACCAAAAAGGGGCTTAAAATACTAAAAAAGTATTCAAATTCTCCCCTTGATAATATACATTACTCTTGTGATAATTAACATGTGCACTAAGTTTCAAGCAAATGAATTCAATGATAGGTGGGATATTTTGCCTCATCAGCATAGGTACCATGATAATGCCTAAACCAATTTGCCCAATACATGACATTGTTGAAATGTCAATTCAATGGTCATGTGTCAAAACAGTCAAGGTAAAGTAATTCTTTGTTTGTATCCTCAGGACAATATGAGGATTGCTAGCTGTAACATTGAGCTTACAATATCTGTATTATTTAAGGAAACTTGACCTTGTTATAGCCCCCTAAGCTTTGTTTGGGGGGGGGTATATAGGAGTCAGCTTGTTGGTCGTTCAGTCTGTCTATAGCTTTTTAATGTCCATTCAATTTCTGGGCAACCATTGGACGGATTTGAATCAAACTTCACTGATGTTATCAGTATAAAGCAGAGATATGCATATTTTATTTTGGTTACGGTCCATTGAATTTTGATGGAGTTATGGCTCTTTGGTGAAAAATTGTCCGCTCATTTTCTCACCAACCATTGGACGGATTTGATTCAATTTTCATTCAAACACTCGGTATAAGTCAGACATGTGCATATCCTCTTTTGGTTATGATTCATTTATTTTTGACGGATTTATGGCCCTTTAATTAAAAAGTCGACAATGTCTAGTTATCTTGGACAACATATTAACATGAAATTGAAAATTTCACCAACCTAAAATTGTTGTCTGCAACTTCTTTCATTTAGACTAGTCTTAAATTTTGTCATGTGGTAATGGGTCAAGGCATTGATCCACAAGTAAGCTTGACTCATGTGATGAATGATGACGGGGCAATTGACCAATTGCGGCTGTCAATCAAGGAATAAACTGACCAATCAATTAATCTATTCAGCCCGGACCCGAGATTATCAACTCCAAAACTGGCAGCCATTTTTGTTAACCTTTTCCATTGGTTTATACTAATTTATTTCAGTTTGATTGCAATGAAAGCTTTAAGCTTATAGAGTCTCTCTTGAACACTCGCAATCCTGATGTTTTCACATCCCTGAAAGAGAGGCAGTGGCTGAATCCCACTGCTACCCACTTTTAAAGCTGGGTAGACTGGGGCTGGCTATTAAGTGTCTTGCCTATGAACACACCCGGTGACAGTAGGGCTCGAACCTGTAACCTTCAGATCATGAGCCAAGCACCTATACCACTCAGCCATTGAGGCAGTCAACCTTTACCGTTGGTTTGGTGACTTAAATGTCTTAACTACAGCTTATTCAAGCTGTAATAACAACATTTAGGTCACCAACCAACAATTTTACCTTGTTGTAATATGCTACTGGCCATAAATTTTGCAAAATAATGCCGCTAAAAATCGAAGGGGAACTTCCTGTCGGAGTTAATGGGCAGGGCCTAGGGAGTCAGTGGGCTGGGCCAGCAATTGATCAATGAACTTAACCCTTGTCATGCTGAATTAAAATCCCACACATAATTGCTTTAAAGGACTGACAGCACTGGAAGGTCTTAATGAAGGTCAGTTTTCCTTTAGAAAATTGATTATTTAAACAACTATTGATGAAAGGGGACAAGCAGGAGGTGTAGATCAAGATCAGACTGCACTTATGTGCAGGCTGATCTTTGTCTATTACACCTGCCATAGTAGGAATATTTCGGGTTCAGTATGATAATGGTTAAAAGTATCTATATCAGCATGACAAGGATTAAAGATGAAAACCATTGAAATACATAATTTAACAGAGTGGAAGCATGGAAATGAATTTTAAACGGGTTTCATAATGATAGGGATTGTCTTCTGAACTGTACACTACAGACCAAATAATGTTAGTTAAGAACTGAAGTACTAGATTGTGTATTGTAGATCAAATAATTATTGAACTGATTTTTCCTGAATATTCCTTTTTCTGCATTTTTTTTTTTTTTTTGTCTGGAATGGTTATGAAAATTAAGAGAATGCTTCCTAACAGTGGATGATAATAGATTCATTCAAAAGCCTATAGTTTCACAAATTTTTAAAAATACTTTAGATGAAATAAAAAATGTCCTTTTATTTTGTGGAAATAACGTTTCAAAATACTTAAAAAACTAACTTAAGAAATGATTTCTAATCTTTGAATAATTTGATTATTTCTAATTATTTGACAAAATTGACTTGTATAAAATTATCTCCTAAATGTACAGAATTGTTAAGGTCAGTGATACAAAGCTTATGACATCATAATGACTGTAATTACATCTCTTATACCAAGAAATAGTGAAATAATAAACCCTTAATTCCCTTTTTCCATTCAAAGTTAACAGTGAGAAAAGTGAATCTTATAAACTGAAAACTATGCAACTCATATTACGACAGTTTTCCATATGTAAAAATATCACACTTCAGTCACAACACTTTTATACAAATAGATTTTAAGCCATCTGATGAAGGAAAGTGATGTTAAAATTTTTACACCATGTGTATAAGTGATAACGAATATCAGTAAAGCGAAAAAAAGATTTTTTAGAAATTGTGAGTTACAACAGTTTTCCATTCAACCCTCAATATGTGTATGTTCAAAAGCATTTTACAGAAACAAGAAAAATACAAATATATATATAGAGAGAAATGTATGCACACACAGACACGCTAAGAGAATACGAAACAAATAACACATGAAAATACTCATGACATCTAGTATCATAAGCTAGCTAAGAAATAGAATAACATTCTTTGATAAAGATATGTCATAAAAAAGGACCTATAGGGAGTTGGTTAAAATTTGATCAATTTTTGTATACCTGTAAAAATAAGCAAGTCTTCAGTGCTTTCTTAAAAGATATAATTGTTGGTGAACAAATTTTTAATAGAACCACCAAAGAAACATTCTTGGTAAATTTGGTCCAAATTGGCCCAGGGGTTAAGGAGGAGAATATTTTTAAAGAACTATTTCATGATCTCTCTGACTTTTAAGCCCCGCCCTGCCAAGGGCCTCTTTTTTTGGCCTTAAATTTTCAGGACTAAGTTTTGAAAAGGGTCACCCAAGGAACATTCCTGCCAAGTTGGGTTGAAATTGGCTCAACGGTTACAGAGGAGAAGATTTTAGAATTGTTGACGACTTCTGACGAATGACACGCAACGAACACAGGGTGATCACAAAAGCTCATCTTGAGCACATTGTACTCGGGTGAGCTAAAGAGAGTTATTTGGCAACCTAAACATTGTAATTTCAGCTTGAATAAGCTGGGGTTATGACATTTAAGTCGCCAACCAATGAAAAAAGTTTGTAAATATGGCCACCTATGTGGTTCAAAACTTGTGTCTGGCCTAAATGAATGAATTCATTGGTGCACTGGTCATTTGATTAACAGCTGCAATTGATTAGTTGTTGCCAATGATCCAAGGGAGTGCCTGATTACTCAGGTCACAAAGGTCAAAGTGACATATAAACTTTAATTGAAAACGTTTTCCTTGCTCTAGCTCATTAGCTATTTGACCTAGGACTTCAAATCTTAATATAAATTATCCATGGAGGTGTGGTAATGTAGGTCAAAGGTTAACTATGTTACTGAAATGAAAAAATGTTGGTGGGGGTATAAGTCCACTTCGTGACAATTCTAGCTGTTCTCTAACATGGATAGAGATCAAGATGTAAAAAAATCTCACATCTTAAAAAAGTCTTGAAAAACTATTACTGACCATCATTCTCAATCAAAAATTGCTCTTTTATCATTCATATGAACTTGTACACATATAGAAATGAAAATCATATTGGATAGTAAATAGTGTGACAAAAGACAAAATTTCTCGCAAAAAAGTATCACAGATTAAGATTTTGGATAAACTTTTTGTACTTGAATGCTCCTATGTTCATGTTCTGTCATAGAATGTTTGGATGTAAATTATTTGTTAAGTAAACTTGGAGGGATAGTCAGTTGGGCTTCAAGAAGTTTTCACCAATAGCCCTCTTTTGCGGGCTTTTGTCTGCAGTAGGAAACATGGTATGTAAGGTAGTGCCCTTACAGGATGGAGCAACTTGGCTGAGCAACCAGAAAAAAAACTGCAAATGTCGCCAGTTAGCATCTGTAACATCACATTTGTCTTCATGCCAGACAAATTGAAACAGTGGAAGAGGTCGTGAAAATATTGCACTTTACGAGGACCTGTTCGAATTTCTGACAAACCTGGTGGCGGAGCAGTATGGTAAAATAAGGACAATCGAGGTCCTATATTGCCTACCTGAATATGATGGCTCATGGCCTTATGATACATATAAATATCAAAGGTAAAATGGTTTTTGAGAAGATTTTTTTCAGCTAGACTATTCGAAGAATAGGAGGGCTATTACAGTCATCTGGGAGTTGGCGTAATTTTTTGTTAAACCTCAGGCGCAACTGTTATATCACAGTTTCTACAAATGCTATTGCCCTGAAACTTTGCACATACTTTTATGGCAAAATTATCAGCCTCTAGAATAGATACAGATTCATTTCTCTGACATTCATTTCAGTGGCATTTTAACTCCTTTAGGATTTAGAATTTTCTTATTTAAACTTACGTGCAACTGTCATATATCTATAATTCTCTTGCTTTTACTTTGAAACTTTGCACAATTCTTTGTGACCAGTATATCATCTTTTAGACAAAGATTCATTACTCAGACATTCAATTCAATTGGAATGTTAATCTTTTTTGGGCTTAGAAATTCTTGATTGAGTTGGGTATTATGCCTAATATCGACATTACTCTTACTACCCAGCACTAAGAATAGGTGAGCATTGCTGTCCTCTCCTTTACATATCCAAGATCCCAAAACATATGGCTTATTTACAGATTGGAGTTATTCTTTAAAGTATTTTGGTAGAGGGTTAATGATCAATAGTATATTTTCAATTGTCTAGGATCTAGGACTTATGAATCCGGACAAGTTTTAAAATTTCTTCTTTATTATTTATAAATAAGTTTTTCAAGTCCTTTTATTCCTAGGTGAATTCAGGGATCTTAAAGACGAGGGTTAATTTTCAGAGTATGCTAATTCTTTGAAGTATTTTGATAGAGGGTCATTACAGATGATGATATGTACTAAATATCAAAGCTCTAAGAGGAGATTTTTTTATAATTGTTTACAGATGGACGCCGGGCATTTACCAATCACAATAGCTCACCTTAAGCACGTTGTGCTCAGGTGAGCTAAAAATGTAGAGGGTCATTAGGTGATGATACATACCAAATATCAAAGCTCTTGAGCAAATGGTTTTGGAGATATTTCAAAGATTTCCCTTGTAAAATCAGGGATCACACAGGAAAGGGCTAATTTTCAGAGTATGGTAATTCTTTGAAGTATTTTGGTAGAGAGTCATTACAGATGATGATATGTACTAAATATAGAAGCTCTAAGAGGAGATTTTTTTATAATTGTTTACAGATGGACACCGGGCATTTACCAATCACAATAGCTCACCTTAAGCATGTTGTGCTCAGGTGAGCTAAAAATGTATCAACTTAGGCATAGTCTAAAATATAGTAAACCCCCGTATATCTGTAAAATCTCAACTGCAATTTCATCTATGAGAGACACCTCAGTACAAACCCATTCAAGTAAGATCAAAATTAATGTCACTCCAAACAGACTCAGAAACTTGTTCATTACAAAATTCTGAAAATCATACAATCCCAATAAATGTTGACATCTTGGTTGAACATCTACAGAAGCATATCTCCTGAAAAGATCCTTCAAAAATATCAGAACATACACTACGGCTGAAAATTTTGTCGTCTTTTACCAATTCCATATACAAAAGGGATGTCAAGGCCCCGAACCTAGATCAGCCAGCTCGGTGCACAAAAAAAAAACACCTAAAGCTAAAGGCAGGAGAACATCTTTCCTTCCAAGACCAAAGATTAATGTGATGACCTCTGGTCTGAGGCGTTTGGTCCCCCATACAAATTTGTGTGTCCGATGTCACAGCCTGGGGTCATCACATACCGCATATTATTGGATCAGGCAGCCATTTAGATAATTAAATTCAATATTAATAATATAGACATATTAAACCTCAACTCTGGTCGGCTAACGGCCCAAACTTTATCAGAAATCAAGAGATTTTTAGATCTAAATAGTACCCCCATAATCAGTATCCAGGAAACTAATTTTTCTGGGGAAAAAAATTCAAAATATACCTGTATATATCTTGAGTATTTCATTAAAATACACAAAAGCACCAAAAATTAGATGATTTAAAAGAAAAAGCTTTTAAAAAGTACATGTATTATGGAAAAATCTTTTAGGTCTTAATTTTCAAAACTCAAAATTATAGGGCATCATAGATTTATAGCCTTTTTCCATAATTGAACAAGTTTTTGGCAGCCTTACTTTGTCTCCATATAAATTAGGGAAGTTTTATTAGGGAAATTTATAGACCCTTTCTTCTTTCTATGAAAAATGGGTTGTGCCTGGTTAAGGCCCAAATACATCAAATACAACTCCAATGGGAATCACTCACAAACAAAAAGGTCTACTAGAAGATGTTTTAAACAAACTATGAAGAATTTTAAAGATTTCCATCTTTGTTGCAATGCAAAATTGGATGAGCCATTCAACCCACAATGTGACCCCAGGTAATCATGTGAAAAACACTTGCCTGAGGTGATTCTAAAATGCTACATACCAGTACCAAGTATCTATGGTTTCAGAGAAGAACTTGCATTTTTTCATTATAAAGTAGGGTTCACCTAAGTGGGGCCAAAGTATGACCAAAGGAGCATTATAGTAATAGGCTTGGTATAGGGCCCCAAGGACTGTGGCATACAGAATATCAAAGTTCTCAATCTTTTAGTTTCAGAGAAAATTTTCAAAACTCTGTTCAAATAATGTTCAACCTTTTTGTGGCCCTGGCAACTATAATTAAGGTTGGATCTCAATTATTTGAACAATTTTGGTAGAGCATCTCAAAAGAAATATACCTGCCAAGTGACATTAAGTTTGGCCAACTTATTCAGGAGAAATTCAGAGAAATAGTTGAAAGATGCATGGGGATGACAAAAATGGACAATTGGCCATAACAAAAGCTTACCTAGAGCACTTTGTGATCAGGTGAGCTAAAAAGTGAAGAAAAAGACATATACATTCATAGATTTTAATTTTATTGAAACAGACATATGCTGATCTATAAGTTGAAAATATGCATGAATATTTAAAATAAACTATCTATGGATCTTGATAGTGGTGTTATAAAATTATTAGTAAATATATTTATACTTGAAAATAAAAAACCTGAGTTCAAAACTATGCTCAACCCTTACCTAAAAACAACCAATTTTATCAAGGTATTTTATTTGAACCCACAAACCTAGATGTAGAACCCTACATATTTCACCACATTCCCACACAATTACATTTTCAACAACCCTTAACCCTTCCCTGTTTTTCAAAATTTTAGACCTGTCCAAATTCAAAGGTTTTGTAGACAAAAATTCAAAGTGGATTTAATCCGAAAAATAACCTTCAGTAGGTTAGAAATTATTGTTGAAAAAGAAGAAATTGCTTGTCACAAGCAATTTCTTTTTCCACAATAATTTTTCATGTATAAAATCACAGGGACATAAAACCAGGGATGAAACAGGAAAGGGTTAAGAAAAAAAATTGGGTGAAGTTATCTCCCTTTGACAATTCTATAAGTACATAGGGCGTTATCTTCCGATAGGTGGCATTTTTCAAATACTGACCTGTCTAATTTGAGCATTCTGGGTGGTGTAATTCGTGACAACTCGGCTGATTCCATCGAACTACATTCAAAATGTCAGTGCCCATGAATTGCACGCTTCATAATCATGATACCTGTTCTTGGAGCACAGGTAACCCATAAATGCTCTTGCAATTTAAGATATTTATTTTCTTATTAATTTGGGACGACAGTTAAGTTTGATTTCTCCACAGTTGTAGTTTTTATTGCAATTATCCACTTGCTACTTTTTGGCGATATAATATGGAGTTATGCGTACTACGTAGTAATATTTATCCCAATCTGGATAAGTGATACAGTCCCGAAGACAGGTCAATCTTCGGAGAATATGAGATGCGCAGACAACAGTACATAGGGTTAAGTTATGATAGTGAAATACCTTGAAAATCAGATTAATCCTTTCTATATACCACAAAAATAAGTGTATCCCAAGGTCAGTATAAATTCACCACTTTTGTCTGCATCTTGGTAATATAATAGAATCTTGTACTAAATACAATATCAATATACAGTAAATTATCTATTACAACAATATTGGTCCATCCATCTAACAACTTCTGATAAGCCCTCACCAGTCACTGCACTTATTTCAACAGATTGGACAGTTTGAGTACTTTGATTCATAATGTCACGTAATCGGAAAATGCTGTCCACTTCATTCATACTCATCTTTTCTGGCATATCTCTATAAAGATAGAAAATATTTGGCATTCAGGGCATTTCTGATTACATGAGCTCTTTGTATCCCATTACGGTAACCAGATGACAAAATTTTAGACTGGTCTAAAGTGAAAGATGTTAAGGAAATTAAAAAAAAATCTTATGAGGTGGTAAACACTGTGGATAATGAAGTAATTGCTTGTAACAAGCAACTTCTTTATTTTTCACAATGTTTCCCAACAGCTTTTTTCTTAAAGCCTCAAAAGGCATCATTGGGTGCTGTTGGAATGGGTTAAGTGAACAATTACCGTAGCAAGTGTCTGTGTCAAAAGTACTATATGTACATAAAAGGTAGTAATATTTGTACATGTACACAATCCCTTGTAAAATGTTCAGTTTGTAGATTAAGTTTTGGACAGACTGAGATTGACACTTGAAGCTATAGAATCTGTGGTCTGTACAGTGTGTAACTGCCAAATTAAAGATGTGACCTTGGTTTAGACATGTTGAAATGAATTTATTACAATGTCATAATGCAAGCAGATTAGAATGACAGCATAGCTTATTTCCCCCTTTTCCTGATAGGAGTCTGAGACAGATAAATTTACAAGTACTTTATATTGAATGTAGAAAAAAACACACATATACAGGTAAATTCCTGCACAACATCTTTCTGTACTCAAGTTTTAAAAGCAGGAATACTATATACACTTAATCATCTGCATTTTATTTGTGGAAGTAACTTTTTTTCTGAGGTAAAAGGCAGCAGAACAAAAATGTACATTATCAAGATTTATGTATTGTGAATCTGGTCATGTTGTATTCAAGGAGCCCCAAAGATATTACAGATTTATAATATTCAATGATGTCATATATTAAAAACTTGTGATAGAAGAAGAAATTTACTTTAACAAGCATTTTCTCTTCCTTAATCATGATGTATTCTGTGGAATTATCAATTTTAACTCACAATAATTTTAGAGTTACTAACACTTTTTGGAAATGATACAAAATAAAATGAGCATTTAAAGCTTGCAGTCATTCATTATTTAGAAAAATTTAACAAATATTATATCACTGGAAATTCTTCAAATTACACAGTAAAATCTGACCAGAATGCACCAACAATACTTGAAGCTGGACAAATATCACTTAGATGAACCAGGCATTGCAATAAGAACGGTGCTCCGAAAATATCCTATTTTTGAACATGAGAAGTGCAAGTAACATTCCCAAAACATGTAATACATACAGTAAAACCTCAGGGGCAAGGGACCTGAGCATTTTATACAAACTAAGCGTAGTATAAACCAAAATGAAGGCAGACAATTTGCTATCTCAGATACTCGAAATCTGGAATAGTCTTGTTATATCCCCCATTTAGGGCTTAATTCTAAATTGGTTATACCTTGAAACAAAATTCAAAACGAGCGTTTGCAGATCTATAATAAAGGAAAATACATGTTGAAAATTACTGATATTTTCATCACATTATCGCCATGACTCTATTGGCATTTTGTTTGAACACAGTGCAAGTATTATACATATATCATTCATTCATAACTCAGAGTAGTTTCTCTTTCATAATTGTATCAAATCACTAAGAGTGTTCTTTTATCAAAATTACCAAATTAAGGACCAACGACTGAAGAAAGCAACTACAGATTAAAATAAAATGGTCAGAACATCTAAAGAAGAGAATGATATTTTATGGGAGAACGGCAATATAAAAGAAACTAACGACAATAACTATGGGAACCATCACTTGATTAATTCTCCATTATTACAAACCAAAAAGCCCATAATAATCGATACATACAAATCAGAAGGTGTGAAAATCTAGTTAAGTGGTGATTTGTAAGATAGGATATAGCACACCTACAAATTAACCAGGAGTTTGTGCTAAAACCACACTTGAAATTGGCTACAAACTACTGACGTTTGAATTAGAAAGAGATTTTAAACAAAGTTAAAGAAGGAACAATATCTAGACTGCATATAATTATTAAAAGGAGCACATATCTGCGAACAAGTGACATTTGATTTAGCAGGTTCTACTGTACTTTATATCTGAAGAAATCATTTAGGCCAAATTAGATTCATATTATAGACTTTAATAAATTCTATGAAATAGAACAATATCTGGTGTAATAGCTGCTGCCTTTCATCCAGTGCCAGTTAATGTTCAACAGCAAAACAGTCAACTTACATTTTGTTCAAGATTATAAGTACAGGGACTTTTGATAACTTTTCTGAGGCAAGAACTGACAACAGCTGTATACATGCTCCACTGGTCTGCAGTCTATTGGACATATCTATAATGTACTGAAATAAAGTTACAAAATATGAAAGGAAAGACAAAAACTACTTATTAGAACACATTAAGATTAATAAAGTTCTGTCAATCCTGCTGGTAACATGGCCTCTATCGATGTCGATTGTATGCATAGCATCATTTTTAAGTTACATTGCCACATCTGGTGTATCTTAACATCACCGCCTACGGTTTCTAACACCTGTATTACCACAACCTTGGATCTGAACCACCAGCTACTCATGATCCAATTATAAACACATATCAAGTTCATTATCATCAGACACTTTGAAAGACAATTTTATCCCATTACCACACAATACATTGTTTTGACACACTGAAGAAATACATATTACAACATTGTTGGGCATGGAGAAACCATTTTAAAGAAAATTGAAGTGTCACCTGCAACCAATTTGATTTTGCACAAATCTTAACATTTTTTTGTCATTGATCTTCATCAGCAGTTTTGCTTATAGATTTATTTGACCCATTACCAGACATCTAAATTTTAGACTGCTCCAAATTGAAGGGAGTTGCAGATGACAATTTAAAGTTTATTAGATTTTAGATTTTTCAACTTTCTGGGTAGAAAATATTGTTTTAAATGAAGAAATTGCTTGTTATAAGCGATTTCTTCATTTTACAGAATATTTTCCCAAATGTTTTCCTTGAGGGGCGACCAAAAGCGTCACCGTGTGGGAATGGGTTAACCCTTTACTAGACGACAAAATTTTAGATTAGAAAAAGTAAAGTTATACTAATCTGACAATCAGGCATTACAGACAGATACATGGGATCTACATACTATTATGTTTTAATTTATCCATATTTGCTTTTTATCTAAAAAACTATCTATAGGCTTATAAAATATTGTTACAGTATAGATATAAGCTCTCCTATTCCTAGCATTTGTTACCATATTATTTATGCTGCACTCTAAATCAAGTAGGTTCAGCTGTTCAATCTCACCGAGTATCTCGAATGCATCTAAAGGCCTGTATCGCTCCACTGACCTGATTTACAATCTCACTTTTTGACACCCCTCAAGTAAAAAGTTTTGGAAAAAACATTATGGAAAGTGAAGAAATTGTTTTTTTACCATAACTGCCCTACAATCTTTGTAGTAATTCTGCCATATTGGTCCCATACACCCTCCCACTTCCCGCACCGTCACTTCTTGCTTCCTTCCTACCAACACATTCACCAGATTTGTGCCAACCTAATAAACCAAGATGTGTAATTAATCCTACTCATGCTGAATAACATCAAAAGCTGAAAGCATAGACAAAGATTATGTCTATGAAGCTAGCTGTAGTAATAAAATTCTAGGTTCAGCAGAACAAAGGTATATCAATATGATTTAAACACTATGAGGGTTAATTGCAAGACTGTTCTAAGAGTTTATACTTTGTATAGACACTTAGAACAATATCTTAACCCATTCCCACACAACAAAGTTTTAGACTGGTCCAAATTGAAAGAAGCTGCAGACAATAATTTCAAGTTGACAGAATTCTATTTTTCCCATCTTTTTGGATAGAAAACATTGTGGATAATGAAGAAATTGCTTGATACAAGCAATTTCTTCATTTTCCACAATGTTTTCCACGGCCATTTTCTTTAGATGCGTAAAAAAGAGGGCTTGTCTGGGAATGGGTTAATTAACCCTGGACATACACATGGCATTTCACACAGTTATACATGCTTACCATGTAGACTCAGATCAGTCTCCTACTCTATGTAGTTATATTAGAGCTCTGTAGATAGGTAGTGACTCCGAGTTTTTCTTGGCAATATGCAAATATTCTATGAAGAGAACCATGATAGTCCTACATGACTCACCTGAATTCAAATCCCCAAGTCTGAAAACATTTTGCCCTATATTTTCATTAATATTGAGCCAAATTTGAGGACCATTGGGGGTAAACAAAGACTGTAACAAAAGAAATAGTAATTAAGATCCATGTTCTAGCTTTTCAGCTTTTAGAGGTCATACTTATGACCTGACAAACATTCTGACCAAGTTTCTTTGTGATTACAAAAACAGTAGTCCCTAGAGAGCGAACTGTTGACACAAGAGGATAGACATTCAATAATCACAAAAGCTCACCATGGGCAAGTTGTGCTCAAGTGAGCTTTATACACTCTGTTAAGGTCCTGGCTGCATATTCTCTTTAGACACAAACATAGGCTCGGCTTTAATACTTTAACCCTTTCCTGTTTTGCAAAATTTTAGACCTGTCCAAATTCAAAGGTTTTGCAGACGAAAGTTTTAAATGTATTTACTAGAAAAATATTCATTTGTTAGGGTAGAAAAATTGTAGAAAAAGAAGAAATTGCTTATTACAAGCAATTTCTTCTATTTCTACAATGTTTTCTCAATTGTAAAATCAGAGGGACGTAAAAATCAGAGATTAAACAGGAAGGGTTAATGTAAATGAAATAACCACAGGTGGTTCTAAAAATGTTTCCTAAGAGAAGAGTTTTGTTGGCATGATGTTTAACATGACTTTGAACAACCTTTCAGTTACATGTATATAAGGGACACTCTAAAGTTTGTAGAGATAGCCCGTCTCTTTATAACTTGTTTGAAATATAAGAATTTTATTCATCCAAGACTTTCAAAATATGTAAAGTGGTGTCTGCCTCAACAATTTTTACAGCAATCTACCCATTCCTGGAACATCACTCAGTACAGACAGTTCTCCCTATCACTAGTAGACTACATCAAGATTAAGGAATGTGCCCTGCCAGCATTTCCTGTGGTCTTGCGCACAACCAAAAGTCACAGGTGGACATGTTATCGATCAAAAAACATTAAATATTACATAATTATGATTTTATGTTTTGCACAGGTGTGTAATGACACCGTCACCTTCAGATGAAACCCAAACCTTATTTTTAGCCTTAGAATTAGGTTAAAATGATAGATCAGGTATCATCACCTGTAACTCTCGTTAAAATGACGTAAGTCACATTTAGCATATTTTTCTTTATTTACGGATGTAAGTGTAACCTGACTTTGTTTCTGCTTGTCAGTGAGCAAATGGGTTGTCCTACATGTGTAGATCATAACCCTCTTCATGCTGAATTATATTAACCCTTGTCATGCTGAACCCGGAATATTCTTGTTTTTGCAGGAGGTCTAGACAAAGATCAGACTGCAGATAAGTGCAGTCTGATCTTTGTCTAGACCTCCTGTTTGTCCCTATATAGCTAGAATTGTTTATACCATTAGTTTTCTAAATAATTACCAACCAGAAGTGAGAGTTTTCTGTTCTTTCAGTCCTTTGATTTCAACATAATTTTGTGGAGGATTTTATTCAGCATGACAAGGGTTACTATATTAACCCTTGTCATGCTGAACCCGGAATATACCGGTTTGAGCAGGAGGTATAGACACATAAGTGCAGTCTGATCTTGGTCTACACCTCCTGCTTGTACTTTGCCTGCCAGAAAAGTAATGAAATTGGTTTTAAAAAGAAATATTGATTATTGAATAACAAGTACTATCAGTGCCCTCAACCCTTTGACTTTAATTCAATTTCCATAAGGGATTTTATACAGCAAGACAAGGGTTAATCCTCTATAGATCTAAGCACCGGAAGTACCAATTGTAGGTCAACATTTCTTTTGAAAATTTGTCGAATAAACAATTCTGGCTTTAGAGGGACAAGCTGGTGGTGTAGACTAAGATCAGACTGCACATTTGTGTAGGCTTATCTTTGGCTATACCTCCTGCCAAAGCAGGAATATTCCAGGTTCAGTATGACAAGGGTTAAGAAGCCGAAGTGATTTTTAGCAGTTTGAGATATACCACCCTATAGATTGCATATTCAATAGATAGAAAAATCATCTTACAGTTGGAATTGTAGCTGGAGCGTCATTCAAGGTCATCAATCCATCCTGCAATGTACCATTTGCTTAATACATGTTAAGAAAATAAATGAAAAATCAAAGAGATTATAAAAAGAATGTGGTTGTGGACATTAGGTTAAGTCATATCTGATTTTGGCCCTGCTCAGAATGTAGAGCAGCAGTGCTAGAAATCTGATGGTTGTTGGTTCAAATCCACTCTAACTTTTCCTCATGGGTTTACTTAAAGAATTTCAAGATAATTATACATCCTGTTGGAAAGCTAAGCTTTAAATGTTGGCTAGAGGGTACTAATCAAAACAAGAGCACCCCCTACAGGTGCCTATGCTTGGCTGTTTGGTGCTGGATAGTGGACAAAATGCATCTAGAGTTATCCCCCTTGATAGTATAGGTTGCACTTTTGATAGTGAACAAGTGTACCAAGTTTCAAATAAAAGCCTTTAGTAGAACCAGAGATATCACAAAATATCAAAAATTTGGCATGACAACGTCAACAATGACAACAAAAAGGCTATAGCAATACCTTGGGTTTTCTCGAAAACAGCGGAGCTAAAAAATGTCAAGTGTTAACAGTATAACTGCTTATAAGGAATTCATTATCTCCTTTCTTTCTGGTAGTCCTTTGAAATAAAGACAAACTTGGAACTTTTTTCTTTTAAGAATGATGATGAACAGCACTGTACTCAAATCTTAACCCTTTCTTGTTTAATCCCTGATTATTATGTCCCTGTGTTTTTACACTCGAGAAAGCATTGTGAAAAAAAGAAGATTTTGCTTGTAACACGCAAATTGTTTTTATTCCTAAATATTTTCTATCATACTGGTTTTTTTTTCGAATAAGTTCGACTTTAAATTGTCGTTTGCAAACCTTTTATGTTAGGGCACATAAAATATTGTATTAGGTAGGGAAAACATTAAGGTACGAATTGTGTACTACCATTGTCAAACTTTATAAAAATCCATTTGATCGACAAAATCCTTTAAATTCTTGAAAACAATAAATGAACATATTTCTTATCAATATAAAAGATACAATAAGACTCCAATCGTTTCAAAAACAGTGTTTTTCCTACAGAGGTTGGACCAAGCAGTAGACACATAACGGCAGCTTATATCATCAACGTACATATATTATTTAAATGCGAATTTTCAGCGATAAAGGAATCTTTTTTATTGAAAACGCTTTTGAATATCGAAGTTTGGTACTATTCAGTTAAACAATTGCATCGAACTTGTAATTCTTTTCGTGGTTTCCAATACCTTTAATTCGATGCATTAAGCGATGATTATTACGAGATACACCGAATGCGTCCGTTTGTCATCGGATAGTTCCGTACATCGGTTTATAATTTCAAGCGGAAATGAACGAGTTCTCCCGAACATCATTGCATAGCAATTATGTCAACAACGTAAATGCCCTGTCATTTATGTTGCAAGCCGGTTGAAGAAGCAAAGAAAATAGATATAAAATATCAGGTATTAAACATAATTCCAGTCAGACTTAAGACAGAATGAAACGACAATCCACACTTAATAGATCTTCTCTTTTATCCCCAATATTTCATATATCACATTACTAATCATTTACTAGACTAGTTGTTCATTCTAATGAACTCTCCAGTGTCAATGAATAAACTAATTTGTATCATTTAACCAGGCTTACATTTTTTCACTGTTTGAAAAGGAGAATTCAATTGTTAAACAACAACTCCCTTTTCATAAGTTTTTCTAAGCTTAACCCATTCCAAGTTCCAACACAATGATATATATTGACGCCCCCCCCCCCCCCCAAGAAAAATTATTGGGAAACATTGAGGAAATTGAATGTTCGTTTTCCACAATTTTCCTGAAAGTTGACAAAACATAAGATATCATCAACTTAAAATTGTCGTCTGCAACTCCTTCCAACTACGACCAGTCTGAAATTTGGTACTTGGTTAAGCTTTTTTATTTCTATTCTAACTCACTACATTTTGGGTTCAGCACCTTCTTTAAATTTGGATCATTCATAAATTTTGATGTCTAGAAAAGAGTTAAAATATAGCAAGCTTCTTTTCAAATTAACAGAATATTGCAATTTTATTATCCTAAATAGAAGTTGATTAATCAAATACACTAACTGTTGACCTACTGTATCTTGACCAATGGTAAGCTTTCAACTTTTGGGGAGGGGTGGGGTTGTCCCATACTGACAACACAATTTTAGACTGGTCCAAAAATTCAAAGAAACTGTACAATTTTCAAATTTCTCGTCATTATGTATAGAAAACATTGTTGATTGATAGTCACAAGCAATTTCTAAATTTTGCACAATGTTTTGCAGCTTTTTTCTTGTGAGGCTCAAAAAAGCGGGATTGTATAGAAATAGGTTAAAAGTTGAAAATGTCATTTTGTGTGTTAATATACAAAAATCTGCAGTAGAGTAATATGTACTGAAAAATTGGCCATTTTTGTGGCCATGCACATAATTTCACATAATTTCTGGGTTCACTTGGTTTTCTGACCACAACTTTAACCTATTCCCACACAATGACTCTTTTAAACGCTTTTAAAAGCTTTGGAAAACATTGTGGAAAATGAAGACATTGCTTGTCACAAGCAATTTCTTCATTATCCACAATGTTTTCTACCCCAAAATACTAAGATTTTCAAAATTTCATCAACTTAAAAATTTCGTCTGCAACTTCTTTCAATTTGGACTAGTCTAAGATTTTGTTGTGTGGGAATGGGTTAAACAGTGCAATAAAGATTAAACCTTTCCTTCTTTACACTATATTATGCTATATTAAGACTATTACATGTCAATTTCAATAGGTATCAGTACTATTATTTAACTGATGAACAACAGACAGCACAATACTGTTTTTTTGATGGGTGTCAAAATTTC
Organism: Fragum fragum; assembly: GCA_946902895.1. NCBI lineage: Eukaryota > Metazoa > Mollusca > Bivalvia > Cardiida > Cardiidae > Fragum > Fragum fragum. Next base: position 6,914,568 of record OX336373.1, read on the forward strand.
ACTATTTGATACCCCAGATGTTTCACTTATTAGCAATTTGCAACCAAATAATAAGTATTTACTAATATGTTGATTATTTATTCAGGTATTATGTACGCCGTCAAACAAAGAGGTTATGAAATGTGAACAAATTATCTCAAAAGATATTTTTCCAACAGATTGAATTACTCAGATAATTGCCCTAAAATCACTCTCAAGGAATATTTGTTGATTATTTATTCAGGTATTACGTACACTGTCGAATAAAGAGGTTATGAAATGTGAACAAATTATCTCAAAAGATATTTTTCCAACAGATTGAAATACTCATATAATTGCCCTAAATTCACTCTCCAGGAATTTTTGTTATTTATTCAGGTATTACGTACGCCGTCAAACAAAGAGGTTATGAAATGTGAACAAATTATCTAAAAAGATATTCTTCCAACAGACAGAAATACTCAGATAATTGCCCTAAATTCACTCTCCAGGAATTTTTTGTTATACCCAACCAGCTTGATGTCCAATTTTTCTCAATACATGTATAGGTGTTTCACTACCTATTTGATATATCTATTTCATACCTATCTTCAGTAATTCATTTTTTCTTAAATGTTCATTATGGATAAGCTGTATTTTTAAAAAGATTTTGTATTTGTTTTGTAAGAAAAATTGATGCATACAAAGTCAATATGAACGGAGATCTCCGAGGTTTATAAATAGGAAGAGATATCGATTGGAGACAAGATGTGTTTGTGAAACAGTATGCCCCCGAAACAGGAATTCTTTAGAAATGGGTGATTTTTTTTTTATTTTCTTTTTTCATTTTTCTTTGTTTTAGGGAAAAGGGTTAAAATTTTGACCCTGACCTTGATGAAATGACCTTCCTCAGTTGCCCCTTGTTGAGACCTATCTACATAACAGATATATGAATTGTAACTTAACTAGGGGTTGAAGTTATAGGAAAATGTTTAGTTGACAGGTTAAATTTTTGAGTAACGTTTTAGGGAAAAGAGTTAAATTTTTTACCTTGACCTTGATGAAATGACCTTCCCCAATTGCGCCTTGTTGAGACCTATCTACATACCAAATATTAGCATTGTAACTTAATCAGGGTTGAAGTTATAGGAAAATGTTTAGTTGGAAGGTCAAGTTTTGCAGATGGACAGACAGACAGACAGACACCAGTAAAACAATATGCCCCCGATCTAATCAATGCGGGAGCATAAAAATAGAAAAATAATCTGTTTTAATATTATATATCCTTGTTGCACTAATTCTAACAATGAACAAAAGATAAAAATTGTATTATACCCTTAACAAATAGAAATTAAGTATTTGATCATTTAATTTTGTTGTAATCAACATTATTATTCATAAAAGTCTTCAAAAACACAATATGAATTAACAAACATTTAATGGTTAAGCATATTATGTCAAATTGAAGTATACAAGACTTTTCACTACCAAAAAGTACCGAAAAATCTTGTTAAGAAAAAGCTGTGTAGGAAAAATCTGAATAGTGAAATATCTGTCATTCTTTTTAGGTATTGTGATCGGTCATCATCCGGCTGTATTCATCGCCCTGCGACCATCCGTCAACAATTTCTTTTAAAATCTTCACCTAGTACACCACTAGGCCAATCAAGCTGAAACTTTGCTGGGATGTTCCTAGCAAGAACCTCTACTATAGTTGTTAAAAAATTTAGTTAAAAAGCTGTGGTTACCATGGCAATCGAAAGCTGAAAATGAGGAAAATCTCTAAAAAATCTTCTTGCGAGAAACCATATGAATCAGAGGTTCAAGTTTTTTCATGTAAAATTTTCTGGTGACTTTCTACTTTAGTAGTTAAAAAATATAGGGCTCTACCAGGGCTTATCCTATCTTACATAGAAATCTTAAAAAAACATATTTCTTTTTGAGAAACCACAAGACCTAGAGGTTCCAAATTTTGCATGTGACATTGTCTGGTGACCCTTTAATAAAGTTGTTAAAATAATACAACAGAGTTCCCATTAGGGCTCTAGCCAAGCACACCCTAGTGGGATGGGCTGTGCAACTGGAAATCAAACCCATACAAACCTTAAATTTATACATTCCATACCCTAAATTCTAAACAAGGTAGAACCCTGATTACACATCTAGAGTTTAATCGAGCAAAATGTATGTAATAGGTAAATTAGAATTCTTAACTTTTTCACTAAGTAAAATGTTTATTGATTTTCTAGGCATAGTCCAGTCAAAGATGAGTGAAACAGGTCATTTTTCAAGACTGTCCAAACAGTTACACAGACTTCTGAAAGAAAATTTCCAGCTTGATTTTGATATCATCACTGGTGAGGGAAAAGTATCTCTTCATGCTGTTGTATTTGCAGTATTTTCCACTTCATTTCGACAAAAATCAACAAAGAGAGAGAGATCAGAAATCCAAGTACCTGGATTTAAACAGAAAGAAGTTGTTGAATTTATTAAGTTTTTGTACAGTGGTGGTGAAAACATTCCTAGTAATGCAACAGCAACTATAAAAGCATTAAATTTGGATCTCATGATCAATGAAAAAATGAAACAGAAAAGGACATCAAAAGAAAAATTTGCCCAAATTAAAAGTGCAGAGTTGAAATATTTGAGAGATTTGACTTTTGAGTTAACAATTCCAAAGTTTTTAGATCCAGGATTCTTTGACTTTGATTTGTTCTTGAGAACTGGTAAAGATATTCATATGTGTCATAAAGTAATTGTCTGTGCCAATTCAACATACTTTGAGCTTATGCTTGCTTCTGGAATGAAAGAAAGTCAAGATGAAATAATTCATCTGCAAGGAATTGAGACAGACATTTTCAAACTGATTATACAATACATGTATACGGGGATGATACAAATAACAGCAGAAAATGGACAGGATCTTCTCTCCAATACAGTTTACCTTCAGATTCAATCTTTGCAGACTATTTGTGAAGAATTCCTTTTAAAGAAGATTGATACAGATAATTGTGTTGAAATGTGGTCACTGGCTAATTTACATAACTGCAAAATCTTATCCAGTGGCTCATGGCTATATATTCTTGATAATTTCTGCTTCATAAACAAACCAAAACTCTTTGACAGTCTCAACTTTGATAGCATATGTAGTTTGCTACAAGACAGTGATTTAAATGTAAGAAGTGAATGTGATGTTGTAAAATTTGTTATTGGTTGGTTCAAGAGAAATGAAACTTCTACTGAAAGTCAACTAACATCACTATTTGAATGTTGCAGATTTAATCTCCTTCATGATAAAGAAATTGAGGATATTCTAGGAAGTAGCAAGTCTCTTAAATGTAGAATTAAGATTTGTGATATTTTGAAAGATGAAATCGAAAATCAACAGAAAGCAGGAAAAGATGTATTGCAAAGAAAAGAAAAAACATTCCTTGTAATAAAACGGAGTTCCTACACAACAGGAATTGAAGTTGCGTGCTATAGTTTATCAAATAAAACTTGGTACAGTCTTAAAACCAACACAAGGTGTGATGGAGGAACAGGTTTTGTATGTTGTGCTTTAAAAGATTCAATTCTAGTAACTGGAGGTACAGCAACACCAAAATATGTAACCCAATATCTAGTGAATGAAGATAAGTGGGTTGATCTTCCAGACATGAATGAAGAGAGATCATCTCATGCTATAGGTCACGTAAATGGTCATGTGTACGTCCTAGGTGGATCAAATGTTTCAGAAGGTGCATTCAACATTGTGTCAAGCATCGAACAGTTTAGTTTTTCACAAAGCCTATGGACAAAAGTTGGAAACATGGAAATTCCAACCTATGATTCAGCTTTTGCTGTCGTAAAATCTAATATATACATTTTTGGAGGCTCCATGGGGGTGTTATCGGGTGTTTACATTAAAGATATTCAGTGCTTTGATACGGTAACCAAAACATGTAGCAAAATATATCACAATCTGCCAACTACCCTTAGCTTGGCTGATGCATGTGTTAACAATTCAGACGTTTACATAACATGCCCAAATGGATCAGTCATTCATTTCAACGAAAACAAAGCACCATCAAAAATTAACCAAACCAACGGTTCTCACCTAATGGGCTATTCTACACTTTACTGCGACAGTTCAGTCTACATCATGGGAGGATATTCGATGGTTGGGGAAACTGATGGAATACAGAAATATGACTTAATTAGAGACAAACAGGTGAAAGTTGACACAAAATTGCCATTTAAAAAGCAGACAAATCAACTATATGCAGTTGTAATGCACATCAGTAGAAAGTTTTTGAGTAATGTTTACCCCAGTCCTAGTGAAAAAAATGCAACAAAAACAAGAGGGTACCTTTCACCTCGCTGAGAACTTTAATCTCATTTTAACTAGGAAGTTTTTGTCAATTTTTGAATTCAAAATCTAATCTAAAGAGATCAGCTTGAACATATGTCTTGTCAAATAAAATATATTTAACCAATTTTCCCTGTAGAAAAAAGTTTGAAAAAAAAAAATGTGGACATTATAGTATATTGTTTGTAACAAGCAATTTCTTGAATTTCCAAAATGTTTTCTACCTCAAAGAAATAATTCTCAAAATAACTACAACAACACGTATAATTAGTATTATTATTCTTTCTTTTTCAAGTACCAACGTTTCGGCATACGCCTTCTTCAGAGTACATAATAATAAAACAAATAAACAAACGTGACGTCATTAACGCTACGTTAAAATAGCGGAAAAATAAATTACGCGTGTAGGAGCGTGCGATTTCGTAAAAATATGGCAATGTATACAAAAACATTAAAATGCCATAAAACATCGAAACTACAGCCCCCATTCATGCTGGAATTCTGTGATTCAGCAGCAAATAAACGATTTGTAGACTCATATAAAATTTTCTAATATTTCACTGTGTTAAACAGGTAAGGATGAAATACAAATCATAAATAAGTGCACATATGTGCAACCTAATACTGATCTATATTGCACACAAAACCAAGCAGAATGAGATACATAGAAGCGCTTATCGGATAATAGATATACTTAAAATCCTATATCAAAAAGTTTGTTTTTTTTTGTTTTTTTTTTTGACTCACAGCTTAACTGTGGATGATAAAAATAACTATAGCTTAATTAACCTTTAATTATGGTGTTTTTGTTACCAACTTGAATATTTTTATATCATGTGAGATTTAACATGGCAGCTTTGGACAGATTGGGAAAGTCAATAGAATTTTCAGAATTTTCTAGTGATGCTGAGGAATCACTCATCAGACAGACAAATAGGTACATATTGACTAAGAACTTTAAATAAAAAGAATTGGATGCACATCATTAAATTCCTTTTTACTTTAAACAAGATGTGTTTTTGAAAAAACTATGCCTACATAACAGCCTTTTTCTAAATGTTACCTTGATAAGTAACCTTGCAACAAACTGATGCCTATAAACGCAAGGAACCTACATCTCAAATATGCATCTTTAACAGTATTTGAATAACAGCAAAATGTTTAGATCTTGCGTTAATTTGATGTTGTTATGTGACCTTGATTGATGACTTTGACCTTACAACCAATGTTTATCAATACATGTACAAGGAATCTATGTCCTAAATATAAGCCATGTATCTTTAAAGGTTATTAAATGATAGCAAAATGTTAATAAAACATTGGCTTCAGTACATGATAACATGAAATATTGTTTCATCCCACTAACACAGGTCTATCTAAATGAAATATAGCTACCAGTTTGGTTTCAGTTTTTATGTCTTTATTTTTTTAATAATCTTTGAGGAAAAGCAGGTAGTGTAGACTATGATCAGACCATATTATGTTTTGATGATGGAGCACAATATTGTACCCAGTCTGTATGTTACATAGGCACTCATCACCCATTAATTTGTACAGTTATATGTAGCTGTTTGTAAACTTCTTATTTGAATAAAGCTATGAATCACAGATTTATTATTATCTTATCTTGTATAAAGGCATGGATTATTTTTGATATTGTGAAAAATTTATTACAAGTTTAGAGTGCAATATCTGCATGATATACTGTATATCTCTATAACAAGATTTACTTGCACTTGACCAAGTTTGGAATATGATAAAGGTACAAGTGATTCCTAAGCTGCCAAATGGTTAGGGTGTCTGTATAGGAAATTAGAGGTCAAAGGTTCAGGTCCTGGTAGAAGCTGGCTAGCTTGGTTACAACTCAGATAGCAAGATTGTTTGCCAGCATTCGGTTAAACCATTACCAGACTACAAATATGCAGTGGTCTAAAGTACAAATGATTGAATTGATTAAATGGGGTTTAACGCTGCTTTTAACAGTATTTCAGTCATATCAAGCACCTAACAATGGACTCCTGGTATTTCTCACACCAGTACTACCACTACATCCTTTCCTAGCCTCCAGCTGCTATCCAACCTAGGTTTACGATTATCCACTCATTGGCAATCAAGTCTTAATTTCAAAATGCTCGATTCCAATAGAATATCTCAAAATAAAGTTGAGAAACTTAATCAGAACTCCAAAATGGTTGGTACATTGAAATAGTTTAACTCATTCCCACTCAATCCCTCCTTTTTACACCCCTCAATAAAATGGCTTTAGAAAACATTGTGGACAAGCAATTTCTTCATTATCCCAAATGTTTCTACCCCAAAAGAAAACGATTGTAAAATGTTCAACAAATTTAAGTTGTCGTATACAGTTTCTTTCACTTTGAACCAGTCTAAAACTTTGTTGTGTGGAAATGGGTTAAAGTCACTTTCAAGATTTATGTTGCTCGTGCTGGCACCTAAACACAGCTTTTTGTAATTTCTCAAGGAAGTACAACCACACTATTCAATCCAAGCTCATTCCATTTGGAAGCACTACTAATTTTGTGTCCATTGATGAAACACAAATGATTTATGTTGCGACATTTTCTGAAACGATTATCAGAATTTTCAGTATCACAATTTAATGAATATCAGTGTTTAACTCATTACCAAACAGAAAATTTTAGACTGGCCTAAACTGGAAGAAGTTTCAGGCGTCAATTGTTACTTTCTTAAATGTTAAAAATCTTCATCTTTTGGGATAGAAAACATCCCAAAAGAAAAAGTAATAAGCAATTTCTTCATTTTCCACCACAAATTGAACATATTCCAAAGCTTTTTTCTTCAGGGGCGTCAAAAAGCTGGACTTTGTTTGTGCCTTAACCCTTTCCCGTTCAATTTTATACTCGAGAATACATTGTGGAAAAAGAAGAAATTGCTTGTTACAAGCAATTTCTCCTTTTTTCACAATATTTTCTACCACATGGGATGGTTTCATTTCAAATAGCATCCGGTTTTCATTGTCGTCTGCAACCTCTTTCAATTTGGACTAGTCTAAAATTTCCAAAAACTGGAAAGGGTTAAGATAGGATTGTGTGTGAATCGGTTAAAGAATGATTACCATATTAATGACCTATCTCTGTCAGGTGGCAAGAAACAAAGACAGAGAATTTGAGAGTTACCGTGTGGTCAAATATCGATTGGTCTAAACTTGCTGGCCTTTTTAACCCATTCCCACACAGCAAAATTTTAGACTTGTCCAAATTGAAAGAAGCTGAAGATGACAATTTTAAATTGATGAAATATTAAATTTTTAGCTCACCTGAGCACGAAGTGCTCTGGTGGAACTATTGTGATCGGTCATTGTCAGTCCGTCCATCTGTCCGTTCAAAATTACAAAAAAATCTTCTCCTCCTAAACTAACCATGGAATTTTAACAAAACTTCACAGAACCGATCCTTAGGTCATGCTCTTTCAAAATACTTCAAGGAATTGAAATCCATGAAGAACTCTGGTTGCCATGGCAACCGAGTGAAAAAACTTAAAAAATCTTCTCCTCCCAAACAGTAAGGCCTAGAGCTTAGATATTTGGTACAAATCATCATCTATTGACCCTCTACCAAAATACTTCAAAGAATTACCGTATTCTGAAAATTAGCCCTCTTCTGGGCAATCCCTGATTTTACATAGAAATAAAGAAGGAAATCTTCTCCCAAACCATAAGGCCTAGAGCTTTGATATTTGTTATACATCATCATCTATTGACCCTCTACCAAAATACTTCAAAGAATTACGGTATTCTGAAAATTAGCCCTTTTCTTTGTGATCCCTGATTTTACATAGAAATAAAGAAGGAAATCTTTAAAAATTTTCTTCTCCCAAACCATTAGGCCTAGAGCATTGATATTTAGTACAATTCATCATCTATTGACCCTCTACCAAAATACTTCAAACAGTTACCGTTTTCTGAAAATTGGCCCTCTTTTTGGCAATCCCTGATTTTACATTGAATAAAAAGAAGGAAAACTTTAAAAATCTTCTTCTCCAAAACCATAAAGCCTAGAGCTTTGATATTTGGTACATATCATCAGCCATTGACATTCTACCAAATTACTTAAAAAAATTAGCCCTGTTCGTCGCAATCCCTAATTTTAGTTAGGAATGAATAATGATATCTTTGAAAACCTTCTTCTCCTAAACCATTAGGCCTAGAGCTTTTATACTTGGTATGTATTGATGTCTATACTTCAAAGCATTACCATATGCAGGAAATTAGTGCTATATGGTGGGATCATCAATATACCTAGGATTAAAAGAGAAATCCTTAAACATCTTATCCAAAATAATTAGACAGAGGGCTTTGCTATTTTGTTTATATCATAAAGCCATGAACCATCATACTCAGGGGAGCGATTTAGGACCATCAAGGTCCTCTTGTTTCATCTTTTCGGATAGAAAACATTGTGGATAATGAAGAAATTGCTTATTCAAGCAATTTCTTCATTTTCCACAATGTTTTCCAAAGCTTTTTTCGTAAAAAGGAGGGATTGTGTAGGAATGGGTTAATAGAGGTAACAGTATAATTTACAGTCTTTACCTTTCTTCTCTCTTTTAATAAATAATCTAAAAAGCTTTAAAAATGCATATAGATAAGTTGTTTTGACTCTTAAACTGTTCCAAATTGATTTCTAATATAGCTCAGATACTGTCAATAATAGATATGACTATTCTGTCTATCAATATTTTCTTTGTTAGACACAATATGTACACCGCTCTTGATAGAATTCTACACCTATAGTCATTTATAAACATCATTTTACGACGCTCCTAATTAAATTAAAGGAGTACACTGGTCTAGCTCCATTTGTCTGTCTGTATTTCTAGCTAGCTTTGACAAATAGCTCAAATTAAAATTTTGAGCCTGTTATGACACTTTGTTACAAATAATTCTCAAAATAACTACAACAACATGTATATTTAGTATTATTATTCTTTCTTTTTTAAGTACTAAAGTTTCTGCATACGCCTTCTTCAGAGTACATAATAATGAAAACAAATAAACAAACATGACGTCATTAACGCTACGTTAAAATAGCAGAAAAATAAATTACGCATGTGCGTGCGATTTTGTAATAATTGGTAATGTTTACAAAAAACGTTGACTTGCCATAGAAACATCGAAGCTAGAGCCCCCATTCAGGCTGGAATTCGATGATTCAGCATCAATTAAACGATTTGTGAACCCATCTAAAAATTTCTAATATTTATTTCATAACACACTGAGTTAAACAGGTAAGGATGAAATACATATCATAAATAAGTGCACCCTAATATGGATCTATATTGCACACAAAACCAAGCAGAATGAGATACATAAAAGTTTTTAAATAACTTTGTTACAAACTACCCGGTAACATGTGCACAAATTGCAGATTGGGATTGATCCGTGTAGTAAGATCTGTATTGTGTTCTCTCTTTAAGTTTCCTTCATCAACAAACAGCCAATATTTTAACCATATTCTATCAGGGGTCGACACTAACAGTGTCCAGGGATCCTGAGGATCCCTGAAAATTGGAAGGGACCTAAGCTATCTCAGGCTAGGGATTCCGTCAGGATCCTTCAATATTTCTCTAGTACAACAGATCTTAATGTATCGACTAATGCTCCTGATTTTTTATTTGTTTGTTTTTGTAGAAAACAATGTGGATAATAAAGAAATTGCTTGTTAACAAGCAATTTCTTCATTTTCCACAATGTTTTCCACCGTGTTTTTTTTTATATGGGCTTAGAAGGAAAGAATTGCGTGTAAATGAGTTTATGTATATCAAGGAGGGATCCCTGATTATCTAGAGGGAACCCTGAAGTAATAACTAGGGATTCCTGTGAGATCCCATTGAACCAAAGTTAGTGTCAACCCCTGTCTGTTGATTTTCAAGTTGATCAGTGTGTTTAACTTCCACACAGGTGTCATTTTTGGCAATGCCATTCCCAGGTTAATACTTGTTTTGCCCCTTTGTCAGGAGCCACAAGCTCCACTCTGTTGGTTTTCTATAACAGTTTCAATCTGGTCTGTAACACCATTATCCTTCAAATATTTGTCCCTGAAATACAAATGTTTCTGTTTCATGAAAAACTGAGATTAATATATTGAGGGCATTTGTTACTTTTAGTGCAACATCGATTTTTTTTTCAACAACAAAAGCTTAATTTTCACAAGTGGTTGATAGCTTATAGCTTTGGTTATTCACTCAATGTAAGGTATATCAATTTTACACCAAAAATAATACTTATTCTATGTTTTTTTAATGCAAGGAAGACAAACTATGAATTTTTTCAGACAAAATCTCTCAAAGCATGTTATTTTGTGTGATTATTTTGTTGAAATTGTCATCTGCAATCTAAAATTTTGTTGTTTGGTGATCGGTTAAGGATAATTCCTGGGATATTTGGTTGAAATCCATCAACAATTTACAGAAAAGAAGATACTTAAAGCTTTCACTAAATACAATATTTTGAAATGAACCCTGCCCCTAATAAGCCATATCTTTATCAAATCAAAATTCTTTCAGGAATCTGATAAGGGGTACCAAAGCATCATTGTGAAATTTGATTGAAATCCAGGAGGTAGATTCTAGGAAGCTCCTCCTTTTTATAACATATGGATATTATCCCCGCAATAAAATCCATTTCTAACATCTGATCACTATCCTTTGAAGGAAACTGATATAGGGTAACCCAAGTATCAATCCTGTAAAATTTGGTTGAGATTATCCTGTAGTTTCTGAGAAGAGTTTATGGACACAAGGAGGACAAGAGCCGTCGGAGACGGATTATGCTCCCCGAATAAGGCTTTTGTCACAAAACTGTATGCCATTATTGGACAAAAACTTCTTATTGAATGCAACTAAAGTTTGAGAGTTCAGTTCACAAGAAATTTGGAAGTTTGACAAACAATGAAGGAATCTGTTTGGCTTCACAGGCCTAATTCTAGTAAAATTCAATATCATTATATGGTAAAGGGTTAAATATTTTACCTTGACCATCAAAGTTATCAATGAAAAAAGTCTCTATACAAAAAATAAAGATTCTAACTTGAGTAGTCTTGCAGAAACAATAGACTGATTTATTTTAGAGTAGGAACTATACAAATGGTAAAGCTACATGGCATTAAGCTCCCTTTTAGCATGGTAGGTTCATTGGGGGTAAAAAAAAATGAAATAAACATTAGCTTGGGCACTTAATAAACAACATTTATGTAAAATAACAAGAAACTTTGGCAATTTGTAAAGGAGGTATATTCGAAAATTATGACCTTGAAAATTTGACCTTGACCAATGACCTTGAACTTAGTACTAACGGAAAGTCCATGTCATAAGCAATGCACATGTAAAATATGAAGGCTATATCACTTACCATTTTATACTTATGGACGATGTTAAAGTAAAAAATTTCGAAATTTTGACTTTGCAAAATGACCTTGAAATATGACCTTGAACCTAATACCAATAGTAAGATCATGTCATAAGCAATGCACATGTGAAATATGAAGGCTATATCACTTACCACTGTAAACTTATAGACAAAGTTAAAGTTATGATTTTCGAAATTCTGACCATGACCTTGACCATGACACATGACCTTGAACTTAGTACCAACAAAAAGGGTTTGTCACAAGCAATGCACATGTGAAATATGAAAACTATATCTGTAACCAATCAAAAGTTATGGCCAATTTAAGTTTTTGCAGCACAAAAAGAGAGCTTACGTAAAGCTTATAACATTAAGGCCCAATATCCCATGACAAGTTTTTTTAAAAGTAAAGTTTTGATAGTTTAAGGTCAAGATCATCTGATTTACTACTCAAATATGAATTCCATAAAATTCTGACTATTAGACTAGGAGAAATTGGCAAAAAACTAATTTTTACATTAAGGCCCCTAAATTATCCATGACGCAACCTTGAATTGAGAAAATTCAAATGAGGTCTCTTGGAAATTTCCTAGGAAGATTATATATGAAGTTTCATTAAATTAGGCCCAGGGGTTCCTGAGATATGATGTCGGACAGACGGACGGACGGACGGACGAAAATTTTTGGGGAGCATAAATATACTGAAGCACGACAGACACGTTGTCATGACCAAGCCCCAGTGCCCTTAGGCCAGTAGCGATTAAAAAAGTGAAAGAAAAGATTTCTAATTTATGATTGCCAGCTGTTCAAATAACAGGCGGATGCTGAAAAACACTGAAACTGTTGACAATAGGGCATTTCTTGGCACATAAAAGGTCACCACAAACATGTTTTACTCCAAAGAGATGAAAGTAAGTATGAAGTATGGAAGATGGTTCCTTGTGGTATCCTATGTATTTTTTTTTTTTTTTCACTTTTGGTTTGAAATGCTTCACAAGGGTCCAAAAAACAATAGTTAACAGTTACTAATTTAATTTTGTCTTACCAGTAAACTGGAAACATGTCACTTATTTCATCTAATGAATAGTGTTTTGCATCAAACTCTTTGAGAATCCATTTCATACAGCCAACACCTAGATCCTGAAAATAAAACCAAAACTAATCAAAGGACTGAAAGTCCTGAGAGCGGTTTTGCTGGCTTATGAGTAACCGCGCTCAATAATGCCAACATGTATCATCAAGATGAGCACCTTAGTAGGATGAGCAGCTGGAGGCTCGATAAGGAAGTAGTGGTAATACTGGTGTGAGAACTACAGGGAATCCATGGTCAGGAGCTCCAGCCGCCCCGATATAAATGCAATACTATTAAAAGTTACATTAAAACCCTATTCAATTAATAATGACCCTTTTACTTATTACCGAAATTGCTATTTTGATTTAATCACAGCGTTTTCTTTAATATTATTTCACCAGTGTGTGAAAATTTGTGATTGTGTGGGAAAAGGTTAAATGATAAAAGGTAAAGCAATCAAAGGTAACATTCAATTCTTTTTGCATTGAGCATATTATCATTACAATTGAAGTTCCACTTACTACAAGTTCAGTCGAATTCGAGGTAAAAGGTTGTTTTACTCGGTGGGGTTAAATCGCGTTAACTTGTAACATATACTGTGTAAATTTGCTCAGTCCTGCCAGGTAAAAACTAACAGTACATGTATTTGCATACTCCACTAACCACTGACCTAGATTCTAGAAATGCGAGGAGATTATTTCTCTCATTTAGACAGTTCATTAAACAATTGACTATGGATATATTACGTTGAAGTTTTAAACCATTTTCCTTGATATTCATGACTGTTGGCATTCAGCAAGTAAGTTATTATTTTTTTTCATCAGCATTGAAACAAGATGGAGGCGATCACATAAATTTTCACTTCAAGTTTATGAGCATGCGTGGAAATGAGTGGAAAATTTGTGAAAACTTGTTTCCGGTTGATCGATGTGAAATACCGGTTTTGTCCTACATAACTGCTAAAAATATATCATAGACCAGTTGCCTTGCATTACTGCTTGCCAAATAAGCCTCAGTTGGGACCTTGAACTTGGGAGAATCCAACAAAACTATACGCATGACACTAGTACTCTTCAAGGGGATCAACTGTGCCAAGTTATTTTGAAATCCATCAATATGTAGAAGATATGCTCTGGATGAGAATTGGACACACATGCTCATCTACCATTTTGAAATTGATCTTGAAATATGACCCTAGAGATCCAAATATAAGATTATAAATTAATATGAACATTATATCCTGAATGGAATAGACAAAGTAGACATTGTTAAGTTTTTTAGATAAAGGTTTGCAGTTAGACAAAATGAAGGAAAAATCTAATAGTTAAACATAATACACATTATATAACACAATCCATTTCATTAACAGATGACCAAATTTAAAGAGGTTGTTTACAATTTTAAGCTGGTGTAAATTGAAAATCAAATTTGGCATTGGGTAGTAAATATTGTGACAAAAGGAGACATCCTTTGCCCTGAGCCAATTCCCCTTTTCTGACAATGTTTTCCACTTAGTTTGGTCAGCATGGGTGAAAATTAATTACTGTACAAGAAAAGATATCATACTCTGTACTTAGCTTATTTTTATATCATTTTAAGATGTACTATAAATTTCATACCCTCCATGCATCTCTTGTTTTGTCATCAATTCTTAACCACTTTTGAATCTCTCTTATTCTTTTCTCTAGCTGCAAAGTGAACATTTGATTCTAAAATCATACACTTTTAGCTAGCAAAGCGTTAGCTTTTGATAGCTTAAGTTAACAGACGAAATTTTGAGGTCTTCTCAAAATTGAACAAGTTCAAACTGCCACCGGAGGCTTAACCACTAAATCCGTTAAATGCCTACGCCATTAAAAATAGTTCTTATGGATTTCAGGCATATTGCAAACTCTATTCAAATTGTAGTGAACTCTGTCAAAAGCACACCATTTAACCCAATCTCAATCAATTCCGCTTTTTAAGCATTTGGAAAAGAGCCTTGTACAAGCAATTTCTTCAATGTCCACAATGTTTTCTACCCAAAAAGGGAAAGTTTTCTAAATTCAACCATGCTTTGCTTGCTTACAGTACTTTCAGTACTTTGATTTTAGTACTGTATTTTGTTCCAATGACATTCTATTGAACAAGATTTTTGTTGATTGAACCCATTACCACATAACAAGATCTAAGACTGGTTTAAATCGAACAAAGTTAGAGAAGACAATTTCAAGTGAGTGGAATTTAGAAAATATTTGCCTTGTAGGGTAGAAAAGCATTATGGTCATTGAAGAAATTGCTTGCTAGAAGCAATTTCTTCTTTGTCCACAATGTTTTCCAAAGCTTCTTACTTGCGATGCATGAAAAAGTGGGGA
This sequence comes from Fragum fragum, assembly GCA_946902895.1. Classification (NCBI taxonomy): domain Eukaryota; kingdom Metazoa; phylum Mollusca; class Bivalvia; order Cardiida; family Cardiidae; genus Fragum; species Fragum fragum. Next base: position 6,929,687 of record OX336373.1, read on the forward strand.
ATGAGTGAACATGTATTTTGCAAATACAATGATGCATTAGATTTACACTACAAAAATGTTTTCATCAAAATTTAGCCTAAAACTGATTAATTTCATATAAACAACTTTCTATCCATTTTTTTTTTTTTTTTTTTTAGCTAGCAAAGCGTCAGCTTTGATAGCTGAAGTTAACAGACAAAATTTTGAGGTAATCTCAAAGTTCAACGAGTGCAAACTGCCACTGGAGGCTTAACCACTAAATCTGTTAAATGCCTATGCCACAAAAAGTACTTCTCATGTAAAACATTCGGAAATATTGCAAACTCTGCATGCAAGTTCTTTTAGGTATTTTAGCTCACTTGAGCACAGCGATCTTCAAAAAAAATTGCAGACAACAATTTCAAATTGTTGAAAATTCTAAAATATCTATCCCTTTAGATAGAAATCAATGTGAAAAATGAAGAAATTGCTTGTAGCAAAAGATTTCTTCGGGGGGGGGGGGGGGGGGGCGTATAAAGGAGGAATTATGTGGGAATGGGTTAACTCCTTGATTACTTTAATCTAGTTTCTTTATCATAATAATGTTTGAAAATGAATATTATTCAACAAAACAATGCTTTGCTAGCTTACAGTACTTTTCAGTACTTTGATTAAATTTGTGAAAGGTAAATTGAAAATAAAGTTCAATATTGAGAGCACAGTAGCGTACTGACTGAGCTCTGCTGAACAGGAACCAAAAATTTTACCCTTGGCAAGGTAGGATCTTGCTTTTAACACATATTCTGAATTCAAAATAATTTAAAATAACAGTTCTAACAAACTTGCTATTCATTTTAAAATATCGATCAAAATAAACCTGTGCTTGGTTTGATCTGTTTTACAATTAGTATACAGAAGTCCTAAATGACCCCTTTTTTGTCACATGTCACTTTTTTATTCTCTTTAACAAAATGAGAACCTTATAAAACCATTTTTTCTTTCCTGTATTTAACCATAACCAAGTTTACAGAGGTTGTAGAGTACAATTTCAATTTCACAAAATTCACTTTTTCTTTAGCCTTTTAGGGAAGAAACCTTTGAGGGAAATGAAGAATTTGCTTTGGAATGGCAATTTCCTTATTAACCTAATTGTTTTTGAAGGCTTTTATCTTTCAGGTTGGAAAAAAAACAGAATTGTTTGGGAATGGGTTAAAACTCTTACAAACCTGAGAGATAGATTTTCCCTTACTAAAATTATCTGGATGGTTCTGTGACCTTGAACATGCTGTTTTCACCTTTTCTCTGATTGCTCGACACATCACATACCTATAATAAAGGAGAATAAGACAAATAGAAAAAAAACTAAGTTTAACCAATTACTAGAGGACACAATTTTAGAAAGGGTCCAATTTAAAAAGAATGTATAAGACAATTGAAAGTAAGTGCAAATTGGAAACTAGAAATTGTCTCAAAGCTGACTATACCCCCAACAGCGCTTGTTCATATACAAGTGCTATCCGCTAAAGGACCGTAACAAAAAAAGGACTTTTTAATTACAGGGTCATAAATCAGTCAAAAATAAATGGGCCATAACAAAAATAGGATATGCACATGTCTGACTTATAGCGAGTCTTTCTGTGAAATTTGAATCGAATCCGTCCAATGGTTGCTGAGAAATTGAGCAGACACGATTTTTCACCAAAGGGCCATAACTCCATCAAAAATCAATCCATTGTAACCCAAATATAATATGCACATCTCTGCTTGATACTGACTTTACCAGTGAAGTTTAAATAAAATCCGTCCAACAATTGTTGAGAAATTGAGTGGACATGAAAAAGCTACAGACAGACGGACCGACAAGCTGACTCTTATATACCCCTTCAAACATAATTTTGGGGGGTATAATAAAGGATCCCAGATAAAAGCTTTTTTGAAACAAGAGCACAGCATGCAGATGCCAACCCTTGGCTATTTAAGTGCTTGATGGTAGGTAAAACTTCAAAGTTGGACAAGGTGCTATGGGCATAATTTTTAAAAAATTAGTACAAAACAACCTGGTTATAGCACGAAACAAAATGAATGTCCAAGGCCTTATAGTTTCAGAAAAGAAGAGAGGAACTTGCTCTAGTTGAGCATTTTTCCCTAATCTTAACCCCTTAGGCAAGGCTGTTTTAGACCCTGGGGGCATTGTTTCCAACAAGCATGATAGCTAACTATCAGGTTATGCAACGTTCCAGGCCTAGGCCTTTAATTAAGAAGATTTTTTTCTTCTCTAACTTGTTCAAATTGAGCCATTTCCCCAATTTTGGACCCCTGGGATATATGTAGTTTTGGCCCTAGGGACATATTTTTAGTAACACAATAAAAAACACCTAGTAATGCTACATACCAAAATTAATATGAATGTCAAACACCTTTTATTTTGCCAGAAGAAGTTTTTTGAGCTTGATCTAACCAAGCATTTTTCCAAACTTTGGACCTCTGGGGCAGGGCCAGGTTTTACCCCGAGGCAGCAATTTTATCAAAAACAGTAATGAACCATCTATTCAATATACCAAACATGACTGCCTTAGACCTTAAAATTGGGAGGGGACACCTTTGAACTTTTCCAAATTTTGGACAACTAGAAAAGGGTTTTGTTTGTGACCCTAGAGGCATAATTTCATCAACATTGGTATAGAACAATCAGGTTAGGCTACATTCCAAATATAAATGCCCTCAGCCTTATAGTGAAGAAGAATACATTTTTGTATCTTGCTCAAATTGTGTGTTCTTACCTATTTTGGACCCCTAGGACAGGGAGGTTTTTTACTCTAGGAGCATATTTTTAAGTGAATTTGTAAAAAACATCTAGTAATGCTAAACACCTAATATAAATGTTCTAGGCCTTATACTGGTAGTTTAGGAGGAGAAGTCTTTCAAATTTGCTCTAATAGAACATTTCGAAACTTTGGTCCTCTAGAGCCGGGCCATTTTTTACCTCTGAATTATATTTTGGTAAACAATTATGTAGTTATGATGTATATAAAATATGAATGCTCTTGACATAGTAGTTTCTAAATGCAGTGGCAATAAAATGGAATTAAATTAACTTGACATTTTTTGAAGAACTTCACTAAGTGAGTATTCTTGCCAAGTTTAAGCTTGATCAGCATACTGGTTAGGATTAGAAGATTATTAAGAAAATATGGACAAACAGACAGCCAGACAGCCAGCCGACAATAACTGGTCAACTCGAACTTTGTGCTTAGGAGAGCCAAAATAATTTGGGAAAGTCTTTTGAAAATGTTTTTCACATAAGATTTATTCTAGAGTTGACATTCACAAAGCTCTTTGGTTGAACATTATTTGCAGGGGGCAATGAGCAGGCTGTTAGACTTTAGATATGCTAACTGAATTGGCTAATCTTCTAGACGGATGTTTTAATGCTGTAAAATAATCAAGTCTTATAAGGCATTCTATTCTATTTGTGTTGAATTCAGAGATCTACTTCTATCAGCATGAAGTATTCTGTAAGCTGTAAACAAGCAAGCAAGTCTGCAGTAGGAGATATACTTCTATCTAGATGGACACTTAAAACATACCAAACAACAAAATTTTGGAGTGGTCCAAGTTAAAAGAAGTTGCAGAAGACAATTCAAAGTATGTGATATTTGAAAATCCTAGAAAACATTGTGGGGAAAATGTGAAATGGTATGATACAAAAAAAAAATTGTTAGACAAGAGGTAAAGCTATTTCTCCTTTTCCAACAATGTTTTCCCTAGCATTATTCCATAGAGATGTCCAATGGCACTATTGGGTGTAAATGAGTTAAAGAAGTGCTTTCAGCATTCTAAATTATCAAAGTAGCCATGTTTTTCTTTTTGCTTGACTAGTTGAATGATGCTTTGATCATTCCCTGCATGAAGTGTGTTTTTGTAGAGGGGTTAATTCCAATAGGTTGCACAACATTTTGGCAAAAACCCTGACTGTTAAATGCCAGGGCAATATCCTAGTCAATTGACTCACTTAATTGTACATTATTTGAAGTGTTTTGGGATATTTTAATCAATTTTGCATGAAAATAAATATTTCAAGTAAATGTGTTCATTATTTTTATTTAAAATATTGTATTAAGACTGTTAATTAGCGTTAGATAGTCAACAACTAGTAAGTTAGTCCTAAGTCTTTCTATTTAACAGGCAAAAGAGATGGAACAAAATGGAATTAGATGAGTTTAGGCAAGAGGGCAGTCGGCCCTGGGACACTAACCTGAGTTAAAGGCTATCATTCTTTCAACAGTCTGATTTAATATTAAGGTTAAGGTACAAGTGGGCCTGACCATACTTTAATCGTACATGTATACGGGATCTGAACCTAGGGATCCCAAAGTCTTATTAACAAATTCAAAGGCTTTAGGACTACTATCAAAGGAAATTTGTTTGTTTGAATGGGGTTTTACGCTGCTTTCAACAATCTTTCAGTTATATCGCTGGGGTTGGAGCACCTAACAATGGATTCCTGATATTTCTCACACCAGTACCGCTATCATATCCTTTCCTAGCCTCCTGCTGCTATCCCACATAGGTCTACGATTATCAACCCATTGGTGGGAGACAAATAGTCAGAAAGGATGAGTGCCGCCGTCGGTTATCGAACCCAGGACCTCTAGATTGACAGTCAAACGCGCTACCAACTGTGCTATGACGGCGACTAATATGAAAGGAAAACACTCTTTCCTACCGCTGGATCCATGGGTAATAATTTAAGAAATATGAAGTCAATGAACTGATGCTTCATCCTAAATATCAAGGCTTATGGCCAACTGGGTCAGGACTGGAGAATATATTTAACTTTCATTGCCATGGCATTCACAGTTCTTCCACTAGATTTCTATCATTTAAGCTTTTGTGAAATAGGACCACCTAATGAATATTTATGCCAAATTTGGTTGAAATTCGTCCTTGGGAGATGTAATTCAAAATCATTCTTCATATAATATGAGCTCCACTCCTGGAGACCTTAGGAAAATGATTTTAGCTATTTAGAATGATCCACTTATATATCTATATAAGTTTCAAGTAGTTCCCATTAATACTGTAGGAGGAGTTGCGCACACATGAATTTTTTTTTTTTTTCAATTAAAGGGCAGATAATTCAAGATAATCAATAACAAATAGAGTGATTTGAATTTCAAAGATCTTGACCACAACTAGACATCATAGAGAATCATTGTGGCACATTTCAGTTCATTCCTATTATTCATGTAGGAGTTACGCACACAAAAAATTATCAATGGACAGACAGACGGACGGACGACCGTGGCAATAACATAATACAGCCCTTGGACATATAAAAAGGGCAACCAAAGTAACATTTCTGCCATATTTGGTGTAAATTCCTTCTTTATTTACTATGGAACAAACACACACACACCCTCGGCTCAGACCTTGAGGAACAGAAGGAAATGATTTAAGCTATTTTGAAAGAAGAGGTCTATATACTTATGCTTCATAGAAAATATCAAGTCTCTAGGCCTTCTGGGTCAGGAGGTAACCAGAGTTTTCAAATGAATTCAATTCTTTTAGCTATTCTTCAAGGGGGCATCTAAGGAACATTTCCATCATATTTGGTTCAAATTGAGCAAATGGTTTGGGAGGAGGTGTTATTTAAAAACTTTCCTTGTTTCTAAAGAGAAACCTCCCACCCCACGGGGACTCTGCCCATGGGGACATGAGGATAATGATTTTAGCTATTTTGAAAGAGGTCAATATTCATGAAATTGTTGACAGACACTGGATGGAGGGTGATCATAATACCTCCCTTGAGCACTTTTTGTGGTCAGGTAAGCTAGAAAGCAATTAGATTTATTACATTTATTCAGTTTAAATGATTCCCACAAAATGTTGTTCTATGAAATACGAAAGAAAAGAATATGAAAAGAATATGAAAGAAAAATAATTTGGAAAACATTGTGGAAAATGAAGATATTGCTTTTAACTTCTTCGTTTTCTGCACTGTTTTATACCCAGAGAGTTGAAAAATCTAAAAGTTCATGAACCCTTTTAATTTAGACTGGCCAAAATTCAAAGAAGTTGCTGAGATGCAAATTATCAAGTGATGAAATTTTATAAAGAATTTTATTTTGGGTTATAGAAAAACATTGAGGATAATGAAGACACACAATTTTTTTATTTTCCACAATAATTTTCCAACACATTTTTCTTGTAAAAAGTGTCAATGTGTGGGAATGGGTTCACTGATTACTAGACAGCAATATTTTAGACTGGTCAAACAAGTTCCAGCTGATAAATTTTAGTTGATAGCACTCAAAAGCCTGTCTTTCAAGGTATAAAACATTATGGGAAATGAAGATATTGACTGTTTAACCCTCTCCCGTACAAACCTGGGATTTTACTTCGTTTTGTTTTTACACTTGAGAAAACATTGTGGAAATGGAGAAATTGCTTGTAACAAGCAATTTCTCCTTTTCCACAATATTTTCTACCCCAAAGGAAGGTGTCTGCAACCTCTTTCAGTTTGGACCAGTCTAAAATTTCAAAAAATGGGAAAGGGTTAAAGAAATTTTATGGATAACCTTAATGTTTTCCCATGGTTTTAGTGTTGTAGAAAGGTTGGGAAGTTTTATTTATTTGAGTCTCAACCATGTACATAAAGTACACATGACATTAGCTAAAATACCTATCTTAGTCTAAAAGCACATGGTCATTTATAATTAGAATTATAAGAGACTGTTCGATCGATAAAATATTTGACAATACTTTTCATTTTTACTAAAGTTATGTTTCTTGTAAAATTTAGATAAGAGAAAGAGATGCTTAACTTTACACCCCCTGCCCCCATCAGAATGTTGCTTAGTATAAAACAAATTGAGTGACTGCTTGTTAGTTATTGATCTCTTAACCCTTGTCATGCTGATCCCTGAATATTCCGGTTTTGGCAGGAAGTGTAGACAAGATCAGCCTGCACATAAGTGCAGTCTGATCTTAGTCTACTCCTCCTGCGATTTCTTTTCAAACCAGAGTTATTCAAGAAATAAATTTTCAAAAGATATATTGACCATTGAACAAGTACTACAAGTGCTCTCAGCCCTTTGATTTTAAGGAAATTCTGGATAGATTTTATTCAGCATGACAAGGGGTAAAATATTTTACAAGTTGTATAAAGATAAAATACTAAAGCAAATAAAGGTAGCAAAGGAATCTATTTTGCCTTTTTTATTTTTAGTGTGTAGTATGTAGGGTAGTGTGTTGATGGGTTAAAGGGTTTTAGGTCTGAATTTGGAGTTAGATAAATAAACATGATTGATAACAGGTGCATGAAATTGATAAATAAATGACAAATTATCAGAAAATTAATCCAATTACCAAATAAATTGCAACAATCAAATCTCTTGACATAACACAAACATGGTTGTAACAAGGTACTTATCATATTAACTACTTCTATTTTAAATCAATTATACCAAAAGTGTGTTGCTAACAACAATTGAACGATTAAAAATTTTAGACTGGTCCAAATTGAAAAGAGTTACAGACAACATTTTCAAGCTGATGAAATATTGATTTTTTGTCTCTTTATGTAGAAAACATTATTGAAAAATGAAGAAATTGCTTGTTACAAGAAATTTCTTCATTTTCCACTATGTTTTCCAAGGTTTTTTCCTTTTGGGTGTTTAAAAGCGTCACTGAGTTGGAATGGGTTAAGGTTCTTTGTGTATAAGTCTTCACATACAAAAGGAAGCTATCTACAAACTTTTGCATTTAACCCTTTCCCACTTTTTAACATTAGACTGGTCCAAATTGAAAAGTGTTGCAGATAACAATAAAAAATTGGTGAAATTTGAAATTAAACCATGTTACAAGCAATATCTTCTTTTCCACAATGTTTTATCAATTATAAACTTGCAGCAATTTGAAAACCCAGGTTAGTACAGAAAAGGGTCAAATGGTTTTGGTCTAAAACATCCATATACCGTCTTTCTTTCTTCTCATTGCTTAATGCCTAATCAAGCTAATCATCATTTTAGTAGTTTTTTCATAAATATTTTCCTGGTGAAGAAAGAATTTTTCTTTAATACACTTTTATCAGAATTCATCATTCAAACCAATTGCCAAAAAAATGACTCTTTACCCTTTCCTGGTTTTTGAAATTTTAGACTGGTCCAAATTGAAAAGGGATGTAGATGACAATTAAAATTGGATGCAATTCCAAATAAAACAATCCTAGGTGGTAGAAAACACTGTGGGAAAAGGAGAAATTGCTTATCATGAGCAATTTCTCCTTTTTCCACAATGTTTTCTCAAGTATGAAATCACAGTGACATAAAATCCCGGGTTTACCCAGGAAAGGGTTAAGAAATACATGTACTATTTTTGAAAACTTTGTGAAAAAAGGACATTTGCTAATCACAAGCAATTTCTCCCTCTATCACAATTCTACCCTGTTTTGCACCTATTTTACAAATTAAGCATAATTTGAAAGGAAGCCTTTAACTATGTTGGTTCAGTCTAAAATTTTATTGTCTAGTTATATATTTTCCCAATCCAACTCATTGATGCTATTAGACACCCCCACCCCCCTTCCAAAAAAAATTTTTAAAAAACTCTGTTTACGATGAAAAAAAAACTTATTACAAACAATTTCTTCATTATCCACAATGTTATTTACTCAGAAAAAAACAAAAAAAAAATTATCAACTTTAACTGGTTGTCTGCAACGCCTAACAATTTTGGACCAGTCTGACATTTTACGATATGGTAATGGGTTAATGTGTATTATCACTTGCCTGTATGAGGTCCATCGCTAGAAGATAATTAGTTGGGGCTTTAACAACATTTAGTCGAAAGGCAACTGGTGGAAAAGCATAACTTAAAAATACGTCTTTTGAAGTATAAAAGCACACGGAATATTCCGTTTTTGGCAAGAGGTGTAGACTAAGATCAGACTGCACACATGTGCAGGCTGACCTTAGTCTAAACCTTCTGCTTGTACTTTTCCTGGCCGTGTTGTTTATGAAGTTGATTTTCTAAAAGAAATATTGATTTTTGAACAACAAGTTCTATCAGTGCGTAGAGCCATTTGATTTGCCAGCAATTCAGTGCGATAATTCATACAGCCTGAAAAGGGTTAAGAGCTTATTCATTTCTTGAAAAGTCTCAAATATTGTCTAATTTAACTAGTTTCAACTATTTGTTTACCAGAAGTATTTAGTATATTTGCATACATATTATTGTATTTATTGCCCTTTATGTACCTGCATGAATTAAAAGACATGTTCTATCCTTTGTATTCTGATCAAATATAAGATGGAATATACACAGTCAAAGAAAAAATAAAGAAAAGATGCAAAGGGTGCAATGTAACTTTTTGTTGATTATGCAATCATATATGCTTCTTCAAAGAACCATGTGCCACAAACAATAATTCTCACCTATCATTCATTACATGACTTCCATTAATTGTAATATTCATATTGGTTACTAGTTCAAACCTACCTTTATTTGTGGATATTTATTCCTAGAGGAAACATCTCTACTTGATAATTGTGCAATTGGGGAATATTAACACAAAGTTAAAAAGTTGGATGTAAAGTAAAGGTTTGAATAATTATTGCAATATGTATTAACAGACTTTCACTGATTCAATAATTCTAACTTATGAAGAGTGTCAATAACTATAAACTTTGTTTATAAAGCTTCTTGTCATATAACTAATACTAGAAGACCAGAAAACGTAACCATGGCCTCCCCATCAGCAGTGACCCCAAGTGTTAGTTCTAGTGGAACTCAGGCAACCACTAACCACAATCATCTTGACATGTTGGATGATTTGTTCATACTTACTAATCAAATCTGGATTGAGCTACTTGATTATGAGAAAGTTGTGGAACAAATATTCAAATTAGGTAAGGCTTGTATTACCCTTTACATTGCTTTTAGTTATTCTCAGGTAAATCAGGCATTGTGATGAATTCATTACCCTTTAAGCAGATGGCAAAATTGGTCCAAATGAAAGGAGTTGCAGACGAAAATTAAAGTTTAGAATTCTAAAGATTTTTTCATCTTTCTGGATTAAGAATTGTCTGGAAAATGAAGAAATTTGCACGAGACAAGCAATTTCTTCATAATCCACAATGTTTGCAAAAGCTTTTATCTTGGGGGTGGTTCACCATTTCCCATATAATGACTCTTTAAGACAACTAAATAACAAGTTGGGAATATATTGTGGAAAATGAAGGCATTGCTTGTCACAGGCAATTTCTCCCATCATCCACAAAGTTTTCAACCAAAAAAGGAAGATATATTTTCAAAATTTCATCAAGTAAAAATTGTCATCTACAATACTTTTCAATTAGGGCCAAGCTAAAATGTTGTAGTCTGGCAATCCATCATTTTCACAATCCAGAAGAAAAGGAGCATGTGAAAACATTGTTTCAAAATGAGAAATCCCTTGTAACAAGCAAAATCTCCTATTCCCATAATTACATGTATTTCTTCCCTATTTGACACAAATGCTTTTTCAATCACTTTGAAATAATATTTACAACTTTGTCTAATTTGAACCACTACTAAATTGTAGTATGTGTTAAAGACTTGGTAACACATAACCCTTCCTGTATAACCCCTAGTTTTAGCGTCCTTGTGTTTTTATATTTGAGAAAATATTGTGGAAAAAGAAGAAATTGATTGACCAATTTTATCAGATTATGTTTTAGCTCAACTTTATCAAGTAATTTTAAAAGCACTATTCTGATGTGGAGACAGAACAAGACACATTTCAAATCTGGTTACCCAGGGCTTAACTCATTTTACTATTTGCTGGTTTATTGTTTACTAGCCTGCAATAGTTTTCTCCCTTGACTATAAACTACCAATTTATGTTTTATCTATTCAAGTAATCTACGGATGTCCTTATGTGGTCACTTATGCCAAATTTTAACATCTGATAAATCTAACAAAGATTTTCAAGAATTATTTTCGTTAAACAAGTTATTGTTTTCCTGGCTCTGGTCCTTTGAATTCCTGGCCGACCTATGTTTCAAGGGTCCAGTTCAAAGTACTCAAAGTGGTTTTCTTACCTTGAAGTATAATAATGTTTAGAATATATCTACCCCTTTACAGTTGTCTCATTCTCAAGTTTTAGTAGTTCTATCTGGAATAATTTGCTCCTGCAAATAAGGCTTCTATAACCAAGAATTGTTCTTTACCTGCTAGGATTCCTAGAACTATAACTGGCTAGGTGTGAAAACCTTTGATTGGTTCCTTGAATTGTAACCAAAAGCTCATGTACATTGGTAAATTCTTTCAGACAATCTGTTTTACCATCAAATTCACCCATATTAGATGTCTTTATCATGATGTTATAAGAGTCAAAATTACTTTTATTAAACCTTGTCAAGCTGAACCTGGAATATTCCTTTTTTGGCAGGAGGTATAGACCAAGATCAGCCTGCACATAAGTGCAGTCTGGTCTTTGTCTACACCTCCTGTTTGTCCCCTTCAAGTCAAAGTTGTTTAAATAATCAAATTTCAAAAGAAATATTGACCCCCATAAAGACCTTCCAGAGCTGTCAGTCCTTTGATTTTGAAGCAATTTTATGTAGGAATTTAATTCAGCATGACAAGGGTTAAGAAAACATCATAATCATGAAGCTGAAATGTGCTTCTTTCCAATCTGGAGTTGATTAAACCAGATAAGCCCTATTTCAGGAAATATTGGATTGATATTGAAGGCGATCCTAAAATATTTTTAATAAGGAATTCATTTGTGAAGTTTTGTTTAATTTTGCTCAGAGAATGTGTAGCAATTACTTTGATGGTTCAGCGCAAAAAAGTTGTAACTGCCTATATGTATATAGGCAGTTACAACTGTTTTGCGCTGAACTATTGACTTCAGAATTAGGGAAGGATAGACAAACAGAGTGGCAGCTATAGACCTTGCCCTTCAGGAAGCATGAACATCTCAAATCTGATACTAAAATTATCCCTAATAAGAGCTCATATTCACAAGGATTGTGATCTCATTACATGTTTGTTTTGTAACCCTTGGCTTGTGAATATATCTAGACTGTTATATTTCAGAGAAATATACCCAGTCACAGAATACCAAGCCCATACATATTACAGTACCAAAGAACAACTTCAGACTATCTGTAGGTGAGGGGGTGAAGAAAATGTATGACATATATAGGTAATTATCCGTTTCTTTGCTCCTAGCCCTATTCCTGTAAAAACACCTGTAAAACCCATGATAGGCAAATGATGCAGAAGAAATAACAACTTCTCTTTCCTTGGACTTTCAGGGCTCTGCAGACTCCCAGATTTTGGGGAGAAGTCACTTCTCACTAGTTTGAGAATTGGGAGAAGTTTTTGAAAATGGGGAGAAGTGGTGAGACTTTCAGGAGAAGTGGATCGTGTTAAAAATTAATTTTTTGCGCATATTCCTCATTTCTATCAGAAAATAAAATAGCTTTACAACCAAGTAGTTGCATTTTATATTATGTATCATGCAATAAACATAGAAAATACTGCTTATCCTTTCAGTCCTCAATAAAGATCTTATTCCTGTGAACAAATACATTTGTATTTTTCTTTTTTTAGGTTTGAGAATTCAAGAGTTTGATTCTGTTTTTTTTTCCTTTTTTTTTAATATTTCATAATAGATTCATATATGATAAAAAAAAGTCAACTAATAAAAAAATGCAAATAGTGTTTAGGCAGTCTGAATGAAAAGAGTAGTGTTCCTATTTGAAGCAGAAAATGAGAAAAGATTTTATTGTAACAACATGTATTTAATCAAACCATTACCAGAAGAAAAGATTCAGACTAGTAAGAATTGAAAGAAGCTAAGTAAGACATTTCAAAGTGAGCTTAAATAAGAAAGAAGGTGCCAAAGAGGGTAGAAACATGTGGGGAAAGAATAAATTGCTTGCTGCAATCATTTCCTCCTTTTTCCACGGTTTCCCATAAAAACATTTCAAGACGTCAAAATAGGGGATTGTGTGGTAATGAGTTAAAGTCTGTCCAATTTACCTGATAACATATAAATGGATAAAAATTGTCATTAATTGATCATAAAAGGTCCTCTGAGATTAAGTCAGTTATAGTGTGTAAAGGGTAAGGGTTACTGCTGAGTACACAAAACCAGACTGTGTACATGCAGAGGTTTAAAGTTAACACATGCTAATTTGCTCATTTTATAGGATTACATGTTATTTAAAGGAATTATTACCAACATAAATATTCTATTTATAGTATATTGATTCTTCTCAATAAGTGAAATTTAGTTTTGGAAAGAATGTATCATAACATGAAACTCAGGAAAAGATCGTAGCAGCCTTAAAATTGTTTGCCATAATTTTCTTCACTTGTTACAATTAAAGCCGATAATTCAAATTGAAGGATTCTACTGAAAAATGAATTTACTCTACGTAGATTTTCCGCAAAATTATTTTTCATCAAGATTTCAAACTTTTAACAAAATGTTGACTTCTGGTAAATGACACGGCATCCGTAAATGTCGGCCATTAATCTCATCATGTGAAAGTAAGCAACAAATCTTGTAGACAGATGATAACTTAATTTACAGAAATAATTAAAACTTAAGAACAGAAAGGATTTTAGATAAAGATTTCTGGTGCCGATAGTATACAAACCATAGCCGAAATCAATCAGCGTAGGTGTGAATGAAGCAAGCATGTGGACTATTAGCTGCCGCAACATACCCCTCTTTCTGATAATCTACTGGCCTCGCGAGTTGATACACGCTTGAATTACGATCAAACGGCTTCCGACCGGCAGTTGTATAATTGCACACTGTCCCCTACTTTTATGGCCAGATTTGGCCATCACCTATCATATCCAGGCAACTTCCCAAAAATTCCAGGTGACTTCGACTTTGATCAGCAAATAAGGCGAAGTTTTATGAAACCAGGCAACTTTTTCGCCTGAGTAGCCCACTCTGCAGAGCCCTGACTTTCTGCTGTACCCAAACCTACATTTTTTGCCATTCAATACAGTACAGTCTAAATTTTATTGCATGATACCTACACATGAGATCTATCCTGAGTTTACTTCAATATTCTAGGCCAGAAGATAAATCAAAAAGGGAAAAAAGTATTTTTACCAGAATTCTTACTTTACTGTAATGTTTGAAGAAACTGTTTAACCGCTTAAATTACAAAAAAAAGTAATGCATATAAAATTTCTTTCAAATACATTCAATCCAGCAATCTGCAACTTGGTCACTTTTCATTCAGTAATATGTAATTGATTTGAATTCTAAAAGCATTAAAAATTTAAAAAGATAACTTTACTTTGTTTTCTATCAAATTCTCATCAGCATAAAGCTAAGGTGCTGCTATTGCTTAATAATGACAAATCTTGACCATGGTCATCAATGGAATATACAAGATGATTAACCCCCTGGTGTGATTTACAGATAAGGCAATTAGCTTATCAATAGGGGTCCAACATGCAAAACATTCCTTAAACTAGGTCTTTAAGACAAACTGATTCTAATCAAGCCTTATGTGTTGAGCCAAATATTTCTATGTACATGTAATATTTTATAACAGAAAAGATTAAAGATAACCTAGTCTGACTGATATTCATGTAAAAGACTCTTTGTCTCATATAAAGTATCATTCCGTAGTTTTGAACCCTTGTCATGATGAATCCAGATTTTCTTGTTTTAGAAGGAGGTATACATGAAGATAAGATTGCACATATATGCAGTCTGATCTTAGTCTTCATCATCTGTTAGTCCCATGTAAGTTAGAAATATTTATGAAATACTCCACAACTAGTAATTCCAGTGCTTTCAGTCCTTTGATAACAACACAATTCTGCGGAATAATATTATTCAGCATGACAAGGGTTAAATCTCAGGACAATGCAATTCAACATTTTTCATAAGGTCAAAGGCACAATACAAACAGTGATTCTATACATAGGTAGCTATTTTCTGTAGAAAACAAGGGAAGACATGTCACTTAACCAATTACCAGACGGCAAAATTTTAGACTGGTTCAAATGGAAAGGAGTTGCAGACAACAATTAAAAGTTGGTGAATTTTTATTTTTCTGGAAAAAAAAACATTGTGGAAAATGAAGAAATTGCTTGTTGCAAGCAATTTCTTCCTTTTCAACAATGTTTTCCCAAGTGTTTTTCTAGACGGATGTCAAAGGCGTCACTGTGTGGGAATTGGTTAACTTGTTCTACATCTTGTATCTCAAGAAATAAAACGGAGTTTCTTCTCCAATAAAGGTCATAAAAACTCCAGGTTGTCATTTTATTAGTAAACCAATTAACAATAATCCTGCATGCTAAAATTTGTGGTAGAAAACACAGTGCAAAAAGAAGAAATAGCTTGTCACAAAATTCAAATAACTTTTTTTATCCTGACACTGATTTTTTTATTTGCAAATGTTTTAACCCATTCCGAAACAGTGGACGCCCTCTCGAGAAAAATAATTGAGAAAATTTTGTGAAAAATCATTTTACACAATGTTTTCTACCCAAAAAGCTGATTCATTAACTTTAAATTGTCATTTTCAACTCCTTTCAATTTGGACCAATCCAACAATCTGTTGCCTTCTTATTAGTTAGACCCAATTTATTTATTGGCATATTT
Organism: Fragum fragum; assembly: GCA_946902895.1. Lineage (NCBI taxonomy): Eukaryota > Metazoa > Mollusca > Bivalvia > Cardiida > Cardiidae > Fragum > Fragum fragum. The sequence continues at coordinate 6,945,285 of OX336373.1, forward strand.
GTTTTAGAGAGAGACAGTGGGAGTATGTAAAGGAATCGGTGCAGAGTCTGGAGCATTATTCTAGACAATATCGAGGCACAGATTTACACATGAACATCACAACAGACCACGGAGAAATTCCACCATCAGAGGACTACGACTGGGCCTCCATGTACTGGAAATGTGTGGACACAGAGAGGTCTAGAGCATCCTGAACACAGAGTACATACAGTATCAAAGGGAAGGACATACTGGATTAGTGCAAACATACAGGAGTGTCCTGTGTGTGGGATACCTCAAAATATAGCATTTCAAAAAATCAACATGGGTGGGAGAAATAATAAGTGCATGATTGTGTGTCAATTCTTACCATTACACATGTGCATCAAGTAAAGACTCAGATCAGCCTGTGCATCCCCACAGTCTGATCAGAGTCTTCACTCTGTGCTCTGTAGATAGATACTGACCAAAAGCATCATCAAATGTTCTAATTGCCAAGAATGGCTGTCCAGGGTGCTCAATGTGTGTGAGTCACACACATGCAAAATGGTTGGAAATGTCCTGCATTGGCTCATATAAAACTTTAACCTAGTGTGCATGAGCTATCATGTTGATGACCAGCATGAAAGTGTGTGATCTGACGTCTTACATGAAAGGCCACATTTTTGAAGATTATAGTAGATCTTCTTGAAGACTTCGTAGAAAAATGAAACATTTCACACATAGTTTCAATTTTCTTGTTAGAAAATCTCTTAAACAACTTCCACTCAATCATTCTTTTTTACACCCTAAAGAGAGATGATATGGAAAATAAAGTTGAAACTGAAGAAATTGCTTGTGACAAGCAATTTCTTCACTATCTACATAAATGTTTTCTACCCAAAAGACAAATACATGTAGTTTCAAAATTTCCTCATATAGGAACTGTCATCTGCAATTTCTTTGAATATTTTGAATAATATGCCCTGATCATTCGATGCGGAACATAAAAGAAGACTATGACAAACATTGTTGGGAAAGAAGAACCATGATTCCTACAATTCAATTATCATTCACATATAGGCCATCAGGGAAGGCTGGGTTCAACCAACTATGTTTAACTCTTTAAAAAAAAAGACATTATTATCATTACTTTAATTTGTTCTCTTCATCACCTTTCAATTTGGACCAGTCTCAATTTTTGTTTGCCTAGTAATGTGTTGAATTGTCATCTGAAACCTAGTTTGGTCAACCCCTGGTTTTTATGTCCCTGTATTTTTATACTTAAGAAAACAAAGTGGAAAAAAAGATAATGCATGTAACAAGCAATTTCTTCATTTTCCACGATTTTTTCTAATGACTGAATGACTTTTCATCATATAATATAAAATCCAAATTGTTGTCTGAAAATCCATTGATATTTGGACATGTCTAAAGTTTTGAAAAAACAGGAAATTGCTTAAAGTTATGTTATATAATTTAAAAGAACAGAACCTGAAATGTACAGAAATTGATTTTGATTTAATTTTATTAGAGAAAAATTACGTGTTAAATGTGACCCTTAATGTGTAAAAAGGACAATCTGGGTAATAATAAATTTTAATGCAACCTATCAAGCAGAGAGGCAACTGTAGGACGAGAAAAGAAATTGACCATGTCAGTCTGTGTTTCCAGCCTGGCCCCTGGGTAAACTGTGCAAATTGACCTGGGTCAATGGATTTGGTTATTAGTAGATGTTTGAATTTAATATGGTCATTCTACATTAGCATTTGTTTATTCTAGTAATTATCTCTGATTGACCTCTGCTGTATATATTCCATGTATTCATAATATTTATTCACAGAAGTCCTATTTTGCTTGACAGAGAAAAGATCCAGCACAGGTCAATCAGGGTCGGTATGCAATAAATGAATAATAAGATACTAGTAGAAGGATTAGTCTATATTTAGAAACTCTATTGAAATCTGAAAAATTTCAGCCTCGTCCCCTTTTCAGACCAGGCTCAAAATTTTGCATTTCCCATTTCCTCCTTTTTATGCCACAGGTCATAATATAGTTCTATATAAAATGTTTAGCACATTGGTGTTCTATTACAGTGTAGATAAACCATTCCCAAACAAACCCTTCTTTTTACATCCTTGGGGAAAAAAGCTTTGGAAAAAATTGTGGAAAATGAAGAAATTGCTTGTATCAAGCAATTTCTTCATTATCCACAATGTTTTCTATCCAAAAAGATGAAAAATTTAAGATTCCATCAACTTGAAATTGTCGTCTGCAGCTTCTTTCCCTAAAATTTTGTTGTGCTGGAATGGGTTAATCTATTTAACTATGATTTCAAATAAAAATCTAGAAGTTATTACCATACACTTTTCTTCTTTAAAATCCCCATTACTGATCCTGTCTTGTGTATAAAATACAGCACTTCTCCTTCCATGTTATAACCCTGTCTAATCTGAAAGATGGTGGAACTTGTAATTGATTGATTGAATGGGTTTTTACGCCGCTTTCAACAATCTTTCAGTTATATCGCGGCAGCTGAAGCACCTAACAATGGATTTCTGGTATTTCTCACACCAGTAACGCCATCACAACCTTTCCTAGCCTCCAGCTGTTATCACATATAGCTCTACGATTATTGACACATTGGTCTAAAAGGATGGGTGCTGCCGTCTGGGATCAAATCCGGGACCTCTAGATTGACAGTCTGAAGCGCTACCAACTGCACTATGACGGCGGCCTAGAAGAACTTGTAAAGAATGCTACTTTATTACTCAATGCCTTCTTTCACTACCTATGAAAATTTGCAATTTCTTATCATCTCAACAATATACTGTGAATTTGGTAATTTTCACGTCATCTTTTATTCATGCAAGCAGGATCTGAAGACTAACAAGTGCATTCATGAATTTGTGAGCTACAATTTGGTACTTCTGTAATTTGTATCTGTAATAAGTATCTTAAGAAATCACCAGGGACAAGCAAAAATCGATATCAAACTTACATAAGATGGAATAATAAGATCTTGTGTCAAACCAGGTGCAATGGGCCCCTACTGATTTATGGAATTGTTCAGAAAATTGCCCTTTAAGTATCTCCCTTGACAAGACTGGGTATTTCCTGTTAAAATTTGCTACAAAGAATGTACAAGTTCTGAGACAATATACTTATGTTTTGAGCAGAATCAGATGTTATATATACAGTGAGTATTGGGTACTCTTTTAATATTTTACTTGGTTTTCTTAGATTTCCAACATAATGAATTATTGTTTCTAGTTCCTTGGCTTTAAAAAGACTTATAACCCAAGCAAATGTAATAAACAACAACAGAAAACAAAATTATAGTGATAAAAAGAGTATATGTTACAATGATTTTTTTCAAATCTGAAAGATCGATTAGAATTTTGTCTATAATCTCTTTTGCACTGAGATTTTCGTCTGTAATGACTTAAATCTTAAGTCAATTTTAAAAGTTAATAATCTTTACATAAGCAAGAAACTAACTTTCAATAAATTCCCACATAATCCCGCTTATTATGACCATGCTAGAAAAAAGCTTTGGAAAACATAGTTGAAAATGAAGGAATAGCTTGTCACAAATAATTTCTTCATTATCCACAATGTTTGCTACCACAATAAACAAAGAGTTTTACAATTTTGACCTTTTGACCAAATTAAAACTGTTTGCAATTTATTGCAATTTGGACCATTCTAAAATTCTGTTGTGTGATAATGTCTGAAAAAAAGTCTCCTATCTCTGAGACACAGTCTTAACCCATTCCCACATAATGACGCTGTTGGATGCCTATCAAGAATAAATAACTCGGAAAACATTGTGTAAAATGAGAAAATTGCTTGTGACCTAGAAAGTTGAAAACATCTAAATTTTCATAAAGTTTAAAATGTTGTCTGCAGCTCCTTTCAATTTGGACCAGTCTAAAACTTTGCCTTCTGATAATGAGTTAAATTGACAAACAGGAAAAAAGTATCTAGTACATATAAAATAAGGTGAAATATGGAGCTTTATCCAGAGGTTGTGAAGAACTGTCTGCAAATAGACAGATAAGATGGATAGACAGAGGGATATACACAAAGCACAGCAACTATTTGCTCCCCAAAGTTTGTGTGGGTAACTTAAAATGCAAATACTTCATTAGTTTTAACCCATTCCCATACAAAGACGCTTAAAATACCTTTCAATATCAGTGTTGCATCCAGGAATTTTTCCAAGAGGGGAGGGGGGGGGGGGGGGGGGCTCACCAACTGAATTACTGAAATGGGGGGAGTGACAAATGTGAAGGGGGTGGGGGGTCAAAAACCCCAAGCAATATGTTGATTCATTGATAAACCTCTCATAAAGATATGAAGTAAACAACTAATCTAGTAAGTTTTCACTACAATACATGATGCATCACTGTAAAATTGAAGGCGGAAAAAAAGCTCTTGATGTTTATGTTGCATTTTCACCTACTTTTAAGTCATTCAAATCTAACCCACTCTATTCTTGTAGGGCCAATATTTTAAATGGCAATATCTGTCATATAATAAGCAGTTCTCATAGCACACATTAGTAATTTTTGACTGAAGTTTATCGTGCATATTGGAGGTAGGCTTAGCTCTGATAAACTCACTTTGATGCACAATGTCCTTAGTAGACTAAATGTGGTATAATGACTCTAAATGTTTAAATGTGTGCAAGTATGGTTTTTGTGAATCTGACAATAAATGGACCATTCTTACCTGAGGTTTGTCACAAGACAAATAACAGTAATCTCAGATTTCTTTTTCTACCTGTGTTTCAAATTCGTATTATTTTTCAACCACAATTTCTGTTATTTTGTGTTTGGATGAAACAGAGTCCATTTGATTTTTCGCTGACTAGATTGGCTTTCGTGGTCTTTCTTTTTGTCCGTCGATTACAATGATATAACCCCGATATCGAGGCCCATAAAAAAGTCGGTGATGCCCTTTTTTTTGGAGGTATGCAGTTTGATTTTAATTATTTCTTTTTCTCAAGTTTGACATGATTGTCTTTAACCAGGAACGGAAAGAATTCATGCTCTACTGTCGGGTTCCCTGTCTATTAAATACACATTGTTTCGAAATCGGGGACTAGTTAAATTACAATATGTGGTAATGGTTATAAATGGTGATGATCCGAGCTATTTTTAATCAATTACGGTACTGTCAACAGACTGTTCTGTTTTTAAATTGTCATTTGTCTTTTTCATGTTCTTTTTTTATACCGCCTCCTTCGGTTTATCGGTTATGCGGGAGTCAGAACAATGTTGGGGGATTACTCCCCCATCAAATTAGTAAGGTTGCTTGAGTGAGTAAAAAACACAAGGGATTCCAGCAATCACGCAGCCTGGCTGCAACACTGAATATGAAAGCTTTGGAAAACATTGTGGAAAATGAAGAAATTGCTTGTGACAAGCAATTTCTTCATTATTAACAACGGTTTCTACCCCGAAAGATTTCATCAACTTAAAATTGTTGTCTGAAGCTTCTTTGAATTTGGTTTTGTTCGTGTAAATGGGGTTTTACGTTGCTTTTAATAGTACTTTGATAAATCATGGCGGCTGGAGCACCTAACCATGGAGTCCTAGTATTTCTCACACCAGTACTACCACTAAATCCTTTCCGAGCCTCCAGCTGCTCATCCTACTTAGGTTAAGATTTTCCTATCCTAAGATGGAGACAAATGTCAGAAAGGATATTTGCCACAACCAGGAATAGAACCCTGGAACTAATGATTGAGAGTCAGACGGGCTACCACATGGCTTTGGCTGTGGCCTCTTTGAATTTGGACTGGTCTAAAATTTTATCATGTGGTAACGAGTTAAAGGCTTACCTGCAATATTCTGTCTTCTAGATTTTCCATCTGTATTACATCATAATGGACAGGATCAAGTCCTAAACATCGGGCTATCTGAAACAAAATCAAATATTTTGGTCAATTCTTAACCCTTTCCTGTACAATCACTGTTTTTTAAGTCCCTGTGATTTTATACTTGAGAAAATTTTGGGGTAAAAGAACAAATTGCTTGTGACAAGCAAAATCTTCTTTTTCCATAATATTTTCTACCCTACTGAATGGTTATTTTTCAAATAAAATCCACTTTTTTTGTCTTCAAAACCTCTGAATTTGAACAGGTCTAAAAAAAATTTAAAACAGGAAATGGTTAACTAATACAACACTATCCAGCATTTTGACAACCTCAAGCAATTTCTTCTTTAATAACAGTGTTTCTATCCCTTTTTGGTACATATTTTTTACATGCAGATTGAATTGTCATCTGGAGCTTTTTCAATTCAGACCAGTCTAAATTTTAATCATCTTGTTATCCTTTAAAAAGATGACAGTTGATTGATATATGGTTTAATATTACAGCCTCTTGGCTTCCTACACCATTATCTAGCAAGTACAACCAAAATAATTAATCCGAGTAACCAGCTGCTTATCCTAAGTGCCTTTAAAACAGATGTAACTTCAATATACAAATATGAAGCAAAGCTTCAGTCTGATTACACATGCAAAAAACTTTTGGGAAAATTGGAAAGTTCCAACCCAATAGAATTTAACCACACTTGGATTACATTATGCATATACAGCCAAATCAACAGGCCATGATAGAATTATCATTCACCTAATGGTGACAGATAAATGACTAACTTTTTACCACAACACAACAAACAAGATGTGTTTGTGAAACACCATGCCCCTGAAACAGGAATTCTTTAGAAACAGGTAATTTTTATTGTTTTTTTTTTCTTTGTTTTAAGGAAAAGGGTTAAAATTTTGACCTGGACCTTGATGAAATGACCTTCCCAAGTTTCACCTTGTTGAGACCTATCTACATACCAAATATTAGCAATGTAACTTAATTAGGAATGAAGTTATAGGAAAATGTTTAGTTGGCAGGTTAAGTTTTTGAGTAACCTTTCAGGGAAAAGGGTTAAAATTTTGACCTTGACCTTGATGAAATGACCTTCCCAAGTTGCGCCTTGTTGAGACCTATCTACATACCAAATATAAGCATTGTAACTTAATTAGGAATGAAGTTATAGGAAAATGTTTAGTTGGCAGGTTAAGTTTTGCAGACAGACAGACAGATAGATGGACAGACAGACAGATAGAGGGACACCAGTAAAACAATATGCCCCGGCATAGATAGATGCGGGGGCATAAAAATCAAGGAAACTCAAAAGAAATGTACATGCAACAAACTCTCCTTTCATCTCAATATTTTTTTCTTCTGAGACAATTTTTCTCTCCAAATGAATGATGAAGATGATTGATTAGTGACTTTGAGGTCAAAGGCTTGAGCCTCCTGTGGTGTTCAATAGGTAAAAATAAACATTGTTTTTGAAAATAGACTAACCTCAGGCAATACCAATCTTCAAGCTTCTTCTTATAAATCAAATGTCCCTGATAATAGAAATTCACTGCTCAAACATAACTGGCTTTATGCACAAGGATTAGACTTATAAATCAACCAACACCTTATAAAGGGAACTTCTGGTTAATTGCTATCTTTTTTTCACGTTGGTATTGCAAAAAACAGGATTCAACTTTTCTACAAAATATTTAAATAGCTAGCATGTTTTTCTAGAAGTACAGTGATTTCCAGGCAGATCTTTGCTTTATTAACTTTTTTTTTTGTTAGACGTGTCACAAACAGTCTCAAATATATTGTCATCATTTACTCTCTCACCTCTATCCCCACATGTGGAGGTATCACATTCTGCATGTCATCTTTGGCCTGTAAATCCGTCTTGGTCCATGCAATAAACTTTAATACAGGTCTGAAATCAGACACCTATTATAGCAAATGCAAAAAGACAAAAATATACATTGTATATGGTTAAACCAATTACCAGACAAGAAAATTTTAGACTGGTCCAAATTGAAAGAAGTTGCAGACGACAATTTGTAGTTGATGAAATTTTAAAAAATCTTATCTTTTGGGGAAAAACATTGTGGACAATGAATAAATTACTTGTAACAAGTATCCACGATGTTTACTAAAGCTCATTACTGTGGGGGCATCTAAAAGTGGGATGGTGCAGGTATGGATTAACTTAACATCTTTGTAGTTTCTAACTATTTTCATTACAAGCACTGGAGAGGATCACTGGGTTAGCCTTTTCTCTGTATGCCAATATCGTACAAAGTAGAGCTTATATGATCAGTCATAACAGTAATTCCTTTTGACAGGTACTTTTCATATATCAGTCTTATCTGACAAAAGATCAAGTTGGACAAAAGTCATTAAAATAAAATATTTTTTTTAACTGAAAAACAGTACCCCTCCCCCCCCCCCCCAAACACACACACTTAAGAAATATAAGCACACCACTCTTTTGACAGAATTTGACAGAAAGACTTTTCTGTTCTTTGTTTCAATGGCCGCAAACCCCTGTAAAAAGGGCACTGCACTATTCTGAATAATGATCAATTAACTGATTCCCACACAATGACGCTTTTGGATGCCCCTTAAAAAAAACAGTTGGGAAAACATGGTGTAAAATGAAGAAATTGCTTGTAACAATCTCTTCATTTTCCACAATTTTTCCTACCCAGATATTTGAAGAAGAAAAAAAAATCAACTTTAAACTGTCATTTGCAACACCTGTCAATTTAGAGCAGTCTAAAATTTTACAATTTGGTAATGGGTTGATGCAGGACGTTCACCTAAATGCATCAGCTAGTGCACACGTATGTCAGCATCAGAGGTCAAATATTATCTAATTCATTCCATTAGTTTTCACTATATGCTGCAAATTTTTTCATAGTTTGAAGTCAGCAATGGTAATACAACCCATCAAAGTCTCCTGGCAGCTGAAAACATGAATAATAGCTTCACCTTACTTTGAATTGACTAGCAGGAAAGTAAAAATTCACTCCACATGCATTGATAAACAGTTTCCCACTTCCTTGAATTAGATTAAATTCTACATCTGGAACATTCAAAAATACAAATGTATATGGAAGCTTGGTCGGACTTTGATTTATTTCATTGAAATTTGGGAAAACTAAAAAAAAAACATGAAGCATAGAGAATTGATTTATCTACTAGAACATTATTGGTTGCATTTTGGATATTCAACAAACACACAGTTTCATGCAAATATTTTTAGTAATGACTTCAAAATGTGAGCAAAGGTCAAATCTTGTAAGGCCAACTCAAACACCTGCAATGCCTATGTCACTAGGGTACTTACAAAAACTTTATTTTTTGTACTAAAGCGGATAAGTTGAGAACAGATAAGTTAACCCATTCCCACACAACAAAATTTTAGTCTGGTCCAAATTGAAAGAACCTGCAGACGACAATTTCAAGTTGATCGAATTTTGAATTGTTTTGTCTTTTTGGATAGAAAACATTGTGGATAATGATAAAATAGCTTGTTTCAAGCAATTTCTTCATTTCAAGCAATTTCTTCATTTTCAACAATGTTTTCCAAGCTCTTTTCTTGAGGAGCATAAAAAGGAGGGATTGTGTGGGAATAGGTTGAAACGTCATACTTGCTAAGATGAGTCAAATTGACTACATGTTGATGTGTGGGTACTAATATTTCGAATACAGCTGTATATCTGCTTGCAACTAGGAAGGAGAGAAATCTGAAAATAAAAGTAATGGCATGAATGAGATATTGTATTCTTGATAATACTCTATAAATTTAAACAGATACATAAAACTGAAATATTTTACATCTTGTATTGTAATAACTTCTTAGTTTGATGATGGATATTCCAGTCTATAAATATTATATCACACCAAAACACCAGACTTATGTTTATTTGGACAACTATATTTATTACAACAACAGTAAATCTTATGTTTATGTTGACAAATAATGTCATTATCAATGTATTATTATTTCACTTTCATTTTACTGATTTTTTTTTTTTCCTTTTCTGGCTATGGACTAATTCTAGGTCTATTTCAGTTTTAAAATTTTCATATTTATGTCTTCTTAAAATTCCTCATCTCAACAAAAGGCCAAAAGAAAGGATCTTTTCCTTCAAATACTCATGTTTAGTGTTACTAAAGACTCATATTACTAAGTCCGTTTAAAGATTTAAGCCTCACTCCCATGCACTATGAATCTGCCCCTGGGGACCACAGTTCTATGATTTAATAAAGTTTAATAGAGCTCATTCTGATGTTTCATGGCAAATATCAAAGCCTACTTGATCAGGTGAAGATGTTTTGGGTTTTTTTTCAACTTGTCACTTTTGTTGCCACACCTATGAATGGAATCATTTCTTTTAGCAATCTTTAAAGAAGACCATCTAAGGAACTTTCATGCAAAAATTTGGTCGAATCAGTCGTGTTTGTAAAGAGATGTCATTTAAAGAAATCCTTCTTTATTTCAATATTGGCATTACCCTTACTCATGAATCTCAGCCCATAGGGACCATTAGATAATGATTTTAGCAATTTTCAAAGAGGTCAATGAGCTTATACTCAAAGCCAATATATCACAGTTCTAAGCCTTCTAGTTAAGGAGAAGAAGATTTGCAAAGATTAGCTTCAATTATCCTTTGTTGCCATTACAACCAGTGTTTTTGATAGATTTCATTTCTTTTAAAAAAAATAAACCCATTCCCACACAGTGATGCTTTGGACCCCATCAAGAAAAACATTTTTGAAAACATTGTGTAAAATGAAGAAATTGCTTATAACAAGCAATTTCTTCATTTCACACAATGTTTTCTATCCAGAAAGATGAAAAATTCTAGAACTTTAGCAACTTTAAATTGTCGTCTACAACTCCTTTCAATTTGGAACAGTCTAAAATTTTGTCATCTGATAATGGGTTAAAGAGGATCAGCACAGGGATACTTGTACCTAATTAGTTTGAAATTTGCCCAGTAGTTAAGGAGAAGGTATCACTTAAAGAAATATTTCTTTATTTTTATATACACTTGACCCATTAGGTGACCCAGGGGTCATGATTTCAGCTACTTGTATGAAGGGCTTTTAGCTTATGCTCCATGCCACATACCAAGGTTTGAGGTCTTCTGGCTCAAAGAGAAGGAGATATAACTTTATTTTCATAGTAATCATAGTAAATTTTGATAGACAACAGAAACTGGACAGCACATGGATGCTAGACATAGGGTTATAAGCTTACTTGAGCTCATTATATTTTAACCTTTGTGCAGTCAATTCTATTGAGTACAAGATTTCTTCATAAGAATATAAATGGAAGACTAGGACCTACATAGCTGTAGATAAAATAATTATCTAGATTGATTCATTAGAAAGATCAGTAAAGATATTCTAAGGAATTTTAAAGCCTTGCCTTGTATATCCAAGACTAATCAAATAACTTATAATTTACCTTTGCTTAGTTTCAGGATCCATTACATCTAAGCCATCAGCAACAGTGTCACATACCTCCCTTGCTACTCTGTATCGTGGTTCTGTGTATCTTGCTATGTCAGCTGTGAAAATTGATGTAAAACCATTAGCACACATGAAATCTTACATTTGTCTAAATTAAACAAATATTCAGCAGGCAATTTAATATAATGGGAAACAAGAGAACCCAATGCTGGTGAAAATGCTTAACTGTTCTCTGTAGTGAAACAAAAATTGGGCCAATGAATCAAATATTTGAAGTATGACCTTTGGTAGAGAAGCCTGCATCAAGTGAAGAGCACTTTTAGAGCACTATACAATTTTGTAAGATAATTATGAGAATCAGCCCATAGAATCTAGGCAAGGTTAAGGTCCAAATTACACCCTTTGCCGGGTGAACCAGACACCTGAAAATCGTGATAATGCTCCTAAATTGACTAAAATATTTACCCCATAAATTTCACAGCTGATATAAATCAGGAGATGAAATTTAAAATAAGAAAGAAATAAAAAAGAAAAAGATAATTGTAGATCCTCAAGCATGTGTGAGTCCCAAGAATTGTAATCAAGATTTAATTGATCATTGATTGCTCACTCAAACTTATTTGTAAACCAACAGAATAAAGCGTTATTAAGTTCTACACTTACATTTAAGTCTGTTAAAATGAATAATCTGATCAAATTCTAAAACCTAACTATTGTACTCTTTGGTCCCGAAATTTCTAACAAAAAGTTCACTCCTGGCATTGTTTAATAATTTCTACTTGACAATATTCAAATATTTATTTAAACTAAATCTTAAATCGGGGTTATCATTTCCATCCATGAAGGGATAAAATCTAAGAACCCGCATACTGATGGTCGACCCCTTAAATTATGGGAGCCAAGCAGACCCCACGTTATAATGGATTTAGCACTGTAATGGATAGCGTTGCATTCGAGTTGCAGTGTATTTGTTTGCCAACATGTTTAGAAAAATGTCTGGAAAAAATTCATTGGATAGAATTAAACCATGGCCAAAGAATTTTTAACAAAAGTGGTCATTCGTTCTTCATACACTTGTATGGACAATGATTTTAGCTTTTCAAAATATTCCCTAACATAAGAACCTACCTTTGCTTTTGAACATCATATGAACATTCTTTGATCCTCCACACATGACAAACTCTCCCCCTATTTCCACACAACTGAGATGAGCTGCTTCACCATTGGCTTTGGACGTACTGATGATAAAATCTGTCTCTTCTAGAGGCTAATAGCATAAACATACATATTCAACATTACAAGACAACAAAATTTTACCCTTGACAAAATTGAAAAAGAAGAAACAAACATGTTTGTCAAGAACACTCGCCACTATCTTTTTGGGGGTAATGAATTGATTGCTGACAAATCTTCCCTACATTCCACAAAAGTTGTTTCAAAATATGTCATCTGTATCTTATGGTAAATAATTTTTACTTGGCCTCAAGCAGATCACCCATTACCAAACCGCAGAATTTAAGACTGGTCCAAACTGAAAGGAGTTGCAGACAATAATTTAAAGCTAATGAAATTTTAGATTTCTTTTAATTTTGAGGTAGAAAAAATTTCAGATAATGAAGAAAGTGCTTGTAGCAAGCAATTTCTTCATTTTCCACAATGTTTTCAAAAGCTTTTTATCTTCGGAGCATCTAAAAGTGTCACTGAGTGGGAATGGGATAAGCAGTTAGAGGCTTTCTGTTGTTGTACTGGTATGAGAAATAATGGAAGACTGCACTAGCTACTGTTGTAAACAAGATGTGTTTGTGAAATACCATTACCTATAACAGATTTTTTTCTGAAAAGTGACGTTGATGGAAGACCTTTGACTTTGACTGATAACCTTGAACGTACAACCAACTGATGTCTATTAATGCAAGGAACCTATATCCCAAATATTAAACATGTGTCTTGAAAAGGCTTAAAGTAATAGTAAATGTAAAGCTTTTGGTTAAGTTTTAGAGAAAGACAGATGGACAGACAGACACACAGTAGGGGGTAAAACAATATACCCCCGATCTTTCGATGCAGGAACATTAAAAATTACCATTTTGGTAACAATTTGTTTCATGAAAAACTCAAGTGACCAAAGAATTGACATATGTGAGATAGAAATAAATACCAGGACATTAAATTTGAAAGAATGACTCACCTTTGTGAAATATCTTTTCCAAATAAGGTCATCCCCTCCCTCTCTGTCATCATCATCGCCAAGTCCGCCAGTAAACTTCTTCATGGCTTGTAAGACACACATGGTAAGAGGAGTTTTGTTTGTGATTTCTAGAAAACTATTGCCCCTTGCTACCTGTAAGAAATTTTGTTGTTTCATTTTGTTTATCACTTTAAGATATTTGCAAAAAATTGATGAAAAAGATCATCAATATTATATCTTATTTATATCACAATTTTTGACATGAACCTTTTCCTATAACCCATTCCCACTCAAAGACACTTTTAGACGCCCCCAAGAAAAACAGCTTTAGAAAACATTGTGGAAAATAAAGAAATTGCTTGCTACAAGCAATTTCTTCACTATCTATGATGTTTTCTACCCCAAAGTTACAAAAAATCCAAAATTTCTTTAAATTGTCATCTGCAACTCGTTTTTATTAGAACCAGTCTTAAATTTTGCCATCTGCTAAGGGGTTAAAAAATCTTAACAGAATGACACTAAGTTGCTCACCTAGGTCTTACTGACCAGTGGGGTTTTATAGCCTTCATGTCAGGTTAGTGTAAATAGTTCTGCCTGGCCACAACCTCACTAGTAAGGCAATCCCAATTTCAATCACAAATTTTAAGAAGAGTCACCTCATTATATGTCATTCCTGCAAGTGCATGTGTTATCCTTGGAGGATAAAAAAGAATTGGTTGATACAGCAAGGAAATCCTAACTCCCCAACTTCCCCTAGAATTTTTAAAAAGACTTAGTTAAAGCTCTCGGATTGAAAGTAACAAATAATAATGTTTAATATGTTTTAGGATATTATAGTTGCAGCCTGTCCCAATATAGGCAAATTTCAAGAATCATTTCAATGTAAACAGTACCTTATCCCTGATTTCTTTGTTATTATCATATACTGGATCATCTGGTCCATATCTGACAAACACTTTTATATCACTCAGGGTTCCAGTGTACTCTGCTGGAAGAATTCCATGAGGTATTTCTGTGGAGATTACTTTGAGATGCTGTTCTTTTTTGGCCCATGAAAGCCACCTACGTGTATGTAAAAAGGTAAGTTAAAAAAGTGATGTATCTCATATCATATCACTTGACATTTACATAGAACTACAAGAAAAAACTGAAGAAAATACTGATTAAGTAATTTGAAGCAAGCATTTTCAATCAATTCCAGCAGTATTACTTTTTGAAAATCCTAAAAAGTTAATGCCATGATCATTTTTTAAAATTGCTTAGTTGATAGACAAGTTTGATCCCCAACTTAATTGTATTCCTCTGTTCTAATATAATATCTGGGTACAAGGATCAATGTTGGGCCTACAAATATTCTACCTTAAAATGTGACCTTAACCTTTGACCTAAAACTAAAGCTGTGGTTACATTTAGGTCACTCACCAATCACTTTCTTTTTGTTTTTTATCACACCCTATAATTATAACTTACAAATATCTTCTGATATCTCATCCACACTGCCATGTCAAGTTGGATTAAGTGTACCTACAAATCTGTCAACTGACTAATGTAACCACAAAACTTCCGAAGGTGAGTCATTTATGGAGTACGAATCAAATTAGCCACCCACGCCTTCATAATGTACATTATCATGAGTTTTTACAAAGAGAAATATCTTGTGTGAAATGAACTATGCTTTTTTCCGTATATCTACATGTACTAGCATGAGGTACCTAGAACACCTTCAAATGGATGCTACATTTAGTAGCAATAATATTAGTTTGGTTTGTAGTCGCACTAAATTTGACTCAACCTGTATGATTTTCATGAATATGTTAGAGATCGCATATTGGAAGAAAAACCCTGTAATCCTGTGCTCTGTAAATACTCTTGATATATCATAGTTTGTCAGCGTGCCCACTGGGTTTCCTAAACATATCTAAATAAAGGTTGTAGTGTATGTGCAAGGATTCAGACAAAGAGAAATTAACCCCACTTATATACAAAACAAGAGATGTCAGTAGAAAGCTATACATGTACTTGACAATTCTGAGAGCTGAATAGTAACAACAATTCAATTTCAACATTAGGTCCAACCCCACAACATGAATGTCAAAAGAATGAATAAATTTTAAATTATGACTATTAACCCATTCCCACTCAGTGACGCCTTTTGATGCCTGTCAAGAAAATAATTGGGAAAAAATTGTGTGAAATGAAGAAATTGCATGAACTAAGCAATTTCTTCATTTTTCATAATGATTTCTATCCAGAAAGTTGAAAAAATCTAAAATTTCAAACTTCAAATTGTCGTCTGCAGCTTCTTTCAGTTAGGACCAGTCTAAAATTTTGCTGTGTGGTAATGGGTTAACACACCTCTAAAAGTTTCAAACTACAACCATAAGTAGTAAAAGAGATAAAAAAAGATCTTGTACTTAAACTTGCACTTAAAATTTAAAATTCTACTTAACTGATCATCAAAGTAATGAATATTTGCTAAGGAGTTGATTTTACAATAACAGAGGTATGTGCATTGTTTCACAGCAATAGCAATAGCAGGAATAGTTATATGACAGTTAACCCATTCCCACACAGTGAAATTTTAGACTGGCCAAAATTGAAAGGAGTTGCAGGCGACAATTTAAAGTTAATGAAATTTTGGATTTTTTCAACTTTCTGGGTAGAAAACATTGTGGAAAATGAAGAAATTGCTTGTTACAAGCAATTTCTTAATTTACCACATTGTTTTCCAAAGCTTTTTTCCTTGGGGGCGCCTAAAGGCGTCACTGAGTGGGATTGGGTTAAACTTTAACCAAGAATTTGTATGTTGAGAACAGTCATATTTTTGGTAAAATGAATGGCAGGCAGTGTAATGAATCTTTTCCTAGAGTTGATATTATGGTCGAAAGTTTCAGAGCAACGTCAGATGTAGGAACAGATAGAACAAAACCTGCTTATAAAACTTTAACCAAGATATTCTAAGATGAAAGAGGTCAAAATTCCTCTAAGATGAATGTCAAAGAATGATTTTTTTCCCCAGGGGTGATATGATGGTCACAAAAACATATTTTTCAGAGAAAAAGTCTCAGAGAAATCGCATATTATATAGAAACAGCTTGCACACAAAACTTTTCACAATACATGTATAAGTAAAAACTGTGGCCATATTTCCACTAAAATGCCAGAGTAGCGAAAATTTCCTATGGGGCAATATGCTGGTCACAATAGCATGTGCAAAGTTTCAGAGCACTTGCATTAGTAGGTACAAAAATAAAACAGAGATATGGTAATTGCACTGAAACTTAAAGAATGTCTATAAAAAAAGGGTCAAAATTCCACTAAAATGAATGCCAGAGTAATGATCTTTGCCTAGGAGTGTGATTGTCACATGAGTATGCAAAGAAACAGAGCTATAGTATTAGTATTAGTAGAAAAAGAGATATGAGACTTGCATGAGATTTGCATGTAAAACTTAAACCAAATGCCCAAGTCAAAAAAGTGGTCATAATTCCACTAAAATTAGTGTTGGAGTAATGAATCTTTGTCTATGGGGGTGATATGATGGGTCATAAGAGCATGTGCAAACTTTCAGAGTAATAGTATTTGTAGAAACAGAGATACAAGACTTGCATGTAAAACTTTAACCTAAGCATTAATTATTATGTCGTAATGTTTATTAACATAATTATATTGAACTATGCACTGCAGAATGTGGGAGGGCAACCTATTTGTATGGTAATCTAATTTATTTAAATATACTTCAACAAACCTTGAATAAGATGCAACAACAGCCTGTGGGCAATCAATAAAATTAGCCTTTTTTTACTTATACTATGATACTATGAAAATGATTTTGAACTATGATAATAATCATAAGATTTTTCAGTGATGATAAATATCTATCATGTAAGGATACTTGTTTGCGTGAATTTTAGAGATTACAGAAAACATTGGTACTAGGGGTGTATCAATAGATAGATAGATGTATAGTCATAGTGACAGCTACAATACGGTATAATGTATCAATTGCAGTTGCAGACATCAATAATTTTTGCAAATAGTTTGTTCAACTATCGATAGTTTCGATAATAGATAAAAAAAACTTACTTACTCAGTAATAAAATGTTTATGTGTCAGAAGATTAGGACAAAAAAAAACCCAATGAACTAAATGTTTTGCCTAACACCTTACCCTACTTTCACTTTCAAGTTTCAGCTGTAAGACTTGTCTGATTTTTGTTTCTTCCACACTCCATTTTTGTACAAAAATATAACAGAATTACAGAAACACCTTAGATAATGACATAAAATGCCTTAAATCAATACTATGTTGACTCGTTTTTGCTTTCGGCTTCTTCCCGTCCTGAAATGAAAGCTTACTTACTCAGTAATAAATGTTTATGTGTCAGAAGATTAGGACAAAAAAAAACCAATGAACTAAATGTTTTGCCTAACACCTTACCTTACTTTCACTTTCAAGTTTCAGCTGTAAGACTTGTCTGATTTTTGTTTCTTCCACACTCCATTTTTGTACAAAAATATAACAGAATTACAGAAACACCTAAGATAATGACATAAAATGCCATTATGTTGACACTTTTTGGCATTGGGCTTCTTCCCGTCCTGAAATGAAAGGCTCCACTCTCCACATTAGAGGATCCCTCACATCCTCCTCATGCTTTTTCGAGATCTGATCCTAACTTTGCTAGTAGTCCTGGACCTAAGACTTGCAGTATTTTCTTACGCTGTGTAAAATTGGGCCAATCTAAAATTTTGTCAACTTGTGATGTGTTCAAACAGTTATTAATGATAGTTCAGTCGCAAATGAAATTACTGTTGATTCTATATTTCATATACCCATTTTTTGTACCCCAACATGCTCCCAGTGGACACTCTCTCCTGATCGATATCTTCAGGGCAGAGTCAACCTGATTAATGAGTTCTAACATGATAACAAATGAGATGTTTTGCGGTTACAAACAGAGAAAAGTATTGTTTCAGGATTTCTTTTCCAGAATTATTGTGCAATCTCCGATACAGTAGGGATCGCGAAATCCAATAACTTTTTACTAAAAACTTACGTTTTCGCTTCGTCACTGTCTGATTTGATTTTCATCTTTGCCTTTATATATTGAAGGTGATTGTCAACACTCGAAATAAACTTATGGCCATCTAGTTGTGACTTGATGCTACTTAATATACTGTCGAAATCCCAAATACCGTCTCCGGAAGCCATCTTTATACATAGCAGCTCTGATGTGAATGCTGCTCATCACAAACTCATCTTTCATCAATCTATCTTATATCTATTACGTGCATTAGGCAAAATTTTTCGCGGAAATACGTTTTTTGTCAAAGATATCATTCTTTTTTTTTTTTTTTTTTTTTTTAATTATTTATCATTATTTAAAAAAAACTGCTTTGGGATGGTATTTTGTTGTTGCTAGGCAACCTGCAAACCAGCCAGCACCATAAATGTACCGGGGAGTTGCGTTAAGAATTGCGTTTACCGCTTGAATTCGAGAAAAATCTGTGCACGTGCAAATGGGTGCCAGGGTTAAAATAGGCTGGCGTCTGATTTTTGTCTATACTACCTGCTTGTCCTTTCAAACCAGAATATAAATATTGACCAATATTTTGTACTTTTAGTGCATCCAGTCCTTTGATTTTATTGTTTACAATTGTCTTGTGGATTTTTAATTCGGCATGACAAGGTTTAAGACTTATCCAGAAAAAAATGATACTGTACAACGAGCATGAGAAATATGCGGGACCTATGGAATACTTCCGTTAATATGGATCATACCCGTGATGGACGCTTAGCAGGCAGAGGATTGTGTAATGATATAAAATGGGGAGCTCAGGCTATGATCTGACAAATCAACTGATATAGTTCTAATGCTTAAAATGACTGTTATTGGTCTATCAGAAACTGATCTCTTGTTTACGTAAATGATTTTTAATAAATTCTGGATGGCCTAAGATATATAGCTGTAACAGCCACGATAACAAGAACATTTCTAATTCATTTTGTGACGAACGATAACAGTGTTCTCAGCCCCAGGAGACGGATTGTAGTGCTGCGATAAACGACCGAGAAAAGGTTAAAACGCCACGTGTATAGCACCATAACACAGGCTCTCGCTTTATCACATCTGAAAAACAAGTTAAAAAGTTGCATCAGGCCGCTCGAAGCTAACATACGAGACGCCTTACGTTAAATCACAATAGTGTATGTAGTCATTTGGCGTTTATTTAAAAATGTCAGTTAATGGCATGATTCGCTATTTTGTCTCAGGTTTAACTAGACTATCAATTCATTAAATGTGATTATCATCCCTCGAAGGTTCCTTGTCACAGAAAACACATTTTGTCACTAGAATGAAGCCTTTCTTCTACAAAAGGCAAAAGCTCCAAGAAAAGTATATCATAATAGCAAGTTCTCATGTTTTCTTGATAAAGGTTTGTGTGAAATTTGAATCATATCCATCCAGAAATACAGTAGAAAACGAGTAGTTGCCGAGAAAATGAGTGGACAAGATTTTCATCTAAGTACCTTATCTCTTTAAAAAGTAAATGCTGTGCAACCAAAATACGATATTCACATATAGGCTTGATAATGAGTCTATCTGTGAAGTTTAAATCAAACCCACTAAAACGTTTTAGAGTAAATGAGTTGACTTTTCTTTTTCATTAAGATGCCATAACTAAATTAAAAGTAAATCGACCGTAACCGAAATAGTGTATGCAAAATTTTTGCTTGATACTGAGCTTACCTGTGAATTTAGAATCAAATCCGTAACATCAATGAATATCTGCTTCATACCGAGTCTACATTTTAAGTTTGATTCACATTCGTCCTGTAGTTTATGAGAAAAAGATTGGACAAAAGGCTACAGACTGACAGACCGACAAGCGGACTCCTATATACCCCCACAAATGAAGGGGTTTTATTTATTTCTTTATTAATTTTATTTCTTTATTTTTTTTCGGGGGGGGGGTTATAATTCTGGATTACGATTCGAACTTGCAGACGAAGAATGTTGACATAAACGACTCCGATAGATTAAAGCCGTGTACTTGCTTGGTCGATTATACAAGAGGACCATGATCGCTCCCCTGAGTATGATAGCTCAAAACTTTATGACATATACAAAATTATTATTTTGGAGAAGATTTTTAAAGATTTAATCCAAGGTATACGTGTATATTTGATCCCACAATATAGCACTCAATTCCAGAGTACGGTACGGTATTTTGGTAGAGAGTCAATACTCGTTGATACATGCCAAATATCAACGCCCTAGGCCTATTGGTTTAAGAGAAGATTTTTTAAATATATTCTTTATTTCTTTCTTAAATCAGAGATTGCATAGAAAAGGGTCAATTTTCAGAGTATGATAATTCTTTGAAGTTTTTGGTAAAGGGTTAGCAGGTTTTGATACATACTAAATATCAAAGCTCTAGGCATGATAGTTTGGAAGAAGATTTTCAAGTATTTCTCATGGACGGACGGACCCCGGACGATGACCGATCACTTCGCGCTCAGGTGAGTTAAAAAAACGGTCTTCAATTTTGACTTCTGAGAAACTAGGTGCAAAATGCCTCGAGATTCCCTCCTATTACTAATTGCTAACCACGCTCAGTCAGAGAGATCACTGCAATACTCAGGTTAGTTTGTCTGAGATACTGGAGTGTCTGGTCGGACACAGTTGACCAATAGCGGCTGTCAACCAAAGAATCAAGCGACCAATAAAATAATTCGTGTAGACCGGAATTGAGCTTTGAATTCCAAAAATTCACGTGAGGCATTTTTGTTGGTTAAAATGTCATATTTATGAAAAATAATGTTGTTCAATATCGAATTGTAACTTCCTGTCGGAGTCAGTGGATGCGGCCAGCGGAGTCATTGGAGGGGAGGGTGGAACATAACGTAGATAGACTGCGTTTGACATTAACAGTGTAACTACAACTTGAGTTAGATACGGTTTGGACGTTTTGGTCTGTTATCGGCAAAATGGTTATACATTTAAGTAATGGGAGAAAATCTTTGTAAATCCGGAGTTAATGAAATCGAGTTTGTTAATCGAAGAATCAATCGGCCAATATAACAATAAAATTGCTTATTCATGCAGTAGTTACAACGTTCAGGTCGCAAACCAACCATTTTCATTTTAGCTACAAGTCACTGACCATAGAAAGCTCTATTTGAAATTGAATTGGAACTTTCTGTTGGAACCAGCGGAGTCAATGGGCGGGGTAAGCGATCTGCCAATGGTTTCATCGAGTAAATTGATTTCGTTTACATGACGACCATGTGATCCAGCCTCTTCAATTCTAATCCAATTTGCCTTCTAGCGGGCTTCTATCGCATAATCCTCTGCTTCCACTCACTTTCAAATAAGTCAGGGCAACTGAGTCTCTATTTAGTTAGACTTAAAGCATCTCAATTTCTAACAATTCTAAGATGTTGTCATCAAAAATTTCAAGAATAGGAAGGGCTACTTTAGACAAATAATTTCTTCTTTTCAAGCAATGCTTCCTTCCTAATAATACACAGGAACTTTCATTTTCACTCTAATGTTTATCCTCTTTCAGTTTGTACCAGTTGAAGTTGCAATATCTGCAAATGTTTTAATGACGACGATACATTTGTTTTCTTAGAATTTCTGCATTCGATGTATTGCTAGCTTCACCTGCTTTAACCCACTACCACACAATCCCACATTTTTACATGCTGATGAAATAAAGCTGTGGATGACATTGTGAGAAAAGAAGTAATTGATGCAACAAGCAATGTCTTCTAATCTCACAATGTTTTCTACCTCATATGACCCTGATTTTATACTAAATTCGTTTCGCCATCTGCAACCTCTTTCAATTTGGACCAGTCTAAATTTTGTTGTTTGGAAATGCACACTAGATGACATCAGTAGATTGATCAACAAGGACAAATGTTGAACTACAGCTTGTACTGCCGGTTATCTGTACTCATAATGTTAATTTGTCATAAACAATACTGTTTTCTGTAAGC
The DNA here is from genome assembly GCA_946902895.1 of Fragum fragum. Classification (NCBI taxonomy): domain Eukaryota; kingdom Metazoa; phylum Mollusca; class Bivalvia; order Cardiida; family Cardiidae; genus Fragum; species Fragum fragum. The sequence continues at coordinate 6,967,803 of OX336373.1, forward strand.
TTCTGAGCCCTTCTGGTTTAAATCAATGATTTGATTTGATTATCAGGGTGCTGATTGATGGCTGTGATCTGTCAGTTAAGGGAATGAGCTATGGCAATGTATTAGACCAGTGTCTTTACTAATAATCCCAATCCGACACAATCCCTTGCTTTGACAACATTGAAGAATACATGAATATAAAGGTCATTAAGAGAATAGAAGAAAATGCTTGTTAAAAGTAATTTCTCCTTTTCTCAAAATGCCCTTACACTTCATATGTATGCTTTATATTACACACTATATTCAAAAGTTGTATGCAGCTAATTCTAATTTGTTTTCTGATAAACAGATGAGTTATACCTGTAAACAGGCAAGAAAATGTCAGAAGATGGATTTAGGACGTTTTTCTCTATCCTGGGACATAAATTCTATGCTCAGGTCTATTTTAGTATACTTCAAAATCCACAAATCGATGGTTCAGCTTGAAACAGTTGTAACTGCCTATATGTTTATAGGCAGTTACAACCATTTTGTGCTGAACAATTGATATTCAGAGCACTGACTTTGGCCATTGAGCAAAGTAAAATAGAACCAAACTGAAGACATGGTTACATCATATACTTTTTTGTAATTTTTGTCTATGATGCATATATGTACAAAGAATAATAAAATGCGAATTTCATAACTTTCATAAAATGACATAACATTTGGTTTGATAAAAAATGTTTGCATGGAAAATCGGTCTGTGTAGAATGAAACTAAGGGGAAAATAGAATGATTTTAGATATGGAAAAAAGGTACCTCAGAGCATTATAAATCAAGTAGATCAAGTATTTCAACAAGCATTCCGAAATTTGTTGAAATCGGGATCACTCCTTGTATTTGAAGCTGTGTAAATATATATGTGATAAAACTACCTCATTAAAGAGCCATTTTGTTGCTACAAGGTACCTTTAATTATATCCATGCTCAACTTGTTAAATATTACAAGTTTTGATCAGTCATTAATATCAGGTAAGATCATGAGTAAGTTATACAATTATTGTCTTTACACCTTTATATAGTATAAATTAACTTACAACACTTTTGCAACAATTCCTTAATACATACTCGTCTGGATATACATTTCTCACCATAGATGTGTATATCTCGTGATCTCGAATAAATACAGAAAGCATAGCACATTGAAAAGTAAATCAACGGCAAAAATTCAATAGCTAATATTTAATTTATCTTAAATCTTAAGTAATTCCTTGGTCTCAATTTTTAAAATGAAGATGATACAAATATATAATGCATCCTTACTATCAAAACATCTTTATGCTTAAATAACATTCTTTGACAAGATTCAGTAGCTTTTAGGGATAAAATGACCATGTACCTGTACTGCAAAGTTAATGAATTTTATTTTGATATTGTCTGAATTGTTGTTTAGTTTATTTCTGTTCTAAATTGATAAATTCCAAATTTTTTCAAATTATCCCTATCTTTAAGAAAAAAATGGTTTCATAACCTTATCTTTATTTCACAAAAAGTCACAAAAAGTAACATTCAAAAGATTTTTTATACTAGATACTCTTTTTCCCAGAAAACTTTGTACCTAATAGCAATATTGTGAAATAAGAGAATATACTTATAATGTATGTACTTTTTTTCAGCTGTCTTTTTTGAGATTTATTTTCATGTGGGAAACTATTTCTTTGGAAATTTTATAATTGCAAGTAATTAACAATTTGGTTGAGATTATATTTGCCACCCAAACACATTGTCAGTCTAATCTACCTCCTATATGTGAAAAAATATTGTTTCAATTCTAAATTCTTATAACTGCAGCTTGAATCAAGATGTGGTTATGAGTTTTTAGAATTTAACTGACAATATTTCCTTTCACTTAACAGTTTTGAAAGCTCATATGACCTGTCACATGACATTTACGTCAAGGTCACATGAATATCACAACACAGACCTGAGGTCTATTTATAGCACAATGAATTAATGTTTAGTTCCTATAATTCAACACAACCCTGGGCATGTTCCGCGAGACCACCACCAAACCAGTCAAAAACTCCTCGGCGTAGCACCAGAACTCTGGAATCCTCCCTCAAGCTCCATGGTAGATGAATTAAGCATGCTACTAACTTTTCATCATCAACAAAATTTATGAACTAAATGTTTTGCCTAACACCTTACCTTACTTTCACTTTCAAGTTTCAGCTGTAAGACTTGTCTGATTTTTGTTTCTTCCACACTCCATTTTTGTACAAAAATATAACAGAATTACAGAAACACCTAAGATAATGACATAAAATGCCATTATGTTGACACTTTTTGGCATTGGGCTTCTTCCCGTCCTGAAATGAAAGGCTCCACTCTCCACATTAGAGGATCCCTCACATCCTCCTCATGCTTTTTCGAGATCTGATCCTAACTTTGCTAGTAGTCCTGGACCTAAGACTTGCAGTATTTTCTTACGCTGTGTAAAATTGGGCCAATCTAAAATTTTGTCAACTTGTGATGTGTTCAAACAGTTATTAATGATAGTTCAGTCGTAAATGAAATTACTGTTGATTCTATATTTCATATACCCATTTTTTGTACCCCAACATGCTTCCAGTGGACACTCTCTCCTGATCGATATCTTCAGGGCAGAGTCAACCTGATTAATGAGTTCTAACATGATAACAAATGAGATGTTTTGCGGTTACAAACAGAGAAAAGTATTGTTTCAGGATTTCTTTTCCAGAATTATTGTGCAATCTCCGATACAGTAGGGATCGCGAAATCCAATAACTTTTTACTAAAAACTTACGTTTTCGCTTCGTCACTGTCTGATTTGATTTTCATCTTTGCCTTTATATATTGAAGGTGATTGTCAACACTCGAAATAAACTTATGGCCATCTAGTTGTGACTTGATGCTACTTAATATACTGTCGAAATCCCAAATACCGTCTCCGGAAGCCATCTTTATACATAGCAGCTCTGATGTGAATGCTGCTCATCACAAACTCATCTTTCATCAATCTATCTTATATCTATTACGTGCATTAGGCAAAATTTTTCGCGGAAATACGTTTTTTGTCAAAGATATCATTCTTTTTTTTTTTTTTTTTTTTTTTTTTTTAATTATTTATCATTATTTAAAAAAAACTGCTTTGGGATGGTATTTTGTTGTTGCTAGGCAACCTGCAAACCAGCCAGCACCATAAATGTACCGGGGAGTTGCGTTAAGAATTGCGTTTACCGCTTGAATTCGAGAAAAATCTGTGCACGTGCAAATGGGTGCCAGGGTTAAAATAGGCTGGCGTCTGATTTTTGTCTATACTACCTGCTTGTCCTTTCAAACCAGAATATAAATATTGACCAATATTTTGTACTTTTAGTGCATCCAGTCCTTTGATTTTATTGTTTACAATTGTCTTGTGGATTTTTAATTCGGCATGACAAGGTTTAAGACTTATCCAGAAAAAAATGATACTGTACAACGAGCATGAGAAATATGCGGGACCTATGGAATACTTCCGTTAATATGGATCATACCCGTGATGGACGCTTAGCAGGCAGAGGATTGTGTAATGATATAAAATGGGGAGCTCAGGCTATGATCTGACAAATCAACTGATATAGTTCTAATGCTTAAAATGACTGTTATTGGTCTATCAGAAACTGATCTCTTGTTTACGTAAATGATTTTTAATAAATTCTGGATGGCCTAAGATATATAGCTGTAACAGCCACGATAACAAGAACATTTCTAATTCATTTTGTGACGAACGATAACAGTGTTCTCAGCCCCAGGAGACGGATTGTAGTGCTGCGATAAACGACCGAGAAAAGGTTAAAACGCCACGTGTATAGCACCATAACACAGGCTCTCGCTTTATCACATCTGAAAAACAAGTTAAAAAGTTGCATCAGGCCGCTCGAAGCTAACATACGAGACGCCTTACGTTAAATCACAATAGTGTATGTAGTCATTTGGCGTTTATTTAAAAATGTCAGTTAATGGCATGATTCGCTATTTTGTCTCGGGTTTAACTAGACTATCAATTCATTAAATGTGATTATCATCCCTCGAAGGTTCCTTGTCACAGAAAACACATTTTGTCACTAGAATGAAGCCTTTCTTCTACAAAAGGCAAAAGCTCCAAGAAAAGTATATCATAATAGCAAGTTCTCATGTTTTCTTGATAAAGGTTTGTGTGAAATTTGAATCATATCCATCCAGAAATACAGTAGAAAACGAGTAGTTGCCGAGAAAATGAGTGGACAAGATTTTCATCTAAGTACCTTATCTCTTTAAAAAGTAAATGCTGTGCAACCAAAATACGATATTCACATATAGGCTTGATAATGAGTCTATCTGTGAAGTTTAAATCAAACCCACTAAAACGTTTTAGAGTAAATGAGTTGACTTTTCTTTTTCATTAAGATGCCATAACTAAATTAAAAGTAAATCGACCGTAACCGAAATAGTGTATGCAAAAATTTTGCTTGATACTGAGCTTACCTGTGAATTTAGAATCAAATCCGTAACATCAATGAATATCTGCTTCATACCGAGTCTACATTTTAAGTTTGATTCACATTCGTCCTGTAGTTTATGAGAAAAAGATTGGACAAAAGGCTACAGACTGACAGACCGACAAGCGGACTCCTATATACCCCCACAAATGAAGGGGTTTTATTTATTTCTTTATTAATTTTATTTCTTTATTTTTTTTCGGGGGGGGGGGGGTTATAATTCTGGATTACGATTCGAACTTGCAGACGAAGAATGTTGACATAAACGACTCCGATAGATTAAAGCCGTGTACTTGCTTGGTCGATTATACAAGAGGACCATGATCGCTCCCCTGAGTATGATAGCTCAAAACTTTATGACATATACAAAATTATTATTTTGGAGAAGATTTTTAAAGATTTAATCCAAGGTATACGTGTATATTTGATCCCACAATATAGCACTCAATTCCAGAGTACGGTACGGTATTTTGGTAGAGAGTCAATACTCGTTGATACATGCCAAATATCAACGCCCTAGGCCTATTGGTTTAAGAGAAGATTTTTTAAATATATTCTTTATTTCTTTCTTAAATCAGAGATTGCATAGAAAAGGGTCAATTTTCAGAGTATGATAATTCTTTGAAGTTTTTGGTAAAGGGTTAGCAGGTTTTGATACATACTAAATATCAAAGCTCTAGGCATGATAGTTTGGAAGAAGATTTTCAAGTATTTCTCATGGACGGACGGACCCCGGACGATGACCGATCACTTCGCGCTCAGGTGAGTTAAAAAAACGGTCTTCAATTTTGACTTCTGAGAAACTAGGTGCAAAATGCCTCGAGATTCCCTCCTATTACTAATTGCTAACCACGCTCAGTCAGAGAGATCACTGCAATACTCAGGTTAGTTTGTCTGAGATACTGGAGTGTCTGGTCGGACACAGTTGACCAATAGCGGCTGTCAACCAAAGAATCAAGCGACCAATAAAATAATTCGTGTAGACCGGAATTGAGCTTTGAATTCCAAAAATTCACGTGAGGCATTTTTGTTGGTTAAAATGTCATATTTATGAAAAATAATGTTGTTCAATATCGAATTGTAACTTCCTGTCGGAGTCAGTGGATGCGGCCAGCGAAGTCATTGGAGGGGAGGGTGGAACATAACGTAGATAGACTGCGTTTGACATTAACAGTGTAACTACAACTTGAGTTAGATACGGTTTGGACGTTTTGGTCTGTTATCGGCAAAATGGTTATACATTTAAGTAATGGGAGAAAATCTTTGTAAATCCGGAGTTAATGAAATCGAGTTTGTTAATCGAAGAATCAATCGGCCAATATAACAATAAAATTGCTTATTCATGCAGTAGTTACAACGTTCAGGTCGCAAACCAACCATTTTCATTTTAGCTACAAGTCACTGACCATAGAAAGCTCTATTTGAAATTGAATTGGAACTTTCTGTTGGAACCAGCGGAGTCAATGGGCGGGGTAAGCGATCTGCCAATGGTTTCATCGAGTAAATTGATTTCGTTTACATGACGACCATGTGATCCAGCCTCTTCAATTCTAATCCAATTTGCCTTCTAGCGGGCTTCTATCGCATAATCCTCTGCTTCCACTCACTTTCAAATAAGTCAGGGCAACTGAGTCTCTATTTAGTTAGACTTAAAGCATCTCAATTTCTAACAATTCTAAGATGTTGTCATCAAAAATTTCAAGAATAGGAAGGGCTACTTTAGACAAATAATTTCTTCTTTTCAAGCAATGCTTCCTTCCTAATAATACACAGGAACTTTCATTTTCACTCTAATGTTTATCCTCTTTCAGTTTGTACCAGTTGAAGTTGCAATATCTGCAAATGTTTTAATGACGACGATACATTTGTTTTCTTAGAATTTCTGCATTCGATGTATTGCTAGCTTCACCTGCTTTAACCCACTACCACACAATCCCACATTTTTACATGCTGATGAAATAAAGCTGTGGATGACATTGTGAGAAAAGAAGTAATTGATGCAACAAGCAATGTCTTCTAATCTCACAATGTTTTCTACCTCATATGACCCTGATTTTATACTAAATTCGTTTCGCCATCTGCAACCTCTTTCAATTTGGACCAGTCTAAATTTTGTTGTTTGGAAATGCACACTAGATGACATCAGTAGATTGATCAACAAGGACAAATGTTGAACTACAGCTTGTACTGCCGGTTATCTGTACTCATAATGTTAATTTGTCATAAACAATACTGTTTTCTGTAAGCTTCTGAGCCCTTCTGGTTTAAATCAATGATTTGATTTGATTATCAGGGTGCTGATTGATGGCTGTGATCTGTCAGTTAAGGGAATGAGCTATGGCAATGTATTAGACCAGTGTCTTTACTAATAATCCCAATCCGACACAATCCCTTGCTTTGACAACATTGAAGAATACATGAATATAAAGGTCATTAAGAGAATAGAAGAAAATGCTTGTTAAAAGTAATTTCTCCTTTTCTCAAAATGCCCTTACACTTCATATGTATGCTTTATATTACACACTATATTCAAAAGTTGTATGCAGCTAATTCTAATTTGTTTTCTGATAAACAGTTGAGTTATACCTGTAAACAGGCAAGAAAATGTCAGAAGATGGATTTAGGACGTTTTTCTCTATCCTGGGACATAAATTCTATGCTCAGGTCTATTTTAGTATACTTCAAAATCCACAAATCGATGGTTCAGCTTGAAACAGTTGTAACTGCCTATATGTTTATAGGCAGTTACAACCATTTTGTGCTGAACAATTGATATTCAGAGCACTGACTTTGGCCATTGAGCAAAGTAAAATAGAACCAAACTGAAGACATGGTTACATCATATACTTTTTTGTAATTTTTGTCTATGATGCATATATGTACAAAGAATAATAAAATGCGAATTTCATAACTTTCATAAAATGACATAACATTTGGTTTGATAAAAAATGTTTGCATGGAAAATCGGTCTGTGTAGAATGAAACTAAGGGGAAAATAGAATGATTTTAGATATGGAAAAAAGGTACCTCAGAGCATTATAAATCAAGTAGATCAAGTATTTCAACAAGCATTCCGAAATTTGTTGAAATCGGGATCACTCCTTGTATTTGAAGCTGTGTAAATATATATGTGATAAAACTACCTCATTAAAGAGCCATTTTGTTGCTACAAGGTACCTTTAATTATATCCATGCTCAACTTGTTAAATATTACAAGTTTTGATCAGTCATTAATATCAGGTAAGATCATGAGTAAGTTATACAATTATTGTCTTTACACCTTTATATAGTATAAATTAACTTACAACACTTTTGCAACAATTCCTTAATACATACTCGTCTGGATATACATTTCTCACCATAGATGTGTATATCTCGTGATCTCGAATAAATACAGAAAGCATAGCACATTGAAAAGTAAATCAACGGCAAAAATTCAATAGCTAATATTTAATTTATCTTAAATCTTAAGTAATTCCTTGGTCTCAATTTTTAAAATGAAGATGATACAAATATATAATGCATCCTTACTATCAAAACATCTTTATGCTTAAATAACATTCTTTGACAAGATTCAGTAGCTTTTAGGGATAAAATGACCATGTACCTGTACTGCAAAGTTAATGAATTTTATTTTGATATTGTCTGAATTGTTGTTTAGTTTATTTCTGTTCTAAATTGATAAATTCCAAATTTTTTCAAATTATCCCTATCTTTAAGAAAAAAATGGTTTCATAACCTTATCTTTATTTCACAAAAAGTCACAAAAAGTAACATTCAAAAGATTTTTTATACTAGATACTCTTTTTCCCAGAAAACTTTGTACCTAATAGCAATATTGTGAAATAAGAGAATATACTTATAATGTATGTACTTTTTTTCAGCTGTCTTTTTTGAGATTTATTTTCATGTGGGAAACTATTTCTTTGGAAATTTTATAATTGCAAGTAATTAACAATTTGGTTGAGATTATATTTGCCACCCAAACACATTGTCAGTCTAATCTACCTCCTATATGTGAAAAAATATTGTTTCAATTCTAAATTCTTATAACTGCAGCTTGAATCAAGATGTGGTTATGAGTTTTTAGAATTTAACTGACAATATTTCCTTTCACTTAACAGTTTTGAAAGCTCATATGACCTGTCACATGACATTTACGTCAAGGTCACATGAATATCACAACACAGACCTGAGGTCTATTTATAGCACAATGAATTAATGTTTAGTTCCTATAATTCAACACAACCCTGGGCATGTTCCGCGAGACCACCACCAAACCAGTCAAAAACTCCTCGGCGTAGCACCAGAACTCTGGAATCCTCCCTCAAGCTCCATGGTAGATGAATTAAGCATGCTACTAACTTTTCATCATCAACAAAATTTATTCTAAAAAGATCATTAATGTCAACATATTGCTAAATTTAAAACAACTGTTGTAACTGTAATATCTGACTAACATTGTTTTTTATCACATTTTTATAGAAAGTTTATAGATCTTCCTTCTTTAACAAAACATTGTTTCTTTGAGTAGAATTTTTTTTCCAAGGGTATGTACAATGATTAAAATGTTTAGAATTCTACATGAGGTTACTTTTTCTGTTGTACAGGTAAATAAAGCTTGAACTCTGCTGGCAATTCGTCTTCTGAATAAAGTCTGTCTGAGAAGTAAACTCGGCGAATTCGGCAGTTTGCATGAATCTGAAAACAAATGAAAAGAAACCTTTTAAAGAAATTCAAAGCAAAATTAAATGGTCACCAAAATATACACTTATGCAATTCTCCAATAGAAATTTACTCAGAGTTTTAATGTTGCTCTCATCTTAGAAGAAATACAACTTTTAGTTCATTTTTGATTTCTATTTTGCTGCAGTTAAAGTCTTATTTAGTGACAAAAAATCAGTTCAATCCCGCAACAAAAAAATCAGTTCAATACCTTTTTTCTTACATTTAGTGAAAATTTGGGCATTTATTTCCATTTGATACAGGACATATCTTGGAAATTTGTTATAAAAATCTAGATGAATACAGAATGGTGTTTTAATTTCTTTGATCATTCAAACTCTGATGGACGAAGGTACCACATTGGAAGAGCAAACAAATGTATTGACCTTTGTCAGACAGATATTCTTAATGAAGAATGGTCAAACCCGACTGACTTTTGAATTATCAAATGTGGTTGGCCCCAGCTAGATCCTATTTCTAAAAGAATCCTGTCCTATCTACCCCTAATGGATGGCAATCACCTTATAATCTAATTTCAAGATTAATCAGTAACAATATTTTACTTATCCCATTCCCACACTATGATGCTTTAAGAAAAATGGTCGGGAAACCATTTTGTAAAATGAAGAAATTGCTTGTAACAAGCAATTTCTTTATTTGACACGTTTTCTACCCTGAAAATTAAAAAAATCTCAAATTTCATAAACTTTAAATTGTCATCTACAACTCCTTTCAATTTGGACTGGTCTAAATTTTTACCATATGGTAAAGGGTAAAAGAATTTTAATATGGAAGTTGAATTAAGAACTGTTCTCAGAACAATTTTATAGGATGTGTACACCTCAAGTTGATTGAATAATTAAATTCAAACTTGCTTGTTTTGTTTTAGACACATACATTAATTAGCATGAAAAACTTGTGCTACTTATAAAAAGGTCTAAACAAATGTACACTAACCTGTACTCTGAGAGTTTCAATGTAGTTTGTTCCGTAAGCTCTTCTTGTAAAGTCTGACAAGTTAAACTGAATCTGATTCCAACCATCATCCAATCTCATTGGCATAGTACAGATGAAAGGCTTTACTCGTGTTGTGCTCTGGTAATTGCTAGCTCTGAACCGTCTCCTTACATTCTTATCGTCTAATACCTACAACAGATTATTATCATTTTAAGTTGTCATTTACTTGTAAAACCAAAAGTTTTTGTCTAGCATTTTATCTTTTCCGATTAATCTATAAAATCAAGACAAGAACAATGATGGTGTACCTCTCATCCAAGTATGATAGCTGTAAGATTTAACCCATTACCGGACAACAAAAATTCAAATTCAAAGTATCAGATTACAAATTAAAAGTGACGAAATCTTAAAATTCTTTTCGCAGTAGAAAACAGTGATTATTGTGAAGAAATTGCTTGTAACAAGCAACTTCTTCAATTTTAACTGTGTTTTCTAAAACATTTTCAGGGGGCATCCAAAAGGAGAATTATGTGGGAATGGGGTAATGAATTTTTATAATTTCTTATAAGAATTTCCTTCTTTATGTCTATCAACAGTTGGTAAAAATGTGAATTTTACAACATTTCCGATTCTGATCTAAGAGCAATAGTTTGATTTATTTTGATAGACCAACGTAAGGCATTATGGAGAGCATGCGTTTGACTCATTAACTATGGTTTTGACCCTAAAAAATCAGAAAAAAATAAACGCACACCAAAACTATTCTAACCCTTCGAAATTTCTCTCAAGGGGATTGCAATGACATCTTAGGAGAAAATTCTGAAAGTCAATTTACATGCACACCTTTGTTGTCTGACTACTCAAGAATCAGTGTATGGTAAAAGAATCAATGACTCATAAATTTCAAAGACTACCATGAGTTCTGCTGATGACTGTATGTCAAATTTGAAAGCACTCAGTTTTATGGTTTGGGAGGAGAAATTTCAGATCCTACAACATAGGGCTAACTTTGATTTTGGAGTGAAAAATCAAATTATACCACCAAGACCACCACAAAGCTATTCCACATGCAAATTATAAAAGTTCTAGGTCATAAAGTATTGCAGTAGAAAAATCACAAAGCCTTTCTTTATCTCTATTTAAAGTATAGAGCTCTTAGAGTAATAATCTGAGGTATTTTGGGAGAGGGTCTGCCGTCATATAATAATGCTAAAGCTTGGCATATTGGTTTTTAAGAACAAGATTTTTTAAGTATCCTTTAATCATATGTAAAACTTGCAATCCCACAACACAGAGCTAATTTCAGTAGAGGTTCATTATGCAATAATATTTATCAAAGAATAAAACTTCCTTGCCTTAGGATAATTTAAGTTTTTTCACTTGGTTACCAAGGCAACCAAAGATCTTGATTGATTTTGATTTTTTGAAGTATACTGGCAGAGTGTGGCCCAAACAATCATCGCTGCAAAGTTGGTAGAAAGCTGATCACCAGTGCATATCAATTTTTGATTCAGGTCCATCAATGCCTTCCAAGAATGACCTAAGTTCAGACTGATCTTTTTGGAAGCATATGTTTCTGCAAGTCTTTCTTTTGCCCAATGTAGAGTTAATCGAAATGCTTTGTGCTCTAACATGATTATGCCAAATTATAAAAAAATAGATTTATTATGTGTTTGCATGATTTAGACCCTCAAATTGTTATGCAGAAGTAACATTTGGTCGTTTTTATGAATGTGTAGAAATGCTTGTCTTTGGCAAGGAGTTGTGATGCATACTCTCATCTATTCTCTAATTAAGAACAAGGCAGATTTAATAAAGAAAAAAAAGATAATAATAATTTCATCAACTTAGAATTTTTGTTTTCAGCATATTATGGTCAAAGGTTTTCTACAAAATATAACTCACCTGAACTTCAAATGTGAAGTATTTCTTTAGATTTTTAATTATCATAACCAAAAATGGTAATTTGATTCCCAGAGTTTTCTTTGGATCTGCTGGACATGTGATATATGTTGTGCTGAAAGGAGAAAAAGAAAATGAATTAACCCTTGTCATGCTGTATAAATTACCTTACTGAATTGCCATAAACTCAAAGGGCTGAAAGCACTGATAGAACTTGTTCAAAAATCAATATTTCTTTTATTACAAGCAGGAGGTGTAGACTAAGATCAGACTGCACTTATGTGCAGGTTGATCTTGGTCTACATCTCCTGCAAAAACCGGAATATTCCGGGTTCAGCATGACAAGGGTTAAAAATATTTACAAACTTTATTCATCCCTTTTGGCAAAATGCAGCGAATAGCCATGGTCAAATCAGTGGCAGGCAACAAAAGCATCACAACTACAATATTTTACAGCCATTCTTCAGAATCGATAGATTATTGAACACTTTGAATTAAACTACTCTCAAACATTTATTTCAATATACCGGGTAATCTTAATTCTACATAATAATAAATGATATGGATGTTTACAGATTAACAGCTAAATGTTATTCAATGTAGTAGGTATATTATTTGAACTTAGTGATGGCTAAATGTGACTGAAAAACAAACTTCACCAGCTAAAAATTGCCATCTTCAATTCCTTTCAATTTGGACTAGTCTAAAACTCTTGTCTTACTATGGAAAATGACAAAAAGATGATATAAACTAAGACCAGGCTGCATCTGTTGAATATTTATGCTGATATACTCTCTGTTTAGTGCATTGTGCTTATCCAAGAATATTTCTACATAAGCTGACAGAATGGACAGAGACTGATCTTTGTTCAATGTTCACCTTATCAGTCTTTTTCCTTAGCATGGTAAAAGTAAACTTTAACACAGTACAAAACTTACCTAACATTTGTACCAACAATTTCTAATACTAGTGACTGGATATCATTGTCTGTGATACGTTTTATGTGACCATTTCTAACCTGAAATAGATTTACAAAAAAGACTGATATCTATTCTTCTCTTCTTATCTTGTCATGCTGAACGAAATCCTCTACAGAATTGCACCAAAGGGCTGAAAACACTGGAATCAATAATTATTGGTTAATATTCATTTTGAAAATTTATTTTTCAAACTCTGGCTTAAAAGAGACAAGTAGTTGGTGTAGACTAAGACCAGGCTGAACATTCATTCGGTTATGTGCCGCAGTCTGGAATCAAACCCATGACATCCCATGATTAAAGATTGAGAGTCTGATGCCCTACAAACAGTGCTATGACAGCAGCTTGAATTAGATGCCTATGTTCAAATAACTAAGTAATCGTCTCATCTGAATTGGTGGAATATTAATTTTTTTAGACAATAAGACTTTCTAAGCCTCTGAGGCCTAAAGTTATTTTTTGAAATGTGATAATCAATGTACTTTTGTTCATCATGATTTTACAGTTTGATACAGTATCCCATGCAACTTTGCATGGGACATTGTGATTCTACATGAAATGTTGCACCTAGCAACCACATTGCCAGCAAAGTTTTCCTGGCTCCTATGGTAAAATACATGCACTTCAATCCACGAACTATATTTTTACACTGCCAACCATTGTTTTACATTATTTACAGAGCCTCTGAGAGTATCATTTAAATGCATAGTAACAGTATGGCTAGTAACCTAGTTTATACGATGTCTGTCGCCAAAATTGCCCCAATTATTTGTCATTTAAGACAAAAAATACGGTGGAGAAATGAAAAAAGACAAATCTGAACATACAGATTATATGATGAATGTTAATCGTAGAAAATAGGATGGCAAATCTGCCTGATTAAACAAATGACAACAAAGAAATTCAACTTCCGTTTTCCCCACCCTTGCCCCTAATTTTCAACTATTTACATTTAACCAATAAATCCAACCAAATATGCTGCTAAATTATTTCAGTTTATACATGTATGTATAAAATGGCTAAATGTCATCATCGAAATCACAAGAGAAATGTCGAAATTGTTTCAGATTTGCTCATCGGTCCATCCGAACACCGTTGCCAGCCATGTCACTATGGCGATCATAGATAAATGCATCATTCGTGTAAGTTAAACAACTCACCTTTTTGTCCCAAATCTGTAACGGTTTACTTCCGATACTGTACAATATCGATAAAAAGCCACTTTGAAATGTGTTTTTGAACATTTTGAGTTAATTAGAAACCTAAATATCGACAAAAAATCTAAATTCAGAGACGAACCAACACACGTCCTGACCGCGTAAAACCAAGTTGTCAAGTGACTGCTACGTTCTGTATCGATTCTCTCCTTGTTGTCAAGGAAAGTTACACGGTGAGCGCACTTAGACAAGTTGCTAAGAGAGAGCCGGCATTGTTTTCGACATAGCCCTTTCTTTAAAAAATTGAAATTGTTGGAAATCTACAAGAATATTAGCTTTTGACGATTTATAATTTTTCTTTGACTGTTTGTCGCGTACTTTCGGTTAAAAAACTATTTCATTGAAACTACTTTTTGTGGAATAACTTCCGGTAAAATAGTAATACGACTAATCTTGTTCCTAACGAAGCTTTCTCATGTATGTTTACATTGACCACGCGGAAGTCATTTTAGTGACATGTGCACTTGATCTCGATCCGAATTTCTTACAGACAATAAACCAAAATTGAAATAATCTCAAATTAATGATGATGATAATAATATAGGATTCAGAAACTCTTTAAGTCGACTCTTATTGTTAAAATAATAGTTTCTTCTCTCTACATTTTATTCACGTGGAAGATAAAAACATCGCTAGAAAAGCAAAAATGCTCATGACAGATAGTTATTTTAGGCAATTTTGCGGTATAAGTAAAAAAGCAAAGATCGCTATTCAGTGAGATGTATATTATGATTGGACCAAGTAAAAAGTCTCTTCTTTTTCTACCATATTTTGTCCAAAACATGCGTGAAATGAAAAGTTGTTACATTCTTCTTCCCTCTTCTTACAAGTGCGCGATTGTTATATTCAAGTGTAAACTTACATTTTTAGACCTCATACAGTATGCAAATAATAAACCAATCGCTTGCCCCGCCCACTCACTCCATTGGTCACGCCCAGTTACTCCACTGGGAAACCCTGCTTCGATCTTTAACGGTGTTCTTTTGCAAAATTCATAGTCAGTGGCATGTAACAAAAAAGTAAAATGGTTGGTTTGTGACCTAAACATCGTAACTACAGCTTAAATAAGCTGTTGTTACGAAGTTTATATCGCAAAACCAACAGAAAGGTTAATAAAAATGGCGGCCAATATTGGAGTTCCATGCAGAATAATTAAATGATTTGATTGGTCGGTTGATTCGTTGTTTGACAGCCATGATTGGTCAATTGATAGTTGAAAGATAGCACACAGTGCTTCTTTTACCAAAGTGGCTGCCTTATATAGATCTATACATGCAGGGTTATGGCTTCGATTGATTATTGTGACAATACAGACAAATTAATCAATCTGATTCACTAATCTTGGTAGAATCGGGGACAACAAATAAGAAGTCACTAACTCTATTCTGTACAAACGATGTTTTTCAGTGATCTATCTTAATCTCTTTAATAACCAAACATGGTTTTCCCTAAATCGACTCTTATATACAGACGCTTCCTCATTTTGGGACCCAAATAGTAGTGGCTGGTATCCGCAGGTGGAGCTTTAGGAGTGATTTACTCTATTATAGACAATCGTGGTACCTTCGATGTACTGCAGTGGCTCACTAAGACATAGGTGGTTCTTATACAGGTGGCTGATTTATAACCAAGTTTAACTGAAAATGAATTAAGATTTACTCTAGATAACATATTCAGTTTAATGGTGTTAAGTAGACCTATCATGAAATTTAGCAACAGCAAAACTCTGTGCGAATAAAGGTAGTTCGGAGGGAAAGACTCACAGGCAGTCAAACGGAGGTTAGGGCAGTCAAATACCAACTCAGTACTTAACCCATTACCAAACGGCAAACATTTAGACTGGTCCAATTTAAGAGAAGTTGCAGACGATAATCTTTATTTCATAGAATATTAAAACCAATTGTTTCTTTGGGTAAGAATCATAATGGATAAAGAGGAAATTGATTGTAACAACCAGTTTCTTCATTATTCACAGTGTTTTCCGAAACCTTTTTATTAAGGGACGTAAAAAAGAGGAATCGAGTAGAAATGGATTAATTGATAGAGCCGGCGCTTGCCCAACCCACTGACTACGTTAACTTCCACCACTGACTCAAAATGGAAATTCAACTTCCATTTTAAAGATCGTTGTTGCAAGAGTTATGGCGAAAAATGGTTGGCGACCTACGCGTCGTAACGACGCCTCCAAACCAACAAAAAAGGTCACATAAATGTTGGTGTATATCGAAGTTCAAAGTCCACTACCGGGCTAATTGAATGAATTGTCGATTGATTATTTGATTGACAGGCGCGATCTGCCAGTTGTTTTGTCGTTTGGTAACAATTAATACACGTGCTACCATTTTAACTGGTCGATTTTCCAACATGAACACGTCTTTTCTGTTCACTGGAATACTGTCCCGCAATACAAACTTTCTGAGGAGGATCAAAATCCATCGCCTCTGGTCGAGTTATTGAGTGCAGAAAATTTTCGAAACATGATAATTTCGACTTTTGGGTGGTTGATTGATTGAATGGGGTTTAACGCCACTTTTAACAGTATCTCAGTCATATCGCGGCGGCTGGAGCACCTAACAATGGATTCCTGGTATTTATCACACCAGTACCACCACTACATCCTTTCCTAGCCTCCAGCTGCTATCCCCCTTAGGTTTACGATTATCCATCCATTGTTGAGAGACAAATGTCGGAAAGGATACGTACCGCCGCCAGGGATCGAACCAATGACATCTCGTGACTGAAGATTAGGAGTCTGACGCGCTACCGACTGCGCTATGACGGCGGCTGACTTTTGGATATACACTTTAAGTGTAACTATACTCACAGGTAATTTCACAATCAATATCTTTACGTTGGAATCGCCGTACGTGTATTCGATGGACCCGTTAACCTCGAAACACCAGCTAGAATAAGTTGTAGTTACGAGGTTTTGGTCTCCCTCACTATGATTAAACGATTCCTAAAATAAAGAGTAGGTATAAATAATTAAAAGTATCAAATTACAGAAGACTAATAAGTGAAGAATGCGATTTTCATTGTCTCGTTGTTCATAGACTTGGTCGCAGAAGGTGCATTTTTTATTTTACATCTATACAGTTTTGTTAAAAATAACCGCGATCATACTTGTTTTTAACAGAGTCAACATTTTTGAATATCTGTCTAGAATTTGTCGTCTGAATTTTTGAGAGAGGGAAAAACGGGTGAGAGAAAGGCGAAATCCAAAGGCTCAAATAAAATCACGGCCGTGACAAAGTAGAGGAATATTAGTAGAATGCTAAAAAGCATAAGAAAACCATGAAAAACTGGAAAATCACTTTTAAGCTATGCCACCCTTTTCCACGATGTTTCCAAATCTGTTTTTCACTTTCGGTCCTCTTTCGATTATCATAGGTTCTTTCTTTCGTTTGGGATCGGAATACAAGTTACAGACGAAATCTCGCGTGTGAATTTATTCCTTCATACAAAAAGGAAAAATTACAGATCCAAAAATTGGGGAAATACCATTCAGAGCCAAGTTAGTATATCGAAAACTGAATGCGAGGCAAAGCATTATCCCCTCACTTAATGTAATCTGCATTCAGGATAACAGACCGCCTTGAGATAAAGTTTTCACGAATGTGCACGTGCAAAACCGGGCACCTTTGTTGATGGGCTCCGTAGGCGTCCATCATTGTTACCCAGTTTTGGAAAATACTATGTTAGAAGAGAAGTAGTGACCAGTTAAGATATACTATTTTCAAAACCTGCCTCCAACAAACAATGGTACTTTTTGAAAATGGCGTAATATGAGGATTCTATATAATTCGTAGAACGCGTAGACACATCTTAAATACGAAAACACCCACCAATAACCCGGTTAGCGTAGATGCGGTCACGGTTTCCAAAACGCGGAGTCTTTCAATCATATAGTGAGTAATTTGCCTTCTACTTTGAGAACCCAGCATACCAGCTGTATACCGTGGGAGTGATAAGCTATACAGTTACATATATCTAAAGATGTTTATTATTATTTTGAATTAGCCATCTCAATCCATTACCAAACGACAAAATTTCGGACTAGTTACAGACTACAATTCAAATCGATTTGAGATTGAAATCTAAGGCCCAGATAGGGTAGAAAGCATTGTGAAACAAGCAATTTCACCTTTTCTCACAATGTTTTCTTTAATACGATTCTCAGACGAAAGTCCACCATCAGTACTTTCAGTGCTTTGATTTACACATTAACGCGCGTTTTATCATCCTGAAATACAGACCTGGATACTGTTCACCCGATGATCTCCATATGTTCCAGGTTCACGAAACATGTCATATATACAGCATATGTGTCCCATTTTAGATAATGTATTAACAAGTGATACTATGTCTAAACCAAATACAACACAATTCCACATCACGACGCGCTAAAATAGAGTAGCTTTAGAAAACATTACATTTTCTGTAACAAGCGATTTAACTCCTTCTTCGATGTTTTCTATCCTATATAAGACTTATTTTCAGTTAAAATACACTTTGAACTGTACCGAGTATCGAGTTTCTCTCGACATATATCGACAAGTAATGTATTAAACAAGGTATTATCTAGACTCGGTATGAAATTGCAAAGATCTTTCTGTTCCTTATTAGGAGTTGAAGTGTTTGTCATCTGTATCTTTAAAATCTCCTGTCAAGGCCAGGAATGATAAAACCAAACACCGGGTCGTATTCAGTATCCTCCCCTGCAAGAAAGTGTGCATTTTCAGTTTGGCGAACTGTATTTACCTCTAGACTGCTATCGGAAACATTCACTTTGTATTACATAAACTGTATGTGCTTCTAGACGTCTATCGAAGTCATTCGTTTTATATCATATATACTGTATACGTATTTCTAGTTTGCAAAATGCATAAACTTCTACTGAAGTTATTCATTTTCATCTGAATAAGGAAATACTTTCCACGTGTGGTTTTTTTTTTTTGTTTTCTTTTTTCTCTCACTTTTTTCTTATTTTTCGATAACGTACTTTTCTCAGCCACTTAATGTCTCCGAAGAGAAGCCACGTAAATTGAAAAATCGTAAGTTAATGAAAAACATATAATATTTCGTTGGGTCGCTTTAACCCATTTCCACACAGTGACGCTTTTAAACACCTCATCTATATAAAGCTTTGGAAAACATTGTGGAAAATGAAGAAATTGCTTGTGTCAAGCAATTTCTTCATTTTCCACAATGTTTTCTATCCCAAAAGACAAAGATTTTACAGATTTAATCAACTTAAAATTGTCGTCTGCAACTTTTTTTTTAATATTTTGGACTGGTCTTAAATTCTGTTGTTTGGTAATAGGTTAAACTTGTGTTGAATCGTCATCTGCCGTACCTTTTTGAATGTAGACCAGTCTAAAATTCTGTACGGCTATCGGTTTTTTTCTGCAAAAAACAAAACAAAACTGATAACTTCGTACAGTATAGATATCCTATGTGCGAGAAATGGCGTATTTTCTAGATATTCAAAATGAAGGTAAATAGAAAGGTTCAAACCAAACCAACTGTAATATTTAAAGGAAGCTTTTTTTAAAATTTACTCATTGAAATTTGAAACAATTTTTTTCCGCCACAAACATATTTATTTGCTCATTGTATGGTGTGTGTATTAAGAAATCGGTCAACAAAACTTTCTATTTATTATGTCTTAACCATTTCCTGTTCAATCCCTGGTTTTTACGTCCCTGTGTTTTTATACTTGAGAAATCATTGTGGAAAAAGAAGAAATTGCTTGTAAAAAGCAATTTCTTCTTTTTCCACATTTTCCCCACCCAACAGAATAGTTATTTTTCAAATAAAATCGACTTTGAATTGTCGTCTGCAAAACCTTTGAATTTGGACTGGTCTAAAAATTTTGAAAATCAGGAATGGGTTAATGTGCCTTGTCCGTTAAATACACACTTGCGCACACAAACGCACACTTTATTGCAAAATATCATTTTGGTAATACTCTTGGTGATAACTGATAGATGGTGTTAACACTTAAAACATGATATTTCATGAAAATGTTGGTGACAAGTACTTTCTACTTTTCTCACAATTACTCTTTCCAGATACTAAATTGACCTGATTTTGTTAAGTATTGTACAAATTGCAATCAAATCTCCTTTTCCTACATTTTTTTGTGATCACACTACAGGGTATATCGAAAGAAAGATTTCCTAATGGATTGAATTGGGTTTAACCCATTCCCATACAATGACGCATTTTAACGCCCCTCAATATGAAAGCTTTGGAAAACATTGTGGAGAATGAAGAAATTGCTTGTTACAAGTAATTTCTTCATTTTCCACAATGTTTTCTACCCGGAAACTTGAAAAATTCTAGAATTTCGTAATCTTTAAATTGTCGTCTGCAGCTCCTTTCAATTTAGACCAGTTTAAAGTTAAATCGTGTGGGAATGGGTTAACGCCACTTTTAACCGTATTTCAGTCATATCGCGGCGGCTGGAGGACCTAACAATGGATTCCTGGTTTTTCTCTCTCCAGTACTATATCAAAAGAAAGACAGTACAATGCCGTATTGGGTTCAGGGTTTAGAAAGACAATGGTCCTTTGTACTTAATCGAACTCGAATAGTAGTAAAATGATAGGGCAAGGTTTATTTATTGACTCATAAATGAATTGTTTGTAATCAAATAAACATTTAGACTCATTATTAGGATTGGATTTCACTTTAGAAAGATCATTGGTTCAAATATGTGTATTTTCTTGTAGTGTATGTCTGTCTATCAGTTTTTAGATTCTTTACTTCTAATACCTTTTAACTACAGCTTCTCGAGGTTTATTTTCATTTTCGACAACTTTCGTTTGTGACCTCGGCCATAGGTCAGTTGGTAGCTGTTAGACTCCTTATCATGAGGTGCCGGGTTCGATCATCGGTCGGGGCGAATATCCTTTCAGATATTTGTCTCCCTCTAATGGGTGGATAATCGTATATCTAGGTTGGATGTGCAGTGTAGTGGTAGTGCTTGTGCGAGAAATATCAACAAGGTTAGGTGCTCCAGCCGCCGAGATATGACTGAAATACTGTTAGAAAGTTGCGTGTAACCCATTCAATCTATGAATCAATCAATCAGTCCTTTGATAGCTTCTTATTTGTTTAACTATTTAACAGACAACAAAATTTTAGACTAAATTCAAATAAGTTGAAAACGATACGCCAGTGCTATACAGACAACACTTTGAGGAAAGAGGAAAAATGTTTGAAGCCATTTTTCCTTTTTTCACAAGACAATGTTTCTCAATATATTGTGTGTTAATAATGTCTTCATTTCCCCAAGAGACGTTTATCTTGTGAAATTTTTACCTATGACCAGTCGGCAAAATTCTTAGACTTGCCCGAATTCAAATTCGTTGTAGACGACAATTTAAAGTTTACGAAACTTTAGATATTTCTTAATTTTCTGGGTAGAAAACATCGTGTAAAATGAAGAAATTGCTTGTTACAAGCAACTTCTTCGTTTTCCAGGAAGTTTTCCCAATGTTTTTTCTTTGGGTGTTGATTCGATTAAATTAGACTTAACAGCTCTTTTACCTATAGACGACATTGTTCACCTATACCGGTTCCTGCTTATGCGGGTTATGAAATGTATTGCACAAGTACTGAATATTGGTCCAGGTGACAATCGGATCCAAAAAGTAACGTTATATTGATGAAAATATGACCTCGAAAAATGACCTTGAAGTTAGCATTAACATAAAGGTTTTACCACAAGGAACATCAATGTTGAATAATGCAAGGTAGAAAGCCCCAGTACTTACCGTTAAACATTTTTTTCATACTTTTGTACCAAGGGCGGAGAACTATCTACTTATCAAAAGATGGTCTTGTGAGGATGTCCTTTTTGTGGAGAAACAAACATACAAACCGTCCAAAAACTATATACACACGATCTATCGATGCAGAGGCATTGTCAGTTATAGAAACCGTTGTCAAAGAGAACGTCTCCAAGAGGACGTTCGGTCTATAGTAAGTTAAGGCACGGCGGTAAATCCCTTTTTTAATTCACTTTTGTAAACAATGAATTTTTACCCTTGACGAGATACGAATATTGCACAGGAACAAAAGTGCGATTATTAGTTTTGCCGTGTTTTTTTCTTGACCTCTCCAATCTTTTACTACCCATTACCAGGCGACAATATAATAGACTGGTCCTAATTGAAAGAAGTTGCAGATGACAATTTTTTATCAGTTGGTGAACTTTTAAAAATCTGTCTTTTATGGTATAAAACACCATGGAAAAAAGAAAAAAATGCTTGTTATATAAAACTCATACTGTCCAGTTTTTTACGAACCTCATGAAATAGCTTTGGAAAAGATTGTGGGAAATGATTAGATTGCTTATCATAGTAGTAAAATTTCAACAATGTTTTCGAAGTTGTTTTTATCTCGATGTTTTTTAAAAGCAGGGATTGTTTGGGAATGAGTTTACTAAATCCTGAAATGCTTTCTAGTAAATGAGTCCGGGTTTAAGATAATTTAAACCTAATAGAAGTCAAAATACCCCAAATCGGGCGATTACGACCACTGTTGACGGACCGTCGATGCAAGTAAAAAAACTCAATAAAATCGTACATTAAGAACTTGCAAGTCTGCCATTGGCCTACGTTCGTTTCAAGCATTTTTGTTGGTATGGCGACCTAAAACGTCGTATCTGCATTTTAATTCAACCAATCGTTTATTTTTCATCACTAGCATAACCATATATTTCCGATATTACACATTTTACACAACTTCTAGTTGGAGCTCAGTCGGCCAGCGATTCGTCAAATAATGAAAAGACAAAATACTAAACAAATCAAAACAACAACAACAACCCAGAAAAACAGTCAAACTTTCGGGAAGTACATTACCACACAAAAACACCTTTAATCGTCCCTCATTATGAAAGCTTTGGAAAACATTTTGGGACATGAAAAAATTGCTTGTTACAAGCAATTTCTTCATTTCCCAAATTTGTTTTCTTCCCCAAAAGATTGGAAATTTAACGATTACATTTCCTTAAAATTATTGTCTGAAACCCCTTTCAATCGGGACAAGTCTAAATTTTTGCTGTCCGTTGATTGGTTAAAAAATTCTTTAAATTTCTTTTATTTCAAAATCAGATTTTTTTTTTTTTCGCGTATAAAAAGAAAGTCGCTTGAAATTTACTTTTCGGTTAAAGGTTGAATAATCCGTTTGTTTATTTACGCAAGATAATCCGTTTACAACTCTTTAAATATTCGTCGTAGTAAAAATAATTTCTATATGAATGAATCTTTAACGTTGTGTACTTAAAAGACAAAATACAGTTGACATATCGCCGCTTTCAATAAAAAAAAACAAACTCGATTGACCAATCAAATTAATCAACAAGAGCGCCAAAATGACCCACAACTGAGTTTTTTTTATTTAACACACGCACACACCACACAAATAGAGAGAAAAGGAGAGAGAGAGAGGGGGAAGAGATGGGAGAGAGGTAGGTAGGTATAGAGAGTTTTTCAATCTGAATATTTTTAAAGTTACGATGAATTGCCATATTTACAAGGACAGTATTTTATAGGCAGATTGACAAACAAATAAAGGTTAACCCATTCCCACACAACAAAATTTAAGACTGGTCAAAATTAAAATAAGCAGCAGACATTTTCAAGTTAATGGAATTTTAAATTCTTTCGTCTCTTTGGATAGAAAGCATTTTGGATAAAAAAAGAAATTACTTGATACAAGTACTTTCTTTATTTTCCACAATGTTTTCCAAAGTTTTTTTCTTGATAGGTGTAAAAAGGAGGTTGTTTAGGAATGGGTTTAACAGTATATCCTTGATCTGTTGATGCTACACCATAGCACAGTAACATGATGAAGTAAATCAAAATTCTTCTGCCAGAATCAAGTTACACATGTATTCAGCATGTACTTAGATTTGTTCAGTTTCTTTGGGGGCATTCAAAGTGTATAGAATAAACAAACAAATTTCTGTCTATAAATTTTTATTTTCCTTTACAATTAAGGCACCATTTTTGGACGGAATGTGTAAGATAAAACATACAAACATGTTAAGTTAAAATGACAGAATAATTTAAAACAATGTACAAATAATAAAGTGAATGAGATCCTAAGTCTGCAATTGTTCTAGGATCTTATCGTTAATGCATTCTGGAGAGGATGTAGAAATGTTTGATTGATCCAAACCCTATCTTAACCCTTGTCATGCTGTATAAATTATCTTACTTAATTGCTGTAAAATCAAAGGGCTGAAAAAACTGATAGAACTTTTTGTTAAATAATCAATATTTCTTTTAGAAATCAATTCTATAAACAACTTTGGCATATAAGTACAAGCAGGATGTGTAGACCAAGATCAGACTGCACTTATGTGCAGGCTGATCTTGGTCTACACATCCTGCCAATACCAGAATATTCTGGGTTCAGCATGACAAGGGTTAAAATATACTTCACACAATATGAACTTTTTTAAGTAAGTGTCCTACCAAAGCCTCATCACTAATTAACCCTTCTCCTGCTGAATAAAAGCATCTACAGAATTGCACTATAATCAAAGGGCTGACAGTACTGGATGTAAACATTGTGGGTTAATAATTCTATTAAAAAATCATCTTATGAACAATTTGGATTAAAAGGGACGGGCAGGAGGTGTAGACTAAGATCAGACTGCACTTATGTGCAAGCTGATCTTTGTCTACACCTCCTGCCAAAACAGGAATATTCTGGGTTCAGCATGACAAGGGTTTAGGCTATAAGTATAAGTAAGAGGTAATGACTGGCAATGAAAAGTCTATTCTTGTAATATCCACAAACAAGAGGGTTCACTAGATGTGATAATTTTAGAATTGTCCAAATTGAAATATTAGGAAGACAATATTTTTTGTTGAGGAGATTTAAAATTCTTTGTCTTTTTCTTTTGTAATCATTTTGAACATGAAGGAATTACTTGAGAAAGGTAATGTCTTCATTTTCCATAATGTTTTCCAAAGAATTTTTCTTTGGGGCCATATAAAAGTAGGATTGTCTTGAAAAGATATAGAGGACAATCAACTGGTTATTCCAGATATGAAAAAATATTTCACAAGGATGTGTTGTTGGCGTTGAAAAAACGAGTGCGCAGCACAAGATTTTTTAACGCCTAACAATGCATCCGAGTGAAATATTTTTTTCATATCTGGAATAACCAGTTGATTATTCTATTTATTATATACCTTATTATTTCATTTTTTATTAAAATATCGAAACCAATCTTTTTGATAGACTCTTTATAATGTCTGTCACTGGGTTGGAAAAAAAGTAGTTCCTAAATTATGGCAGAGAGTGAAACTGAAAAGTGTTATCGTCACTCCAGTGAGGTTATCAAAATTTACTACACCGAGAAATCCCAAGATTTCACAGCAAGGTATATAATAAATATATATACCTACATTATGATATCCATGTTCAACTATACAGACTTGCTTATATGAAGTAAAATAAAAAATTAGAACCAAGTCGACAAATAGGAGAAATTGAGAAAGAGAATCACTTTGTTGACTTTATTTTTGCAGAAGCCATATTTTTCACATACCATTCTGTTCCTTGTTTTAAAATTCAAGTTTGTTCATTCTTAGAGAAATCTTCTAGCCCATTATCAATGAGAATATGGATACAAAACTTGACAAAGATGCTTTATATTGGTGTTAAGGACAACTTGTCCTATAATCAATCATTGACAATAAGTAAAAATATGAAAACAAAACCTGCAAAATGTGGGCACTGCCAATATAAACTTGTTTGCAGTAGCCTTGTAAAACATTTCAAGACAAAGGCTTCACAGAGCAGTGCATATACGCTACAAGGGGTTTGTCAGTGGAACCATAAGTTTTTCTGATAAAACTGACCTTGAAAACTGACCTTGACAGATAAGATTTAACTTGATATCAACAAAATGGCAGTACCCCAAAGAATACAATTGTGACTGGTCTTAAAAGAGGAAAATCTGGAAAGTGTAAAAAGTTTCAACCTAGTGATACTGCGCAAAATGTGCAGGCTGAGCAAGGTTGGAAATTTCATTTTCAGAAAATCTTTTGTATCCTGAGTGATTATCCTTACAATTTAACATTTTTTGTAATGAGAGATGTGGTTGACCTATTTACAGTTTCATCACTAAGATTTGTCACTGTAAAACACTGTTCGTATTAACACACAAAAAACATGACAATATTAAGCAATTCCCTAAACAAATGGAAGAAAATTCATTAATCAATGGAAAGACAAAATGATAAATATCTCAAACACCCATACACATCATTGAGAATCTTTGTAGTAAATTTCAATCATTTTCAATCAATATTAGGCAAAATAACCATTTGAAAAGTTGCTTATAATAGGAATTAGGCAATTTTTCAATTCAAGGGCAGATAATTGATGAAGAACTTGAGTTATCTTAATTTCAATGGTTTAATGCACAACTAGAGACTATGCAGATTAATTATGCAAAGTAACAACTTCTTTTGACTGAAACTGTAGGAGAATTCGGGCACACAAGAAATATATTGTTTTCTTTTCAATTCAAGGGCAGACAGTTCAAGGACTGGAGTGATTCGAATTTCAAAGGGTCTTATGCATAACTAATCATCATAAAGGTACATTGTAGCAAGTTTCAGTTTGTTCCCATTGATACCCCAGGAGGAGTTGCGCACACATTAAATATAGCAATTCTTTTTTCAATTCAAGGGCAGACACTAGAGATTTAAATTTCAAAGGTCTTATGCACAATTAAACATCATAGAGAATCATTGAGGCACATTTCAATCCATTCCTATTGATACTGTAGGATGAGTTGTGCACACAAAAAATTGATAATGGACAGACAGACTGACAAACAGACAACCTGGGCCAAAACATAAGCCTCCGGGCTTATAAAAATGAATTTTTTACCCTTTGTAGGAGACAATTTACAATTCAAACACACTTTGAATGTTGTCTAAAACTTCTTTGAATTTGGACAAGTAGTTCTTGTCTGGCAATAGGCTAGAAGATTTCTATAAGGGATAGAATACATAATTGTAAATACATTTATCATCACTTTTCTGGTTATACCAACACGCTTATTATATAATTTCTAAAGTACTGATTATGACTCATACAATATAAAAACAGACCATCACATGATCTGGATAGTGTAAAATGAATTGATCTTAGACAGACTTTGCAGGTTGATCAGGCAAATCTGGAAAGACAGCTGATTCCACTGAAAACTTCAAGGGAAATCTTTAACAAAGAAAACTACAGCAATCAACATTAAAAACACAAATAAATAGGAAGAAAGGAATAGGAAGAGATAGATAAACAGTCTTGTATCTCATGGCTAACCATTCCCTCCTATTGTAGCGGTAAATCCTCACAATGTAAATGTTCAGAATAAATGAATTTTATCCTCTGTGAAACCATCAATCATGTTTCTTTTGACGCCTACATGATAGATATTAAAATTCGTTCAACTGGAATCAAAATATTGGGTCCTGTAAATATAGAGCAGTTTGCAATTCATTGATACACTGTACATGTATGTAATGCACTTGGTCATCATGGTTTTACAAAGTGTTTAAAACTTAACAATTTCCAATACTTGGGATAATTAACTGATACCAATTTATCTAATCAGTGATGGATTACTGTTATTCTTTCTAAGGCTACTTTTTAGGTTTTTTCTTCAATATAAGCCAGTGACGGTCAAGCATCACAATGAAAATAAATCTTGTTATAACAATCTACCACAAAAAATGGCGATGGTTAACCACCCGATACTAGACTGACAAAAGAATGTCAGAGATAAAGACAAGAAAGTGAATTTATTTACCATATAAATTACACAATTTTTATGGTGATGTATTATTGCAGACATTTCTGGTAATGCATACACAAAGTTTAAATGCTAAAATTGTATGACATTTCTGATGTCAAAGTGAATTTAATGGAAAAGTGATTTGTATGTATGAAACATCATGTTTAAGAAGATAACAGGATAGTGTTTAGAGCAATTTATCCCTTAAGCAAGATGCTTTCTGTGATGTATTAAAGAATATTTGGTATACATCAGAGAAATAATTATCATAAAACTAGATGGTTGTCCCAGGACAACTGCTGTCGAGCCCACAAAGTCCACCCCTGGAGACCCGAGGATCATGATTTTAGCTATTTTGTAAGAGATCAATATACTGATGCTTCATGCAAAATATCAAGTCCCTACGCCTTCTGGGTCAGGAGGAGAAGATTCTTAAAGATTATTTTGAAATTTCACTTTTGTTGCCATGGCAACCTGAGTTTTAAACGGATTTCAATTCTTTTAGCTTTTTTTGAAGGGGACCACCTAAGGAACATTTCTGCCAATTTTGGTTCAAATTGGCCCAGTGATTTGGGAGGAGAAATTGTTGACGGACAACGGACAACGCATGACGGACAGACGCCGGACAAAAGAGGATCACAATAGCTCACTTGAGCACTACGTGCTCAGATGAGCTAAAAAGCAACAGTGTGACTGTATTCTCTATAATCTACTGGGGAAGAAAAATGAACCATTCACCTTTCAAATCTGTACTCAAAATTCACCAAGTATACCCCGGCTTCTACTACAAGTAAACTAAATTGAAAATGAACATAATGGTTTAGTGGAAGGACCCCTAGTTGACCCTCCATACCAAGTTTCAAGTGGACGCTTAAAATAGTTGCTTAGAAAAATGTGATGTAAATAAGCTCATATATCAAGTAATATCAGAAAATAATTTAATTTTTAGTTTCGTCTATCAAAAATGAGCATTCTGATTGGTCGAAAAATTTATTCATAACTCCATTAACAAAATTTTCACCATGCAATGTTTTTGTATGCTTCTGCACAAAATAGTCCCATACAAAAAGGTATCAAAATTTGTAAAGCTTTTGTTTTTTCTCTTGATGCAATTAAATCATAAGCAATGAGGAGAATAATATCCCTTAAGCAAGATGCTTTCTGTGATGTATTAAAGAATATTTGGTATACATCAGAGAAATAATTATCATAAAACTAGATGGTTGTCCCAGGACAACTGCTGTCGAGCCCACAAAGTTTTGACCATAAACTTGACCTTGACCATCAATTTTAGTGTTTGACCTTGTGCTTTGACCTTGAATTTGAAGCTATCCAAAAAGTTCTTTCAAATGGCACATCTACTCATGATGGAGAATAATTGTGCCGACTTATTTTGAAATCCATCCATAATTGTAGGAGAAATGCTCTTGACAATGATAATTTTAGTGTTTGACCTTGAGATGTGACCTTGACATTAGAATTATCCCAAAAAATCTTTCAAATGGCTCATCTACTCATGATGGAGAAAAATTGTGCCATGTTAATTTGTAATCCATCCATAAATTTGGAGTAATTGTCCAGACAAATTCAGCCGGACGGACTAACGCACATACACCAACATGTCATAGTGACAACTATGTCTCGCTCACCACAAGCCAGCTCAACAAAAACATCTCAAATACAAAGGCACCAATATTTCAAAAGCAAATATTGATTAATCTGATTCTTACCTCAAACTGCAAATATTTTCCTTTTTTTTATGATAGAGTTTAATTAAGTTTTAACAGTTTTTCAGTCATATCACAGAAGATGGAGCACCTAACAATGAATTCCTAGTATTACTCACACCAGTACTACCACTATATCCACCCATGGCCTCCAGCTGCTCAACCCACTTAGACTATTCTTATTATCACCCAAGTAGTGGGAGACAAATAATATTTGCGCAAGCAGGGATCAAACCCTGGACCTCATGATTGAGGGTCTGACACACTACCAACTGTACTATGGCTACAGGCTTGAAAATTTACAAGGACAAAAAGCAGACTGTCCGAGCCTCCAGTTGCTTATCCCACTAAGGCTTACAAATATCCAGTTTCAGTTCATTCCCATTGAAACTGTAGCCTTGTTGTGTACACAAAAACTTGTTAAAAGATTGACGGGTGACCAAACCATAAATAATTATGACCCCTCGGGTGGGTAATGATAAAAAGGTTAGTTATCACTATCATACATAATCACAGATGCATTATTATCTCCCTTTATCACATGACTTTCACTGGCAAGTGTTTTCTTCAGTTGGTTATAACTCCAGTTTAATTGTTCCACCTCATTTTGGTGTCTCTGTCGTTCTTGTTCCAACTCCTGTAGTAAATGCCCATTAGTTTGTACAAGTGACCTGAAATAAAAAGTACAGATACAATAGCTTTCAACTACAAGCGGGCTTGTCAGTGATATAAGTTAGATTTTTCCTTTTAAGGGCAGATATTTTGAGAATAATCAGAATGACCTAAATGACAAAGGTCATATTTATTATATACCTATAAATGATATGAATTAAGATCTGGCTATCTAATACAACTCGACAGAAAAAAAATCACTATTCGGTGGGTACCAAAAACCGTATTCGTCGAGTACCGTTTAACACAGAGTCCTTTTTTGTGTATTGATGTTTGGTTTTTTTTTTGGGAAGTTGGTTATTTCTTAATCATTTAAGAGAATTTTCTTAATGTCATGTCCTAAAAGGTATATAATAAAAGGAATATTACAATAGTGTGTTTTTCTATATGTTGTTATCGTGGTCTCGAATCGTGTGTAGGTATTTTTATTGGATTCGACCTTCGGTCTCATCCAATAAAAAATACCTACACACGATTCTCGAACACGATAACCACGCATAGAAAAAGACACTGTTGTAATATTCCCTATGTACAGCTTAACACTAGGGAGATTCATTCAATCTGCAGGGAGAGTTGTGCGCACAAGATATTCTTGACCCTTGTCATGCTGAACCTGGAAAATTACGGTTTTAGCAGGAGGTATAGACAAAGATCAGACTGCACATAAGTTTTCACCTCCTGTCTATCTTTAAAACCAAAATTGTTTATGAAATTTTCAAAAGAAATATTGACAACTGAACAACATGTACTACCATTACTGTCAGTCTTTTGATTTCAATTCATTCTTGTAGAGGGTTTTAATTCAGCATAACAAGGGTTAATAGACAGCTTGTTGACTTAGGCTACAGCATAAAAGGGATCAGACCAGTTTAAGGTATGACAATCTTGAAACAATGACAGAAACAAGAGGGCCGTTGGCCCTGGGGAACGGCCCTGGGGCGCTCACCTGAGATAAAGGCTCTTTTTCTTTCAACAGTCTCATTTCATGTTAAGGTTAGGATTATGAAACAAGTGGGCCACAATTACATATAAAGACTATGAACCTGGGGATCCAAAAGTCTAAATTACAAATTCCAAGGCTTTAGTGCTGATATGAAAGAAGGAAAAAACTTTTTCCATGGGTTATAATTTCAAAAATACTGATGCTTCATGCCTATCCCCCCCCCCCGATTGGGTCCACCCCTGGAGACCCGAGGATCATGATTTTAGCTATTTTGTAAGAGATCAATATACTGATGCTTCATGCAAAATATCAAGTCCCTACGCCTTCTGGGTCAGGAGGAGAAGATTCTTAAAGATTATTTTGAAATTTCACTTTTGTTGCCATGGCAACCTGAGTTTTAAACGGATTTCAATTCTTTTAGCTTTTTTTGAAGGGGACCACCTAAGGAACATTTCTGCCAATTTTGGTTCAAATTGGCCCAGTGATTTGGGAGGAGAAATTGTTGACGGACAACGGACAACGCATGACGGACAGACGCCGGACAAAAGAGGATCACAATAGCTCACTTGAGCACTACGTGCTCAGATGAGCTAAAAAGCAACAGTGTGACTGTATTCTCTATAATCTACTGGGGAAGAAAAATGAACCATTCACCTTTCAAATCTGTACTCAAAATTCACCAAGTATACCCCGGCTTCTACTACAAGTAAACTAAATTGAAAATGAACATAATGGTTTAGTGGAAGGACCCCTAGTTGACCCTCCATACCAAGTTTCAAGTGGACGCTTAAAATAGTTGCTTAGAAAAATGTGATGTAAATAAGCTCATATATCAAGTAATATCAGAAAATAATTTAATTTTTAGTTTCGTCTATCAAAAATGAGCATTCTGATTGGTCGAAAAATTTATTCATAACTCCATTAACAAAATTTTCACCATGCAATGTTTTTGTATGCTTCTGCACAAAATAGTCCCATACAAAAAGGTATCAAAATTTGTAAAGCTTTTGTTTTTTCTCTTGATGCAATTAAATCATAAGCAATGAGGAGAATATTTTTTTGTTTTCATGCAGGTATGAACTGAAAAACCTAATCACACTATGTATGAATCCGCTTCGCGCATTCATACAGTGTGATTAGGTTTTTTGGTTCATACCTCCATGAAAACAAAAATATTCTCTTCATTTCTTAACCCATTCCAACACAGCAAAATTTTAGACTGGTCCAAATTGAAAGAAGCTGCAGATGACAATTTTAAGTTGATGGAATTTTGAATTTTTTCTTCTTTTGGGATAGAAAACATTGTGGATAATGAAGAAATTGCTTGATCCAAGCAATTTCTTCATTTTCCACAATGTTTTTCAAAGCTTTTTTGTTGAGGGGCGTAAAAAGGAGGGATTGAGTGGGAATGGGTTAAATGAACTATGCTACGAAACAGGAAGTATATAACTTGCAGACCTAAATTCTGTTATGTAGGACTACTAGTTTAACCTCAATATTATCATTAAGTTTTAAGTCATTGCTGTTAATGTTTGCTGAGAATAATACAAAGAAAATATCAATAACGGACAAATGGATAGATACAAGGACACATGCAAGGACAGAAAGAGATAAACCCTCTTTTCTTCCTTGGGTTGGGGAGATGTAAAAAAAATCTGTGAGTCTAAAAATCACTGAGAATACCCTATTTGCACTACCAGCGCCTCTAGAGCGTAAACACTTCAATTGTTGATGCCACACGAAGGAAAACAGACATTCAACAATCACAAAAGCTCACCATCAGCACTTTGTGCTCAGGTGAGCTTAAAATCACTTTCTGGTATAGAACAGTATACTCGGGTTTCCTGCATTCGAGCAGTCTTCCATATTCCATCAGTTTCAGTTCTTCGCATACTATAGAGAAAATGAAACTCACCATGAATTGAACATATTCAGTAAGTCATAATACAGGAAGGTGTTAACTTACTAACCTAATTATGTGTAAAGTTTAACAAAGACAAAACAGTTAATGACTTGCGCACAAAATTTTAAAGGCTCCCTAAAATAGTGTACAGACCCCTCTATCAACAATTTCAGTATAGCTCACAAGCCCCTATGGAAAGCTTTGCCAAAAAGAAAATGAAAATAAAATTTCACAATTATTCTATGTTGCCAAGATAGCTTAATTTGGAAATTTTTCTGTTCCAAAAAGGTTTACTTAGTGGGCTTGTAATCTGTTATCAAATTATTTATAGAGAGGTCTGTAAACAATTTGAACAAAGATTTCAGGATTCTTTCTGTCAGAAATTTTATCCCTACAAGAGCTATAGAGTCTTTAACAAATAATGTCTGGTGCAAAAGGGGTCAATATCCACCGAAATAAATGTCACATAGGCATGTGCAAAGTTTCAGAGCAAAAGCTTAAGTAGAAACAGAGATACAAGACTTGTACATAAAACTTTAACAAATGCAATACACCAAGGCCAATTTCAGAGTAACTGGAATAGTCAAACTAAAAATTCCTTTGGTCCATTTTGACCAACTGTAAAAACAGTTGTGATCCATTTTTATGGGCAGTTTTGAGTTTAAATTCTACAATCTTTGGGCAGTTTTGACTTGCACAGGGCTCCCCCTGGAAAATTTTATTCTTGCGCCAATGAAATAGCCAATGGCAAAAATTTGGGACCATTTGGTGCCAATTGGAGACAAAAGTGGAGCCAGTATGAATAAGTAAATGAAAGAAATCTACTATATTGAAAACAAATAACCTATTAAGTATATATATTATGTTGAATAAATTATTAATTATCTGACTATTTTGTATTATAAAAAATGTTTAGAAAGTGACACTACTGAATGAAACCAGAAAGAAACTATCTATGATTTCTCTTTTGCTTGAGCAACTTTTATAAAAAGTAGATGGTCTGTTGAACCCTTTTAGATGTTAATCCTGTGATTTATGATTTGGATCAATGAAGCTTTCCAAACATTGTGTGACATGAAACAATTTTTCACAATGATTTCTTCCATAAATAATGTTTAATTAACACTTTGAAGTTTTATCAGCAACTTCCTTCAATTCGGACCTATCTTGAACTGCATCGGATCAAACTTGGGAGTGATGTTTTCCTTCAGCTTCAATATATTAACCAATTACTAAACAATTACGCTTATAGACACCTCCAAGCAAAAAAAAGCTTGGAAAACATTGTATAAATGGAAGAAAATGCTTGTATCTAGCAATTTCTTCATTTTCCACAATGGTTTCTATCAAAAGACGAAATAAGTTAAAATTCCATCAACTTAAAATTGCCATCTGCAGCTTCTTCCAAAATTGACCAATCTAAAATTTTGTTGTGTGGGAAAGAGTTAAAAGGTGCAAAATGAGATAATTGTCACTTGAAAATAAAATGCCAAGATTACCTCTATGCTGGACGACAGGTCAAACTTTTGGTAACCCACAGTACTTTGATTACTAATGTCCGCTGTACTTTGATTACTAATGTCCGATATTTCTCATTGCTCGGAAATTCACTTGACTTTGTTACTTAAATCATCAACAGATAAGCAAAATGTTGTCTTTTATTCGCACTCTAATGAATCTGAATTTCCGACTATTTGTCTCCCACCAATGGGTCCATAATCGTAGACCTATGTGGAATAGCAGCTGGAGGCTAGGAAAGGATGTGATGGCGGTACTGGTGTGAGAAATACAAGGAATCCATTGTTAGGTGCTCCAGCCGCCGCAATACAACTGAAAGATTGTTGAAAGCGGCGTAAAACCCCATTCAAACAAACAAACAAAAATGAATCTCAAAAAGTGATTGAGGAATAAAGATCGTTAATTTTTTAGCCCAAGTGATATGACTCTCCGCCATCTTGGTTTACATGATGGTTCCCGGGTGCTGGGAAAACCCCATTCTTGAGTGATGTTAGTATCAATAAGGTAAGCGATGTGTTACTAATCTGTTGTGATTGACATGGATATGCAATAGATATTGATGGTTGCATGTCTCCCAAACTAATCAGTGTAGGTGTGAATGGTAAATTCGCACTTCGGTAATTGTTTCAATTGACTCAACATCCCTTTGCCTTATTTTGAAAGTTGTCGCCAGTAAAATCGCCACTTCGCAGATTTTGGGGCCAAAATTTCTTATTTTGACGCATTTGGCACCATTGGCGATTGGCAGGGGGAGCCCTGCTTGCACTCAAGAAACTAGAGGCGCTTGAGCGCTTGATTCGCTCAACCGGCCTGAATTTACTTATCTTTCCTGAGAAATTTAGTTGAAAACCATCCTGCAGATTGTAGCTTTTCACTGATTACAATATATGGAAATAAGCCCAACCCATTTTAGCAATCTAGGGGTCACCAAAGGATCATTCTGGTGAAATTTTGTTGAAATCCATAGAAAATTTTCAAAGCTTTTACCATATATGGAAATAATTCCCCACCCATAAAAGCCATGTTTTCTGTCCTATCAAAATTCTTTGAAGGAATTTGATACAAGGTGACCTAAGGATCAATCCAGTGAAATTTGGTTGAAATCCATCCATTGGTATCTGAGAAGATTTTCAAAGTTTTCATCATATATGGAAATAGCCCTGCCCATTAAAGCCATATTTTTCATCCAATCTTAATTCTTTGAAGGAATCTGATAAAGTATCACCAAATGAGCATGCCTGTAAAATTTGGTTGGAATTCTATTGGTTTCTTAGAAGAAGATTTTTAAAGGTTTCACCATATATGGAAATTAGCCCCGCCCATTTAAGCCAAGTTTTTCATCCGATCAAATTTCTTTGAAGGAATCCAATAAAATGTCACCCAAGGATCATTCTTGTAAAATTTGGTTGAAATCCTGTACTTACTTGTGACTTTCTTGTAACATGGATGATAACTCTTGTAACTGTTTGTACTGCTTCATCTGGCTGGATTGCTTCTCTATTTCTCTCTTTAATAAATCATTCTGCTTCTGAATCTCATCTGAAAAACATGAGGTGTTCAAGAACTCTCTCCAGACATAGCATGATCTTTATATGTCACATTGACCATGGGGCATCAGACCATTGAGCCCTTTTATTTAAGTCCTTCAGAATACATTGTAAATTGTTTCTTCTGTTTTTGGTTTGTTTCATTTTGTTCTTATGTGTTTCATGGAGGGTAAATAAAAGAATATCACAAGGTTTTGATCAGTTTAAACCCACTCCCATTCAATGATGCTTTTAGATGCCCCCAAGAAAAATGATGGTATAGATTGCTCTTTTGAAAGTGAACATATATTCCAAGTTTCAAGTGAATGTTTTCTGTAACACTAAAGATATTACAAAATGTCTAAGTTTTTGGACAGTGACGCTGTGCCAGAACAAAACAAGGCCACAGCAGTATGCCGGGTTTACTGTGACAAAAGCTGAGGTAACTAGAAATTTGTTACAGGAGGTAACTTAATAATCTCACCCCAGAGCCTTGCAAGTATATGTGTAAAGTATAAAAAAGTTCAAGGGGACATATAACTTCTGCCAGGGGGAGTTGAGACTTCAAAAAGGATGTTGCATAACTTCAGCATGTGATCACTGTATTTATAAAGCAGGGCTCCGGAAATCCCATAAATTGCCGGTCTGGACTGAATTTTGAATTGCCAGACCCATTGGAATCCAAAAAATAACACGAAAATATTGATATAGTCGCTAACCATCTATCAAAAACCACTTGAAACCAAAATGATTCAAGGGTTTCACGCGTTACCTGCAGATTAAGGGATTAACAAAGTGCCAAAAATCGATAATCCGCATGAGGACCTAATTTGTAGTTAGCCACATTTTCACGCTTGGTCGTACTTCGGGTATCGAGTTTTGTAGACTATTTACAATGGAGAATCGGTTTGACTTACACACGTTCGAAGACTTATCAAATTGGACGTTTAATACTGCGTCAATTGCTGTCACTCATGAAACAAATTTCTTTTACTATAATTAAATATGGGATTCGTACATAAATCGAGACATGAACAGACTTTAGTTGCCGTTCCGTGGAAAGTCGGAATAGCTCAGCACAACGTTTTATGAATTTAATTTATCACAAGTAAGCGCCTGAGACTGGGTTTGAAATTTGTATAAAAAAAGTCACGTCTTTAATATATGTTTTATATTTTTCATTCACCGTAATAAATGTAGCCCATAGAATTCAAACAATAAGTGGAAATCTGCAGAATGCAGATAATTTGATTATAAACATCGATAGATCCGTCAATAAAATTAAAGAAACAACAAATCAGGAAATGTTACTTCAGGTGTGGAAAACGTCCAAATACTACTACAATCAATAAATGAACGTGATTTGTCCACAAATTCTACACACGGAAAGTAGAGCAACACATATTTGTTTTTGCCGGTGGTGTGTGTGTGTGTGTGTGGTTGGCATTGTCCTGGACCAATTCAAATTCCAAATTTCCGGATCCCTGGTATAAAGTTTATTACTTTTGAAGCAAAATTGTATGAGGAGGTGGTGACAGAAAATTTCTTAATTTTTTGTCAAAAGATAAAAAAAAGTGTCTCAATGTCTAGTCTTACATATAACTTATAAATTATCAAATGGTTAACTCTTACCGATTTGTGTTTGATTGACTGTTGTTGATCCCATTTGACTGTTATATTGTTCTAACTGTATTAACTTTTGTTGAAGACGCTTATTTTCCTGTGCATAAGACTGTGCTTTGTCTTTTAGAATTTCCTACAAGTTAGAGAAAATAGCCTTTCATATTTTCATTATCATTATTATCATTTTTCATGTATATCTTAACCCTTGTCATGCTGAACCCGGAATATCCCGGTTTGGCAGGAGGTATAGATCAAGATCAACCTGCACATAAGTGCAGTCTGTTCTTGGTCTACACCTACTGCTTGTAATGTTCATGCCAGAGTTGTTAATGAATCTGATTTCCAAAAGAAATATTGATTTTTGAACAACAACTTCTATCAGTGCTTTCAGCCCTTTGATTTTACAGCAATTCAGTAAGGTAATTTATACAGTATGACAAGGGTTAAAGATTATTGAATTCAAGCCCATTATAACCTGTAGTATAAAATCATCAAAAGTCTCATAGTTGTCATACCTGATTTGTAAAGACAATGGTGCTTCAAATAATGAAACATATTTGAGATTTCTCAAAGATTTATATACGGGAAAACATTTTGGGTAAAAGAAATTTTGTTTCCTAGCAAATATTTTTTTGATTCTAAAAGTATCTTCTACCCTATACAACACTCATTTATCAATCTTTATGCAAAGTCATCAGTTACTTCTTCCCACCATTATTAGTTTAAAACTAGAACTTGTCACAGTATGTGACATAATATCCCTGCAAGTGCTTTCAGTGTAATGAGTGCTTTAACAATACAAGGACAAAGCTACTGACTTTGCTTTTCTAGAAAGGAGGAGTTCACGACACAAAATTGGTAGTTGATTGATTGATTGAATGGGGTTTAACGCCGCTTTTAACAGTATTTCAGTCATATCGCGGAGGCTGGAGCACCTAACAATGAATTCCTGGTATTTCTCACACCAGTACTATCACTACATCCTTTCCTAGCCTCCAGCTGCTATCCCACTTAGGTTTACGATTATCCACCCATTGGTGAGAGACAATTGTCGGAAAGAATATTTGCCGCCGCCGGGGATCGAACCCATGACACCTATGATTGAAGATTAGGAGTCTGGCGCGCTACCGACTGCGCTATGACGGCGGCGAAATTGGTAGTATAATTAGCTGTAAATGTCTACAAAGCATAAATAATGTCTAAGTTCAAGGGGAGATAATTCTTGAACCAAGACTTCAAAATTGCGTCTTGCAAAACTTCAACAAATGGTTTATCTTTGTATAAAGTCTCAATGGTATTGAAGCAAAATTGAAGGAGGAATTTGCAACACAAAACTGGTAGTAATTTGTACAGACAGAGGCATGGACAGACAGGCTGATTCCAGTATACCCCCGAAAACATTCCTTTTGCGGTGGTATAATTATTTCATCTCGGCAAGCATTAAATCATCTTTCCAAGAGATCATAGGCAACTTTTGCTTGTATCATAGTGACACATATTTACATAGCTTTTAACCCTTGTTATGCTTAACCCGTAATATTCCAGTTTTGGCAGGAGGTGTAGACTAAGATCAGACTGCACGTTTGTGCAGGCTGATCTAAGTCTACACCTCCTGCTCATACTTTTCCTTCCCGAGTTGTTTATGAGGTTGGTTTCTAAAGAAATATTGATTTTTTGAACAACAAGTTTTATCAGTGCTTTCAGTCCTTTGATTTGACAGTAATTCAGTAAGGTAATTTATACAGCTTGACAAGGGTTAAGATAGTCCAGGGGAGATTACTTTTAAATGAATCACTTCAGTCAGTAGAACTTACTTCCTGTAAAATTACAGTAATGCATCCAAACTTTTGTTAGTTTTTCTACAGCCAATAGGTTTTTTCCTGAAACTGCAGCTAAACTCTTTTCTGAATTAACACATTTTAAACTTTGGTTTTTGGGTTATAGTACAGATTTCCACCCACAACTTTTTGGCCTTATGTATTTCCCAGTTATACCCACATCGTATAAGTCAGAGAAGAACAGTGTTTTCTTCATTGTCTTTGGCCACTCATGGTGTAAGTATCCAGCTATATTTACATCCTATTAATGACCATGTACTTGCTTATTTGTGTCTTCATAAACATTTGTTGACAAAGGATATTTCATCTGAGACAATTTAGCTTGTTCTAAGAATTTATTTTCTAACAGATTTTAGATACCTTATTCACATTTATGATAGCATCATACAAGTATTGATCATCAAAGCTTATTTGTGTAGTTTGAAAGGGTGTTCTTGTTCAAATAGCACTATATTCTTAGCCATGTCATCCCTCCTAACCCATTACAACATGACAAATTTTTAAACTTGTCCAAATTCAAAGAAGCTGCAGAAGACACATTTTAAATGATGAAATTTTATTTATTTTTTTTTGTCTTTAGGGTTAGAAAACACTGTAGACAATGAAGAACAGTATTTTCTTCATTTTCCACAATGCATTCAAAAGCTTTCTTGTTGAGGGGCATAAAAAGGGGGGATTAAGTGGGATTGGGTTAATTCTGTATAAAAAAAAGTAATTTTGGTGAAAGCATTTTAACTGAATTAGGGTAAATAGAGGGAATATTCATCAAACAAGAGGCCCAGTGGGCCTTAACGGTCACCTGAGTAATAGAGCATCAAGTCAAGTGATTTAGGGTTTATTAGAAAAAGATTTTTTAAGAAGTACAAAAATTTACCCCTTTCTGCCCCCGACTGGGGCCCCTTTTACCCCA
Organism: Fragum fragum; assembly: GCA_946902895.1. Classification (NCBI taxonomy): domain Eukaryota; kingdom Metazoa; phylum Mollusca; class Bivalvia; order Cardiida; family Cardiidae; genus Fragum; species Fragum fragum. The sequence goes on from OX336373.1 coordinate 7,008,583, forward strand.
AGCCCCCCCAACCTCTTTTCACAAACTGGAATTGGCATCCCCCAATAATGCTTCAGACCAAGTTTGGTTGAAATCCCCTCAGTAGTTCTTGAGAAGAAGATGAAAATGTTTAAAAGTTACCAAAAATGACCCCCTTTTGGTCCCCATTTTAGGCCCCCCTGACCTCCAGCCTTTTAATTTTCACAAATCTGTATAATCAGTACCCAATGATGCTTTTCACCAAGTTAGTTTGAAATTGGCTTTGTACTTCATCAGAAGAAGATGAAAATGTGAATTTTTTAGCATGATGAACTTTGACCTCTGGGTGTGGCCCCATAAATGACCCAAGGGACATGAATTTCACAATTTATAATATACCTGTCCTAGTTGTCATGCACACAGAATATTTAAGCTCTGGCATTAATGGTTTATTAGAAGAAGGATTTTAAAGAAGTACCAAAAATGACCCCTTTTTGACCCCTTTTTGGGCCCCTTTGACCCCCAGAACCCCTATTTTCACAAACTTGAATTGGCATCCCCCAATGATGCTTTCTACCAAGTTTGGTTGAAATCCCCCCCAGTAGTTCTTGAGAAGAAGATGAAATATTTAAAAGTTACCAAAAATTACCCCCTTTTGGTACCCATTTTAGGGCCCCCTGACCCTTCCCCAGCCTTTTAATTTTCACAAATCTGAATAAGCATTACCAAGTGATACTTCTCACCAAGTTTGTTTGAAATTGGCTTTGTACTTCATCAGAAGAAGATGAAAATGTGAATTTCTTAACATGATGAACTTTGACCTCTGGGTGTGGCCCCATACATGACCCCAGGGGCATGAATTTCACAATTTATAATATACCTGTCCTAGATGTCATGCACACAAAATATTTAAGCTCTGGCATTAATGGTTTATTAGAAGAAGATTTTTAAAGAAGTACCAAAAATTACCCCTTTTTGCCCCCGATCGGGGCCCCTATGACCCCCAGAACCCCTATTTTCACAAACTTGAATTGGCATCCCCCAATGATGCTTTCTACCAAGTTTGGTTGAAATCCGCCCAGTAGTTCTTGAGAAGAAGATGAAAATGTTTAAAAGTTAACGGACGAAGCACGACGGACAATACACGATGATTGCAATAGGTCACCATGACCATTCGGTCAGGTGACCTAAAAAGTTGTTGGTTAATCCTCATAATTGTCAAGTATTGTAAAAGGGACCTTGCTTCAATGTTAAATAAAGAATTTTTTCATTGCAAATGTTAAATGAATGTTAAGTAAGCCACTTTGGTCTGTTCAAACTAGTGTATGTAGATAGACTCAACTAGTCTTGGTAATCTAGAGATGGTTGAGTTTTGTCTTCACTGTCTGTGTTTAACCCATCCCAAACAACAAAATTTAAGACTAGTCCAAACAGAATTCTTAGATTTATGAATTTTATGAAGTTTATGAATTCTTAGATTTTTTTTCAACTTTTGGGGAAGAAAACATTGAGTAAAATGAAGAAATTGCTTGTTACAAGCAATTTCTTCATTTTACACTATGTTTTTTTCCCCATATGTTTTTCTTGAGGGGCATTCAAAAGTGTCACAGTGTTGGAATGGCTTAATGAAAATTAATTCAGAATTCATTAACATTATATTCCCTTATTCAATTCTTTACTAAATTGTTTGACTTTATCTTGAAAGATCTTCTGCTTTTGGAATTATGACATGAATAAACAAACGACACACTAGCTTGAATTATTTTAGTGTGGTCAGTACAAGCCAGCATACATAGATAGAATGAAAGCTAACTTACCACATCAGTGTTTGAACGCTTACTTAAGATATCAGTAAATGAGCAATAACTTATCACATCAGTAAATGAGCAATAACTTATCACATCAGTAAATGAACTCTTACCACCTAAGCAAATGAAGGATAACTTGTGACATCCGTAAGTGAATCCTAACCTATGACATCAGTAAATGAACACTAATTTTCCAAAACTTACCAAATCAGTCAATCAATGTCAACTTACCACATCAGTAAATGCTTTCTGTAAAGAGGCTTTCAAATGGGCTTCAGTAGCTGCACTATCTTCTAGGCTAGATTTTGTCAACTCTTCTTGCCTTCTTATCCGAGAGTTGTCTTTTCTGGTCTGCATGATTTCATCCCGCAGTTGTCTAATCTCATGTTGTTGAGATTCACTGACTGACGATCTCAGATAATCGTCTATTGCATCATATGCTAAGGCTGAAAGTAGACAGTATTGACAGTCTTGAGACATAATAACATTTCATCACTTGTTAAAAATTGACCAACCACAGTTGTCATCCAAGGAATCAATCCACCAATCAAATAATTCATTCACTCAGGAATTAAATTTTGAACTCTGACATAAGCATCCATTCTTGTTGGTCTGGCAACTTAAATGTTGTAACTACAGCTTATTCAAGCTGTAATTATGATGTTTAGGTTGAAAAAAAACATTTTACTTCAATATTACATGCTATTAGCTATAAATTTTTGCAAAATAACACTGTTTAAAGTCAAAGTGTAACTTCCTGTTAGAGTCAATGGGTGAATTTCACAATAAACAATACAATAAATAAATAGCTTTAAATTGTGCAGCCTCACTTGGTGCTAGTCAATCTAGACTTAAACAAGATGTGTTTGTGAAACACCATGCCCCCTGAAACAGGAATTTTTAAGAAACGGGTGATTTTTATTGTTTTGTTTTTCTTTGTTTGAGAGAAAAGGGTTAAATTATGACCTAAACCTTGAAGAAATGCCCTTCCCCAGTTGCAACTTGTTGAGACCTATCTACATACCAAATATTAGCATTGTAACTTTATTTAGTGAAGTTATAGGAAAATGTTTAGTTGGCAGGTTAAGTTTTTGAGTAAGGTTTTGGGGAAAAGGGTTAAAATTTTGACCTTGACCTTGATGAAATGACCTTCCCCAGTTGCCCCTTGTTTAGATCTATCTACATACCAAATATTAGCATTTTAACTTATTTAGGGATAAAGATATAGAAAAGTGTTCAGTTGGCAGGTTAAGTTTTTGAGTAACGTTTTAGGGAAAAGGGTTAAAATTATGACCTTGACCTTGAAGAAATGACCTTCCCCAGTTGCAACTTGTTGAGACCTATCTACATACCAAATATTAGCATTGTGACTTAATTAGGGATGAAGTTATAGGAAAATGTTTAGTTGGCAGGTTAAGTTTTTGAGTAACGTTTTAGGGAAAAGGGTTATAATTTGACCTTGACCTTGAAGAAATGAACTTCCCCAGTTGCACCTTATTGAGACCTATCTACATACCAAATATTAGCATTGTAACTTAATTAGGGATGAAGTTATAGGAAAATGTTTAGTTGGCAGGTTTAGTTTTTGAGTAAAGTTTTAGGGAAAAGGGTAATAATTTGACCTTGACCTTGAAGAAATGAACTTCCCCAGTTGCGCCTTGTTGAGATCTATCTACATACCAAATATTAGCATTGTAACTTAATCAGGGTTAAAGTTATCGGATAATTTGCAGGTTAACTTTTGCCGACAGACAGACGGACGGACATATGGACACTGGTACAACAATATGTCCCCAATCTATCGATGCGGGGGCATAAAAATATACTATTCAAAATTTGCAAATGATCACTTTTATCTTGTTTAATATTTTTGGATCTTTAGGAAATTACGGAAGCATTTGTGTGTTTCCTAGAACTTAAGTGTTTTAGGTATTGAGATTTTGTTTAAAGATAAAATGTTTTGGTGTTATTTTTAGAATAAGGCTTTCATGAAGAACACAATGGTACAAGAGTCAACATTTTTGGTGCTACCATGAAAGTAAAGAATTCAAGTATTTCCAAAAATTTAGAAGTGTTATGCACTTTAATAGCATGTGTGATGTCCCTGTACCTCAATTACCACCTTTCAATGCCTTCACATGATGCTGATAAGCCTCCTGATCTCATAGTGTAGAATTTGATCTAATTCTTCAAGAAGAGCCTGTCCGAGCTCCTGCACAGATGCTGGTTGCACAGTTATGATGAAACAGCTGTCAGTAACATATCCCAAGCATGCACTATTGGATTTAGCTCTGGGGATCTAGCTGGCTATTCCATACGGATGGCTGAGGCTTATTCAAGAAATTGATTGGTGATGCAGGCTCTATGTGCACGTGCATTGTCACCAATCACAATGAATTCACCTGCTTATGGGATAATGTAAACATCCAAGATCTTATTTACAGATCTGAGATCTGTCAATGTGCTGTTGTTAATGACATGGAGGTCCTTTTTCACCATGAGGATTAAATTAGGGAGTGTACTGTCAGAGTTCAAATATAAACCCAGGAGAATCACATAACCAAAATTGGAAGAGGTCAACTAGAAGAAGCTTCATACAGAATATCAATGCTCAAGGCTTTCTGGTTTGAGAGTAGATTTCTAAAGATCCCCTTCTTTGACTCTCTTCTTCATAGGGAGCACCCTGATGGACTACAAGTATATACCAAGGGCATCACATGAATCAAGTTTGTTGAGGTTCATAACCAAATTCACTATACTAAATATCAATGCTCTAGACTTTCTGGTTTCAGAGAAGAACATGGTTTTCCTCCTTTATTCAAATGTACAAGAATCGTTCTAATATTTGAAATAGTGACCTACTTATTGACCTGATCACTTTTCATTAGTTTTCAAAAACTTTGCTTACCTTTAAATTTATTGTTTTTATGAAGAGATTTTGAACCATTCCAGTACCGATCCACCATGTCAAGTATTTTAAACAGGAAAAGGCGTGCCTCTGGTAACTCTTTAGTTGAAGGTTGTTTTATTCTCTCCACCGGTACCTCTACTGGACCCTGTCTGGTCTCCTGCTCTGTGTATCTCTCAGCTTCTGGTTTGTGGTACTGAAAATAACAAAGAAAAGTCACTTTAATGGCTTGAGCTTTGACCTTGAACTTGAAGCTATGCCAAAAATTCCCAAATGGCACATCTACTCATGATGGAGTATAATTGTGCCAACTTATTTTGAAATCCAGCCATAAATGAAGAGTAATTGTCCAGACAAACACAAATATATTGTTTGACCTTGGGGTGTTACCTTGACATTAGAACCATCCCAAAAATTCTTTCAAATGGCACATATACTCATGATGGAGAATAATTGTGCCAAGTTATTTTGAAATCCATCCATAAATGCATGAGTAATTGTCCAGACAAATCAGACGGATGAACAGACTAACGCACATACACCGGCATGTCATATTGACAACTGTGTCTTGCTCACCACAAGCGTGCTCGACAAAACTCATCTGAAAATTGAAGCACTAAGCATCCATCACCTGGAATCTCCCTTGTTCATAGAATACGGGGACAAATCTGTTATTCACCGCTGAAAAATTATGGATTTCTTTTCTCAAATTCCCAGGACATCTTTAAAGAATGCAGGATGCCAGGACAGACTCTGATGCGGTCCCCCATAACTACAGACATGCCATATTTATATATTTGTCATTAATCTAGAATTTTTTCTTTTTGGTAAGATTTTTGCCAGAACTGATTTTTTGTTCATAAACTGTCCTGTTAAATCCAGCAATTCATACTCCAGAACGAGACAGAAAATACCAGCAACTCTTTAAAATTGTAAAATGTATGTTTCAATAATCTTGATCAAGGGTTGAACATCCAAATGCACTGCAAAACCTGTTTTGATTTCTAACTGCCAGAAGACAATTTGATTCGACGAACAAAATTACTGTTTGACATTTATTATCATAAGTTGCAGATTTTTTTAACTGTCCTTTAAAAATAAAAAAAAAAACATGACATAGGAGGATTATACAAATCTGCTTATCCTGAAATACGCCTGCTGCAGGCAATACCATGTGACCCCAAAGTGGTCAGATTAATGCAATATAACTGTATGTCTCACTCAATTCAAATGGGCTCTACTTATCAGTAATAGCAAACATAAAATGAGCCTGTGCGTGACATTTCCAACCATTTCACATGCGCTTGACTCGCACATGTTGAGCACCCTGGACAGTCATTTGGGGCAATTAGAACATTCGCTGATTATGCAAAGAAGCTTTGGGTCAGTACCTATCTACAGAGCGCAGAGTGAAGACTCTGATCATCTAAGATTTTCGAAATGTTTAACTGAAAATAAATTTACAGTAAGGGAAAGGATTATGCCTCAGGTTTGGATATCTTCATTCTGTGACTGAAATCAACTCTGGACACCTATAAATATTTCTGATGAACTCAAAACAATAGGAATACCTTTACCTCTATTTTCTCTGATGGCACACTACGTGGTCGCCGATGCTGTTTGTCTGTTTCATCTTCATCATCACTATCTACATCAATTTTTTCAATCTGTGATCGCTCTAACTGTGCTCTTGTGGGAGGTGGTGGGTATGAATCTCTCTCTGTCTGGATACAACTTTTTGACTGGTCATTGGTATCACCTCCAAGACAGTTTTAAAACCGAATAAAACACATTGACAGAAAAATATGAGAGAATCTGGAATGCTCTAGATTGTCTAATAATCCTAATAAGTGAATTACTATTTGATTTTTTTCCTGAGAAAAACCTAGCAGACTTTATCTTACACAAACAATGAAGAATTTGAAATATTACAATAAAATCCCACAAAAATGGTTGAAAGAATTAAAGACAATTCTATATTCCCTACTTTTTCCAGATGGTCTTTTTCAACCAGTGCTTGAAAATTCTGTATGCTTAGGATACATGTGAATTACATTTCCTTTTTTATCAGTGAAAAAAACACACTGAAGATTAGGTTAAGTATGCCTTCATATTCACAAAAAAAACTTGATATTGTTACTCCACATAACTTTGCCACCAATGGGTGGATAATTGTAAACCTAAGTTGCATAGCAGCTGGAGGTTAGAAAAGGATGTAATGGTGGTACTGGTGTGAGAAATACCAGGAATCCATTGTTAGGCGCTCCAGCCGCAGCGATATAATTGAAATACTGATAAAAGTTGCGTCAAACCCCATTCAATCAATCAACATAACTTTGCAAAAAAGTTCAATTAGTAAAGAGCATACCTCCAGCAGGGTTTGGTGTGAAGTAGCCATGACTTTTAAATTTATGATATGCATCAGCCTCATCCCTAAAGTCTAGATTCGGATCATCCTGCATCTGGGGTCTGTGTTCACCATTTGATCCAACACTCTCAGGAATGTTGGGATACTTTTTTCTGTAAGCTGCCATCACATCGTCTACTTCCGCTGCCTGCTTCTTTTTAGTTGATACCTATCAATCAAGCAAAACTTGAACTCTCTATTACTAAGAATACTCACGTCTAATTAGGAAAGATGAAGTAAAATTCTTTCATTATACTTGTAAACTCTACCCATTACCAGATGAATTTTTTTAGACCTGTCCAAATAGAAAGAAGTTGCAGACACAATTTTAAAGTGTGTCTAATTTGAATAAGAGCCGACGGAGAAAGATTGTGCTCCCCGAATAAGGCTTTTGTCAAAAAACTGTATGCCATTATTGGAGAAAAAACTTTTTATTGAATGCAACTACAGTTTGAGAGTTCAGTTCACAAGAAATTTGGAATTTTGACAAACATTGAAGGAATCTGTTTGGCTTAACAGGCCTGTTTCTAGTAAAATTCAAAATCATTATATGGTAAAGGATTAAATATTTTACCTTGACTATCAAAGTTATCAATGAAAAATGTCTCCATACAAAATATGAAGACTCTAACTTGAGTAGTCTTGCAGAAACAATAGACTGATTTATTTTAGAGTAGGAAATATACAAAATGTATAGCTACATGGCATTAAGCCCCCTTTTAGAATGGCAAGATTCACTGGTCAAATATTGAAATAAACATTACTTAGGCTACTGAATAAACAACATTTATGTAAAGTAACAAGAAAGTTTGGCAATTCGTAAAGGAGGTGTATTTGAAAATTAATGACCTTGACAATTTGACCTTGATATTGACCAATGACCTTGAACTTAGTGCCAACAGAATGTCAATGTCATAAGCAATGCACATGTAAAATATGAAGGCTACATCACTTACCATTGTATACTTATAGGCAAAAAAGTTAAAATTTTGACCTTGAGAAATAACCTTGACCTTGACTGATGACCTTAAACCTAATACCAACAGAAAGGTCATGTCATAAGCAATGCACATGTGAAATATGAAGGCTATTTCAATTACCATTGTAAACTTATAGTCAATGTTAAAGTTAAGATTTTTGAAATTTTGACCTTGAAAAAATAAAGACCTTGATCTTGATCAATGGCCTTGAACTTAGTACCAACAGAAGGTCATGTCATAAGCATTGCACATGTGAAATATGAAGGTCGTATCACTTACCGTTATAAACTTATGAACATTGTAAAAGTTAAAATTTTTGAAATTTTTACCTTGAGAAACAACCTTGACCTCAACAGATGACCTTGAAGTTAATACCAACAGAAAGGTTTTGTCATAAGCAATGCACATGAGAAATATGAAGGCTATAACACTTACAATTGTAAACTTATAGACAATGTTACAGTTAAGATTTTTGAAATTTTAACCTTGAGAAATGACCTTGATCTTGACAGATGACCTTGAACTTAGTACCAACAGAAAGGTCATGTCATAAGCATTGCACATGTGAAATATGAAGGTCGTATCACTTACCATTGTAAACTTATGAACATTGTAAAAATTAAAATTTTTGAAATTTTTACCTTGAGAAACAACCTTGACCTTAACAGATGACCTTGAACTTAATACCAACAGAAAGGTTTTGTCATAAGCAATGCATATGTGAAATATAAAGGCTATAACACTTATAACAAAGTAAAAGTTAAGTTTTTCGATTTGTTTTTTTGTTTGAATGGGATTTTACGCCGCTTTCAACAATCTTTCAGTTATATCGTGGCGCCTGATGCACCTAACAATTGATTTCTGGTATTTCTCACACCAGTACTGCCATCACATCCCTTCCTAGCCTCCAGCTGCTATCCCACATAGGTCTACGATTATCTAAGATTTTCGAAATTCTGACCCTGACTCAAGACCTTGACTGATGACCTTGAACTTAGTACCAACAAAAAGGGTTTGTCATTAGCAATAAACATGTGAACTATGAAGACTTTTTCTGTAACCAATCAAAAATTATGGCCGATATAAGTTTTTGCAGGACAAAAAGAGAGCTTAAGTAAGGCTAACAACATTAAGGCCCCATTTCCCATGACATGCTTTTTTAACCATAAATTTTAGATAGTTTAAGGTCAAGAGGATTTGATTTGCTACTCATATATGAAATTTCATAAAATTTTGACAATTTGACTAGGAGAAATTTGCAAAAAACTATTTTTTACATTAAGGCCCCTTTTTCCATGATGCAGCCTTAAATTTAGAAAATTCAGAAAAAGGCTCTTGCAAATTTCCTAGGAAGATTATATATGAAGTTTCATCCAATAAGGCCCAAGGGTTCCTGGGATATGACGGAAAGATGGACGGCCAGACGGACGTGCACACAAGCCGGCGACTATATGCTCGCCCCTGTCACAAGCAATTTCTTCTTTTCTGCAATGTTTTCTTAATTATGAAATCACAGGGACATAAAAACAAGAGATCGAAAAGAAAGGGGTTAAGTTGAATCCTGAGTTTTAAAAATATAAGACATGGATACCCCTACAAATACTACCTTTATTTAAAAGTGTGAGACGTAAAGTTACAATATAGAAATAACTTTTACATATGATCTCAACTTTTAGTCTCTGAGCAAGGTAAATATTGTAACTTGACTCTGCAGCATGACTTGGACCATCAGAGTTAACACAATGAACATTTTGAAAGACTAGTACTTTATATATGGAAAAGAGTATGGTATATTTTGACCCTTGACCATCAGCTGTGGCAATGGCTTTTGGTTCATCCAAACAATTTGAAATCCATTCAAACATGAAGTTAACTCTATTTTCCGGGGGGGGGGGGGGGGGGGGGGGGGGAGAGATAGGTACATGAATATATTTGTAAAATACTTTAAATCAGGACATGGTTTGCAACACTTTTCATGGAAGTGTTGGATTCACAAACTAATAATACCTAGACATTTTTCAAGGAAGCCTACCAGAAGACTTTACATATTCTCGTCATTCATTTTTTAAACAAAGGAAAGTTTGGGAACTAGTTTCTTCCCTTCATAGTGTTCTTCGTTTTCATATCTCAACCTAATGTTGATATATTGACAAAATGAAATACAAAGATAGTAATGGTTATATTATCTATGTTTTCTAACTTTTCAAATACACATATTGTCGTGAATGGGACCTTCCTGTCACACAAAAATGTTTAGATACAATGAATTATTCAACGTTATAAAGCTAAGATGTTAGGGTAATTCAGAAAGTTTTGAGACAAAACTTGTCATATCCAAATGAGAAAAGTTATTAAAGTATGTGATAAATAGTAAACTTTTTATTTCTTTTTTATAACAGCCAACTATTAAAAGTCTTAGTCTTCTGTCTACATGGCAGGACCAATTCAAATAATACAATCAATGCAGCCTCGGCATATGGCAATGTCATTAACAGTAACTTCAAATTGAATTTAGAGATATTTATCAGCAGCACATTTTATCTTTTTACTAGCAAATTTATTTGTACACACTTGACTAATAAAACATAAATGAAAAAGTCATCTGTGTGTTACAGTAAACTGCATGGCAAAGAATCAAATCAATTTACAAGACAGTATGATTATTTTCATTTGACTCTAGAACAATCCCTTCAAAATATCAAAATTCCATGATTTTGATTTTGTAAGATATCAGAAAATTTCCAATGTCACTCAAACAGGTGTCTATATAGTACTACAGCATAATATTTCATGTGTTTAACTAATGTTAGGTAATCAGATTATGAGAGTTTTGAACACATACACTGAAAAAAGTTCTCTTTTTTTACTTGGATATTGGAGCATACATAACCACATAAGAAAGCAATACATCCCTACCTGTATCTGTGGTCCATCGAGGGCCATAGGTTCAAGACTCTTCAAACCTGAAAATTATAGAGAGCGTAAAATTACTGATTGATTGAATGGGGTTTAACCCCGCTTTAAACAGTATTTCAGTCATATCACAGCGGCTAGAGCACCTAACAATGGATTTCTGGTATTTCTCAAACCAGTACTACCACTACATCCTTTCTTAGCCACCAGCTGCTATCCTGCTTAGGTTTACGATTATGCACCCATGGGTGAGAGACAAATGTCGGAAAGAAAATGTGCCGCAGTCGGGATCAAACCTATGACATCTCATGATTGAAGATTAGAAGACTGACACGCTACCGTCTGCGCTATGACAGCGGTCATGGTAAAATTACTGAATATCTGGGAACTACAAAAGTATTATTGGTTAGACTGTAGTGACTACCCAGGCAGACACTGGTGAAACTTCTTGGGGTTTTAACCTATTTTGCATCCATAATGGTCATTCTACCTTATATTAGTTTTCCAAGAGTCAAGTCTTGTAGTACTTGATCAATGATTTTTCAGATATATTCATCATTTTTGTACTCTAGCATCTATAGTGTCTACAAATTTTCTATAAGAACCAATCCTATGACCTATCTTTTAACCCAAAGTGACCAAATTTCAATTTGTCCAGGATTTGATCTAGTAAAATATTTTGGCAAATTTTCTAATTGATTGAGAACAAAATGTGTTTCCATGTAAAATAGGATGTGCCTAGGCAGATCCTAAATATGATCCTGTTGCCATTCCATCAAATAATTTTGTAGAGGACCACTGCTTGATTCTACATGCAAAATATGGATTCTATATAAAAACTAAAAACCTTTCTGTAGTTATGGTAACCTGGATTTTTCAAGGCATTCATTTCTTTTAACAACTTCAGTAGAGCTTCACCCAAGCAACATCTCTGCCAAATTCAGCCTAATTGGCTAAGTATTTTAGGAGAAAATTTCTAAAGAATTTGTGAACAGACGACAGATGGACAGACAGTTAGTGACCACAATAGCTCACTTTGAGCATGTGGTGCTCAAGTGAGTAAAAAAGTAATAGCAACATTAGAGAGGTACTGCAAAGAAAAATAAATTTGAATACAATCATAATTACTTAAGAGATGAAGAGAATACTTTTGTTTTCATGGAGGTATGAACCAAAAAACCTAATCACACTGTATGAATACGCGAAGCGGATTCATATATTGTGTGATTAGGTTTTTCATTTCATACCTCCATGAAAACAAAAAATATTCTCTTCATTTCTTATAATTTAATAGCATCGAGCAAAAAAAGCAAATATTTTACAAATTCTGATACCTTTTTGTATGGGACTTTTTTGTGCGGAAGCATACAAAATCCCTGCATGCTCAAAATTTTGTTCATGGAGTTATGAATAATTTTTTTCGACCAATCAGATAGCTCGTTTTTTGATAGACAAAACTAAAAATTGAATTATATTGGAATTACAGTTCAGGTCAGAGTGTTTAAATTCATGTCATCAATAAAATTGTTGATCATACATAAAATAAAAAAAAAAAAATATCGAATTCTATAGAATCTAGAGAATAAATTCCATAGAAAAATTCTAGGTGGTTAGCCCATACCAACACAATCCCTTTTTTCACTACCCTCAAGAGAAAAACCTAAGGAATGCATTGTGGAAAATGAAGCTATTTTCACCCTGAAAAACAAAGATCTTAAAAATTTCATGACATTAGAAAATGCTATCTGTAACTTCTTTCAATATGGACTAGCCGTCCCCTGGTAATTAGTTTAAACATTCAGAGATAAGAACTGGTATTTCACTGAAGCTACAAACCAGCAATAGAATAATCCTGGATAGTTGGTTCTTTGACAGCAGATCCCGTTAGAGGTCGCTGTTTACCCAGATCACCACCAGTACTGGCTATCAGATCTAGAATGGCAACATCATCATCGTCTAACACTGAAACAAATTAAATGAGGAAGGTATTTCCAGTAAGTAGCTGCATTTATACATTAACATCCAATAGAAGACAATTTTAACCCTTGTCATGCTGAATAAAATCCTTTTCAGAATTGTATGAAAATCAAAGGGCTGAAAGTACTGGTAGTACTTGTTGTTCAGTTGTCAATACTTGTTTCTAAAAATTAATTTCATAGACAACTCTGGTTTCAAAACAACAGACAGGAGGTTTAGACTAAGATCAGACTGCTCTTATGTGCAGTCTGATCTTTGTATATACCTCCTGCTGAAACCGGAATATTCCGGATTCAGCTTGACAATATGACATGTGACAACATATGAAACAAAAGTAAGATAATTTCTTAAACCTGACATAAAACCTACAACAAAGTACAAAACAGAATTCATCTGCCAATTACCTCTACCACTTCCAAGTGTTTTAACATGCTCAGCACGTGGATTCGGAGCTCTCTGTTGGACCTCAGCATATCTTGGCTGTTTTGTCATTTCCGTGGCCTGACTACTACTAAAGTGAATTAAGGCTCCTTGTCTTTCTCGATCTCGCACACCTCGGTCATCTAGAAGAAAAAGACACCGATTGAACTCCTATGTCATAATAACAAATCCATCTTACTTTATACAATGTTTTCCCCAATTGTTCTAGAGGGGGTTCAAAAAGTTTCTTAGTGTGAGAATTGGTTAAATACAATTAAAACACAATACAATTTAAGTTGTATGAGGATTTCTTTCTCTGTCTTTGACAGATTGCTATACAAGTTTTCAAGTCAGTAAATTCAGAATCATATTCTTCTTTTTTAAACCTTACAGAAATAGAAAATACATAGGAAAAACAAGAGGGCCAGAATGGCCCTAAAATCGCTCACCTGACTAATGTAAGATGATTCAAAATTGAAATTGGCCCAATGGTTACTGAGGAGAAGATGTTTAAAGATTTCAAAGTCAAAAACTGCCCTACCCTTCCAAGCCCTTATTTGGTCATCAATCAAAATTCAAGAACAACTTTTGAAAAGGGTCACTCAATGAACATTCATACCAAATTTGGTTGAAATTGGCCCAATAGTTACTGAGGAGAAGATGTTTAAAGATTTCAAAGTCAAAAACTGCCACGCCCATATTTGGCTGTGAAACCAAATTCTGCAAACAACTTTTGAAAAGGGTCACCCAAAGAACATTCATGCCAAGTTTGGTTGAAATTGATCCAATGCTTACTGAGGAGAAGATGTTTAAGATTTCAAAGTCAAAAAAGTGCCTGACCCTGCCACGCCCATATTTGGGCATAAATCAAAATTCCAAGAACAACTTTTGAAAAGGGTCACCAAGGAACATTCATGCAAAGTTTGGTTGAAATTGACCCAACTGTTACTGAGGATAAGATGTTTAAAGATTTCAAAGTTAAAAAAACTGCCACGCCCATATTTGGGCATAAATCATAATTCTGCAAACAACTTTTGAAAAGGGTCACCCAAGGAACATTCATACCAAATTTGGTTGTAATTGGCCCAATAGTTACTGAGGAGAAGATGTTTAAAGATTTCTAAGTCAAAAACTGCCACGCCCATATTTGGGCGTGAAACGAAATTCTGCCGAACATCTTTTGAAAAGGGTCACCCAAGGAACATTCATACCAAGTTTGGTTGAAATTGGCCCAATGGTTCCTGAGGTGTAGATGTTTAAAGATTTCAAAGTCAAAAACTGCCACGCCCGGCCACGCCCATATTTGGGCATAAATCAAAATTCTGCGAACAACTTTTAAAAAGGGTCATCCAAGGAACATTCATGCCAAGTTTGGATGAAATTGGCCCAATGGTTACTGAGGAGAAGATGTTTAAAGATTTCTAAGTCAAAAACTGCCACGCCCTGCCACGCCCATATTTGGGCATAAATCAAAATTCCATGAACAACTTTTGAAAAGGGTCACCCAAGGAACATTCATGCCAAGTTTGGTTGAAATTGGCCCAATGGTTACTGAGGGGAAGATGTTTAAAGATTTCCAAGTCAAAAACTGCCACGCCCTGCCACGCCCATATTTGGCGTAAATCAAAATTCCACGAACAACTTTTGAAAAGGGTCACCTAAGGAACATTCATACAAAATATGGTTGAAATTGGCCCAATGGTTACTGAGGAGAAGATGTTTAAAGATTTCTAAGTGAAAAACTACCACGCCCTGCCACGCCCATATTTGGGCATAAATCAAAATTCCACGAACAACTTTTGAAAAGGGTGACCCAAGGAACATTCATACCAAATTTGGTTGAAATTGGCCCAATGGTTACTGAGGAGAAGATGTTGAAAGATTTCTAACTTAAAAACTGCCACGCCCTGCCACGCCCATATTTGGGGGTCAATCAAAAATCAGCGAACAACTTTTGAGAAGGGTCACCCAAGGAACATTCCTACCAAGTTTGGTTGAATTCCGCCCAGTGGTTACTGAGGAGAAGATGTTTAAAGAATTGTTGACAACTTCCGACGCACGACGGACAAAAGGTGATACCAAAAGCTCACCTTGAGCACGTTGTGCTCAGGTGAGCTAATAAATATTCACAAGAATAAGACTTATTTCTCAGTAATAAAGACTGGCAGGATAAAAGTTCTTCTTATGTTTATTGAATATCATAAGCACAAGTGTAAGGAAATGATTACCCCACCCACTTACTTTACAATTGCCAGGAATAGTATTCATTCCTGCCCTTAGTTACCATATTGACTGCCACCCCATTTTACCATATTATGTGTTTGTAAGGCTTAATCAAGTGTTTAAGTACAATTTATGTTTAGGGACTGGTCTGTTTAAAGTAGTTAGCACAAGGAATTTACTCATTTTCCTATTTGTAGATTTATTGTTTACAAAGCAGAAGTGGTTATCTCCCTTGACTACAAACTATTAATTCTTGTATTATTTATTCTAGTTATCTATATAGATCCTAATATGGTCACTAAGCTGTGTTTTGTCATCTGCCAAACTTTTCAGTACTTGGTTTTGAGACTTATTTGTGTTTAACAAGTTATTGATTTCCTGGCTCTGACCTTCAAGTTTGGAAGGAGGGAATATTTGAATTCCTGGCCACCTCATATTTTCAAAGATCAATTTTAAACTACTAAGAGTAATTTGATGAATATGTAGGGTATCAATGTTTAGGTCTTGTTGTACTCTAACCATCTATAATCATCATTGATTGATATTGTTCTCATATTTTTAGTAATTGCACATGAAAGGATTTGCTCCTGGCAATATGGCTGTAGTTGCCAGGAATTGTTCTTTTACCTGCCAGGAATCCTGGAATCCTGGAACGCTTTGATTGGCTAGGTGAGACCTTCCACGGCCTCTGATTGGTCTGTAAGGTTGTCACCATGGTGATCAAAAGGTTATATATAGGGGTAAATTCTTGCAGACTGGAGTTTTTACTATCAGATTCACCCATGTCAGATGTCTTTATTACTATGTAATAAGAGTTCAAATTACTTATAGAAATAAACCATCATCCTCATTATGAAGCTGAAATGTCCTTCTTCAAAATCCTTTAGTTAATTAACCAGAGTAACCCCTTTTTAAAGGAAATATAGAGCAGAATTGGAAGGCCATCAGCACATTGTTTACATTGGTGTCAGAAGTCAAGGATTAAAAGAACTCAACTGACTGGAAATTAACAGAAAGGAAAATTTTGACCAAAAAGGATATCTACAGGAGACCCCATTTTGTCAGCCCTTCATCAAAGAAAAAGGAGCCATGTCTGATTCTGATAGTGAAATTCAACGCAACAGCCACAGGATAGATGGAAACAGTAAGAATATTGATGAAATCTGTACAAGTCTGACATTTCTCAAGATTGTAACTCATTACATTCTCAGTGGCAGTATTTGCACTGTTTACCTGATATTGTGCGACCAGAACATCATAATGGGTCATCAGAGTGGATATTATTTTATTCAACAGTTTGAAACTTGTTCAAAATTAGGTCATTGGACAGACAGGAAAATATCTTTAATAATGATGGTAGGATTGAGGGACAAGGCTCTAGAATTTTACCGTTGTCTTCCAGAAGAAACACAAAGCTTGTATTCCCATGGAGTTGATAAACTTCCAGAGAGATTCATTTCTGCAAATCATAGATTAAAATGGCTTACTCAGTTTGAAACAAGACTAAGGAATCCCACTGAAACTATATTACAGTATTCTGATGCCATATAGCAGCTTGTCAATAGAACTTACCCTAACAAGGATGTAAATTTACAAGAACTATTTACCTCTCATTTTAAACATGGAACTCTTAGCCCAGATATTAAAAACAGATGTATTGAAGAAGGCTGTCAAATATCATAGCAAGCAGTGGAAATGATAGAAACTTTCGAAAAGGTATTCAGAACTTACACAGATAGTAATCAAGCATCAGCTGATCAGTAGTATTTTCAACCTGAACAAAAAAACTTTATTCTTAAATAGGGTTTGATTGTAAGTCTATAAGTGACAGATGTAAATGAGAAAAATGTTCTTTCCTTAACAGTTAAAACAGTTTACAAACTAGGGCGTCTTATTCTCTGGTATCAATAGGTGAAACCAAAGGTATATGATAAGATGTTCAGTTTCTGGTTTAAGTAAAACAGTAAAACAGACAGTTAGTACAAGTTGTAAGTTGTATGTATAAGACAAAGAGAAACAATATGGACAGGTGTAACTCATGTGGAGTTTGTTGTGTATTATGTAGAAATGATCTGGCCAATCATTGAGTCTACAATGTGTTCCCATAATGATGGTTAAGGAGAACCAGTCATGTATGGAGGTATTTACTGTTCCTTGTGCAGCAGGAGGTGGAACATCTCTCCATTAGCTTGGAAAGCACCGAAACTTGTTGTAGCTTGGAATAGGGTTTATAATCTTAGTGTGGCAGGACTGAGGTGATACATCTCTCCATTAGCTTGGAAAGCACCGGAACTTGTCATAGCTGAAGTTTCTGTCTTTGGTGTTTAAATGGTCTATACATAGAACTTCTGGATGTATGCTGTCTGGAATCCATCTCTTTTTAGACAAATATTTGTAAATGCTAGTGAAGAAACCCTTGATTAAAAAACAGCTTATTCCTACTACTTTGAAAAGATTGACTTGATAAAAATGAAACTTATTGTCAACTTCATTGGAACTGATGAACACTATGCCTTTACTTCTGTTACAAGTCATGCCTATTTTTGAAGATTTTATTTTTCATTTAAGTGGGGGTGAGTGTAAGGAAATGATTACCCCACCCACTTACTTTACAATTGCCAGGAATAGTATTCATTCCTGCCCTTAGTTACCATATTGACTGCCACCCCATTTTACCATATTATGTGTTTGTAAGGCTTAATCAAGTGTTTAAGTACAATTTATGTTTAGGGACTGGTCTGTTTAAAGTAGTTAGCACAAGGAATTTACTCATTTTCCTATTTGTAGATTTATTGTTTACAAAGCAGAAGTGGTTATCTCCCTTGACTACAAACTATTAATTCTTGTATTATTTATTCTAGTTATCTATATAGATCCTAATATGGTCACTAAGCTGTGTTTTGTCATCTGCCAAACTTTTCAGTACTTGGTTTTGAGACTTATTTGTGTTTAACAAGTTATTGATTTCCTGGCTCTGACCTTCAAGTTTGGAAGGAGGGAATATTTGAATTCCTGGCCACCTCATATTTTCAAAGATCAATTTTAAACTACTAAGAGTAATTTGATGAATATGTAGGGTATCAATGTTTAGGTCTTGTTGTACTCTAACCATCTATAATCATCATTGATTGATATTGTTCTCATATTTTTAGTAATTGCACATGAAAGGATTTGCTCCTGGCAATATGGCTGTAGTTGCCAGGAATTGTTCTTTTACCTGCCAGGAATCCTGGAATCCTGGAACGCTTTGATTGGCTAGGTGAGACCTTCCACGGCCTCTGATTGGTCTGTAAGGTTGTCACCATGGTGATCAAAAGGTTATATATAGGGGTAAATTCTTGCAGACTGGAGTTTTTACTATCAGATTCACCCATGTCAGATGTCTTTATTACTATGTTATAGGAGTTTAAGTTACTTATAGTAATAAAACATCATCCTCATTATGAAGCTGAAATGTCCTTCTTCAAAATCCTTTAGTTAATTAACCAGAGTAACCCTTTTTAAAGGAAATATAGAGCAGAATTGGAAGGCCGTCAGCACATTGTTTACACAACTACTTGGTTTTAACCCTATTAGCTACTGTTATGAGAAAAATATACAAGAAACTTTGTTTTTCAAGTCATCAAATTTATCCTGAAAGTCTTAACATTTTGAAAAACTCCCAATTCTGAGACTAGCCAAAAGTCACCTCTCTCCCAATTCCAAAAGTCTGTAGAGACGTACTTGATGGCTGCTTGTCATTAAAGATGTGTTATCAATCACTAAAGATCATTGTTGCCGTTACAAAGTAAAATTTCACAACCTAATGAAGTTCTGTATGAGATACAATCATAAAATACATAAAAAACAACAAAAAGAAAGGCGACTTATTTTCAGTAGGTCAAAAGTCTATGTAAAGTGAAAGCCTGTGGCCTGTTGTATTTGTATTGGGAACATAATTCTTCAAAGTTTACGGAGCTTTGATAAGACTCTAACAAGAGCCATGTTGGACATGGTCGTCCCCCATCGTAAACAAGAGGACCATGATGGTCCTAAATCGCTCACCTGAGGCATCTCCAAATTACAGTACTTATTAGTATAAAAAAGACACAAC
Source organism: Fragum fragum (assembly GCA_946902895.1). NCBI lineage: Eukaryota > Metazoa > Mollusca > Bivalvia > Cardiida > Cardiidae > Fragum > Fragum fragum. Next base: position 7,028,270 of record OX336373.1, read on the forward strand.
TTGAGCAGAATAAATAAAAGATATATAAGATTTTGGGCTTTGTACAAAACAATCCAGTAATGCTTTACAATAATAATGAATGCCTTTGGCTTTATACTTTAATCCATTACCAAACTATCCAAGACTTTGTCATGCTACATACCAAATATTTATGCCCGTCACCTTATTTTTCAGAAGGAGAAGACTTTTGATGTTGCTCTAATTGGGGCAGTGCCATGTTTATCCCAGGGCTAAAATTTTAGCTAACATGGTAGGGAACCATCTGGATATGCGATATACAAAATATGAATGCCTTAGACTTTTTAGATTGGGAGGAAAAGACTATTGAACATGGTCTAATTGAGCATTTTTACAAACTTTGGACACCCAGGGAAGGGGTGTTTATTAACCCACAAGCATAATTTGATCAAAACAGATAGATAACAGCCAGGCTATGCTACACTCAAAATATAAATGCCCTCCTCCTTAAAATGAAGAATTATTTTTTTAACATATTCAAATTTTGCGTTTTTCCAAATTTTGGACCCCTAGTGCAGAGCCGTTTTTGACCTGAGGAAGACAGCTTTTAGTGATATGGTACAAAACCATCTAGTAATGCTCCATACCAAATATGAATATCCTAGACCTTATAGTTAAAGAGGAGAAGTCTTTTGAAAATGCTCTACTTAAGAATTTTTCCAAACTTCGGACCTCAGGGGCGGGGCAATTTTTGACCCCAGAGATTAAATATTTAAAAAAAAAACCTGGTTGAGAACCATATGATTAAGCTCTATATAAAATATAAATGCCTTTGGCCTTGTAGTCTGTTAAAAAAAAAGACAACAAAGATTTTCTAAAATTTCCAATTTTCATATGCCGCAGTTACAAGAGTTCACGGAATTAAATTCTTTTAACAACTTTTGAAGAGCTTCACCTAAAAAACATCCCTGCAAAGTTTCAGATTGAATGGCCCACCGGTTTAGGAAGAGAAATTTTTTAAGGATTTTTACAGATTTACTAAAGATTACCATTTTCACATGCCGCGGCAAACAGAGTTTTTGACGGAATTTAATTCTTTAACAACTTTTGTAGAACTTCACCCAAGGAACTTCCCCGCTAAGTTTCAGCTTGAATGGCCTACTGGTTTAGGAGGAGAAGATTTTTGAAGATTTTTACAGATTTATTTAAGATTCCCATTTTCACATGCCGCTGCAACCAAAGTTTTTGATGGAATTAAATTCTTTTAACAACTTTTGTAGAACTTCACCAACGGAACATCTCTGCAAAGTTTCAGCTTGATTGACCTACTGGTTTAGGAGGAGAACATTTTTAAAGATTTTTACAGATTTACTAAAGATTCCCATTTTCACATGCCACGGCAACCAGAGTTTTTTACGGAATTAAATTCTTTTAACAACTTTTGTAGAACTTCACCCAAGGAACAACCCTGCTAAGTTTCAGCTTGATTGGCCTACTGGTTTAGGAGGAGAAAATTTTAAAGATTTTTACAGATTTATTTAAAATTCCCATTTTCACATGCCGCGGCAACCAAAGTTTTTGACAAAATTTAATTCTTTTAACAACTTTTGTAGAACTTCACCCAAGGAACATCTCTGCAAAGTTTCAGCTTGATTGGCCTACTGGTTTAGGAGGAGAAGATTTTTAAAGAAATTATGGACGGACGGACAGACAGACAGATGGACAGACGGACGACGGACAACGACCGATCACAATAGCTCACCACGCACTTTGTGCTCAGGTGAGCTAAAAATTGATAGTTAACTGAAGCCCCTTAGATTCTTAGAGGCTTCTTGTACACTGCATTTCTTCTCAATGAGTTCGATAATAGCTATTACACTTTCAGAGATATGCTCTGGACAAAATCAAAGTCTCAAAAACAACAAAAGGTATTAACTCCAAAATTATGCAAGAAACAGTTGTGGGTCTTGTGCACTGCACTTCTCCTCATTGCGATCTATCCACCTATGAAGTTTCAAGTTGATAGCATTTATACTTTTGGAGATATGCTCTGGACAAGCTTAGTGACAGAATGAAGGAATGACGGATGGAGACTATTACTATATCCCCTTCGCCAAAACGGCGAGGATAATAAACTAGTAGGTCAAAGGTCAGAGCCAAAATGACAGGCTCAATGTACCTAATGTCAAGTCCAAGTCAACCACCAACTGAGTGCATTCTACAAGGATGGGCAATATCTTTTTAAGTAGATTAAACAAAGGCTAAGCTAAACTTATCACTGTACTCAGCTGTAATAGACTTTCACATGATGAAAGCTTACATAATTTTGCAGGTCCACCGTGGAAAGAAACTGAAAATATCATTAAAGTTATTAAAAGGTTACTTTGATTTAAAAGGCGAGTCTAACTCTGGGTAAAAGTATAGAATAGACGATTTTCTAAAAATATGTTAAATGTCACTAGTGATTTTTATGAAAATAACAAGGGACATAGTGGAAACTCAGCTAAATCCAATTGTAAACCAAGTACAGTCGAACATTCTTGGGTACAAATGAACTAAAAATTGATATAATCTGCATACTTTGGAAAATGCAAAAATACAATAAAATTTGTTTAACTATCAATAATTCTATTCAAATTTGATAGCAATTTTATTTGTTCTACCTGTCTATTTATACCATTTATAATGAAAAATTGTGTTAGCGGCGTCAAGAAAAACTGGCAACTGATAGTCTCATCATAGATAACTCTTTACGAAAATACAGAATCAAAGAATGGTGTTTGTTTTAATGAGAAAATCACCAAAGATGACCAGTATGAAATATTTTATAGAGAATTAAAGAATCAAATTACTGTATGCTAAAGACAGTTTCTTTGCCCACATATAAAGCAGTTGGGCTGAGGGAATGGTGAATTTTGCCGAACCAATGGATTTTTTTGTCAGACGTGTTGAATCGATCATTGGCTTCTCTTTGCGAAGCCTGTTTTGTTGCCATTTTGTTATGAAGAAGCTTTTTTAACACTGTTTTTCAGTAAAATAACTAGATGGTTGTCCAAGGACAACTACTGTCAAGCCCCCAAAGTTTTGTAGGTATCATGCTCCAGATAAGCACAATTCTAGTGTTTGACCTTGAACTTGAAGCTATCCAAAAAATTCTTTCAAATGGCACATCTACTCATGATGGAGAATAATTGTGTCAAGTTATTTTGAAATCCATCCATAATTGTAGGAGAAATGCTCTGGACAAGCATAATTTTAGTGTTTGACCTTGAGCTGTGACCTTGAAATTGAAGCTATCCAAAAATTTTCTTTCATAAATGTGTCCGGACAAATTCATATGGATGGACTAACAGACTAACGCACATACACTTGTCATAGTGACAACTATGTCTCGCTCACCGCAAGTGGGCTCAACAAAAATCACATAAAAAATAAGTGCTCCAAATGACTGACTGCAATATTAGAATTGATACTTTTTTATTTCCTTTACACATTAAAATAAGCGTAATTTGCTATCAGAAACTCAAAGGATAATTAAATTCTGAATTGCATAGTTTATTCTTGAGTAGCCATATCATTTTGGGTATGTTCAGGTGAATATTTGGAGAAAGAGCTGTGTTTTCTGTTCATCCAGCATGATTTGAACACATTTCAATTTGATTGGACACCCTCTTTAGATGTTGAAATTTTTAACTTGAAAAAATCTTTAGCCATTTTTCCACAGAATTTCAACCATTAGCAAACATGGTAATTGCCAGAGTGATCCCTAAAGTGCTCACCTGAGACAATGACTGCAGAAATCATCAAAGTGCTAGTGACTTAATTTTGGCCATAAGTCTTCTGTTAAGAAACTATTGTATTAGAAATCAGAACTGAAAAGACATTCTTACAAAGACTCAGCATCTTTTTCAAGAAAAGTAGCATGTACAAGGAAGTTTTGTGTTAACAAACTAGATAGTGAATTAAAAATAAAATAGGGTGTGGGGTTGGTTGGTTTTTTTTAGGATTTTCTGCTATGTTTCTTTGTAAAAAAAATAGGATGCCCCATGCAGAACCCAAATATGTCTGAATGGTAAACACATGAAAGGTTCACTAGGAGGTTCTACATACCAAATATCAAGACTTTCAATTCAGAGAAGAGGATTTCTTTAATGTCTCCCAGGAGAATCGCAACTATGACCCTATGGGCATCATTTGAACAAACTGGATAAGGCTCCCCTAGGACGTACTGCATACCAAATATCAAAGCTTTCGGTCATCTGGTTTAGCGAAGAAGACTTTTAAAGATTTCCTTATTTTCCCCTTTTTTGTTGCCATGGCAACCAGAATTAAGGGTTGATTTCAATTATGAAAAATTTTGGAAGAGCTGTTGGAAAAGATATACCCCTGTCAAGTTTCATCGAGATTGGCTTTCTTGTTCAGGAGGAGAAGATGTTTAAAGAAACTGTTTATGGGTGCATGACGACACCAGACATTGGGCGACCACAATAGCTCACCATGAGCACTTTGTGCTCAGGTAAGGTAAAAATGAGCAGACAAGAAATAACTCTGTCAAAAGTCATTCAACTATGCCATTCTTACCAAGTTTCTGTAGGTTTGGCAGCATGTGTATAAGGTACAATCTGTAATCAGTTTCTGTTCTTGTGACAGGGTTCAATCGTAGGTCCAGCTCTTTCAAGTTTGGATTGTTCTTTAATCGTTTCAACTCTTCTAAAGTCTGTATGTTATTATAATATCTAAAACTTGGCTAAGGAAAGTGGGGTAAGACCAAAATATTCTACCTATAAGTGTTTCCTTAGCCCAAGTATTTCTTTAGAGAACTTTAATATCTGGAAGAGCTCAAGTATACTCTATCATAATCTAGTCTCCTATTTTTCTGACAAAATTCTATCCTGTTTTTGATGTATTTTATCATCATCCTTTCTTTTTGTGCTATAAAAGTGTTTGATACCCCAAGTTGCTCTCATTTTTCAATTGAAGCACACATTATAATTTTGTCTTCAAATTCTTTCAATTCAAAGAACTTCAAATTTTATAACCTGGTGATAGGTTTAATATAAGCATGTTAATTATTGTCAATGATCTCAATGATTAAGTTTTTACTTTACATCTAAATTCTTGACCATATATAACAAAAAAGTCAAAATTGACAAAAGTTGCAGAATAAAGAATGCAGAACAAATATATACCACAATAAAGGTTAAACAAGAGGGTCGTTGGCACAAAAGTGTACATGTGAGTCAAATCTTACAAATTTAATATTTGTAAGCTTTGACTCGGCTGAGCACTTTAGGGAAAAAATCACAGACTCACCAGTTGATACTCAGTGCAATACATGAAACTCTTAGTAACATCATATGCACAAATTTGGAAGATATGCTTGAAAGCATATATCAATTCTTTAGACTTGCTTGTTTTGGATAAAATATTTCAAGATTTCCTTTTAAGTTGTTCAGTATACAGAGAAAGGCCAAGGCAAAGCTCAAATATGACCCAAGAATCATCACATTAACAAGCTTTATAGAAGTAAACCAGGCAATTCTACATACTAAGTATCAATATTCTTAGCTTTCCAGTTTTTGAAAAAGATTTTTAAAGATTTCTTTTCCCCCTCCCTACATTTAAATGCACCTTGGTAGAGCTACCCAGGGGCATCAAATGACAAAACTTCGAGGAGTTCCACTAGAAGATGCTACATGCCAAATATCAATGCTCCAGGCTCTCTCGTTTAGGAGAAGATTTTCAAAGAATTCCTTCTTTGTTTCTATGTTATAACAGGTTGCACTTTGTAAAGGTTCATTAGGAGATTCTACATAACAAATACAAATGCTCTAGGCTTTCTGGTTTTAGATAAGATTTTTAAATTTTGTTTCTTTCAATAAAAAATTGTAGGGTGTGCCAGGGCTGGATCCAAATATGACCAAAGGGGCATCACATTTACAAACTTAGAAGAGATTCATTAGAAGATGCAACATAATTATTATCAATGCTGTAGGAACCCTGGTTTCACAGAAAATCTTTTTTAAGTTTTCCTTCCTTGTTTCAATTGAACTATAGGGTTTGCTTGGACAGGGCCCAAATATTGCACAAGCAGTGTTCAATCTAGAGGGGGGCCATGGCTAAAATGACCCTCTAAAATCCAAAATGACCCCCTTCAAAATGAAAACTGGGCCCAAATGGCACACTTCAATCACACATTCAATAAGACTTCTCTGAATGACGTCATGGAAATAATGTCTTAACTTTTCTAGTAGATTTATTTTGTTCAAAACAATATATTTAATATCAAATTGTTATGGTTTGTTACATTTAAAACCTTGTAATTCAATAGTTTGTCTACGTATTTGTATTGCATGACCGCCTTGACCAAGAGCCATGGTCCCATTGGGCCCCCTATGATACAAAGCTAAATTGAATGTTGCACAAGGGACATTATATTAACCTACATGATAGAAGTACCGTATAACAGCTCTCTGCTTACAGGGAGAATATTCTTTTTTAAAACTTTCATTTTCCCATCTTCTTGTCACCATGAATACCACAGATAAGAGTGGATTTCATTATTTTAGTAATATGGAAGAGCTTCACCAAAGCAGCATCACTGCAAAGTTTCAACAAGATTGTTCCAGCATTTCAGGTGGAAAAGATGTTAAAGATACTAAAGATATCACATGACAGCAAATAGTGTACAGGTGAGCTAAACAAGGATTTATTAAAGAATGTAAAATTCATCATTCGGTCAAGGATAAAAATCTCAAACAGGGTAAGTGTGGTGCCATTTGTTAAAGAAGAAAATCCTAAAAACAACTGCCTTTAACAGATTTCCTCTGAATCCCACCCAATAGTTTTTGAAAAATCTAGGACAACAAGCAATTTTTCCAGTGTCCACAATGTTCTTAATCCTGAAAGGTAAAGATTTTTTAAATTCTATTTGAAATTAATTTCAGCTTCATTTTTCAATTTGGACTAGTCGAAAAATTTTACTGTGTGGGAATGGGTTATTTTCTCCCTTTTTAAATGGTGTTTGTATCAAGAACTAGTAAGAAATCAAGGATACAGGTTCAGTTTTTCCAACAGCTGAAGATTTTCAATTCCCTGCAATAAGAATGAAAAGAGACTTTTGAAATTAGTTCAACAAAAGGGCTCTATTGAGTAAAGTTTGTGTTGGAACATTTAAAATAGTTGATGCCTTAACCCTTTCATGTTCAATCCCTGGTTTTTACCTCCATGTGATCTTAAAATTGAGAAAATATTGTAGAAAGAGAAGAAATTGCTTCTAACAAGCAATTTTCTTCTTTTCCCACAATATTTTCTACCCTACTACATGGTTATTTCCAAATCAAATCCTATACTTTTCAAAAGCAGGAAAGGGTTAAATGGTAAGGTTTCTCATATCCTCGCACAACAGGCCATACATGGATCCTACATATACATATTAACCCTTGTCATGCTGAATTATAAATCCAATGCAGATTTTCATCAAAATCAAAGGACTGAAAGTACTGGAAGCACTAATTTTAGGTTAATATTTCTTTTAAATATTTATTTTATAAACTATTCTGGTTTTAAAAGGGACAAGCAGACAGGGTAGACTAATATTAGACTGCACAATATGCAGGCTAATCTTCGTCTATACCTCCTGCCAAAGCAGGAATATTCTGGGTTCAGCATGACAAGGGTTAAGACCCTTTCGGCTCTACAATAAACCCGAAGCTGTTCCAAAAATTTTCTTCTTTTTCTTTTGTCTATTCATGGCAAAAATATTTGTCATATTATGAGGAGTATACCATATTATTCAACCCATTCCCACACAGTGACGCTTTTAAATGCCCCTCAATATTAAAGCTTTGGAAAACATTGTGGACAATGAAGAAATTGCTTGTTGCAAGCAATTTCTTCATTATCAAAAATGTTTTCTACCCAAAAAGCAAATATTTCAAAAATGTTAACAATCTTAAATTATCGTCTGCAACTTCTTTCAATTCGGACCAGTCTAAAATTTCACTGTGTGGGAATGGATTAACTTCTCATCCAAGGAAGATATGACAAGGCTATGCTTTTGAATTTTATTTGTCTTATAAAATTTGAATTCCATGACCATTCAATATCACTATATCCTTAAATGAAACTAACCTGGAGACTTGCTATGTTATTCCTGGACAAGTCAAGATGTTTGAGCCTGGTAAACTTTCTGAGAGAGGATCCTAATGCCACAACTTTCTCATGGTATGTTCCTGGCAAGGCCAATGATTTCACATCCTCTAAAATTAGAAAGATTTATCGTTATCATATGTCATTTTGAGATTGACGTCATTTGGAACATTTTGAGTTCTCATATTTCTAATGAGTGAAATAAGCTGGGGCTTTAAGATTCCTTGCAATATGAAGAGTTCAGTACAAAACTCTTGTAACTGTCTATATTCATAGGCTCTTACAACTGTTTTGCATTAACCCTTTCCCATTCAAGTACGGGATTTTACGTTGCTGTGATTTTATACTCAAGAAAACATTGTGGAAAAAGAAGGAATTGATTGAAACAAGCAATTTCTCCTTTTCCACAATATTTCCTACCAGATATGATGGTTTCATTTCAAATGGCATCAAGTTTTCATTGTCGTCTACAACCTCTTTCAATTTGGAGCGGTCTAAATTTCCAAAAACAGTAAAGGGTTAACCCCTTCATATGTACACTTCAAGACCTTTTACAGTACAAATATTTAATGGACCTTGCTGTACAATTAACCCTTGTCATGCTGAATAAAAAAAAACATTTTCAAAATAGCATCCTAATCAAAGGGCTAAAAGCACTGAAAGTACTAGTTGTAATTCAATATTATTTTGAAATTTAGATTTCATTAATAGCTCCAACTTAATAAGCACAAACAGGCGGTGTAGACCACAATCAGACTGCACTTATGTGCAGGCTGATCTTTTGTCTATAAGTCCTGAAAATACAGGATTATTTTGGGTTAAGCCAGACAACTTCAAGGGTCAATATGCTACCTTGAATCTATGTCATAAATCGTTTACAGGTGTGGCTATTTAACATCTTTACCATTTCCATGATTGGCCCTCCATATGATATGACTGTTACTAATTATTCAAAATAAAAAAAATAGTATATGTAAACATATTCTGATGTTCTGACATAGAATCAGAAGTCTATCATACGGTATTTTCAGGAACTTGTTATCAGGATTGCCAACAACACAGCTATGGACTGACAAAACCACCTTTTATGGTGATGAGGAAAAATGAGAAGCATTTACTGGGAGTCAAACAATGTTGTGGCCTGAATGGGTGATACAATGTTGCTTGACTTCAAGGGAGACCGCTGGTTTTTTTTTACATCCCTGTCTGGATCTTATTTTGTAATCTGAACATATTTGAATTGCCAACTGCAACCCATTCCCACTCAGTGATGCTTTTAGACACCCTCAAGAAAAAAGGCTTTGGAAAACATTGTGGAAAATGAAGTAATTGCTTGTAACAAGCAATATCTTCATTTTCCACAATGTTTTCTACCCCAAAAGTGAAAAAAATCCAATATTTCATAAGCTTTAAATTGTCATCTGCAACTCCTTTCAATTTGGACCAGTCTAAAATTTTTCCGTCTGGTAATGGGTTAATTTGTGCCAGTCTAAAAATCATTGTCTGGTAATGAATTAAATCAGGCACTTTTATTTCATGGTAGAGAGTATCACTGGCGTTACAGTTGTCTAAGGTTCTTTACTTATCAAAGATCAAACATACAATGTCAACATAGAATTTCAACTTACTCTCATTCACACCTGTCTGACAATTTATACATTTATTGGCCTGGGCTGATTTATACATTGACTGCTTCCTTCAATCAAAGTTACACCCATTAACTCGTTACTAGACAACATATATTAAGACTGTTTTAACTCATTACCAGACAGCAAAATTTTAGACTGGCCCAAATTGAAAGAAGTTGCAGACGACAATTGAAAGTTTATCAAATTTTGTATATGTTCAACTTTCTGGGTAGAAAACATTGTGGATAATGAAGAAATTGCTTGTAACAAGCAATTTTTTCATTTTCAACAATGTTTTTCAAAGCTATTTTTCTTAGGGGCATCTAAAAGCATCATTGAGTGGGAATGGGCTAAGAAAATGAAATAGATTGCAGATGACAATTCAAAGTGCATTGAGAATGAACTATAGGAGCTTGAGTCCCTGAATTGCTTCATCAGCCTGAAATTTTATGAGGCTTATTTCTTGAGTATCATTTCCTAACTGTGTTTGTTGATTACTTACAGACAAGAAATTCTCTTTACTGTAAATTTAAGGAGCTATCATATATCACTTAATTATTTGAAATAGTGATAGGAAAGAAAAGTTGAAGGAAACAAAGTAAAGAAATACACAGGAACAATTATTCTCATAAAGTTTAACCCATTCCCATACAGCAAAATTTCAGACTGGTTCAAAATGACGACACACAGTTTAATTTCAAACAACAAAACGATGTTGGTCTAAAATGAAAAACAAGGGTCATATAAAGTAGAAAAACATTGTGAGAAGAGAAAAATTACTTGTTACAAGTAATTTATTCTTTTCTCGCAATGTTTTCCACGGCTATATTTCTTCGGCACATATAAATGTGTGATTGTGTGTTAATGGATTAACATTCTCACCAATTTTATGCAAATATTCTAATATTTTTTGCTGGACATTTAGCATTTAGAAATATGCTGACAACTTAACCTTTTTCAGTTCTAATTCCTATTCAAAGTGGATTTGAGTGATTGGTCACAATCATTCAGAAGCTTCTTATTAATTTTTTGCATCTCGTTTGCTGAGTTTGGGGCTATCAAGAGATTTAATATTTAATTAATCCAATCCGTGACAAAATTTTATACTGATCCTATTCCAAAGAAGTTGCAGACAAGAAATGACCTGTTTCCACACAATCCCTCTTTCTTATGACCCCAAAGAAAGCAATTTTGGAAAACAATGTGGAAAATAAGAAATTGCTTGTTACAAGCAGTTCCTTTTTATCCCACCTTCTGTTTTCTACCCTTAAAGGACAAGAGATATTCAAAATTCTATCAGGTGGAGATTATCATCTGTACATGTATATTCTTTGAATAAGGACCGGTGTAAAATTTTGCTATGGAGAACAGGATTAAAGTTAATGGATTTTTAAAAGTCTTTGCTCTTAAGGGTGGAAAAAACATTGGATGATGAAGAAATAGCTTGAAATAAGTTACTCATGAGGGGCGTAATATCATTGTGTTGGAATGGGTTAACTCTTGGAAAGAAAAAGTGGGAGTGATAATTGCTTAACTCATTACCAGATTGCAAAATTTTAGACTGGTCCCAATTGAAAGGACTTGCAGAAGAAAATTTCAAGTTGTCGAAATCTTATATTTTTTTATCTTTCTAAAAAGGAAAAATTGTGTAGAAGGAAGAAATTGCTTATTACAAGCAGTTTCTTCATTTTACACAATGTTTTCCCAATTGCTTTTCTTGAGGGGCATTAAAAGGCGTCATTGTGTGGAAATTGTTTAAGGTCAACAATCATCATGGCCTTCTTTCCAGACTAAAACTTTTTTAACCAGACTAAAACTTTTTTAACCAAGTACCAGGCTTCAGTATTTTAGACTGGTCCTGACTGGGAAAGATTGCAGATGACGGTTGAGTTCATAATGTGAATGAATTGATAAACAACAACAAAAAAACACCAAATATGTAGTACAGAAAATGTTTTTTTCACTGAATTTCTAATAAAAAGTCACGAATGTGTGAGTGAAAGACTATATATGAGAAAATATAGAGGCTAGTACATGTGATTTCTCCTCAAAGACCAATAAAAGAATAACAAGGTTTTTCTATCAACTCTACACCCAGCATGGCATTTTTATAGACCAGGTGAAGCAAATGAAGAGTATCCACAACAGATTTCCTACCAAATGAAAGATTAATTTGTTAATTTATTTTTTCTGTCAATATTTTTAACACATTGGGTAATCATTCCATTTTATGGGTATATTGCAGACATAGTGAAGGACTCGGAAAACTGTCAGACCAAAGATTTTAGGGCTCAAATTATAATTTCATAATTCAATAGAAAACCGAATAAGCCCAATAGAAGCAACAAGCAACGAGTCCTCTTCAGTACTTTTGTTTAAAAAGTGAGTCTAACTCTTGGTTAAAGTATAGAATAGACAATTTTCTGAAAATATTTTAAATGTCACTTGTAATCTAAATGAAAATAAGAATGGACATAGCTGAAAGTCAGGTCAATCCATTTGTAAACCATGTACAGTGGAACATTCTAGGGTACGAATAAACTGAAAATTAGTTTAATCTGTGTGCTTTTAAAAATGCAAAAGTACAAAAACATATATGGCCAAATGAGACTATTAATAATTCTGTTCAAATTTGGTCGCAACTCCATCTCTTCTACCTGTTTTTTTATACAGTTAATGAAAAAAGAAGTCATTTTAGTGGCGCTGAGATAAACTGGCAACTGTTAGTCTCACCATAAATAACTATTTACAAAAACAAAGAATCGTAGATTGGAGTTTGTTTAAGAAATTCACAAGATGACCAGTATCACATCTTTTAAAGTGAATTAAAGGATCAATTTACTGTATGCAAAAAAAGCTTTGTGGCAAAAAGAATGAGTCAGAAATTGGGCTGAGAGAATGGTAAAATTGCCCAACCAATGGATTATTTGTCAAACATGTCCAACAGTTCGACACTCATTCACCATTAATATGTTGAATCAATTAATAGCCTTCCTTTGCTAGGTAGGTTATGCAGATGCTTTTTATGTAGGGTTTAACACAACATTTGGTCAAGTAAAAATCATGTAAAAATAAAATTTCCAAATGAATGATTGCAATATTAGAATCCATAATTTCCATTTCCTTTACCCGATTTTTGTTGCAAAATTTTATTAAGATGAGCGCAACTTGCCAATCGGAAACACAAAGGATGATTAATTTCTGCATTGTAAGGGCAGGGTTCTCCCCACAAATTTTTGAAGGCGTAGTGGCAAATGCGCGGCATAACAGCCTGTTAACATCTTGATATGACTTTACATAATAAAAGTCATTAAATTGTTTTTAGCTTGTTTATTGACATCTTGTTTTTATTGAGAGTTATTCTTGAATAACATACTTCAACTTTTTAGTTATTATAACATGATTTCTCTACTCTGAGGCTGATTTTGATACCAATCAATTGTGACATTACTCATCTTATTTTACCTCTCTATCCTATTTGTTAGAAAGGGCACTAAGTTGTCCCATAAAAATAGGATGTGAAAAGGAAAGAAAATTAAAGAATGTACCCAAAAGCCACAAAAATACAGTGAGTCAAATAAAATCAAGGTATCAACTGATCAAATGAAAGAATGAATTACAAAGTCTCAAAGGAATGAGTGAAAAAAGTGTCAACTGCTTGTCTATTAGATAGGAATGGCTTTTTATGCTTGGCCATTTTAACAAGTCTGTCCAAAAATTTTATCCTTGAGGACTCTTTTAAAAAGTGTGGAGTGTTGGATTGAAAAAAATGCCCTTCATCTTGGGTGAAATACCTGGTTTCATCTTCAAATTTTACATCTAAAAGAGCTCCATTAGATTCTTTGTATTAAATTTAAAGGTTCTTTATTTGCCCATTTAGAAGCCATTGACTGTCTGACACTAAAACTATTCCTCTAACAGTTCTTTGGTTTCAATAAGTTAACAAGAGGACCATGATGGTCCTAAATCGCTTACCTGAGGCATCCGCAAATTACAGTCCTTTTTTGTATAAAAAAGACTTAACTTGAGCAAAATAAATGAAACAAAATATAAGATTTTGGGCTTTGTACAAAACAATCCAGTAATGCTTTCCAAAAAAATGAATGCCTTTGGCTTTATTGTTTTACCCATTACCAAACTATCCCAGAATTTGTCACCCTCAGGAGAAAAAAGTTTAAAAAAGCATTGTGAGAAAGGGAGTGACAAGCTATTTCTCCATTTCTATTTAAGAATTCTTTCAATGCGATCTATGCAATTTTTGACCCCAGGAGCAGAGACATTTTTTATCCTACGAGCATTTTTTTCCTATAACATAGTACAAAATTATCTAGTCATGCTACACATCAAATATGAATGCCCTTCACCATATATTCCAGAAGAAGAAGTCTTTTGAAGTTGCTCTAATTGGATGTTTTCCAAAATTTTGGACCTATAGGGCAGTGCCATGTTTTATCCCAGGGCTAAGATTTTAGCTAACAAGATAAAGAACCATCTGTTCATGCTATATACCAAATATGAATGCCTAAGACTTTGTAGATTGGGAGGAGAAGACTGTTGAACATGGTCTAATTGAGCATTTTTACGAACTTTGGACACCCAGGGAAGGGGTAACCTACAGGCATAATTTTAATCAAAATTGATAGATAACAGCCAGGCTATGCTACACTCAAAATATAAATGCCCTCCACCTTGAAATGAAGAATTTTTTTTAACATACTCAAATTTTGCGTTTTTCCCAATTTTTGGACCTCTAGTGCAGGGCCGTTTTTGACCCTGGGAGGACAACTTTAAGTGATATAGTACAAAACCATCTAGTTATGCTACATACCCAATATGAATATCCTAGACTTTATAGTTTAAGAGGAGAATTCTTTTGAAATTGCTCTAATTAAGCATTTTTCTAAACTTCGGACTTTAGGGGTGGGGCCATTTTTGACCCCAGAGATTGAATATTTAAAAACTTGGTAGAGAACCATATGATTAAGCTCTATACAAAATATAAAGGTCTATGGCCTTGAAGTCTATGAAAAAAACAACAACAAAGATTTACTAAAATTTCCCATTTTTATATGCCGCGGTTACAACATTTTTTCACGGAATGAAATTCTTTTAACAACTTTTGAAGAGCTTCACCCAAGGAACATCCCTGTAAAGTTTCAGCTTGATTGGCCTACTGGTTTAGGAGAAGATTTTTAAAGATATTCAAAGAATTACTAAAATTTCCCATTTTCAAATGCCGCGGCAACCAGAGTTTTTGATGGAATGAAATTCTTTTAACAACTTTTGAAGAACTTCACCCAAGGAACATCCCTGCAAAGTTTCAGCTTGATTGGCCTACTGATTTAGGAGGAGAAGATTTTTAAAGATATTCAAAGAATTACTAAAGATTCCCATTTTCAAATGCCGCGGCAACCAGAGTTTTTGATGGAATGAAATTCTTTTAACAACTTTTGAAGAACTTCACCAAAGGAACATCCCTGCAAAGTTTCAGCTTGATTGGCCTACTGATTTAGGAGGAGAAGATTTTTAAAGATATTTAAAGAATTACTAAAGATTCCCATTTTCATATGCCGCGGTTACAACATTTTTTCACGGAATGAAATTCTTTTAACAACTTTTGAAGAGCTTCACCCAAGGAACATCCCTGCAAAGTTTCAGCTTGATTGGCCCACTGGTTTTGGAGGAGAAGATTTTTAAAGATATTTAAAGAATTACTAAAGATTCCCATTTTCAAATGCCACGGCAACCAGAGTTTTTGACGGAATGAATGAAATTCTTTTAACAACTTTTGAAGAACTTCACCCAAGGAACATCCCTGCAAAGTTTTAGCTTGATTGGCCCACTGGTTTAGGAGGAGAAGATTTTTAAAGAAGTTGTGGACGGATGGACAGACAGACAGACGGACGGACGGACGACGGACAACGACCGATCACAATAGCTCACCTCGCACTTTGTGCTCAGGTGAGCTAATAAAAAATGAATAATATATCAATAGTGTCCAATCTGAACCTTAATTCTCAAATTATAACATGAAACTTGATCAAATTTATAAAGCAAGTGTCCTTACCCTTCTCTTCTTTAAGTGATTTCAGCACTTTGATTTTCAAAAGAGGTTTTTGTTTTCATATAATTATAGAGTGAATTATCTTTTCCTGGTTCTAAATCTTTATCAAACCTTTACTTTTCATAAAAAAAAAACAAACAAACACAAAACCTTATACTGGTCTGAGGCATTCTTTTCATGGGGAGCTTTTAGCACTTTGATTTTTATGGAGGTATTTTTTCTTTTCTAGCAAAAAATATGAGAGGGGGAGATATCATTACATGATTACTTAAATTATAATAATATTTTTTATCAAAATTTTAAAACAAATTTATTGAAAAAAAAAACGGGTTGAACAAACCAGGGTACGAATGTTTGAGATAATACTCTCCATGTTGGACGAAAATATATGGACTTATTCAAAAAGATACATGAATGTAGGCTAATTCCAAACTGAGTTGAAAACAAGAGCTAGGCATAACTAGGATGGCTTCTATCCCAAACTATTATTTTGAAAAATTCTCGTAAGGAAAAAAGATCGAGAAAAGGCATGTTATAAGCGAACAATGTATGAAATAAACCAACTCAATTAATCTTTCTTTCAAAAATTAAGTTTTCAACCACTATGGCTTTTGTTTGATAGTTGTCACATCAAATAACATTATCTTTCGTTTTAGATCGGCCAATCTCAGCGGAAGTGACAATTTTCCGAAACTGGGTCGCCATTTTGAATTCATTGTTTACATATTGGTACCCTTAATCCTTGGTGACTGAAAGCGCGGTACCAGTAGGAAACGCGAGAAAAAAATCAATAATTACCAATTAGTAAGAGTGTAAGGGTCTTATCTATAGAGATGTTACGTAATTCGTTGTATACAACACTATAGATAAAGAGCATGTCATGTCCAGGCTTCTGCAACCAATTTTAATGGTGTGCTTGACCCTTTCTTCAGCAGGAAATTAAGCTGTATCGGTGACCAAATTTAAGCGTATCGGCGATTTGAAGACGTATCGGGGAACTCTCTTAATTTATGAAGGCGTATCGGGGCCGATACGCCATAAGGGCCTGGGGAGAACCCTGAAGGGTTTCACTTGAATAGCCATTTCATTTTGCATATGTTTCAGGGCATTTTGGAGAAAAAGTCATACATGTTTTCTGTTGATCCTACTTGATTCACGTATATTTCTATGTGATTGGACACCCTTGACACAGTTTTTGAGTCAGCTCTTGTTGAGAAGCCTTTCCTTCATCTGGCTCAATCTCATTGTCAAATCTGTTTATTAGATCATTTATATATAGCCCTATGATCTATTTCAAAGGTGACAGATAAAAAGTAGCCTAAAAGTCTAGGATTAGGACATAGTTTTCAGGCATAATACATACAGGAGTCAATTTATCAGGAAACAATTATAATCATCAGAATTGCATCGGCTACAGCAACAAATTCCAACTGATGATCAATCATGATTTCAACCAATGTCCCACTACTAGGCATTCTTGATTAGAAATTTCTTCTTCTTGACAAAGTTTTCTTTTTCAAATTACCATCATTCAAATGTTTACATATTCACTCAAGTGACCTTTATATTGGTACCTATCGTTGATGTACACCTGGATACCTGGATCGTAGGGTCAATATAGTAGATATAATCTGTCGTGACCCCTCTGATAAACTGTTTTGGTAAACTTCTCTAACGTGTAAAGTGACCTTGTTCGTCTCAGAGTGCATAACAAGATGGTTTAAATTTCTTAATGTTCCAATTCTCAGCGTTTAACCTTGATTTAGACTGATTGACGCTATCGGCAGATATGGTTTCGTCACTTAAATTGTTCCAAAAAGAAACCGATCGGAATGTAAAAGTATTCAGTCTAATGTTGAGATGACACTTCTTGGTTTTGAACTTTAAGTAATGTCCTCTCAGGTCATCCTGAGCCAAGGAAAACATATTGTCCCACTTCAATTGGTCCAAGTTGTGTAATGATTTGTAAATCTGCACCATATCAGCTCTGTCTCTCCTGTACTCCAAACTAACTAATCCTAATTTCAACAATCTTTCCTGGTATGTCAAATGGGCTACTTCTGGCACTAGTTTGGTGGCTCTCCTTTGAATGTCTTCTATCAACTTGATGTGTCTTTTCTGGTACGGGGACCATACACTAGAACCGTATTCCAGGATGGGTCTGATTAGGGACTTGTAAAGTGGTAGGAACATATCCTTATCCAAACACTCAAAAGATCTGCGTATCAATCCAAGTGTTCTCTGCGCCTTGTTTGTAATTGTTGTAATATGTTGGTCAAAATCTAGATGTTGGTCGAAGGTGATCCCAAGATCTTTCTCACACTGAACAGAGTCAATGACAGCATAATTCCCATCAGATTCTTTCATTGTGTAACGATAGTTGACGTTCTTGGCACCGATGTGAAGCACCTTACACTTTTTTGCATTAAAAGCCAATTTCCATTTGTTACTCCACTCGTTCAAATTATCCAAATCTGATTGAAGTTTTTCATGGTCTTCTATGGATGATACTTTTGAACATAGTTTTGTATCGTCAGCAAACACCTTAACAATGCTGTCTACAATCTCTGGCAAGTCATTAATAAAACATAAGAATAACACTGGTCCAATTACGCTCCCTTGGAGAACCCCACTCACAACATCAGTCCAGGATGACAAGGAAGAACCAACTCGTACGCATTGCTGCCTACCACCACGCAAGAAGTCCTGAATCCACTTCAATGCAGTTCCAGTAACTCCTAACTCTCTAAGCTTATATATCAAATGCTCATGTATCAGAGTCCCGGGAGATTCAAAACCAGTTTGGACATGTCATTCGTAAAGGAAATCCTACACATTTTTGAAGAAACTGTCTAAAGCAAATGTAATGTTCAAGCCATAAGCTATACAGGATTGCTAAGGTTTAAGAAAGATAATGAATTCGCCGAAAGAGCATCGCTTGACAACGAAGCATCGCCTTCGACCAGACGCGTTGGTGGGTCGGTTCCCTTCGCATACATTGAACCTTAAAATATTCGATACAATGCAACGATATTAACCAAGCGTTTGAATAAATTATCAAACTCTAAATTTGTACGAAAGAGCTTGCTAAAGCTTATTCTATACTAACCGAGATTGTCATGTTGCAACCCAACTCGATTTCTAATCAAGTCCTCTGTCAGAGTCAGCGCCATGTTTTCAAAACAAATGGTTGGATACAATTTGATTCCTTCGAACGAATTAGAATGGTGCCGAAACACACGCTGCATTCCATTCGTCACAACTCGGCCGATTCCGTACCTACATCTAACGAATGATTGATCGGAGTCTCCGAAATCCTCCCGAGGATTACCGAATGATCTACGATGCTCTCCGACCTGTCACTTATTTGTCGATGATTTCCGCGGTCTCATATACCCAATTTTAATTTTAAGTTATATTTTGAATATTTGTCGAAACGACTAGGTTCAGTATAGCGCAGGGATCTTTACCGTATACGTCTTGTTTATTCATTACTAATGGACCGGGTTTGAAACAGCATTACGGTCCCTTTTTTTTCTGTTACAATTTTGATTCCCGTTTAGGTTTTAATTTTTTCCTTTTTAACTGTGAAACGATCTATAATGGGCCATTCATACATATATATTTTTGTCATTTCTATATTTTTCTTTTCTCTTTTCTTTTCTTTTCATCATTTTATTCTGCAATTTTTCACCAGACAATTCAATATGTAGTCGGCAGTTAGAGGCCAAACATTTGTAACTATAATGAGCTTAGATAAATTTATGAGAACCTGATCACTCACCGAGGTTATGTTTCTGTAGAAAAGTCCGCCCATGGCTTTGATTCGAATACTTATTTCATCCGTGTTTAATATTCTTACTTAGCATTATGGTAAAATTGTATGGACGCATGGTTACCTCAATTATTAAAACAAAACTGTAACCTTTATCCAATTTATATTTGCATTTTAATGTCTTTTATAGATACAGTTTCCCTATAATCATAGCCCTAGATAAGAGGAGGTGATGAAAATGCAAAGCTTAAACCAAAGTTGGAATTCTCTTGAAGACACATTTAAAAGAAATTCGCACACATTTATTTTTATGAACGAAATACGTGATTAGTTTCGAATTCTGAAGTATTGCTACGACCATTTGCAGTAAGAAAACAAAATCTCCATTTAGATTATCGTGTAAAAAAGAAAAAATGTATACCGAATGCAGAAAAAATGGTGTGTAGCAGGTTCGAACGTTCGACTCCTGGATTCAAAATCCGCGTCTTTACACCAGCAGCTATTCTCAGACATATAACGATTTAGGGTAAATTTGTTATCTAACCAAGTGGTCAAGCTTTATAAGTCTATATTTGGGAGTTCTTTCCGAACACTAATGAGGATCAAAAGTAGTATTATATGAGCGAAATGTCAATACTGTTTTACAATATCGCCAGATTACCTCATTCGTCACAACTCGGTCGATTCCGTACCTATTGGTTATCAAGGTTTCCATTAAAGGTCTAGTTTAAGGAATGTTGTGTATATAGGACTCCTATTGATAAGCTAATTGTCTTATCTCTAGGGTGTTAAACATCTTGTATATTCCATTGATGATCATGGTAAATATTGGTCAATATTATACAATAGCTGCACTTTAGTTTATTATGCTGAAGGGAATTTTTATCGGGAAATAGGGTAAAGGTTTTTTTTGTTATTAGATTTTTGTAAAAAATAAAAAGTTGATAATGCTCAAAATCAATTCCAAATTAGCTAATAAAAAAGTTTGTGAAATTTAAGATATAATAAAAGATAACAGTTGAACCACACTCGATTGATTGTATATTAAAGAAGATTACATTCATTATGTGAAAAAAAGAGAATACAAAACATTGTATATAAGGAAGCAAACAGGAAGTGTGCTTTTTATCCCTTCAACAAGACGTTAACAATCGCAACAACATATTGATAAATGTACAAGAGTTTCTGCAAGCATTATGGAAAAGGAATAAATTATAGTAAGAATACTATTTTCCCTTTTAAACAAGTTTTTAGTTTTTTCCCAAACAGTATATCTATTTATAAAATAAACAGATAAATTTTCTTAAAAAAAGGGGGGGGGAGAATAAAAAAGTGTGATAACAGAAAAAATCAGCAGTTTTTCTTCTTTTCTCAACTTTGTCTCTTCTAGTTGTTCTAGTTGGTACTTTTGTTGTATTGAAACAAAAAATCCATAAGATGAGGATTTATCATAATTTGAAATTATTACCAAATAAGATAAAACTTTATCTCAAGAAACAGATAAGCTACAAAGAAAGTACAAAAAAATATATATGCCACACTTATACATAAGAATACACTAATTTTAGTCCCTTCCTTGTCAGATAATCCATTAAATTCTCAGTGGTTAATTTTATATCTCATTTTTTTTTTGGGGGGGGGGGCAAATGAAGAAGGATTAAACTAAGCCTTTAATTTGAAATAACGTTTATGGAACTCAATTGCTTGAAGAAGAATTTATAAAATGAAAAATAACAAATTGGACTAAATCCCGTATATTATTTGAGCCACAACCCTTAAGGCACATTTTCCTGTGTTTTCTGACAGATTCGATCATTTTTGGAGAGCAAATATCTCTTCTATGGCATTACCATTATATTAATTGGCGTGAGACAAATAAGTTTTGAACTACTCTCAGAAAATAATCAAGGGGAAAGTAGGAAATTATGACGAACAACAATCAGATATTCTCTAGGTTCAAATACATGTATGTCGTTATACAGAATGCATTTACTGGTTCGTCCGAAAAAAAAAGATGTAGCAATTTGCCTTTTGCCTATGGTTATTTGAACATCAGGTCATACGATCGAGTTCACTTAACTATGCATTGTCACTGTTATTCTAAAAATAGATGTGTAAATTGCGGATGTAATTTGGAATGTAGAATCTCTGAAATACTATTGAAACGTTCCCACAATGATTATAAAAACAGTTTCAGTGCATATATAGTAGACAGCTGGTCATGAAATTTTAAAACTATTTTTTCCTAGGTAGGAAAAAAAACTTACCAAATTCTTAGATAGCGCTGCATTTAATCAAAGGAAAAACAATTAACACGCTTCTTCGAACAATTCTTTAGACAGCTGGAAAGTATTAAAATGAAATTAGCTCCCTAACAGTACTCTCAGTACTTTGATTCCATACGGAACCATCTTTATTACTCTACAAGCATCCTATAAATGTTCAAAGAGGATTGAATCATAAACGAGAAAATTTTGATCGGAAAACCACCACCCCCTTTCCGTGTTTTCCGACGAATCCACTTCAGTAGGTAGCAGCAGCTCTTCAGAACACCTGAGTCAGCACAATTTGTTCTTTATTCTATGTAAGTGGCCATTTTTAAGTTTGCGGAGGGAATTTTTGATACCTGTTATGATCTATTTTTAGCGATGAGTATTCAGTAAACCTATAGATTGACGTGCTGTTCTATTTTAATCTGAAGGTGCACATGTACTCTTGTAAAATGTTTTTCATGGGGGGCTGCGAAATATTAGGTCAGAGATTTACTCTAATAGTGATGAAACGCTATGGGAAAGGAAAAAAACAACAATCTAGACAGCATACGAATAGAGCTAGGTTTTTTTTTTGACGACTTAGTGGTTGTACTAGTAAACTTATGCTAAGGAATTCATTGTAAAGGGTTATTGTTGAAATCTTGTATCAGAAAATGTGGTATTCCGGAATGTTCTAACCCAGACTATTTTATCATTAGACATCGACTTAACCCATAAGCAGACGACAGAACTTTGAAATAGTTAAAACCATTGTTGCAGACGTCATTCGTGGTTTAGAGTATAAAAAGGATGAAACATGATGAAAACGTCGTAGCTACAGTTGGGGGTATACACTTTTCTGACAGATCTTTTAACCCTTGACCTTCAAACTTTAGACTGACTGAAATTGAGTACAATATAGAACGTTGTGACTAACGGAGAAATTCTTTGTTAGAGCATGGGTGGGTGTTTAGGACATGCACGTCTTTGTTGTTGGTAGGGGTCTTTTAACGCGTGACGCTAAAATTTTAGACTGGTAGAACTTGAGTAGAGTTGAAAACGTTACGGCTAAAGGAGAAATGTCTGTTTGTTTTTTTGAAAGGGTTTTAACGTCGCTTTCAACAATCTTCCAGTTATATCGCGACGAGTGGAGCACCTAACGACGGATTCCTGGTATTTCTCACACAAGTACTACCACCACATCCCTTCCCTAGCCTCCAGTTGCTATTCCACATAGGTTTACGATAATCTACCCATTGGTGGAAGACAAATGTCGGTGTTGTTACAGTTATAGGGCGTCTTTGATACTAGTTTGATTCTTTTAACCCGTGACGCTAAAACTTTAGACTGTCAAACACGAATGTAGAGTAGAAAACATTACGCATACAGGAGCGTGTTAGGGGGGTGGGACGGGGCCAATCCGCGCAAAGCTCTCTCTCTCTCTCTCTCTCTCTCTCTCTCTCTATCTATCTATCCGGTTTTCTGGCCGTTTGACTGGCTGTTTGGCTGGCATTGAAAACAACAAACAGAACATCTTTTAAAAACATTTATTCGATATATTTACAGCATAAAATGTACAATATAAATAATTACAAGAAAGTATAATCAGTATCCGTATGGATATGAAACAAAGTTATCTCTGATTACACGTTTGTCAAATACTAGCCTATAGTCCTTGTGTTCTGTCGTGGTCACTAATTTAACGCTATTCCTATCTCTCGAAATTTTATGGGGGTTTAAAACGGACACTGAACCACTAGGGAAATCTTTTACAAATTGTTTGAGAACATTGAAATTTACATTTAAAAGGTTTTTGTAATTAAGAGTAATCCCTCTAACTTTACAAAATGTTTTATTTCCGTCTTTATCAGGATGAAACAACTCATATCCATAATTTTTTGGTCCGCCTGTGGCAAAGGTTTTATTTCTGTTATTTGTCGGCATTTCGTCTGTTAAGTCTCCCAAATAGTCACCTAGTTGTGGTTTTGGTTCACCTCGCTTCGTCGAAAAAATCACAGAGTCGGTATCGGCGTACAATGCCCTAGTTCCTAATTGTTCCAAATAAGAATAAAGTTTGAGACGGGCTTGTGCCGTAGTATATGCAGCAATGACAACATTGGTTTTTATGTTACTTTCAACAAATTCTTCTTTGTATTTCCATCTCATTTCCACAGCCTCGTCCGAAATAAAATTGATTGCAGTCACGTCTTCCTGGTCGGAGGTTAGCTTGTTGAAAAACCGGACAGGTTCATCTACGGTATCAACCTGCTGCATGTTTGATCTTTGACCAAATTTACCCCAGAATGAATTTAGCATGAGCTTTGCTAACGCTCGCAAACCAGGATTTTTCTTGATTTTAGGGTATTCGAGACGAATTCCTTCCCTCTGATAATAAAGGTTAATATATTTTTGCTTGTCTTGTTCAGTACTACACCAGTCTGGCCACCCACTGGCTTCTTGTTTTATTTTTAGAAATGTATTGACATATTTCGTAAATAATCCTCCAGTCATAGTCTCTGGGTCATACCTTGAAATCTCTGTAAAATGCCATACTTCATATACATCCATAAGTATGTATCCCATTTGAACAGCTTTTTTTAATTCGTCAGTGACCCAGGTACCAACGAAACTTCTTTCTTCATCCGAATGAGCACAAGACGACTGAAGTTGTGTTTTGACACAGGTTTTACATAGAGGAAATAATAATTTACCATTCATTTTACAAGGTAAAACTGGGTGAAATAATCCTTTTGGAGGTAGAACTTTGCATTTGACAAATCCTCCATACTTGCTTAGATCTTTGAAGTTTTCAGTTATGATTTCAGGGTGTCCTAATGGTATTTTACCTGTTTTATTTACCCAGGGATACAGGGAAGTGACGTCATAGTAGTTAATGTCTTCATCATCAGAGGCTTCTTTGTAGAGGGTATATGCCTCAGTACGGCCGCCGTAAAAGGCATCGCGGGGTTCTAGAGCTGTTATAAAGTGTAATTGATCTATGAAAGCTCTCATATCGGGGTTTTCTTGATATTCTTTATCAAAATCCGATTCCCATATCGACTTATAGATAAAACCCTGATTCTCTAAATAATGTTTCTTTCCTATGGTCTTTTCATATAGGTCTCCCATAGTTTGATGGTTCACAGGATTTACAGTAAATTGTGAATATTTATTCGGGTTCCCGTGCCAAAAGTCTCCATGAAATTCAAGAACCACCTTTTGCCCATCTTTCGTCTCATAATACCCATCAACACGGTAAGGACCTATCGTCTTTTCACCCCCATTCCTAGCATGCTGGATCTGATGTCCCTGAATATGAATTAAATACTTAATCCACTGCAAGGCTTTCATAGATTGGTTTTGTTGGGGATTATAACCATGGTGGGGAATTAAAGCAATGGTATCCTGCTCAAGAAAGCATGTCCTAAAAACCAAATTACATGATGACGCAATTGAAATACTTTGGTCATACGGATCAATACCTGTTGTTTCTATGAAATCTTCCCTAAATTTAAGAGAGCACCGCCTCAAGATGTCGACGTCTGATTGACAGTAAGCAAGTAATTCTTTTTGGAAGTCAAACATGTTATGTTTATGGTCATTATACCAAATCAGAAATGCGTCTCGATTGCTAGGTTTCATTGTGTCAGGATTATAATAGGCAAGTTCTGGAAGACGATCAAGAACTACGTCCTGGTTTTCTTTTCTATTAAATAAATGAGGGAAATAACCCTTTTTCAGTTCTTCAAACCCAAACATACCCGGTAGTTTTGAGAGAGCCATTGGTAAGAAATTGATAGAGTCAATCATCTTGATTTTACAAACGTCGACCGTTAAACTCATGATTTTAGCTCCATTAGGAACAATTATGGGTACAATGGCATTCTTATACAAATATTGCAAAATTGGGTAAGAGTCATATCCCTGAAAGTTGTGACATAAGACAGTGCTGTCATAATTTTCCTCGGAAAACAACCATTGACAAAAATTCCCAAGCGTATTTTCTCCGCAAAAAACGTATTCTCTTTGCCCGCACTGGTCACATTCATCAGTATCATCCATACATAGTGTACATACTTTTTGAACAACACAGAGATTTGGTTTATGTTCATATGACCCACAATTTGATTTTAAACAGTTTTGGCATTTTCCATTGATACTTGGTTTAAAACCTTGTCCACATTCTACTAAATCATCTTGAGTACACTCAAAATCAAAAAATATAAATGTTTTTGAATTTTCTTTCTCGTCTATCACCTCTTCTTCTATGGATATGTTTGGCTGGCAGGGTTCTACAGGCATCATGTAACATTGATGTCCCTCAGGGTAAAACTCTTGGCATACAGAGCAGTAAGTCTGTCCGCATTGATGATTGCTGTCTAGCCTTTTGTTTACAGTTTTCCCACAGTTTGTGCATCGATAGATAGATTTGCATGTCGAATTCCCTTTCAGTGTTGTTTTGGTATGAAGGTTAAAGCACTCATGCCCACGGAAAAATCGATGGCATTCGTCACACTGAATCCACTTTTGATCACTGTCTTTGTGTACTTTACGACAGGCGTGACATACATTATTACATCGATGATAATCTTTGTGGTCATATCCTTTGTTGCAAGTTGTACAGTAATAGTTCTTCGACAGGAAAGCGGACATACTGGTTATCACATCATAATGTTCATTGTGGTAGTACAAGTATATTTTCTTCTCCGTCTCGGGCCCTGCGTAGATAATAGCGTTGAAATGATCACGCGATACGACATGGATCTGGTATTCTCTTAACGTCTCTTGGAACTTTTTGACTTCATCAACACCGCACTGGCCAATGGCTACCCCGGCTTGCTGGTGAAGTTCTTTTGCCATTTGGAGTTGAATAGGCCTTCCCTGTCGAATGGTATTCCATTTTTCATGTTTATCCAGTCTTGCCTTAGCAGTAATAATAGCCCTTGCGCAACACAGGTCATCTTTGTTCTGTATACGAATGAAACACTTTTTGCTTTCTAGAAATTTATCTGCATTTATAAACTTACACCTCTTCCGTGCACCTCCATTTGGCATATCTACCAGTGTCACTTCAATTATTAAGCCAGAGTCAATAACAAAGTCTTCATTAGATTGCAGAACTCTTTCTATTTCTGCCATGAATCTGTCCGCTGTAAGTTGTTGTATTTTCAGAAATGGTATGATGATTGGGTAATCGATACTAGGACTATGTATTGTCAATCGTACTAAATCTTCTGATTTTGATCCACGTGTCAAGTCTTCAAACAGAGCGTTGAATAATTTTCGGAGGGTTCCAAGAATATTTTCTGATACTTCTATGTCTTTGAAATTAATGTTGTAACTGGAAGCTATTGTTTTGAATTTCTCAATCCTCTGCTCCTTGATTTTTTTGATTGTGTAAAATTTTCTTGGGTCATCAGTCTTCTTCAATTTTTTAGTAGTTGAGTTGTCCAACCGGTCATGAGAATCACCCATAGATCGTTTTGTACCTCCTCCGACTTGGTGTTTGTCTTTTAGATGGCGCTGGAGAATGTCAAGGCGACTAAAACATTTTCCACATTCTTCACAATGAATTGAATGAGAGGCCTTGTGTTTTTCCAAGTGACGATCTAGATTATCTTTTCTCGTAAACCACTTTCCACAGATATTACATTCATATTTTTTCCAGTGATTTTCTGTTCGCTGATGCTGTTTGAGCAGACTAAGTTTGGCAAAACTAGCTCCACATTCTTCACAACTGTAAGCCATGATCTGGATCTGTTAATAAAGTGAAACAAATGGTTGAAAAGTACAAGATCTACTTATTTATTATGCATGATTAAAACAAACACGAGTTGTTATCAAACACGAGGGGGAAATTCCTGGTGAGACTGCAAAATTACAGTCTTGAAAAGTAATTCAAAAGACAAGAGTCGATAAAGCCATGTGAAACAACAAAGAAAGTCAGGCGAGACAACACAAATAAGGCACTTACTTTTTTTAAAAAAATATTTGGCAAAGGATCTATAAACTTCGTACTTTTCTCCTCGACACATTGATTTCAAATGAGGCTGATGATTTTTTGGTGCCTTTTATAGTAGCGTGTCTCAGCAAATTGAGCTGAAATAACAGATTATGATTGACTAATCAATAAGTCTAGTAGCACGTTTTAACTTTATTTACGCAAAGCCAGGCGAGACTACAAAAAGGCCAGGCGAGACTACAAAAAAAAAGTTTTCTAGAACAATTTAATTTTTTTTGACACATCAGGCGAGACATCAAAATAGAAATGGTACTTACTTATTATAGTGGTAGGATAAGGATCAATGTCTTTCGAAGGTACGTCACAAGTCTGACAGGACACTTTTGGTACTGACAATTAATCTCAGTTGAAGCAATTCGTTTTTGAGGTCTTTCTAACAGGTCTGAAAAATAATTCAACAAACAATCATTAACTCAGGCGAGACAACAATTACTGCAATGACTTCAGGTGGTAAAGGAAAAATATAAATACAGCAAAAATTACAAGGCGAGACAACACTTTATATTTAATAAAATATTATATATTGACACTCTTGCAAAGCGAAATTAAACTTACATAGTAAATTGTGTCAACTTCTTGGCTCGAATAAAGTCTCCAATAAGCAGTCTTTTTATACTTCGTTTGACTGAAATAAACTAATTTGATTGGTCAATCAGTGAACATTGACGAAGCCTTTAAAAAGGTATGTTTTGTTAAGCAAGATCATTTAGTTCCTATTCACTGAAAGGATAACATGTATTCAATAGAATGTCCAGACTGTTTTCAGAATTTCTCACGGAGAGATGTTATGTTGAGACACAAACGGATTAAACATGGGAATAATTTAAATACATCTAAGGCTTTACAAGAGCCAGAGAGAGATGAAATGATTACACCAATATGCAGTCATGCGTATCCGCCGCCGCCGCCACCGCCGCCGCCGCCACCACCACCGTCGCCGCCGCCGCCGCCGCCACCGCCGCCGCCGCCGCCACCTTCGCCACCGCCGCCGCAGTGCAGTGAGGCGTATCCGCCGCCGCCGCAGAACAGTGCGGAGTATTTACCAACGCCGCCACCACCAAAAGAACAAATTATGTTTTATCATCCATTTACAATGATAATAACGGGTCCTACAGGTATTTAATATATTTTTTGAAATATTTCAATCTTTGACAAGTTTTTTTCAGATCTGTTTGTTATATTCTAGAAGCTCTCTCAAATATTTTCTTTGGAGGTTACTTAGTTTATAAACATAGACCATCTTTCGTCTGATTTTTTTTTGAAAGCTTCTCCATATTTTTGTAGAAGTTTTAGTCCTTTTTTTCTGCCAATTAACCAGCGTATCAAACAAACGTGTTTTCTAGTTTTGTCTCTGGTGTGAATCGTATAGTATTGGATGTAACTTTGTTCTATTTTCTGAATTTCCAGACATTGTTAAACAATAATTGCTCATTTCTAAAAGTCTGATATTATATATAAAAAAATAATCTTATTTTTGAATTGTTCCAGCCTGTGGCAAGACAACGATGGTGAGGGACTTATTACAGAAACACACCTTTAAAATTCAGCCGAATATTCAAAGAATTGTATGGCTCTACAAAAGGTGGCAACCCTTATACACAGTCATAAAAAATACTGTACGACCCAAAGTAGAATTTATAAAAGGCATCCCAACCGACTTAGATGAAGACGACTTCTTTGACCATCGAGTCAATAATATCTTAATCCTAGATGATATGTACTCAGAGTCAGGAAAAGATAAACGTATCACAGACCTCTTCACGGAGGGTTCCAGTCATAGATCCCTCTCTGTGATATCTATCAACCAAAATTTGTTTGGTACCAAGGATCCCACACAAAGAAGAAACTGTCATTACATGGTGTTGTTCAATAACCCAGTAGATAAACAAACGGTAATGACACTAGCTAGACAAATGTATCCCGGGCAAAGTAATATACTTTTAAAGCAATTTAACAAAGCTACAAAACACCCCTATGGGTATCTATTAGTGGATTTAAAGCCATTTACACCGGATAGTCAAAGACTGCGGTGTATCGAACCAGGATCCCCCAACACAAAAGTTGATCACGTGACCTTGCCTATAAAAGGAGACAACGTTAAAGCAGCCAGTCATTCTGCAGTTGGAAGGCAAACGGATAACATCACGGAATACTGGGATCCGGAAAACTTTGAAAATTTCAAAGAAAATAATTCCAAGGAAATCATGGAACATAAGGGACAAGCTTGTGATGATTGTGGTCAATTATTTGACACTGTTCACGACGTGCAAAGACATATAAAAAATGAGTGGTGTCCTGAAAACAGGGACCAAAGGAAACGCAAACACGAGGAAACAAACGATAGCGACCTAGAAGACGATTCTGTTGAAGATAATTTGGCTTATATACACTTGTGGAAAAGGGCCCGAGAAAATAACAGTAGTAAATTTGATAAAATTTACAACACATTTAGAGATGACGGAGAAGACAGTGACACTGCTCAGGACAAGGCTGAAGAGCGCATAAGACATTTCGACGAAAAAGTTTTTTTCGGCAGATATCTCACATTGATAGATAATTACATTCTACCTCTCCGGAGCAGTAAATTACATCAGCAAATTATGACTCAAATAGATAAACTGATATCTAAAGGTCAAAATACAACCTTAGCTGTCAGAAAAGTCATTGGAAAACATAAGAACACATTTCAAGAGCTTTTTGATACGGAATCGTCCGATGAGAGATCCGATGATGATGACGTCAGTGACGAGGAAAGTGACTCATAAAATGTATAAAAGAAATACTTTACGTTAAATTTCTTTATTAGTGTTGTGAACTCTGTATAGTGAACATGGCACCGTGGGAAGAATATTTAAAGACAATTTACTTTGACCCTTCTCACCCGGCAAGTTTTGCAGGACCAGAGAAACTCTATAAAATTGTGAAATCCGAAGGAAAATTTGATATTGGCATGTATCGCATTCGTAAATTCCTTCACAATCAAGAACCCTACAGTCTACATAAACCCGTAAGAAGACGATTTCAAAGAAATTACGTGATAAGTGCGGGTAAAGACGATCTTTGGATGGCTGATTTGATCGACATGGTGAAATTCGAAGAATGGAATGATGGCCATAAATACATCCTACTCGTCATAGATACGTTCTCCAAGTATGTCTGGTTGCGTTCACTTAAAACCAAAACGGGAGGTGCAGTAGCCGAGGCCTCTAAAGACATTTTCAAAAAGACCGGAAGAGTTCCTGCCAAACTGATGACGGATAAAGGTAAGAAAAATTTTAACATTTTACCATCGGCATGATAATAGTTGTAGATTGATTGAAAATAGTTGACCTCGGCCGAATTGACGATGAAATAACATTTTCAATATGAGTAGTAACAAATTGTGTAAGATATACACGAACTCATCATAGACTATTTATCTTTACAGGTCAGGAATTCCGTGCTAGAAAAGTACAGTCCTTGATGGCAGAAAACGATGTGTGGTATTTTCCCACACAAAACGAAACTAAGGCTTCCACCTCGGAGAGAGCGATTAAGACGATAAAAACGAAACTGTACCGCTACTTTACCTATAAGGATGAATACAGTTATTTAACTGTGTTACAGAGCATAGCAGACAGTTATAACAAGACGTATCACAGAACGATCGGATTGTCTCCAACCCGCGTCAAGGAAAGCAATGCTGAAGAAGTTCGGCTTTCCACCTACTTCGCGAGGCAAAATAAGACAAAACAAGATTTGAAACGTTTCAAGTATAAAATTGGTGACTATGTACGTATCAGTCATCTAAAAACTGTATTCACACAGGCCTATGACGAGACCTACTCCGGGGAAGTGTTTCAAGTCTACAAACGGTACCACAGAGGAATATTGCCGATCTACAGACTTCGAGACCTCCAGCAAGAAGAAATCAAAGGAACATTTTATGAGTCTGAACTTCAGAAAATAAATGTCGATCCAGATCAAACGTGGAAAGTGGATAAAATATTAAAATCCAGAGGCAAAGGACAAAACAAACAATATTTAGTGAAATGGAAATATTATCCTAAAAAATTTAATAGTTGGATCCGTGCTAATGATATGGAATAAAACTGCTTGTAAATATGCTTGTAAATATGCTTGTAATCATATGTGAATTAAAAATTGTAAATATAAATTGTCTTGTTTTAAATTACTACTCCGTTTTAAAAACGCAGCACTGTAAAGTTTGTAAAATACTTGGAGTTATTGTAGCGGAGCGATATAAACAAACTAGTAAACCTTTCAGTCTGACGTCACAATAAACCGTCTGCTTGAAAAAAGGCAGGTTTTGAGTACTAATTGCCCAGCGTTTAAAAAATACACCTTACCTATATCTATTAATAGACGCTTCTGAATAGAGTTTACCGACGTCTGGTTATGAAATTAATCGTCTGCTTTCGTGTGTGTCAGAATGTGGAATGAAATTATTGGAAAAATAACTCGCGTTTATATAGTATTACACAAACGTGTCTGGACTGGTCCAGATTTGACAAGATTAAACCGGATCATTATATCATATTCAAAATTAAGATGTATGAACAGACTTGTTAAACAACCAATAAAATAGCTTATAAGTGAGGAGAGAGAGAGAGAGAGAGAGAGAGAGAGAGAGAGAGAGAGAGAGAGAGAGAGAGAGAGAGAGAGAGAGAGAGAGAGCTTTGCGCGGATTGGCCCCGTCCCACCCCCCTAACACGCTCCTGTATGCGTAATGTTTTCTACTCTACATTCGTGTTTGACAGTCTAAAGTTTTAGCGTCACGGGTTAAAAGATCCAAACTAGTATCAAAGACGCCCTATAACTGTAACAACACCGACATTTGTCTTCCACCAATGGGTAGATTATCGTAAACCTATGTGGAATAGCAACTGGAGGCTAGGGAAGGGATGTGGTGGTAGTACTTGTGTGAGAAATACCAGGAATCCGTCGTTAGGTGCTCCACTCGTCGCGATATAACTGGAAGATTGTTGAAAGCGACGTTAAAACCCTTTCAAACAAACAAACAGACATTTCTCCTTTAGCCGTAACGTTTTCAACTCTACTCAAGTTCTACCAGTCTAAAATTTTAGCGTCACGCGTTAAAAGACCCCTACCAACAACAAAGACGTGCATGTCCTAAACACCCACCCATGCTCTAACAAAGAATTTCTCCGTTAGTCACAACGTTCTATATTGTACTCAATTTCAGTCAGTCTAAAGTTTGAAGGTCAAGGGTTAAAAGATCTGTCAGAAAAGTGTATACCCCCAACTGTAGCTACGACGTTTTCATCATGTTTCATCCTTTTTATACTCTAAACCACGAATGACGTCTGCAACAATGGTTTTAACTATTTCAAAGTTCTGTCGTCTGCTTATGGGTTAAGTCGATGTCTAATGATAAAATAGTCTGGGTTAGAACATTCCGGAATACCACATTTTCTGATACAAGATTTCAACAATAACCCTTTACAATGAATTCCTTAGCATAAGTTTACTAGTACAACCACTAAGTCGTCAAAAAAAAAACCTAGCTCTATTCGTATGCTGTCTAGATTGTTGTTTTTTTCCTTTCCCATAGCGTTTCATCACTATTAGAGTAAATCTCTGACCTAATATTTCGCAGCCCCCCATGAAAAACATTTTACAAGAGTACATGTGCACCTTCAGATTAAAATAGAACAGCACGTCAATCTATAGGTTTACTGAATACTCATCGCTAAAAATAGATCATAACAGGTATCAAAAATTCCCTCCGCAAACTTAAAAATGGCCACTTACATAGAATAAAGAACAAATTGTGCTGACTCAGGTGTTCTGAAGAGCTGCTGCTACCTACTCACTTCATTTCCGAAAGAAACCTTTCTTATGAACCTCAGTCATGGGTGTCATGGGTTCGATTCCCGCAGGCGGCACATATTCTTTCCGACAGTTTTCTCTCATAAGGGTCGATAATCGTAAACCTAAGTGGGATAGCAACTGGAGGCTAAGAAAGGATGTAGTGGTAGTACTGGTGTGAGAAATACCAGAAATCCATTGTTAGGTGCTCCAGCCGCCGCGACATGATTGAAATACTGTTAAAAGTGGCGTTAAACCCCTTTTAATCAATCAATCGGGATGAACACTGAGCTATGGCTCAGGAAGTACGTTATAGTGGTATTGGTAACGGGAACACAGGGGGTCCATAATTAGGTGTTCTAGCCGCCGCGATATGACTGAAATACTGTTAAAAGTGGCGTAAATCCTATTCAATCACTAAATCTCGTTTAAGAAATGATGAGAGTGGGAAAATGGTTGTGAGAAGGTTCGAATTCGAGAATAATTAGAGACAGACAGATAGAGAAAGACATTAAAAAATGAGGAAAGACAGAAAGGTAAAATCCAACAGGAAAAGATCGAAAGAAGAGATGCGCGAAGAGAGAGAGAGAGAGAGGGAGTAATTATGTATATTGAAGAAAAACTAGAGAAACCTGTTCATATCTCGAGAGGCTATGAGAATACTTTTATGAGGGATCAAATGTTGATTTACTGTCGTACGATAAACCCACAGAATTCTAAGCAAAAGGGTTGGGATGCTGGAATTGCCCAAATAAACACAATATTCTTTATTGCCTGTCAAATTCAAGATCAAATACAAAACATTAATATATACATATTTTACTTGTCATGACAAATCAGGGTGGGTCATGCATGCAGTGGTGTGAATCAGAAACATCGGGGTGGGGGGAGAAGCTCTGCGAGAGGTACGCACTGATAATCACATCATTAAATACATAGTTACCACTCTGGCTATCTTCAAGAGCAGTTATTTAAAAGTACACATACTGTTAGTTAATTGCAAAAGAACTGTTTACACTATTCAAATAATCAAAAATCATTTTAAGAAATGGTTCTTCAAACGTGTTCTTAAATCAGAAACAGATAGAAACTATCTTAAACTTAATTTTATACATTTCAATTATATACCAATCACGTTGAGTGAACATGTGTCTTTAGGTCATAAGAAAAAATGTAATAAAAGGAGCAGCATCCGCAAAGCTGTTCAGCCTAACCGCATGCCTGTAACTCATTTATTACAAATTCACTGCACTCACAGTAAATGAAAATGATTGTCTACATAGACAAGAGAACTCCAAAACTTCCCAAACTTTGTGGTAAAGACAGCAAGATTTGTAAAGCCTTTCATCAGTTACAGTATGCCATTAAGTTTAGTGCAGTGCAGACAGAATTGCAATACAGAAAACCTTTTAGAAAAAAAATGAACAGAAAGGAGAACGTAGTCATTTCAAGTATACTTCATATAACAATGCTCTAAAGGTAGAACATGTTCAAATCATGTATACTGTAAAACATTATTATGAAGGTAGATTTGTTCAAATATTGTATGTTTTGGAAGACAATGTAATAACAGGTGAATATACTCATTGAACATTGTAATAAAGAAGAATTTAAAAGTCATTACAACATCAAAGTTCAAACATAAGTTTGACTGAGAAGCTTAAATAAAAGGCAATAGAATCATAATTTGTACATTTCGAAAACTACAAAAATGGTAAATTGAAAAATACATATTCAAACAAGGTAGAAATTGAACAATGTAATATGAACTTACCTGGAAAATGAAGAAGAGTTACCCAAATAAACACAAGATTCTTTATTGCTTGTCAAATTCAAGATACCTTAATTGTCTAGCCAAAATCGCGGTTTATATAGGGCAACTTTTTCGAGGTGCGAACTTGTCACTACATCACAAACAAAGTATTTCCATTCAAGTCTTTAAATCTGGACATAAAGACACAACTGAGTTTGGCTTGATTGCTTAACGCTTACTTCAGACAGGTTAATTTTCTGCCAAACTTGTTGTGCTATTAGATTAGACCCGAGGGCAGATTAATTGGAATATTTGCACTGATTGTTCAAAGAAGAAAATACCTGTTTGATTAAAAGGTGTGACAACGAATCCCCTGTCAATCAACATAGAGTTATGTGGAAATATTTGTCCTAAATGAGATTTTTCAAGTATAATTCAAAATACAAGTCAAATTACACAGTATTTTGTAATATTTTATAACAAAAAAATGAAAAAAAATGTGGATCATAATAATTCCTCCCAAGTTCTTTTATTTTGGACCCCAAAGTTATGTACCAAGAATGTGGATCATCGGAATATATGATACACAAGTAAAAAATTAACTATATTTACAAGGATCGACCGATAATGTATACAAAGGGATATCACTATAAATAGAAGACTTTTTTGTCTTATAGAAACTATCTGTCTTTGAAAGACAGGACAATCTTTTCATGAAACAATCTTATGCACCTTGAATACATGTTTCATGTAACTGCTTCGTCATTTTTATACTAGCAGTTAAAGTTCAAAGACACACTGAAAATTATCCCAGTAGCACAACGCTATGGCTTCAGATGGGTCAACATAAAATATAGTACAAAGACTTACTACAAAAGTATGATCAATTTATGAACAATTACAATGAAATACTATCACCAATAGAAGAAGTTTCCGCTACAATCTAAGAATCGTTAGATAGAGCTGAAAGGTACCCATTGTGGTTTATGTGGAGTCTTCAATATTTTACCTAACATTAAAGCATTAAAGATGCCAAGTTTTATACATGTTGGCATAATACTCTGTTCTGCAGTCAACTGATTGGTCATGTGAAATCCTGGCCATGTAACATACAGCTTTTGGGCATACCAGGATCCCACAACCGTTTAATTCGAGATTGACAAAGGTACCTGAATGACCATGTGAGCTGAGCACAGTTGTATCGTAATAACTTAAAACTTGTATCAGCAAACATATGTTGAAACTTAGAATTGTCAAAACATTCTTGCAACAAAACAAGGTTAACTGGATGCCCTTTGATAATTTCTTTTGAAGTGTTGTGGCAAGATGTAAGTCTAAGTGGAAAATAGAAATCTGAAGTCGTGAGTGAACATTTACATGGAATATTAAAACACAAAATTTGCATCCCAGTACCATTCTATGATGTACATCGCATTGCATTGACATTAAAGGGGTTTGGTATATAAAACCTTATTCGAATGGCACCTTGTACGAAACGAAAGTTACAGAGTTTATGAATTTCATTTTTATAATTTGAAAATAGTGCAAGACTGCAGTATTGTTTAATTATTGGTGTCATTGGAAAGTTGTGATGACATTTCTATTTTGAAGAACCTTTACATGTTTCTAATTGGTATTCAGAAAAAGACAAATAGAATTGCTGATTAGCTGAAATTACAATATAATCTGGCAAGTTAAGTAATCTAGTAGAATGTTTTGATGAATCGTTCAAGGGAACAGGCAGTGAAAAATCTTAATATACTTGAAGAGATTTTTGTTCACTGGAAATAGAATTTTAACAGCAATGTATAAACTGGAATTATTTCTGGTGAACAAGAAGTTAGAAGTGGTGTACAAATCTGAAGGAGCCTGAACCGTCACAAAAAACCAGGATATTTCCTTGACAATATAGACTAAATATTATTCAAGGTTGACTGTATGACATTGATGCGTATAAGCAATGGGGACCGCTGTCCATTAGCTAAATCCATTAGCTAAATCCGTTACAGCCAGCTGGAATTGATCTAATTCATGATTTAAGTGATTAGAAATTTCCAATTGTTGGATGAATACAGCAGTTAATTCTTCAAGCATATGTTGCAATGACTTTGCAGAAAACAGAACTTGTTGCTGTACATAATGAATTGCGATATTGTTATTTCTAATGCATTTCATTAAATTATCCATTCTGCTGTTAGCTTTTAATGAGCTTAAGTATTTGGCATGTTGAATTAGTGTTGTTGCTATTTGTCTGGTACTTTTGCTTAGTGCATTTACGTGCTCTGCCACAACATTAACATCATCCACAGTAGCAATCTCAAACAAGGACTTGGAGAATTTACCTATGAATGGCAAAAGAGAACGTTTAGATTTGAAGGCTTTAAAGTACATGTATGAGGGATTAACTGTTTAACTGTTTCTAAAGTTTTGTTTAGTCGAGAAGTTGTTTCTAACCGAATGGTACTAATGTGAGTTAAAACATAACCTACTAATACACAAGTGCTGTTGTCTTCCAAACAAGTAGCAATGGAGTGAAGCTTAGCCATTACTGGTAATTTGAACTCGTAAGTATGAAGCCAATACTCTCTTGTAAAAGAACGACACTTGACTCTCTTTGAAATAATCTCCTTGGACTATTGGTATTTCGCAAGAAAGTAAGAGGACTAAAATCAAGACTGTTCTTATGAGGAAATCATCTGGAAAGAAGAAGAAAAAAAAAAAAAACCTCAGTGAGACTCTGGGAAAGGGAGGGGTGAGATCTCACTAAAGGAAAAAACAATTTGGATAAATTTTGATGTGGGCCCGCCAAAGAAAATGGTTCCTCCAAAACTGTATAATTCAGCCATGTCACTTAATTATTCCTTATAAAATGTCTAGTTTTATGCTTACGCCTTTTGCCTTTGCGAGTGTGCGTTTCCCAATACCTAATTAATAATTCTTGGTCAATGTTAGACTCTTCATACCAGGATCGTTTTAATTATCCCATTAAACATAAAAGTATCTTATTTTACCATACACCTTTGTTTTGAGAATTTTCTCTATTTTAGATGGATTCTGAGGAGAGTTGAGTTCGAGATTTGTTTGTTGAGTTTCAGGAGTTTGGTTGTTTTGAGTTTCTACCAAATCTTGGGTTGGGTCATTTCTTTGGGTTGATCTATGTTCTCTTCTTCATCTGACGAATCAGAATCAATTGGTTCCTGATAATGTTTTAAATCACTAGCATTGATATGAGACTTCCGTATCTTTCCTGATTAAGTATCTTGTATTTTGTATGTATGATCAAGTCCTTTTGAAATGATGTTGAAAGGACCTATCCACTTTTTGGTAAATTTTGGAGAAAGACCTTTTGTTGCATAATTACGAAGAAGGACTTTTTCATTTACTCTAAAACAAGGTTCTTTAGATTTCTGATCAAATGTTTCTTTTACGTTTGTTTGAACAATTTTAATATTTTCTTGTGAAATATTTTGAAAAAATTTAATAGACTGATGGACATTATCAATATGTTGTTTTATATTATTTGGTAGATTTGGTTTAGGAATAAGTTCCACGTCAACAGGAAGGTTCATTTCTTTACCAAACAAAATTTGATAAGGAGACATTTGAGTAGACTCAGTGGCACGAGTTGATCTGAAATCCAACATAACTCTGTTAAAGTAGTCAGGCCAGTTAGTGGGATTGTCATTTACATATGCAGCAAGTGATTTTGCAAGAGTGCTATTTGCTCTTTCTACAGTAAAAGTTTTGACATGAAGTTCTTTCCTCCATCCGACACCAACCCACGAGGGGCTTCATATCTACATATAAATTGTTATAGAAAATGGTAGAAAATGGTAGCTATTTCCCTATCTTCCTGAGTAATGAGAGCAAAAGCCTAGGATCATTTTGAAGAACTGCCTATAATCAAAAGAATGAACTGATAACCTTGCTTTGTATGAAGTAAATGTCCAAGTATGTCAATGTGAATAAGATCAAAGGTATTTACTATGGGAAGAAGTTTGAGTGGTGATTTGAACTGGCGTCGGTCTACCTTGGTTCGCTGACAGATATCACGGAAACCAATGTACATTCTAGGCCACCAGTGCTTTTGCTTTAACTTTACAAAAGTTCTAGTGAAACCAAAATGACCAACCCGTCTGTACAATCATGGTAATTCCTCATAATTTCTTTGCACTTGCACCCAGGTAAAGGTAATTGAACAAGAACTTTTCTTCCTTGTTGGACCTACATTTAAAACGGGGTTGATACAGATGGTGCAAAATCCCATCCTGAAGTACATTCTGGTCCCCTACTCGTAAACATATTCTCTGTTTCTTTTCATCTTCAGACATTTCCCTTGTCTCAAGATATTGAATAACAAAATTAAAATCTGAGCAGCGCCTTTGGGGTTCAAAGATATTGGGCAGAGATATGCTATCAGCAGGTTTGTCTGATATCGCACAGACAGGTTCAGAGTATTCAAGCTCAACCTCAACTAAAGACTTACTAAAAGTGCCCTTCCGGGTTGTTTGACTTGCATCATTATTACCATCCTGTACAGTTTCGCTGTCTGTGTCATCATCAGGCAGAATTAATGTTTTGAATACATCTTCACAAGACTCAGCATCAGTGAATGTCTGTGGTACAGTGGCAGTCTGACAAATATTCACAGATCTGTCACATGTTTCACAAGACATATGTTTATCTGATTTGGGTACAGCAACAGACTTTCTTACTTCAAAAGCACTGTTCTGGTCACCCTCAGCATCAGATAAAACATCTGGTTTGTTGACGACAGGTGTTAATGTTTGTGCTTGCACGCTATGGGGAGTCTGACAATTGTATACCTGCTCCAAAAGTGCACAAGACACATTCATTTGATTTTCTCAAAATGGGATCCTAGATATTGCATCCGCATAGGTATGGAGTTTTCCAGTTTTATGAATTATGTTCATATTAAATTTCTGCAAAAATATAACCCAGCGGCCCAATCTTCAAGTAGGATCCTTTAATCCAAGGAGATAATACAAGGCTTTATGGTCAGTGTGAACAGTGAATTATCTACTTTTCAAATAAAGCTCATACGCTTCAATGCCCTCAATCACAGCAAGACACTCTTGTTCAGTAACCGATCATTTTCGCTTATCATTTTATAAAGCTCTGCCACCGTAAGCAATTACACATTTTTGGTTTTGGTCATTCAACTGACCAAGAATATTAGCCAATTGCTGTGCCAGACGCATCAGTGGAAAGTATGAACTTTTTATTCATGTTAGGAAATCCTAATTTGGGGGTGAATTTAAAGCATCTTTTAATGTTTGGACAGCTATTTGACATCACTAGTCAAATCTCCTGGTTTAAATTTTCCCTTTTTATGCCCTTTAAGTAAGAAGTTTAATCGTGATGCAATTTTTGCAAAGCCTTTTATAAATTTTCTATAATAATTACATAAACCGAGAAAACTTTTTAAATTTTTTTACTGGTAGGTACTGGAAAGTTTTTTACTTTTTCTGTTTTTCTGTGTCAACAGACACATCATCTTTTGATAAAATGAGGCCTAAATATTTAACTTGTTCTAAACCAAACAGACATTTTTCAGGTTTTCAGGTAAGGTTAGCTTCCTTTAATCTACTAAAAACTTGACTGAGGTGGTTAAGGTGCTCCTCAATGTTTTTGCTAAACACCAAAATGTCGTCAATATAACATAGCACAATTTTCCAGTGAAGCCCTCTTAAATATGAGACATTAGCATTTGGAAGGACATAGGAGCGTTTGGAAGCCCGAAAGTCATACGATTGAATTCATGACACCATCATGAGTTATAAAAGCTGAATTGAGTTTAGTTTCTGGATCAAGAGCAATTTGAAAATAAGCCGAATTGAGGTCAATTGTTGAGAAAATAGTTGCAGATGCTTCACCTATGCAGTCGAAAACATCTTCAAGTCTTGCGAAATTGGAAAAGTAGTTTTATTTAAGACCGATAATCAATAGCAAAACGCCATTACCATCTTTCTTTTTGACAAGCACAACAGAAGAATTCAATACAGATGACGAGGGTTCAATAATACCACTTTCTTACGTATCATTTGTTTGCTTTTGAATTTCGGCTTTGATCTCTGGCCTTTACCGATAACATGTTTTGTGAACAGGTTAACGCCAGGGTTGGTATCAATTCTCTGCACAGAAATGTTTGTTTTCCCTATGTTGTCCAAAGAAGTTGCAAAAACATCTTTATTATTTGTCAAAAAATTATTTACTTTGGTGATTTCTTCTTGTGTTAAGTTTGGATTATTGATGTTAAAGTTAATAGTTGCAGATGCTTCACCGATGCAGTCGAAAACATCTTCAAGTCTTGCGAAATTGGAAAAGTGATTTT
The DNA here is from genome assembly GCA_946902895.1 of Fragum fragum. Taxonomy (NCBI): domain Eukaryota; kingdom Metazoa; phylum Mollusca; class Bivalvia; order Cardiida; family Cardiidae; genus Fragum; species Fragum fragum. The sequence continues at coordinate 7,070,060 of OX336373.1, forward strand.
ACTTAAAGAACGTTAATCAATAGCAAAACGCCATGTATCATCTTTCTTTTTGACAAGCACAACAGGAGAATTCAATACAGATGACGAGGGTTCATTAATACCACTTTCTTACGTATCATTTGTTTGCTTTTGAATTTCGGCTTTGATCTCTGGCCTTTACCGATAACATGGTTTGTGAACAGGTCAACTCCAGGTTCGGTATCTATTCTGGGCACATAAATGTTTGTTTTCCCTATCTTGTCCAAAGAAGTTGCAAAACATCTTTATTATTTGTCAAATATTTGTTTACTTTGGTGATTTCTTCTTGTGTTAAGTTTGAATTATTGATGTTAAAGTTAATGTTTTCAGCTTGAGTAGATTCAGTTGAAGCCGATGCAGAATTAATTGAAACATCCGTATCATGTTCAGATAATTTAAAAAAACATTGTCTAAATCAACCTAAATAACCAAGCTACTACTGTTTTTTCCTTAAGAGTAATGTCAGAATTTGTTGGATTTATGATCCTTATTTTAGCCTTTGATGAATTTCTATATCTGCAAGTTTTTACTAAGTATCTAGCACTTGTGAATTTCGAATTGTTCGCAATGGATTCAAGTAAACTACCTTGTTTCGTTTTGCTTTTGAAATGCAGACCGAAATGGTTGTTTCCTATCTCGCTTTAAGAGTAACGGGATGTATTACAGAAGCTTTAGCTAAAGAAACATTAAGTTTGATGATATCAAATTATCTTTCATGTGTAAAGTGTTAGAACCTAGATCAATAAAGCACTGGTTATGATGTAAAAAGTCATTCCTAAAATAATATAATGGTGTAATTTTTCTAGCACATAAAATTTGTATGTAAAGCACAGCCCAGAAATAATCAAGGACACAGATATAATGCCTAGCACTCGATGATGTTCCCCTACAACTCCAGTTATTTGTTTAAGGTTGCATGGTTCAATACCTTCCTCTGAGAGACCAGACCGACACAACAGCGATTGCGAGATACAAGAAATACTTGCTCCTGTATCCACAAGAGCTGATGTGCGACATTGAGCCACTTTAACCGAAAGCGTATTTTCATGCATCGGAGCAGTAAGGGAAACATTTGAATTGTCAGCAATATAGTTCTTCATGAAACTTTTTTTGGCAAGTAGGATGAGTTTCATTTTTAAAAGCACTCAATTGTTGTGTTTCTGACTGAGTGTGCCCATTCACAGACAATTGTCTATGAAACGGCGCGAGTTCCTATCGGGGATAGAAGCTGTGCTTCATTTCCCCAATACCCTCTATACCACAAGTATCCACAGCTTCACGAAGTATGCATCTGTCTGCAGTAGGATTATTCTTCTTGCAAAAGGTACAAAAACGATTCTTAGGAGTATTTGAAAGTATAAACCTTTGCTGTGGTTTGCTTCCGGTGTCTTCTTTTCAGACCAAGGCTGTTGAGGCAGGCGCTGGATCTGTAAAAATAAGTCAGCTAGCATATCCATCTTACGTGTGAGTGTCTGGATGTCTGTGTCTGCTGCCGAAGCAACAGAGGCTAATGTAGCCTAGAAAGTCTTTTAAGCCCTCAAGGAGGCTAACCTAGCACTGTCAATAGTAACGAACACCTGCGGCATCACAATACACTTAATATGTTCTACTAGCCCATCAACAAAAAACTCACTAGCAAAGACTCTGGTAGATGCATATGGTTTGTTGCTGCAAGAAATCGAGAATAATTGTCCGAGCAGGACTTACCGGTTTGTTGTTTAATTGAAGACAGATTAAACGAAGAATCTGATCCATTAAATCTGGCTTTAAATTGGTTCAGAACCTCGTTAAAGTCTTGGTGCACATGGTCAGGTAGGGACCAAAACCACTGTTGAGAATATTTAGCTAAATAGAACTGGAATGACATCTTCTGTCTTTCAGCACTGATGTTGTGGAATGCGCAGTAGTCTTTAAATTCTCGCAGCAAGAGGTCGGCTCTGTCACCTGGATTGCCATGGAATAAATGCATCTGCACTTGGGAGGCCATTGGTTGGTCAGATACAAAACAGGTTACCTCCTCTTCAGTGATGGAACTCTTGTCTAAGTCCGGTGCAGGGATTGGTGAAGAAGCTCTTGTATCTAGTCTTCTTCCTCCAAGACTCCTCAAATAATGTTTATAAGATGAATTCTCAGTCCGTGTATACTGTAAAACATTATTATGAAAGTAGATTAACTCAAATATTATATGTTTTGGAAGACAATGTAATAACAGATGAATATACTCATGAAACAGTGTAATCAAGAAGAACTTAATAGTCATTACAACATCTAAGTTCAAACATAAGTTTGATTGAGATCGAAGCTTAAATAAGACAATACTAATTTGTCCAATTCGATGTCACAAAGACCTAATTCAAAATACAAGTTAAATTACACAATGTTTTTTGTATTATTATATAACAAAAAATTGAAAAATGTGGATCATAATAATACATTAAATGCTTCTCACATTGGCGGTTCCAGTAAATTTATTTGTGAGAATAACATACCTTCGAAAAATGCAAGAGAAAACTGAGATTTAAAGTTAAAGTTCTGTGCTTTAGATTTTCGACAAAAGCTGGGTGAAAAAGTTCATTTCGGAAAAGTTAAGACTAAAATGATCAAGATCTGTGGGTGACTTTATGTAAAAAGTGTATCAAAAAATCTTTCTGGTTATATATTTTTTCTTTAACTATGCACTTCTTTTACTTCTTTGACCCTTCCGAAATGTAAGGCCATTGACGCATATCATGCGAAGAAATCTCCTCCACTTTAAGATTGCATTGGCTAACGGACTACGCGTTATCGATACACCTTTCTTGCAGCGGCCAGTCAATGTGAAATAAACCAGACACACATTAATTTCTAATTAACGGTCAGTAGACGACCACCTCAATAAAGGGATAGAAATATGCCGTCTGTAGTTTTAATCGATGGATGATTCCATTTTCATCTGTTATTCTCAAACAATTATGACCCGGATTAACCAATTACCAGACGACAAAAGTTTGGACTGATATAAATTGAAAGAAGCAACAGATATAAATTCAAATTGTTTTGGAGTTGCAAAGAAGGGGATAAACACTGTAGAAACATTGTGAAAGAAGGAGAAATCGCCTGATTACAGCAGTTTCCCCCTTTTCAGAATTTTCCTAAATTTAATTTTTCACGGGTGTAAAAAGGCGGGATTGTGTGGGAATGAATTAAGCCTCGTAGAACTTTGGCCGTTTTTACAAAATAATTAACATCATAAATCACATTTTTGCTTTTTATATCAGAAGTATTTTTAGCTAATGATTGGAATGTGTACTCCGACATTACTTAACATGCTTTTTTCAAAATTGGACTAATGACTGAACAATTTTTGCTTTTTATATCAGAAGTATTTTTTAGCTAATGATTGGAATATGTACGCCGACATTACTTAACATACTTTTTTTCAAAATCGGACTAATGATAAAACATAAACATTATCAGAAAAAAAAGGGAATTATTTAGTTAAACCAACGGTTAACGAGCCTCCGGGACGTTTTAACTAAGGGGAATTTTAACGCGTGGTTAAGAGGTAAAGTATTGGCTTCACGATCAAAAGGTCCAGAGTTCGATTCTTTTGAGCATCTGTCGACTTTGAGTTTGTTATTGGCCCACATAAATGGTGCGGGTACTGGTACGTTCTTCACGAAGCAGAGCCGCCGTCGTAGCGCAGTTGGTAACGCGTCGGACTATCAATCTAGAGGTCCCGGGTTCGATCCCCGACGGCGGCACTCATCCTTTCCGACTATTTGTCTCTCACCAATGGGTCGATAATCGTAGACCTATGTGAGATAGCAGCTGGAGGCTAGGAAAGGATGAAATGGTAGTACTGGTGTGAGAAATACCAGGATTCCATTGTTAGGTGCTCCAGCCGCCGCGATATAACTGAAAGATTGTTGAAAGCGGCGTAAAACCCCATTCAAACAAACAAACAAATCCACGAAGCAGAATCGAGACTTGAAAAGCTTGTTTCACAATCCATGTAAAATTAATAAGTTTAAATCTTATTCAATTTCTGCTCGGCTGTAGTTACGTGATTTCATTAGCCCACCAAATGGATATGGAATGAATGTTACATAAAAACGAGTTTTATTCTATCTAAAAAAAATGCTTAATCACCGATTTTGATCCAACGTGAAATAATAATGATAGCAAAAATAAAACATATCGTATGAAATTCACGAGGAAAATTATTCAATCGCTTATTATTGAAGGGCGAATATCCTGTTTGTTTTGGTGAAGGAATCATCCATCCTATTTTTAAAAACGGAAGTGCTAATGACCCTCAGAATTATAGAGGTATCACTCTTATCAACATTTTATCCAAAATCTATTCGCAAATTATACTCAACCGTTTAAACCGGTGGATTGAAAAGAATGAAAAATTCATTAAAAATCAATTTGGTTTTCAAAAACAAAAGTTTACTATTGACTGTATCTTTGTACTGCACTCAATTATAGCAAAAACGCTTGCCAGCCATAAAAAACTTTATTGCGCATTCGTAGATTTTGAGAAATGTTTTGACAAAATCGACAGAATCGACAAAATCGACAGAACCTTCTTATTTCAAAAACTTATCTCTGAAAATATCAGTACAAAAATAATTTCTGTTATCAAGAGCATGTATAATGTAATAAAAGCGCGTGTGAGGTGTAATTCGGAGTTCTCTCCCTTTATTGATTCTAACATTGGAGTTAAACAGGGTGATCAGTGCTCCTCCATTTTATTTTTATTCTTTATAAATGATATTGTGAACAACTTCGATTCAAATATCGATGGTCTCTTTACACTTGACAACATTAAATTGTTTATCTTACTATTTGCTGACGACGCTGTACTGTTCGCGGAAACCCCACAGGCTCTACAATCCTTGTTAAATGATCTCCAAAACTATTGCGATAAATGGAGTCTTACTGTAAATACAAACAAGACTAAAATCATGATTTTTGAACGAGGCCGCAACAGTAGTTATGACTACGTATACAAAGGCATAAAACTGGAACTTTTATCGTCCTTTAAATATCTTGGCGTAAACCTCTTCAAAAATGGGATATGGATTCGAAGGCAACAACAGTTAGCGGAACACGCTTCAATCTCTCTTCACAATCTTTTCACCGTTTTTAACCAACTAGATTTAAGTATTAATACAAAATGTAAATTATTTGACAATTTACTAGGACCCATTTTAAATTATGGTGCAGAAATATTTGGATATCAAGATTGTAAAAGCATTGAAGTTATCCATTGTAAATTTATTAGAAAAATCCTATGTGTTCGTAAATGCACTAATCTTGAAGGCCTATATGGCGAGCTAGGGCGCTATCCAATGCAAATACAACGAAAACTTATAATGTTGAAATATTGGTTGAAACTTATTAATTCAAATGAGAATAGTATTATCAAATTAATCTACAAAATGCTTCGTACTGATATAGAGAACAACAATACATTGAATAAACTAAATTGGGCTTCATACATAAAATCAATTCTAGATGAATGTGGCCTATCAATTCTGTGGATAAATCAGAATAATACCCCTTTAAATTTCAATATCATTAAACGAAGAATACTTGACTCCTATATTCAAACATGGCACTACAAAATAAATGATTCAAGTAGACTAGAATTTTATAGTAAATATAAAGATTTCTTGGAGTTTGAGCCATACTTAGAAAAGATAAATAATGCAAAACATAGAAAAGCATTGTCCCAATTTAGACTATCATCTCACGATCTTTTAATCGAACGGGGTAGACATCTAAACATTCCAAAATCACAACGTATCTGTAAACATTGCAATATGAATAAAATCGAAATTGAGTACCATTTCCTACTAGTATGTCCATATTATGATAGATTAAGAAAAGAACTCTTCAGTAAATATTTTTGCAGATGGCCAACTTTACATAAATTCAAAAACATTATGGCATCAAAAACGCGATCGACACTTCAAAATTTAGCAAAATTCATATACTCAGTTTTTAAAATAAGACCCGACAATTAATAGAATTTGATAAAAAATAAAATTTAAGTATTGTTTATACCATTATTTTACAAAGAATAATCCTCTCTTGAAAACGTAATATGTTTGTTTTCTCCATGCATGTGTTAGTTTTTGTTATTATGTATATCAGCTATGAATTTGTAATTTTATGCTGAATAAAATTGAGTTGAGTTGAGTTGAAAATGAATGAATAGAAATGTAAAATATTTATTCACACTCAATGGATTGTAAATTGATCATTGTGTGTAATTGAATACACGGCGGGCTATTTGACAATTTGAAAGTTCTGTGTAAATAGTGGCTTTAGTTAATAGGGTTTTAAAATGAGTCCCAAAGGAGATGGAGAAGTGTGAGTTGCTAATTAACTAGTTCCCCGTAACACTCAAATAGTCAAATTCAAATTGTAGTTCATACTTTTTGGTCTTTGTTTATTTCATAGTAAGGATGGATCTTATTAATTCTGATCGAATCTGTTCATAAGTGTATCAAATATCGCAGTTGTGCAACCAAAATGTCGGAAATACAGCTTTTATTCAACCTGTGTTTACTATATTTTGGTCGCATACTGACAACACCATATCCTCCTTGACAAAAAAAGTAACTTCTTGTGCATAAAGAAAAGAACACATTGGAGATGAAATGGGCTGCATAAGCTCTGAGATCCAGATCTTAAATAGAGGTAGGATTAGCGATCAACATAGAATCTGAAAAAAGAACAAAGATTCGATCACGGTCAACCTTTATAGTTCGCACAGTCTGATCAGATCGGAACATTTAGCGACTCATTTCTTGTATCCTTTTTCCGGAACGATTCACATTTCTCCATATTATCTGAACGTACGGGACAACTGAACACTTTGCACTCAATTTATTCTATTTTGAAAATAAAGATGATAATAATAAGAAGAAAAAAGTTTGGTCTTGCGCACGTGAAAGAGGAAATGCAATCCAAACTGAAAGCATTGTCAGGTAGGTGGAAAAACTCGGTAAAAGATATAAATTTTTGATACCGGAAAGCCCGCGCAGTGTGACCATGGACGACGTTTAAAGGTCGAATTCCCGATATGTCGGTTTGGCGGATCACAAAAACGGATCATCTCGGAAGAGCAAACAGTTTTGTTCGTTTTCTGACCTATTATTCTGGGTACGCAGGCCGAACATAGTGCAGACTTTTCTCTTTTCAATATTTTAGTCATAGAAAAGGGCATTCTACCTTGATATACATTCAATTTTGAAAAAGAAACAATTATGATTGGCTTAAATTGTGGAAGGTTCCGAGGCCTAGACATAGTTCACGGACAAGCTATTTATATATATTTCAACAATAATCATTTTTAATTTTTGATGCCTAGTCAGTGCTTCTTCCTAGTGAAACATGATTAACTATATCTATATATTTCCTAATTGTGATTCTAAATTACCTGACTTTTAACTGAAATCATTATTGTTTGATTGTCTACAGTTTGGTAGATGGGCGAATTGACAAAAATCAGACAAAACAGAGAGATAATAGCTAAAGAATATTAGTTTGTGCACATGTAGGGCCTACATATAATTTAAATCATAACCATAATAGGAGGAAGGTTGTTACCTTGTAAAATATGTTGTCTTTGACATGAATTACTAACAGGCGATCCTTTGGGTGACCATCTAAATGTCGTATCTGCGGGTTGAATGTACTGTAGTTGAGACGTTTAGGTCGTCAGCAAAGTTTATACTCCCAGCATAAATGGACGATTTTATCGGTAATTCATATTTGATTGACAGATGCGGTCCGTCACCTTACACCCCTCCTTGTACTGAATTGGTTTTCCATGCCTTTTTAAACCCTTTACCAGATGTCAAACCCTTTACTAGATGTCTTTGAAAGAAGTTGTAGGCAGTACATGAATATATCATGTAAGAATAACCATCTCGATATGTCGACTAAAACAGGCGAACACCTGAAGATGTTAAACATTGAGAAAGAATTGAGAAGGGACCTATAGTTATCTCGGACAGCATAGTTGGTTCCCATGGTAACTCAAATACGACTGTCATTTTGATAGTGATGTATGTTTGTACAATCATTAAATTCTAATGTCTAAAGCATCTGGTTTTGTATGCACAGGGTGCAGAGATAGTTCTAAAGCATGATACTTAGTAAAAGTCGTTCATTTCGCATTCTTATTTTAATCTCAAACTAAAATCCTTAGAATTAAAAAACTTTTTCCAACAATTTCCGGCTGTAGTTTTTTGGTGTAATCGTCCAATCATTTATGATAAATATCGGCCATGAGATGAAATGCCTCAAAGAAAGTTATTATTATGTGGGATGTGGTTTAACGCCACTTTTGATAGTACATGTATTTGAGTCATATCGAGGCGGCTGAAGCACCTAACCATAGATTCCTGATATTTCTCACACCAGTACTAATACATGTACTAAATCCTTTCCCAGCCTCCAACTGCTCATTCCATTTAGGTTTATGATCATCCAACCATTGGTGGGAGACTAATGTCGGAAAGGATATTCGCCGCGACCAGGGATCGAACCCGGGACCCCTTGACTAGGAGTCATACGCGCTAACACTGCCCTATGGACGTGGTCAAAAAAGAAGAATAGAATATGGTGTAAGAGGGAGCAGGCTGAGAGTCTGTGTTTGTAACGGGGCTTAATATAGCTTTAAACAATCGTAGGGAAGCTCACTTCCAAATCAGAGATAGAGAGAGGGAGAGAGAGATAGATAAACAGGCAGACATAGAAAAAAGCAAAGAAACAAACTTACAATATTAATCGTTGGAGGGCGACCAAAACTTTGTTCTGGTTCGATCCTAGATGCAGCGGGAAATTTTCGAAGCAGTGTAAGTTTTATCTAAGGAAAATAATTGTCTTTTCATCCATGATTTTTTCCTGTCCCCCCCCCACAATCTTTTAAAGCCCCTGTGACATTTTGGCTCGAACGGAATAATTTGAAAAATGCTTCATATTTATACGTCTTATCCCAGCATTAGATAAAAAAGTATCAAAAAGTTTAATTTTGAATTCAAAAACTTTAAAATATAACATGAAATATGCTGAATGGCAAATATGCATTAAATGTTCGGGCCAAACTAAAAGTTACTTGGACTTTATACTAACCGGAAGGTAATGATCGGGAGTAATTTATGTTATACTCGTTCATGATATACATAAGAGCGTGAAAACGAAACACATTTTTCAAATTTTACTCGGTTTGATTCTCAATGTACATTGCCCCAACTTCCAGGTGCCTAGAAAATGGGTATTTAATGGTCAGACACTCATTTTCTTAGCGTATGTCAGTGCAATGGGACAGTCTTAGAGATGCTTCCATGGTAACGGGGCTCTATGGTAGCATTCTTTGATTACCAAGCTAGTGGAGATATATACACATTTTTTCCTAACTACGTAAAAGCATAACTTTTTCCGCATGCATGTCTGTGATTCTGTTTGATCTGCATTTTAACTAGGATGCATCCTCTTTGACCAACTTAACATCGTAACTAGCATATATCCTCTTCAGCGAACTTAACAATGTAACTACAGCTGCTCTGAGACAAAGACACAGTGAGAGAGACAGACAGTCGGTTAGAAAAATAGATCAGATCTAGCACAAACCAACCACATAGGTGGTATTTCAAAATTGAGTGTATATCAAGGTAGAATAACCAATCTACAATTGTAATTAGGCGATAGGGAGAATTCTCGATCCTGCTAAGCCTGCGCACTCCCCACAGTACCTCTTAATGCGATGGAAATTTTTTGCGAGATTATCCATTTTTGTCTTCAAAAATCACCAAACCAGCATAAATCGGCCGCGGCGGATCTCAGGACTCACGGCGAATTTGAAATTTCGTGTAGGTTCTCCCTGCGCAGACTGACCGGAGTCAAAACTCTTAACTTTCGCCGTGTTTTCTTTAATTGCTGTTGTTGTTGTTAACCCTCACGGACTCATTTTACATTTGGACTTCATTATTAGAAAATATAGAGATGTCTGAATCGTCACGGGAAAAAAAGTAGTTGCGAAATTTTACGATCTGATCAGACGTACTGAGCGAACTATGACGGCTGATGGTTGTCTTCTTTAACCCTGATTTATTGTATGTCCCCTCATCTTTCAAAGGTAGGATGAAAACTTTTTAGTAAAAGAACGGCACTCCGGATGGTTTATAGTTTGGTATATAGTACTATATTTATGAATGATGCATTTTCGCAATATCGCAAAATTCGCAATATTTGTCATACTTGTTCATGACTGAAGTAAAATTGAAACACTAACACATTTTCTCTAGGTTCCATTATATCCCCAAACCCCAGTCATTCTTTGTGAATGCTCCAACTTCCAGCTGCCTGTAAATTGGTAATTAATGGTCATTATTTTTGTGTATATCAGTGCAAAGTGCCAGTCCAAGATGAGTTTCTATGGTAACACTCCTTGATCGCAAAACTAAATATTCTCGTTTTCTCTAGTATATTGACCTTTTCGGTCTGTCTATCTGTATGTATATCTGTCTTAGCAGAAAAGACAAGATACTTGCCATTAAATTATATTTTCTTAATATAAATACAACATACCACTTAAATAAATGCCACAAAATATTCTCTCTCCTCCTTTCTTTCTCTCTCGTTCTCTCTCTCTGTCTCTCTCTCTCTCTCTCTCTCTCTCTCTCTCTCTCTCTCTCTCTCTCTCTCTCTCTCTCTCTCTCTCTCTCTCGTGGGAACGAATAACTTGGATAGTGCAGAGTAACATGTTTCTTTTGTTGTTTTCTTTCCATAAAATCTACAAAAATATCTTTGTTTGCACATGTAATAGATGTACATAGTTCAAAAAATAGCAATCTTTTTAGCCGTGTCGTCACAGATGGCGCATTGGGTTTTCATTGAACTAGTTCTAATGAAATATTTCATTTAGGGGTATGTTTTTTTTCCGGATATATGAATATGTATCATAAATAAATAGATTATGAAATTCATCTTTGATTGCGTGTGTATTGCGTATCAAAATTCTTTGATCCTTTTTGTCCTATTAATTTTATGTCTCCCTGATTTAATTCGACAAAGTGTTAAGAAACTCTGAAGTTTTTAATAGAAGTATACAATGTGCATATAGTAAATCATTTCAATAGCTTTCAAATGAGTATTTTGGTGAAAATCGTCAACCAACCTTGGTTTGAAGATTTCACAAGAAATCTTACGATTGACACAGAACGTGCAGGGTGACCAGATTTAAAACTGCTTGTGACTGTTCCGTAGAAAAGGACCACCTGAAAGCCCTATTAAACAAATATTTCAAGATATGTCATATTCAGCAGAGGTCAATTAGGTTCGTAATTAGTGCAGCCTGATAATAAACTCGTCTCGGTTCTAATCTCTCTCTGTCTGTCTGTCTCTATCATATTTTTTGCTTGAGCTTAGTTACAGACCACATCGATAATCAAAATAAACTAATAATAATAGTAATAATAAGGCAAATATTGTAACAATCATTATAATAATATTTATCGCGCTAGACCTGGATTGAAACGGGTTATGGTAGAGAAATTATCTTAGTCGAAAGTGCTACATACCTGACTTAGAACCAGACTTGGGTTAACGGCCCTTTTACGATCCTGCAGGTAATTAAAATTGAATCCATTATTTCGAGGAGGCATCTAGCTATTCGCTGTCGACTTTTAATGAGATGTTAACGGACAAATAGCTAGATAGGATCTTTTGGCTGCAGTTTCTTAAAGTGGACTTTTGGTACTTACTTTTCTTGGCATGATGGACGGAAATGATAGTAACTGCAGGTGGTTCATTCAACCCTTGTCTCATGTAGCCCATGTATTCCTTACTACCTGCAAAACTTTGTGGTTAGAAATTTTGTTGATCGCAAAGAAGATTCAGGATGAATAAACTCATTGGGCTACCAATCCTAGCTGCGATATCGTAGCTAGCAGATTATCATAAAGAGAGCTACGATATTGCAGCTTACCAATTCCCTCGTAATTGCAGCTACTTTAAATCATAGTTTCGAGTGTGGGGAACGACTTGACCGAAATTGGGGAACGAATGGACCAAAATGAACAATAGATGGCAAAGGGATGAGTTGACTCAGGAACGAGTTGACTTGTGCCCGCTTTACTTTGGACTGCAAACAAAAGTTCCAGTCTAACTTCATCATGAATCCTTTCTACAGTTTGTGTAAGTACAATTTGTGATGGCGGAAATAATGGTATTTTTTCCTTCTTATTTACATTCTTTTTGGACGATCCAAAGATCACATTTTCAATTAAGCAAGCGTTGAGAGAATTCTATTTCAATGTTATCTGATTCATGTCACCATGATTTGTTTTGTCCCCACAGTATGTAAGCAATGCGAGATCATTATGGTGCAACAACGTGATTTCTTTTTTTTCTCAAACACTGGCGCATAGAATATTTAGTTTTGGTTGGTTGACAAATCCCGGGAATAAAGAATTCGGGTCTGCTTGCCCTAAAACACGTTCGCCCTAATTTCCTGTTGCCCTAATTCCCATTCGCCTCGTGTCCGTTCGCCCGAATTCCCGTTCGCCCAGGGCCGTTCGCCCTATTTTTATTTATAAGATAGATGCACTGAAAATTATGCTAATGTATACCTTTTATAATTCTTTTAGATATTTTTAGGCTTTTAAGGGCTTCTTATCCCATTACCAGAAGAGAAAACTTCAGTAGTTGACACTTTAACCTAGCTGCGAGTTGACCAATAAACTCGGCCCATTTTTAACTCGGCCCATCGGCAACTCGAACAATCGTCAACTCGACCAATTGTATAACTCGGCACGGTCAACTCGGCCCCCCAACATATGTTATATAGTGATATGTGTAAAATGTCATTATGGACTTTTTGAAAGAGAAAGGAACTTTTATTTTAATCTTATCCTTATTATTTTTGAATACATTAATGAGTAATTATAAAGTAAACAAATTTTATCCATCGTCAATCAGTTGTTAGAAAACCTATCGAGATCGTTGTATATTAACCATTGTCATGCTGAACCCGGAATATTCCGGTTTTGGCAGGAGATGTAGACCAAGATTAGGCCGCACATAAGTGCAGTCTGATCTTGGTCTACAGCTCCTGCTTGTACCTTTTCGGCCTGAATTGTTTATGAAACTAATTTCTAAAAAATATATTTATTTTTTAACAACAAGTTCTATCAGTACTTTCAGCCCTTTGATTTTACAGCAATTCAATATGGTGATTTATACAGCATGAGAAGGGTTAAAATGTACATTGAAAAAATACAACCATTTAAATCGATGCCATTCAAAAAAAAATGTTTACGTTTCTATATTACAACAATAAAATAATGATAAAAAATAAGTTTTATAATATTAATTGTACAATAGTTTCAAATATATTACGCAATATTCTTGCATTACTATATACTATATATTGGCAGGATTTTCTTTTGACCCGAGACCTCGGGTTTTGACGCACAGAAATTCATAAAAATGCAATTTTGTCGCTCGAAAATTTGTCACTGTGCATCATTTTGACTCTCAAAAATTAGCAGCCAAGCGTCAAGTGTCATCATAAGTGTGCCAAAATTATTGGAAAATGGTTAATTGATTACGAATTTATACACCCCTATCAAGGATAACACCAAGCTTGATTGGTAATTAACACTCTCAAAGTGATGGTCATGCATCGGCAATCGTAATTGACAGGTACTTGACACCTGTGAAATTAATGATGAAACTCATTTTCAGAGTTCTAATCCTACTGAAATTTACTTATTTGCTATTTCTTTTATAAAAAGCTCACAAAATATAATCAAGAAGTAAAATGAAACCAAAGAAAATGTTGCCCAAGAAATGTCATCAGTTTTCGTACATGAAATCGGCACTTCTTTTTATGAAAAATAAAAACAATTTGATCCTCTTAGTACTCTTGAGATTTTCTAAAACTGATTCAAACTAATAATATATGTATATATACTAAACTTTTCCAAAAATTTATCTTATATTGAAAATAGAATACTGTCAGATTGGAGAAATGTTTCAATCCGAGACAGAATTTATTCTAAGGCACCTTTGATGCCCCCCCCCCCAAATAATCACTTTTAATGCACCATTGCTAAAAAGTTATAAACTTTTTTTCTAAACTGCTCCGGGGGGGGGGGGGGGGGGGGGACATATCGCATTTTGAGTCTTGGGATTTCAATTTTGACTCTTGGAAATTTTGGCCCAAGGGTCAATGACTCGTGGCTTTTGGGAACTAATGAAAACCCTGTATTGGGGATGAGTTGACCGGACCGAGCTGACCGTGCTGAGTTATTCAATTGGCCGAGTTGACTGGTAACCAGCTGCGATATCGTAGCCCTCTTTCTGATAATCTGCTGGCAAGGGCTACGACACCCCCTTCTTCGCTCTTTTTTGCAGTGCCCGGAGTGACATTTGGTTGGTCATGTGATATATTATTACGTCACGTTGTTTACTATTGTCATGCTGTCAAAACAGTTGCTCGTAAAAAATCATAGTATCCGTTTTTACCTACCATTGATAGAATTTTACCAACTATCCAGTACCCTACAGCTGAGCACATGCATCCGTAGGCAGTGCTCTTGTTTCTTCATAGGAATGGGTACACTTCTGGCATAAATACCTTGAAACACAATGAGAATGTCTTTCGAGTCAAACTTTCGAGTCTAAATTTCTTAGAAAAGACTTTTATAACAGGTCTTGTTTGGGCAAGATAAGGTCACTTGTGCTATTACTTCTATAGTCTTTGACTCGCTGAGCACTTTCAAGAAGGCTTTGATAGTGTTCATAGAAATGGCCTTTAAAGAAGCTTATTAATTTAGGAGAGATGGTTAAGGATAATCTGTGATATCTACCTTGTTTAGGTACATGGATCTTTTTCTAGCTCATTTGAAAGTAATTTAAAGTCTGGAGTAAGAGGAGATAATCTCACCAATCTTATTGTAATTATTCATTGATGATCTTGATTTATTTTAACAGCTCAAAGAATTGAAAGAAGATGCAGATGACAATTTCAAGTTGAAAATTTAAATTTTAATAATCTCTGTCCTCCATGGAAGGAATCATTGTGGGAAATGAAGACATTTTTTTTGTTACAAATACTTCAATGGATTTTGCTAGAAACGACTTGGTTA
This sequence comes from Fragum fragum, assembly GCA_946902895.1. Taxonomy (NCBI): domain Eukaryota; kingdom Metazoa; phylum Mollusca; class Bivalvia; order Cardiida; family Cardiidae; genus Fragum; species Fragum fragum. The sequence goes on from OX336373.1 coordinate 7,085,236, forward strand.
ACAAATTTTTCAGAGTAAGGATTTGCAATTTGTGAACAGGATTTATGAAGGAACTATTTACCTATTCATATTTCTATAGCTAAACTGAGGTTCTATACTTAGATTTTGACCTTCTTCAAACCTGGTTAAGCCACCCTACCAAAGTGAATAAACCAAAAGTAGTTCTACCAGACTTACAGAATACTGTGACATAATTCTGTCTTGTTTTAGTTTGGCCAAAACTTACTTATTTCCTGTCTAGTTTACCAGATCAGTCCCATATTTAAATGGATATATTGAATGTTGCATTATTGATATTCCATTCATTTTAAGGATGACACTTCAACAGTAGAAGAAAATTTCCCAGAAAAAATCAAATTTACAACAGATGGATTGGAGCAGAAAGAAGGTAATTTTGTATCAGTTTGTTTTCATTCTTAAAATGACTGTTTGGAACATTAAGTTAAGTTTTTGTCATCTCAGCTTATGGCGTTATTGTAAGAATGGTTGAAGTTATCACAACAAACTTCAACCTTGGTAAAATATCTGTTCAGATTGAAGGTTTTTACTTGAAACTTGACATCTATATTCACTATCAAAAGTGTAATCAATATTATCAAGTACTATACAGTGATCTGGCAAGGCCGTGATTCTGCTGCAATCCCGCATAAAAAATGTGAATGTCGCGTAAAATCTTGCCCTGTTGTGACTTTTGTCCTGTGTTAATTGATCGAATCTCAGTTTAGATGGCCATTGATAAATTTCATTGTACCTGAAATCGAAAGTAGCAACAAGGATTTTCGAAATGAATACTTTGTGAAAGGTGCAAGGTCAAATGGGAATGGCCTTACACTTGCAGACCTGGAATGAGCGTAAATAAAATTCCAGGGCTGTTTTTGAGGTAGAATTTGATTTGTAGTTATAGATGCAGAATGCTCAAGAAAACAACGGGCTGAAATAATTTCATGTAACCAAAATTTATTCAATAGAAAAAAGTAACTTGAAATAACAACCTTTTATGCCCCCGCATCGATAGATTGGGGGCATATTGTTTTACCGTTGTCGGTCTGTCTGTCTATCCGTCTGACTGTCCATCCGTCTGTCTGTTTGTCTGCTAAAGTTAACCTGCCAATTTTCCTATAACTTCAACCCTGATTATGTTACAATGCTAATATTTGGTATGTAGATAGGTCTCAACAGGGTGCAACTGGGGAAGGTCATTTCATCAAGGTCAAGGTCAATATTTTAACCCTTTTCCCTAAAACGATACTCAAAAACTTAACAAGCCAACTAAACATTTTCCCATAACTTCATCCCTAATTAAGTTACAATGCTAATATTTGGTATGAAGATAGGTCTCAACAAGGTGCAACTGGGGAAGGTCATTTCATCTAGGTCAAGATTTTAACCCTTTTCCCTAAAACGTTACTCAAAAACTTAACCTGCCATCTAAACATTTTCCTATAACTTCATCCCTAATTAACTTACAATGCTAATATTTGGTATGTAGAAAGGACTCAACAAAGCGCAACTGGGGAAGGTCACTTCATCAAGGTCAAGGTCAAAATTTTACCCTTTTCCCTAAAACGTTACTCAAAAACTTAACCTGCCAACTAAACATTTTCTTATTATTTCATCCCTAATAAAGTAACAATGCTTATATTAGGTATGTGGATAGATCTCAACAAGGCGCAACTGGGGAAGGTCATTCTATCAAGGTCAAGGTCAAAATTTTAACCCTTTTCCCTAAAACCTTACTCAAAAACTTAACCTGCCAACTAAACATTTCCCTGAAAATTCATCCCTGATTAAGTTACAATGCTAATATTTGGTATGTAGATAGGTCTCAACAAGGTGCAACTGGGGAAGGTCATTTCATCAAGGTCAAAGTCAAAACTCTTTTCCCTAAAACAAAGAAAAAAAAGCCAATTAAAATCACCAGTTTCTAAAATATTCTTGTTTCGGGGGCATGGTGTTTCACAAACACATCTTGTTATTCTTTTAGGTGTTGATAGTAATTTCAAAATAACGAAATTCAGTAAATAACAGAATACTTGTGAAGAAACAGTGTGAGAAAAGGAGAAATTGCTTTTCTCAAGCACTTTTTTCTCACAATGTTTTCAAAGCTGAATTTCTTTAGGCATAAAATATTGGATTGTGTGATAATTGGCTATTTGTTGGTCATTAAACTTTTTGATAGCTCTTGTTTTCCAAACACAGGAGGAGAAATTCCATGTAGCCAGTCAGAGAAGATGGATGAGATACAAACTAAAAGTGAGAGGACAATTGACATGTCAGAAGGCAAACTTTCATCAGACATAAGTGATATGACTCCTGTAAATGATGCTAGTGAGAATATGGATGATACAACAACTATTGATACTAACTCTGATACCATTGAGGCTTCACCCATACCAAGCATCAAAAGTTTAGGAAGTGGGGACTTTGAGGAACCACTGACTCCATTCACAGATGGGTCAAGTAAATCAGAAACGTCTCGCAGTCAAGCTGGTGGTTCAGGTAATGAATAATGCTACTCCCTTACAAAAGTTTTAAATTCATATCTCAATTGACTACAAACCTACTAGATAGGGTGTATGCAATACCAGGGGTGAACTCAAACCTGGTTTGACCACAGCCCTGCAGCATCATTTGGTTCCAATTGTTTAAACTATATTTATTCTTCAGCAATGAATATTATGTTATACCTACATAGTTCAAGTAAGACACTGCTAAATATTTGTACGAAAAAAATTCGGGAAAAGAACAGCTTTGAATTTGATGGAAAGCATTAAATTTAATACATTTTTACTTAAACTGAAAGACTATGATATTAAAGTACATGTAGCTGATAAACTGTATGTCCAAAGGACCTACTTAACAGTTCACCCTAAGCCCATTACCAAGTGACAAAACGTTAGACTAGTCTTATTTCAAAGATGTTGCAGACGATAAATTTCAGTTAATGAAATTTATTTTTATGCACCAAAAGGGATGCATATAATAATCGAACTGTCCGTCCAAAAAACGCCGCGAAAAAGACCAAGGTTCCTATCTAAAAGGTCAAGGTCACAAGCTGAGGTCAAAGGTAAAAAATCAACACTTTTTGCTGTGTCCGCTCTGTAACTTCTATAATCATGCATGCAGGTAAAAATTTCTTTCATACAAATGTTAATCACTTTCAGACGTGTCATGAAAAAGACCCGTGCTCCTATCTCAGGTCAAGGTCACAATCTGGGGTCAAAGGTAAAAAAAACGACACTTTTTGCTGTGTCTGCCCTGTATCTTCTAAAGTCATGCACGCAGGTACAAAGTTCTTTCATACAAATGTTCACCACCTTCAGATGACGTGTCGCCAAAAAGACCAAGGTTCCTATCTCAAAGGTCAAGGTCACAATCTAGGGTCAAAGGGGCGTCCAGAATGGTTAAATTGCGTCCGGAATGGTTAAATTGTATTTGCTCTCTTATTCTTCAATGGATTGCTTCCATATTTGGACAGATGCTTATTTGGGTGGACCACTTTTCATGACCTTGACCCAGTGACCTTGACCTATGACCTACTTTTGACCTCAGAAAAAATCCGTCCATAATGCATTTCACGATTTCATTCTGTATTTATAGAAATTATTATATGTATTAAAATTTCATTTATTAAAAACTCAGACGTATAGATCACAAATGTATGTTGTTGTGTTTACAAAACAAATCAAAGTGCCACATGCTTGACCCTGTCCTTTGGGGGCATTTGTCACATGACTGTGACCAGCCCTTGTTATTTTGTCTTTTGAGGTTGAAAAACAATGTAGATAATGAAGAAATTGTTTGTAACAAGCGATTTCTTAATTTTCCACAATGCTTTCTAAAGCTTTTTAGGGAGCGTCAAAAAGTGTTATTGTGTTGGAATGGGTTGATATCACAGATCAATAACACAAAGGCTAGTCAAATAAGAAAACATGTTTACTCTCTGGAATCAAAACCCAGGCCACTATGTCAAATGATAATAAAGACTTGATAGAAACTGTAGCAGTCACATTTTCTACTTGACTGACCTGAAAATTGGTCAGACAGTATGTCCATATGATTAACTCGGGTTGATTTTGTCAAGTATTGTTTTCCAAAATATGTATTCTTTTCATATTTCTATATTCAGGGAGGGTAACTCCTGCCAGCCAGTCTGACCAGTCTATATCTATGTCGAGCTCTGAAAAAAGCACTCCTAACAAGAAGAGAAAGTCAGTGGATGCCTCAGGTACTATCTTCAACTTTAACCCATTACCAGACGACAAAATTTTAGACTGGTCCAATTTAATAGATGTAGCAGTCAACAAGCTTTAGTAGATGAAATTTTGGATTTTCTACTATTTGTGTGAAAAATATGGTGGATAATGAAGAAATTGCTCGTAAAAAGCAATTTCTTCATTTTTCACAATATTTTCCTAGGCCTTTTTTCATGGGGGCGTCTAAAAGCATCACTGTGTGGGAATGGGTTAACCCATTATTACCAGAAAACAAAATTTCAGAGTGAGCTAAAGTTAAATTCAGAAGGTATCTGAATTGAAAAATTGAGTGCCGAAACCTGTACAAAATGTGAGAAAAGGAGAAATTGCTTGTGGCAAGCAATTCCATTTTTACTAGCAATGTTTTCTGTAGCAACAAGAGATGTTCAAAAAGTTTAGGGCCAAGTACTGCCTTGCATTGATTGTTCAATTATATTTAATGATTTGATTGTAATGATAGCTGTATCCAAATTCTAAAGGTTACTTTTTAAAAAGAAGGAAAAAAATATAGTAATGTACTATTTATCATTAAAATAGTGACGCTAAGTAGGCACGAGCTCTGCATTCCATTGCACTTGATATAAGGTTGTTTTACCATAGGTAAATATTGTATGTGTTAAATACTCCCCCACATATTAGTTATACCCCCAAGCTATGAAGTAGAGGGGGGGTATTGGTTTCACCGTTTCTGTCGGTCTGCACCAGTAATTGACAGTTATGGGGTTAGTGTGTCTGGAGATATATTGTGAACTTCATTCCATCCAAGTTAACTCTTTCCTGTTTTGGAAAATTTTAGACCTGCCCAAATTCAAAAGATTTGCAGACAACAATAAAAGATGGATTCTATTTGAAAAATAATCATTCAATAGGGTAGAAAATATTGTGGAAAATGAAGAAATTGCTTATTACAAGCAATTTCTGCTTTTTTCCACAAGGTTTTCTCAAGTATAACAAACAAAGGGATGTTAAAGCAAGGGATTGAACGGGAAAGGGTTAACAATAAGTGCCTTATTTGGCATTGTGAGCTTAGAATTGGGGGCTAAAAATATCAAAAATGTCAAAGAAAAATCCCTTAAGTACCTCTGGCCATCTGTAAACTTTATCTGTTTCTCTGCTTTAACTCTAGAACTAACTGATCTACAACCAAGAAACTTTATACAATTGCCGCCAATTTAAGGTACTGCCCTATTGCTTATGGGTAACATAGGTCAAAGGTTGACTGTGCTACTTGAGTGACAAAATGCTGTTGATGGGACAATGTGCTATTTGACAATTTTAGTTGCTGTTTGGATGTTGAGCCATCTCCCACATCTTTCCACTTTTTTACTTCCCTCAAGAAAAAGGCTTTTGTAAATATTGTTGGAAAATGGAGAAATGGCAATTTCATAACAAAACAATGCTTTTTTCCTGAAAGACATCAAGATGGCATGCTCACATTGTCTCAGTGTTGTAAAGGTGATAAAATCATTGTCTGTTTTATATCGGCTGAATCATTATAACCCCCCCTCTTCCCCCCAAAAGATTGTTGAAAGCGGCGTAAAACCCATTCAAACAAACAAACAAACTTCCCCCCCAAAAACACCTAAAACCCTCTAAAAACTCTGTATATGGGAGTCAGGTCTTCAGTAAGTGGGTAGGTTTGTCAATCTGTAGCTTTTTATCATCTGCCCATATTTCTCCTAAACTACTTGATTGATTTGGTTTGAATTTCACACAAACTTTCAGTTTCAAGCAAAGATGTGCACATTTGCTTTGATATGTTGAATTGATTTTTAGCTCCACTGGCTGAAAGCCAGCGAGATATTGTCATGGTGTTGTGTTTGTTGTGTGTGCATGCCTCCGTCCGTTCGTAACCTTTTACTTTAAAAATCTTCTCCTCAGAAAGTGACGAACAGAATTCAACTTAATTTCACAGAAATGATCCTTTGGTGACCCTTTATCTGATTCCTTAAAAGAATTTTGATCAGATGAAAAACAAGGCTAAAATCGGCGGGTCTTATTTCCATATATGGTGAAACCGTTAAAAATCTTTTACTCAGAAACCGGTTGATGGATTTCAACCAAATTTTACAGGAGTGTTCCTTGTTAGACCCTGTATCAAATTCCTTCAAAGAATTTCAATCAGATGATAAATATGGCTTAAATGGGCTTGGCTAATGTCCATAAATGCTGAAAGATTTAAAAATCTTTGTCTCAGAAACCAGTTGATGGATTTCAACCTAATTTTACAGAAATGATCATTGAGTGATCCTTTATCATATTCCTTCAGAAAATTTTGATTGGATGATATTCATGGCTAAAATTGGCGGGTCTAATTTCCATATATGGTGAAAGCTTTAAAATCTTATTATCAGAAACCAGTTGATGGATTTCAACCAAATTTTATAGATATCATCCTTTTGTGACCCTTTCAGATTCCTTCAAAGAACTTAGATTAGATTATAAACATTGCTTGAATGGGCAGGTCTGATTTCTATATATGGTGAAAGCTTTAAAAAAAATTCTCAGAAACCAGTTGTTGCATTTCAACCAAATTTCATAGAAATGATCCTTTTGTTACCCCTTTTTTTCAGATTCCTTCAAAGCCTTTTGATCAGATAATAAATATTGCTATAGTGGGCGGGGCTAAATTCCATATATGGTGAAACCTTTAAAATTTTCTTTTTAAAAGCCAGTTGATGGATTTCAACCAAATTTTACAGGAATGATCCTCAGATGACTGTTTCCTTCAAAGAATTTTATTGGATCAAAAGCTTAGCTGAAATGGGCGGGGCTAATTTCCATGTATGGTGAAAGCTTTGAAAATCTTTTTTCTCAGAAACCAGTCGATGGATTTTAACCGAATTTCACTGGAATGATGGTCGAGTGACTCTTTTTCAGATTTCATCAATTAAGTTTGATTGGTTGAAGGCATGTCTTTTTTGGTTATGACTTATTTCCGCATATGGTATATAGTGATTTTTTTTGAAAATTTATTAATTCCTTTTCATCTGATGTAGTAAGTGAATTGACCTTTGTAAAACAATGAATTGTTTTAGATATTAAAAGATTTCATTTAGAAGATTTATTTGCCACACATGATGAATATGATTCGGTTTATATTGAATTCCTGCAAAAAACATTTGCTTAACCAGTACAATCAGGCCTGTGGAGCAATACAGGCACTCAAGGGCCTCTAGTTTTAGAGATATAGCCCTTTGTCTAAAATTCTGTTAGCTCATTTTCTCATCATCTATTTAATTGATTTGATTCATATTCAACATGTGCATTCAGTATCAAGCAAAGATGTAATTATTCTGCTATGGTTATTATCTGCCTTATTTGCTCAGAGTAATGGCCCTCTATTGCCAGCCTCACCATGTAAAGGATAAACAAATTATAAGTTTTGCCTGGCCTTACAATGGATATTTTTTCGATAAACTTTTACTTTCCTGACTTAAAATTAAAAAAAATCAAGTACTGTCCAAAGGGGTGCATTGCCCCATACATACAAAGTTTTATGTTAATTGCAGGTGGACAGATTGACTTCGAAACACAACACAGTAAGATTCCTACCACTGTTATGACTAGGGCCGTAAAGTTTCCATTTAGAGTGGGGATACAGTGGAAGAAAGGAGAAAAACTAGAAGCAATGGACTTCATGCATAAATGGTATGCTTCAGAGTGTAAATCAAGAAATATGCAACTTTGTATGTATTGCCATCCAGATATCATATTGTGCTGTTGTTTATGCTTTTATTTCTTTGAAAGTTTTTATCCATATCCTTAATAATAAAATTAGCTGAGCATGGTAAGGTCAGTTGCTAACACATGATCGCAATCCTGGAGTCTTGAGCTCAAACCTACTCTCAAATATTCTTGCCAATATTTGACAAAATGTAGCAACATGCGTCAATTGTAAAGAGAGTCTGTGATCACAAGGGAGACCTATCTTAATGAATTTGTCTAATAATTATACTACTTTTTGTATGATACTGCACAAATAGCTGTGTTTATTGTGGTACTCTTATTAGACCAGCCACAAGGGGGTCAGTAAAACCCTAAATTATAAATGCCATTAAATTATATCACAATAATTTTGCTATAACCCTTGATTTCCGAATGACTGAATTTTTCTATATTGGTTATATCCTACATAACATGAATTGTGAAATATGTACCTCATATCTACAGTATTATATAATTATTCCCAGGTTTCCTGCAAAAATAAAAGAGATTGATTCAGAGAGCCTTTCAGTGCTGATACATTTTGATGGGTGGAATCAGAGATTTGATGAGTGGGTTGACATGGCGTCTGATCGAATAAGACCTCTTATTCGTCACTCAGAGAGAAAAGACAAGGGGAAAAGGTTAAAAGGGGTGAGACATTCAAGAGATCAAGTCTTCTTAATTTCTACAACTATAAGCTGTTGCTTTGAATTCATGCAATGCCAACTTTTGACAAAATGTCATAGAAGAAAGTTTTCTTTTTGTGCCAAACAAAAATGAAAAGCTAAAGGGCTTAGATGCCTTGTTCAAGCTTATGTTTGTATATACCTCCTGCGAGGAATATTCTTGGCTCAGCATAACATGGGTTCATTATTGTTACTTGGAGAACTGAATCAATACATCTTTGTTTTGTTTACTTGAGGCAAATTTAAAGTTGAAGTGGTTAAGATAAAATGCTTATTATGTGGTTCTAGTATCAGAAATGATAGGTATTATTTGAATGTTCTTCTATACAATGATCATGTATTTGTGATGAATCTGTGATACCCAGTCCCAAAACCAGTACAAATCGCTGAGGGAAAAAATGTATTGTATCTTATTTACATAGCAAAAATCTGCCTAGTGAAAACTTCTTCATTTCATTTATTTCTTACTCATAGATCATCAAATCTCTTTTATTCCAGGACTACAAAATAGGTGAACAAGTATATGCAAAATGGACAGACTGTAAAATGTATCCTGCCAAAATCACAGCTATATCACCTAATGGTAGATTTAACACATATTTATGAACATTTAAAGGAAAGGGACCATTTGGGGAATGTTAAAAGTTTCCATCTTGCCAAACTGCCCATCCTGTGTAGATTGACTAGGTTTTTGGAGATTTACTGACACCAGATTGGTCAATCTTTTTTAGATCTGATCTTTTGTTTCCAATGTTTGTATGTTGGAATTCCCGAATGGTCTCTTGTTTTAAATCACATTTGTTCATATATTTTCATCCCCATGTTGATTTCAAAAATTAAAGATGACAAGGAGAATTATGCAAGATCATGAGAATTACTTGGATTTGATAATTAGAACAATTTGAAAAATGAAATGAGATGATGGACCTGACCCCATAACCAGATGACAAAATTTTAGACTGATCCAAGTTTAACCCATTCACACTCAGTGATGCTTTATGATGCCCCCTCAAGAGAAAAAATTAGGAAAAAATTGTGTAAAATGAAGAAATTGCTTGTAACAAGCAATTTCTTCATTTTCTTTACACCCAAAGGGTTGTATTATGTTATGGCCCCCTTCGTCCATCCCTCTGTCTGTTCATCTGTCCCTCTCTCTGTCAGTCCATCTGTCCGTTCGTCAGCAACTTTTTGTGTGCGCAACTCCTCCGTAATTATCAATGGGAATGAGCTGAAACTTTGCACAGTTACTCCCTATGATGTCTAGTTGTGCATAAGACCTTTGAAATTCTAATCACTCAAGTTGTTCCTGATTCATCTTGAATTATCCGCCCTTGTATTAAATGAAAATCACTGTATTTCTTGTGAGCACAACTTCTCCTACATTCTGAATGGGAATGAACTGAAACTTGCTACAATGACTTTGTGTGATGTCTACTTGTCCTTAGGACTAGAATTTGTTTGAAATGTCAAGTTGTTCCTGAATTATATACCCTTGACTTAACAAAATAGCTTCAATTTACATTTAATTTTGTACAAAACTCCTACAATTTACAAAGAATTTAACAGAAACTGGCCACAATGTATCTCTATGATTTTAGTCTGTCTGTCCGTCTGTCTGTCCATTAGCAATTTTTTGTGTGCACAACTCCTCCTAAACTATCAATGGGAATGAGCTGAAACTTTGCACAGTTACTCCCTATGATGTCTAGTTGTGCATAAGACCTTCAAAATTCAAATCTATCCGGTCATTTTTGAGTCATCTTGAATTATCTGCCCTTGAATTGAACGAAAAACACTTAATGTCTTGTATCCACATCTTATCCTACATTTTTTATGGCAATTGTTTTAAATTTAACAATGGTTTTGAAAGCTGTCATGTTTCTCAAGTGTAAACAATATTATTCAGGAAACAAGATCTTTCTATTGATAAAATGCATGAGCTATCATTCAAGCTAACATAATTGACAAGCAAGGTTACTGACAAGCCCCTTCGGGCGTATATACGCCGCTCTGCAAAGCTTTTGTAGCCAATGTTTTCTATTCAGAAAGTTGAAAAAATCTAAAATTTTATAAACTTTGAATTGTCGTCTGCAAATCCTTTCAATTTGGACCAGTCTAAAATTCTGTCATTTGGGAATGGGTTAAAGGATTTGCAGACGACAAATTAAAAGTTTAAATACTGAAGTCTTTTCAACTTTCTGATTGATTGTAAATAAGTGCCAAATAGGGTAGAAAACACTGAGAGAGAAAAGGAGAAATTGCTTTTAGCTTGTGACAAGCAATTTCTCCTTTTCTCATTAAGTTTTCCATGATTGTATTTCTTCAGGAAGAAAGCGTCATTATGGGTTAAATAGTTTAAAGATCATATCTTAATGGTAGCATTGATTATATTTATCCCAGGTGCTTATGAGGTTATTTTCTATGATGGATTCAAGAAACAAGTACAACCAATAAATCTACGACCAATGCCAGGAGAGTTCAAGAAAAAGGTATTTATTCAGTAGAATCACAACTGTGACGGAACTTTGAAAATGTTGTCGCACTCTAGTTCTATTATTTTAGATATGTCACTCTAGTTCTATAATTTTAGATATGTATGATAACTTCTGCTTCTTCAAAATTGAAAAGTAGTGTGTAAGTTTAGCTTAATTGATTTAAGATTCCTACTACTGCTGTATATTTTTTTATATTGGTATTTGCTACCTCCTTGTTATTGCCAGACAAACTTTTTAGAATGCTCCAAATCAAATAAGTTGCAGACAACAATAGTAAATCTATTAGATTATAAGAAAGCTCTATCTTTTTGAGGTTAGATACAGTTATGGAAAATGAAGAAATTGTTTGATACCTGCAACTTCCTCATTTTCCACGTTTTTAGGTCACCTGACCGAATGGTCATGGTGACCTATTGCAATCATCGTTTGTCCATCGTCGTGCGTCGTCCGTTAACTTTAAAACATTTTCATCCTCTTCTGAAGAACTACTGGGCGGATTTCAACCAAACTTGGTAGAAAGCATCATTGGGGGATGCCAATTCAAGTTTGTGAAAATAGGGGTTCTGGGGGTCATAGGGGCCCAAATAGGGGCCAAAAAGGGGTAATTTTTGGTACTTCTTTATAAATCTTCTTCTAATAAACCGTTAATGCCAAAGCTTAAATATTCTGTGTGCATGACAACTAGGACAGGTATATTATAAATTGTGAAATTCATGTCCCTGGGGTCATGTATGGGGCCACACCCAGAGGTCAAAGTTCATCGTGTTAAAAAATTCACATTTTCACCTTCTTCTGATGAAATACTAAGCCAATTTCAAACTAACTTGGTGAAAAGCATCATTGGGTACTGATTATACAGATTTGTGAAAATTAAAAGGCTGGAGGTCAGGGGTGCCTAAGATGGGGACCAAAAGGGGGTCATTTTTGGTAACTTTTAAACATTTTCATCTTCTTCTCAAGAACTACTGAGGGGATTTCAACCAAACCTTTTCTAATTCTTTCAAACAAATTCACTTGTCTTGGTGCTCTTTTACTCAGGTGACCGTTAAGGCCCACTGGGCCTCTTGTTTCCAAAATTTATCTTGAGGGGCATGGTAAGTCACATTGAGTGCAAATTGGTTAATTGATGCCTGAGGTCATTGTAGAGTGGCCAGCACTAAATTGGTTTATACCTATTTAACATTTCCTTAGATTAATTTTATACTGTTTTCTGGAGAGTAGACCAATTAACCAATCGCTGACGCAAGCAGACTCCCTTGGCCCCTGCCATTATCTCAAACAGGAAGTTTCTCTTCAATTTTTAATGGAGTTATTTTGCAAAATCTATGTCCAGTAGCATGTAACAAAAGAATAAAATGGCTGATTGTTGACCTAAACATCATAACTACAGCTTGAATAAGCTGTAGTTACGACGTTTAAGTTGCCAAACCAACAATTAAGTTTAACAAAGTGGCGGCAAATGTCTGAGTTGATAAGCTCAGGTCTGGACCGAATAAATGATTTGATTTGTTGGTTTATTCCTTGATTAACCCTTGTCATGCTGTATAAATTATCTTACTGAATTGCTGTAAAATCAAAGGACTGAAAGCACTGATAGAACTTGTTGTTCAAAAATCAATATTTGTTTTAGAAATCAACCTCATAAACAACTCTGACAGGAAAGTACAAGCAGAAGGTGTAGACTAAGCTCAGCCTGCACATAAGTGCAGTCTGATCTTGGTCTACACCTCCTGCCAAAACCGGAATATTCCGGGTTAAGCATGACAAGGGTTAACAGACGTGATTGGTCAATTACAGCATAGACCATGTGGGACAATGCCAAAGATCCATAGGTTTAACCTGTGAATTGAACTGAGGACCTATTGCTTGACAAAGGTTAATGTATTCATGTTGACATTCTTGTCTAACAATTTTGTTAATTTCAGACATTTGAGATCAACCCAGTCTCTGCTGAGGTTATCAAGAAAACCAAGATAAGAAAGGAGTTGATTGGAGGTGAGTTAAGCTCGACTCTTAGAGGTCGAGAGAACTTTAGACCTGTCTGAAGTATATATTTAGCATATAAACCCATTCCCACTCCGTGAAAATTCAGACCGGTCCAAATTGAAAGAAAGTGCAGATGACAATTTCAAATTGTTGATTTTTTTAAAATCTTTATCTCTCTGGGTAGAAAACAATGTTGAAAATGCAGAAATTGCTTGTAACAAGCATTTTTTGCATTTTCCACATTGTTTTCTAGAACTATTTTCTTTTGAGGCATAAAAAGGAGGGATTGTGTGGGAATGGTTTAAATTAAGAGAAAAGTGGTCATATTATGAATTGCTTAAAAATTCTGGTATAAATGAATCAAGTTAGTTTATAGAAAGAAAATGATTGAAAGTTCAAGAGGTCCGTATAAAGGTGTTATATCTTCACTTAAGTATAAATAGAGGGGAAAATATTCCGAAGATATTGCCTCTAAGAGAATATAGCATTGAGGCATTAACATGTAGTGCTCTTATCTTAAGAATCATTCCTGTTTTAAATTTGATAGGTTACACTATAGATTCATTTATCATTTATATTTGAAGTTGCAACACCAGATGCCTTGTCAGATGCAGAGAAACACAAATCTGGTGAAAGAAGAAGATCAAGTGAGAGAAATTCTTGTGAGAAGACATCAAAATCAAAATCTAATAAGATAAAGATGATCCCTGCTGATTTGTTCAAACAGAGCAGTCTGGACAGAGACGATTCAGAAGTTATTGGGTCAGAATTAGCTGGAACACATGGAGCATATCTAGACAAGGTACAATACTACAAAAAATTTGTAGTAATTAACGGAAGAGCAATTTGTACTATGAAAAGAGATAACTAGATTTTTAGCTCAACCGGCTGAAAGCCAGCAAGCTATTGTCATGGCCTAGTGTCCATCTTTGCGTCTGGCCGTCAGTAAACTTTTACTTCTTTAGTGAGATTTTTTTTGACCATCCAGCACATAACAGCATCAGGCATTCAAAGGCTGTCCTCTAGTTTCCTTATGTAACCCTTAGCTTGACTTAGGAATTTTGTGTTATCATAAGTGAAAGAGATTTCAGGCAAAAATTCAGACTTATTGATTTTGAACTGGATCATCGAATAGGATCCCAATTTATTGTTGACTAATGAGAAAAACTCACATTCCCTCTTTTCTCTATAAACTGATATATGTGTATGAACAGAAATCCTGAAGTGCGCTCTTTTCATAAAGATGAAAAATCCTGCTAAAAATGATTTTTGGAGTGTCTTTAAGATTGATTTTTGCTATTTTGTATGAAAACATTCAATGTTGTCAAGGCTATTTGTTCAAACCAATGCTGAGTACGCTTAAATTCCTCAATTAGAATTCTTAACCATTGTCACGCTGAATAAATCCTTTTCGGGATTGTTTACAAATGGAAGAGCTGAAAGCACTTGTAGTAATTGTTGTTCAGTTGTAAATACTTCATTTGAAAATAAATTTCATGAACAACTATGGTTTCAGAAGGACAGGCTTATGTGCAGTCTGAACTATGTCTATACCTCCTGCAAAAACAGGAATATTCCAGGTTCAGCATGACAAGGGTTAATATTCTTATTTAGCAGATTAAAAAACTTAATCTAAAGAACACTTGTTCTTAAAAATCTAAATAAGAATCTGAATAATCTAGATGAAAAGAACGCACCTCTGGTTGTAATGTAGTGGATACATTGTGGTGTTGTAAGATACAAGTTTTACTGATTGGACCACATTTTACATGTTGTCTGGAATCAATATGGATCAAAGGTAAAGAATTCATCAGTAAATGAGTTGTGAAAAGCTTCCTATTTTTAGCTTGGCTGTTTTCTGAGAAAACCGGAGGTATTGCTATAGCCTTGGTGTCGTCGTTGCTGTTGTCGTCGTAGTGCAAAAACTTTGACATTTTGTGATATCTCTGGTTCTACTAAAGGCATTCACTTGAAACTTGGCACACTTGTTCACTATCAAAAGATCAACCTTTACTATCAAGGGGGATAACTCTAGATGCATTTTGTCCACTATCCAGCACCCAACAGCCGATCGTAGGCACCTGTAGGCGGTACTCTTTTCAAACTTTTAGACCCTTCAAAATTCAAAGGTTTTGCAGACGAAAAATTTAAATTGGATTTGATTTGAAAAGTGAACCATTCAAATGGCAGAAAGTATTGTCGAAAAAGAAAAAAAAAAACTTCTTCCAACAATGTTTTCTCAATTATGAAATCACAGGGAGGCAAAACCAGGGGTTAAACAGGAAAGGGTACGACTGATGGTAATTAGTAAGGCCCATCAAAATATTGTTACTTCTTCAGGTTGATCTACAGGGAGAATTAGAGACTACACAATCCATGCAGTTTTACCCTGAGACAGATCCACAGATGTCCTTAGACACACCTGTTAGCTCTTTACCATGTAAGAATTGAACTTTACTTTGAAACATCTTTGTGTTTTTGTTGTATATGGCTGTATTTAGAAAAAAAAACACAGGTCACCAAAAACTATTTCAGAAGTTATATAATTCAGTCAACTAGGTCACTAACACCAATCCCTAAGCCTGTGACCTGCAAGTTTCTTGAGGCAAGAAAATTTTTACATGACTCTACCTATTACTTATTTACATTATTTGGTCACATTTGACATGAACGTTTTATTGATTGAATGGTGTTTAACACCCTTTTTAACAGTCTTTCAGTCATATTGCGATGGCTGGAGCGCCTAACAATCGATTCCTGGTAATTCTCACACCGGTACTACCACTACATCCTTTCCTAGCCTCCAGCTGCTATCCAAGAAAGGTTTACGATTTTCCACCCATTGGTGAGAGACAAATGTCAGAAAGGATATTTGATATAGACATGCAGGGCTCTCTCATTTGTTAATGATATGGTCAAGGTCATCTGAGAGTTATCGTTTAGATCATTAATTGAAGGATTCTATTTATCTTTTCAGCAACATCGTATGGCCAGCCACTTCTTCCACCAAAAGCCTTTGTTGTTGAGTCGGACCATAATCAGTACAAATGTCAATATGAGGGATGTAATAAGGGGTTTCGTAAGGAACATTTACTAGAGTATCACATGAAGTATTATCACATTGATGGAGCTGCAGCCCCTCCTCCTCCACAACCCTCAAGGAAAAGGAGGAAAACTGCAGGTAAGTTATTGTGTCATAAAATCTGACAAAAGTTCAGAAAGCAAGCTTTGAAATGAATGAGCACTTTTTGTGTTGCAAATAACCAAACAGACATTTGAGTATACATCTTTTTTTCCTACTAATGCTATTTAGGTACTATCTATAGGGTATGCCGTAGAACTCTCTTCATATTTTAAAACAGGTGTTTTTTTTAATATTGCATATCATAACTTAACCATTCAAGACAAATTAGATTCATTAACAAGGATAGCACTGTTTAGACCAAGAAAATGTTCAAGCCTACAGGTTCTTGGTCAATGTTAGCATATCGGATGCATTTTAGGGCCTAAATCTTGTAGTTGTAATACCTAGAAATTGACCCTACCACAATCACACAGGAAGTAGGAAGCATAGATCTCTGTGTATTTCAGCCACTTGTTGTATTTGATTTATAAACAGAGACAGATTTTGATAGGTTGTGAGCACCACATGCTATTTTTAGGTCTTCTGAGCACGAAATGCTCACGGTGAGCTATTGTTATCACCCAATGTCACAGTACGTCTGTCAGCAATTTCTTTAAACATCTCCTCCTGACCCAGTTGGCCAATCTTTATGAAACTTGGCAGGAATGTTCCTTCGGTGAAGCTCTTTGAAATTGTTCAAATAACTGAAATTAACCTTTAACTCTGCTGAAGTTAAAAAGGTGAAAAAAATGAAATCTAAAATCATCTTCTACTTTTGAACCAGAAGACTGATAGCTTTGATATTTTGTATGTAGCACCTCCTGCGGGACATCTATCACGTTTTTTCAAATGATGCCCCTACGCTCATATTAGGGCTATGCCCCACGGAATCCTTTTTTACATAGATTCAAAGAAAGAAAACTTAAAAAAGCTTTTTCTCTTAAACCAGAAAGCCTGAAGAATCTATATTTTGTATGCAGAATCTCCCAGTGCACCTGTACAAAGATTGTTCCTGTAATAAGTCTTGGGTCATTTTTTGGTTCTGTCAATCCGCACACTTTTTAAACTAACAAACAAAGAAGGAAAACTTTAAAAAATGTCTTCTTTGTAATGAGAAAGCCCAGCTCGTTGATGTTAAGTATGAAGGATCTTATAGTGAACATGATTGTTCATGGTAGAACTCTTGGCTCATATTTGATTGTTTGTGTTATAACTCTTGGCTCATTTTTGATTGTTTGTGTTATAACTCTTGGCTCATATTTGGGCTCCTTCCAGGTGTACCCGATTTTTAGAATAAAAACAAAGTTGCAAATCTTAAAAATCCCCACTTCTCGGACACCCTATTTTACATTGAAAAGAAAGATCAAGTTCTTTAAAAATCTTCTGTCCCAAAACCAAAAACTGTAGGACATTGATATTTGTAATGTAGAATCTCCAAGTGAAATTTTACAAAATTTGATCATTTGATGCCCCTTTGGTCATATTCAAATTACACCTGTGGATCTTTCAGATTTACATAGAATTTTAGAGGAAGATCACACCTTAACTCATATAGAAACAAAGAAAAAAATGTTATTCAGAATTGTCTTATGACAAGTAACCAAGTTTTGTTAACCCATTCCCACTCAGAGACGCTTTTGGACACCCCTCAAGAGAAACATTTGGAAAAACATTGTATAAAATGAAGAAATTGCTTGTAATAAGCAATTTCTTTATTTTACACAATATTTCCTTTCTAGATTTAAAAGATGAAAAATTTTCATCAACTCTAAACTTTCGTCTGCAGCTTCTTTCAATTTTGATCAGTCTTAAATTTTGTTGTGTGGGAAAGGGTTAAAGGTTTCATTTGACTTAAGGGTTTACCAACTCAAATGCCCCATGTTTAATATTCCTTATTGGCTATACCTTACGGCCCTCTTGTTAGACCTTGCCATTGATTAGATTTTAGCTCACCTGACCGAAGGTCATGGTGATCTTTTGCAATCTTATTTCACATGGATTCTAGGTCTGTCGTGAGTTGTGTGTTAGCTCTTTAGCTCACCTTTTTTTACTATTTTATTTGATATTTGCATGTCAAACTTCAGTCAATAAAAAACCCTCTTCATGTCATTTATAGCTATATAATCCCTTCCTTAATACAGAGGTATATCAGTAAGGAATAAAAAACTGGAGGAAGACAAAAAATGGCGTTTTACCAGTTTCCAGACAGCAAGAATTTAGGCTTGGATCAAATTGAAATAAGTTGCTGATGACAATTTAAAGTAGATAAGATTTTAAGAAATTCTTGCATTTTATTGTAGAATTATGGTGAAAAAAGAAGAAATTACTAGTGTTTTATACTTTAGGGGTTTATGGGAATGGGTAAATAATGATGACGAGTTGGCAAACTGGTCTTATCTATAAATAAACAGGTTCAACAGATTCAGAAACAGCATCATCATCTGGGAAGAAATCTGTCCAAAAACAACGAAGGCATTTATCATTAGAGAGTGGACTCCAGAAGGAAATACAGGTGGAAATTAAAGATGAAGTTGTCTCCCCTGTATCAACTTATGCTCCAGGTAAAGTTTTTTTTCTTGTCAAATGGGTGTTTGGTTTTATTTATGCCTTAACTCATTATCACGTGACATGATTTTAGACGAGTCAAACTTAATATATTACTGAACAACAAAATTTTAGACTAGTCCAATTTGCAAGAAGTTGTAGATGGCATTTCAATTTGTGCTAAAAATGGAGAATATTTGCCATAACAAGTAGAAAACATTGGAAGAAAAAGGGAAATTGCTTGTTACTGTAATTGCCTATTTTTTCAAGGCGTCAATAAGCTTTATTGTGTTGTTATGAGTTAAAGATACTTCAGAAAAAAAATCGAGTTGGAGAAATTTTAAAAAATCTTAACCCTTTAAAGGTGAAAAACTTTGTGGACTTGAAGGAATTCTTCATTGTACACAATTTGCCTGTAGAATAAAAAACAAACACAAACAATTAAAGTACTGTGGGTTACCAAAAATTTAACCTGTCGTCCAGCACAGAGGTGTTCTTGGCATTTTATTTTCAATTGACAATTATCTCATTTTGCACCTTTTAACCTATTCCCACACAACGAAATTTTTGATTGGTCCAATTTGGAAGAAGCTGCAGATGGCAATTTCAAGTTGATGAAATTTTAACTTATTTCATCTTTTTGGATAGAAAACATTGTGGATAATGAAGATATTGCTAGATACAGACGTTTTCTTTCTAGTTTCATCAGTATTGTCAATTTCTAAGCATTTATTGAATTCAAAATAGTCAGATAATTAATAATTTATTCAACATAGTATATATACATAACTGGTTATTTGATTTCAATATAGTAGATTTCTTTCATTCACTTTTTCATACTGGCTCCACTTATGTCTCCAATTGGCACCAAGTGGCCCCAAATTTTTGCCATTGGCGTTTCATCGGCGCAAGAATGAAATTTCCCAGGGGGAGCCCTGTTGTTGGAATACTTTAATTCTTTTTAACAAACAATCTTATCTTATTTGGTTTTTAAAGAATGAAATTGAGGTTATCAACATGTTCTTCTATGTTTACAATGCTTTTAAAGTATTTTCAAGTGCTATTGGCTTAAAAAACATTTTTACTGCCCTGCATTGGTAATAATTAAATTTCTTTTAGCTCACTTGGGCACAGAGTGCTTTGGGGAGCTATTGCGATCAGTGGTTGTCCATCTTCTGTTTGTCTGTCTTTGAAAAAATCTTTAAAATCTTGTGCTAAACTAACCATCAGAATTCAACGAAATTTTACAGAAATCATTCCTAGTGAAGGCCTTCCAAAATACTTCATGGAATTATAATCTGTTGATAACTCTTGTTGCCAGAAGGATTCTTAAGAAATCCTTTAAAAATCTAAACAGTAAGGTCTAGAGCTTTCAAATTTTGTATGTAGCATCGCCCTGTGGCCCTCTACCAAAATCCAGAGCCGTCATTACTATTGTTTACCATTATCTGTCTGTTTAAAAACTATAAAAAAAGACCTTTACTGTTTGTGCATTTCAACATAATCCTGCTTTTTATTATCCCAAAGAAAAGAGTGGATGAAAACAATGTGGAAAATTGTTACAAGCAATTTTATTTATTTTCCACATTGCTTGTTACCCCAAGAGATAGAAATTCTTAAATTTTCATCAACTTAAATTGTTGTCTTCAACTTCTTTTAGTGTGTACATGACTGTGGATCAGTGACTGGTTAACTGCTAGACAATGTGACATGATGGTATATCTCAGATTTATATGTGTTAGAGACAAGATTTAGGATACATGGTTGTTTCTGTTTGTTTGAATGGGGTGTTACACCGCTTTCAACAATCTTTCAGTTATATCGCTGCGGCTGGAGCACCTAACAATGGATTCCTGGTATTTCTCACACCAGTACCGCCATCACATCCTTTCCTAGCCTCCAGCTGCTATCCCACATAGGT
Source organism: Fragum fragum (assembly GCA_946902895.1). NCBI lineage: Eukaryota > Metazoa > Mollusca > Bivalvia > Cardiida > Cardiidae > Fragum > Fragum fragum. The sequence goes on from OX336373.1 coordinate 7,105,956, forward strand.
CTACGATTATCGACCCATTGGTGGGAGACAAATAGTCAGAAAGGATGAGTGCCGCCATCGGGGATAGGATACATGGTTGTGGTCATCATTTCCAGGTACTGAAAATTTGCTTTTATCAGAACATTAATGATGCTTAACCCATTCCCACACAATGATGCTTGTGGACGCCCCTCTAGAAAAACAATTGAGAAAACAATGTTAAAAATGAAGAAATTGCTTGTGACAAGCAATGTCTTCATTTTACACAATGTTTTCTACCCAGAAAGTTGGAAAAATAAAAAAAAAATCCATAAACTTTAAATTGTTGTGTGCAACTCTTTTCGATTTGGACCTGTCTAAAATGTTGTTGTGTGGGAATGGGTTAAACCTATCTTGTTTTGATATCAGAAACAGGGGAAATTTCAACTCAAACTACTCCTGTGAAGGGTAGTGAACAGGATAGTACAGACGACACTTATCCTCCAATTAAGGATGAATTTGGATCAAAACACCAGAGGACACAAAGTCAGGACTCAAACTGGACAGAAGATTCAAGTGTGACTGATGTAGAGGGGGAAGACTCCTTAAAGCCGGATGAATTGGTGAACTGTATTTGTGATTATTATGAGGAGAATGGACTTATGATACAGGTCTGTTTAACCAATTCCCTAATGATAAAATTTTAAACCGGTCCGATTTCAAAGAAGCTGCTGACGACAATTTAAAGTTCAAGAAATCTTTAAATTCTTTGTCTATTGGGAGAGAAAACATTGTGGATAATGAAGAAATTGCTTGTGACAAGCAATTTCTTTTCTGCAATGTTTTCCAAAGCTTTTATATTGAGAGGCGTTTAAAAGCGTCTCTGTGGGGGAATGGGTTAATTACAGTTGTTCCAGGAAAACATTTGTACCAATGTTGATAAGTATCCCCTTGGATCTGGTAACTGGAGGACTTGAGCCATTACCAGACAACAAATTTTGGACAGGTCCAAATGGAAGAGCTTTAGGGTAGAAAAAGATATGCCATTTCTCTTTTTTCCGCAATATTTTCTACAGCTGTTTTCTCACAGTGCACCAAAATACAGATTGTGTGGTAATAGGTGAAGATATCTGGTACTATCCTAGGAAAGCAGTTTTCACTTTGGCACAATTTACGCTGATAGATACATGATGTATTGTTTCCCTAATCTGATGCAATTAATGTTTTGTTTGTGTAAGTTAGAAAAGTGAAACTAAAATTAAAGGGTAGTCAGACTTTCTGTGTTTCTGACATTCTTTTGACTGCCTGCACAAAGGAGTAGAAGAAAAATATGGGATATCTCTGAATAATTCCCATCTTCAAGTTGGGATAAGAACCTTGGGCTTGTTTTATCAAAGATCCTACAACAATACCATATCATAATTCATTGTTCAAAGTGATCTTATGAGCCTGATAAAATATCTGTCAGGTACCCCATTAAACCATTACCAGAGAGCAAAATTCTACACTGGTCCAAATTGAAAGGAGTTGCAGACGACAAACTAAAAGTCATGAAAATGAAGGTTTTTAAGCTTGGCTGTTTTCGGAGAAAACCGGAGGTATTGCTATAGCCTTGGTTTCGGTGTTGTAGTCATTATGCGAAAACTTTAACATTTTGTGATATCTCTGGTTTTGCTACAGGCATTCACTTGAAACTTGGCACACTTGATCACTATCAAAAGAGCAACCTGTACTACCAAGGGGGATAACTAGATGCATTTTGTCCACTGTCCAGCACCCAACAGCCTAGTGTAGGCACCTGTAGGGGGTGCTTTTTTTTCAACTTTTGAACATTTTGGAAAATTAGGAAATTGTTTGTTGCAGGCAATTTCTTCATTTTACAAAATGTTTACCTAATTGATTTTCTTGAGAGGTGTCATAAAGTGTCATTGTTTGGGAATAGGATAACCCAGATACCCGTTTCTGTCCACAATTCAAGGTTATCTTAACATGTCTTATTTTGTAAACACTTCTTATATGATATATCTATTTATGTAGATTGAATATCCTATATTTTACAGTGTGAAGTGTGTATGTGTTGGCAACATGCAGGGTGTTTTGGGATCACAGAAAGAACTCTACCTAAAACTTATGTTTGCTTTGTTTGTGAAAATCCTCCTGGTTAGTAATCTTTTAGACATTTTACTTTCCTGTTGTTATACTTATTCCAATATATATACAAACCTACAATACAAGACTTATTAGATGATTTGCCAAAGAGGTAGTTGTTTAGTAAAACATTCTCTGTATTCAGAAGATAAATTAGCTGTACTCCTTCAACTGCCTATATGCTTATCTTTAAACACTATTACCACTTAATAGCACAGTCTTAAGCACCAAAGAAACATAGCAATGGAAAACATTGTGAGAAAAGAAGAAATTGCTTGTCACAAGCAATTTCATCTTTCCTCGTTCTACCTCATATTGTCCTTATCTTTCAATTTAAAAATACTATGTTTTGTTGTCTACAATCTCTCTTAAATTGGACCAGTCCAAAACTCTTTCAAGTAGGAATGGGTTAGAAAATGCCATTCATAAAGAATTTTTATAGTCTTTTTATCCCCCGCCGTTTCGGCGAAGGGGATATAGTAATGGTCTCCATCCGTTATTCCGTCCTTCCGTCATTCAGTCCTTCCTTCACTAAACTTGTCCGGAGCATATCTCTGAAAGTATAATTGCTATCAACTTGAAACTTCATAGATGGATAGACCTCATTGAGGAGAAGTGCAGTGTACAAGAACCACAACTCTTGCTTGCATAATTTTGGAGTTATTGCCCTTTGTTGTTTTAAAGACTAAGATTTTGTCCGCGGCATTTCTCTAACAGTATAATAGCTATTAACTTGAAACTTCATAGGTGGATAGAACTCGTTGAGGAGAAGTGCAGTGCACAAGAACCACAACTCTTGCTTGCATAATTATGGAGTTATTGCCCTTTGTTGTTGTAAAGACTTAGATTTTGTCCTGAGCATATCTCTGAAAGTAAAATAGCTATTATTGAACTCATTGAGAAGAAATGCAGTGCACAAGAAGCCTAAATCTAACTGGCTTCAGTTTACTATCAAGCTTTTAAGGCGGGGGATGGCCATATAATGAAAGATGGTCTTGTGATGAATGCATTAGATTTCATTTGGAGGAAAAGAAAATGTTTGGAAAGTTTATTAGATATTGTGGAAGAGAAAAGTACTTGGTAATATACTTTTCAGCTCACCTAAGAACAAAGTACTTACAGTGATTTATTGTTAGGATCTGTGTCTGGCCATCACTCTTCTTATCATCTGCATGTCCAAAATTTCTTTAAAATATCTTCGACTTCTAAAGGACCAAGGCAATTATGGTTAAACCTTTTCTTTCGATTAACTTTTACTAAAATTGAAAAAAAAAATTAATTTCAACAAAACACTGGTTGCCATGGCAAGAGAAGGTTTAAAATTATTGCATATGGAAACATGTAACAAAATGTTTATAAATCTTATCATGATACACAGTAAGGTATAGAGGTTTATATTTGGATTGTAGCATAACCTGATGCACTCAACAAAAGTTTTCAAAAGAATGCCCCTTGGTTCAGTTGGGCTCTGCGCAGCCACATCCAGTTTTGGATAGATACAAGAAAAAAAGAAAGACTTAAGTTTTTTAGCTCCACTGGGCAAGGCAAGCAAACTATTGTCATGGCACTATGTCCTGTCCGTTAATGCTTAAACTTTATCTTAAAAAATCTGGTTAGATCTCAACCAAATTTCGAAGAATTGTTCTCTAGATGGACGTCTTTTAGATTCCTTCAAACTATAATGTTCCATGAAAAACTCAGATTGCCATGGCAACCAAAGTAGAAATTCTTTGAAAATTGTTTTCTCTCAAGTTGTTCATTCAGTTCCAATATTCTTTTGCAGAAAAGTTTCATGCCTCAATAAAACTTTGGATTTGTCCCCAAAAAGATGTATTTTATGGGTTGGGCTTTTATCAATGTATAGCATAAATGTGAAGTTGTCATTTTATAATTAATGAATGAATGGTTGAAGGGAGACAACACATAACTTAAGAAAATTATCTCCCTTGTCTCACATCCTAGAAGTTGTTAACCCATTACCACTCAATAACACCTTACATTGACCCTGTAAACCAATACTAAGGAAAACATTGAGGGCAAAGGAGAAATTGCTTTGTTTTCCAAAGCTCCTTTTCTTGAGGTGTTTAAAAGTGTCATTGTAAAAATAAATGATGAAGTAGATTCTTCTGAGCCCAGCTTTTATGGCCCTTGTACAGCTTCGTCATCCTCAAAAGTCGCAGATTCCCAGGAAATTTGTTCCTGTGAATTTTTGAATGACCTTAAATGATTGTTACATATAAGAGTGTAGAAGTCCAAAGACTTGCTGATCCTTGAATATTGGCAATACTGACTAGAAATGCTTCGTCATCCTCAAAAGTCGCAGATTCCCAGGAAATCTGTTCCTGTGAATTTTTGAACGACCTGAAATGATTGTTACATATAAGAGTGTAGAAGTCCAAAGACTTGCTTATCCTTGAATATTGGCAATACTGACTAGAAATGCTTCGTCATCCTCAAAAGTCGCAGATTCCTTGGAAATCTGTTCCTGTGAATTTTTGAACGACCTGAAATGAACGTTATATAAGTGTAGTCTATAAGACTTGCTAATCCTCGAATAATGGCAATACTTGATAGAAACCCAAAGATTTTTAAGAATATTGGATCTTCATGAGTAGGGTCCCATATTTCCAGAAATGGCCCACTTTTTTAATCCCAATGGGCCATTTGTCCCCATGGATTTGATTTCTGGGTAGATCCCTGCTCAAATGAGCAATTTTGGACTTTCATGGTTTTCTCGTTACAATGTTCGATTATGTGGTAAAAAGTCAAGCTTTTTAATGTGACTCTTTATTAGGTGTTCGAGAAAGTGCGAAGCATATTCATGAACAAGACTGGTTGAAGAATGGGGAAGTACCGCATTTTAACTATCTCCAATCTGCACCTGTGTCGGAAGAAAGGCGAAACATTATCAAAGCCACGAACAGTCTTGTTACAGATGTTCATCAACTGAATACTGTCTTGTATAGTTTGAAACTTCAGCTGCAGATACTTAAGTAAGTATGAATTATGGGATGGCTTTATGTATATATTTTGTTTCTGAAATTCAGCCCCATTCTCCTCTTAACCCTTTCCTGTTTTTCAAAATTTTAGACTTGTCCAAATTCAAAGGTTTTGCAGACGGAAATTCAAATTGGATTTAATTTAGAAAATAATCATTCATTAGGGTAGAAAATATTGTGGAAAAAGAAGAAATTGCTTGTTACAAGTAATTTCTTCATTTTTCACATTGTTTTCTACCTAGTAAATTGAAAAATAGAAAAAAAATATTAACTCTAAATTGTCATGTGCAACTTCTTTCAATTTGGGCCAGTCTAAAATTTTGCTGTCTGGTAATGGGTTAATATTGACAGACCCTTTTACCTTACTTTTTATTCATTTCATAAGTGAAATCCCTTATTGACCTGTTCTGTATCTATCTCTTTTACATTTTTTCATTACATAGAATAAATGGTTGTTTTATTTTAAATACCGTCTGATAAACATCACTTGGAATACTCAGATTTTAAAAGATGCCAAAATATTTGAGGCTGTTACAAATTTGGTTACAATACTCTTAAAAAAAAATACTGCAAAATTAAAAAAGTATATTCAAAACATTAGCATATCTTTTTGTTGAGTCAGTGAGACAAAGTTGTCACAATTTCACTTCTGTGTTAGTGTATGCATGCACCTGTCTGTCCATCTGGAGTTTTGTCTGGAGTATAACTTCTACATTTATGGATGGATTTGAAAATTACTTGGCACATTTGTTCTTCTAGATGATTGCTAGTGTCACAGTGAATTGATTTCTTCAATAAAGAGTTACATGCTCTTAGCTCTAAATGGTAGGAGAAAATCTTTATAGAATCTCCTCCAAAATAATAAGGTGTAAGGCTTTGATATTTTGTTTATATCATTAAGTCTTAACCATCATACTCAGGCGAGCAATATAGGACCACAATGGTCCTCTTATTTCCACAATGTATTCTATCCCATCAGACGAGCAGAAGCAATTTTTTTACAGTTATGAATTCCTTTTCATTTGGAAAAATCCATAATTGCTTGAGTGGCAAGTGGTTAAGGACTCTCATTTTCTATCCCATGTGCAAGACACTTGGTCATAATATTTGTCTTAATGATTTCTGGGCCAAGTGTGAAACTTGGTCATTTTAATCTTGAATGTATGTCTTGCGGTCAAATCTTAGTAAAAAAATTTTGTGCACTCTTTAAGCCAAATTTTTTGTCCAATGTTAATCACACTTGGTCAGAATGGATCATGTGTATTCAGAAAGAATGTTGCTAGGTCGGATCTTTAAAAAGAAAAACTCTGTGCACCACATTCTCTGTACAAATCATGTTGTCCCTGGACAACCTATTTTTTGTTTAAAAAAAAATGTTTGACAGTACATTGAGATTGTTATTAGTAACTTCTTCTTTTCAACAATGTTTCCACAATTTACATCCTTCAGTAGGTAAAAATGTAGAATTGTAAGATGTTTTATCCATCCATCTGGCCTTTCCTTTTAAAATTAGATGGTTAAAATCGGGGACAAATCAGCATTATTTGAATCAGGAACCATCACAGAAGCAAACAAAAATGGTCCCCCCAAAAAAACCAAATTTTGGGAGCCAAGCCGACCCTGTGTTATAATGGATTCATCACTGTAGCGGACAGCGCTATAAAGGAGTTGCAGTATATGTAGCATGTTATCTGTGTGTCTAGGCAACCGTCCAACTATTCTGTCTCCAGCAACTCTTTCATTTCCTGTTATCAATTTCAATTTAAATGTTTCAGAACGAAAGACGAACAAAAGTTGAAGATGTGGAGAATGGATTGGGACTTAATGGATCAATTTGATGAATCTGCAGATCACCTTAATGAAGATCAGGAACGTGAACAAGCTGATAAAGATCAAGATGATGTGGATGAAAACATATTAAGTAATAATAACCAAACAAATGTTAAACAGGAAAAAAATGGTATGGAAGATAATGGTATGAAGGTAGAAGAAGTAGGAGGAGTTGAATCTGAAATTGAATCCAATGGTGAAAGAAAAAATGGTGTAGATACAGGGGGTGAGATGGAAGATAGTGGAGGAAGAAAAAATAATGAAATAAATGAAAATTTACCCACATTAAGTGAACATAGACATGTAAATAACATTGAACAAAATGCTAATGCAAGTGAACAAGGGAGTTATGATAATGATGAGGTGATGACTGACGGTGAAAGGAAAGAAGAAATAAAGTCTGATGGTGACAGAGGACCACTAGCTGGTAATACCACTGGTGTTGGTGCTCATCGTCCAGACCATGTTGAGAATCCTGGGACATCGTATCTTGGGACTAATTCTCATGAACATTCCAAACAGGTATGTAAGATTTACTGTGGCTTTCAAAGGTTTTTATGGTCCTGAGATACAACTTAAAGAAATACATTGTAGCACACTATGCTCATGCTTTAGTATTCCTTGAATGTCCGTGGTCTGTTGTGTGGAATCAACAAATAAGATATTTACACTACAGACGCCAGACTCAATCTTCATGAAGCTTGATCAGAATTATTGATGGGTAATATGGATAAACCCTATTGATTATAGGAAGGTTTTATAAGAAAACACAGGAAAAGTGGCCTTAGTGACAGTTTTTTTGTTAAGACTCTAAAGGCCTTAGTTTTTACTCAATTATTATGAAACTTGTTATAATGTTTTGGCTCCAGTTCCATTTTTTTAACAAAAAGAAACTTTAATTTGCAGATGATTCTGCTGAGTGATTAAGGACCATCTGGTCCTCTTGTTTGAAATAGGCAAACTACTTAAAACGAGTCTTTTCTCCTCTTTCAAAATTTTAACTACGGCATAACGAATCATAAATCAATTCTTTGACAAATTTATCTTTTACAGATCTCCTTATGTTCCCAAAAAGCCATGATGAAGAGACACAATATTTATATGGAAAAATTATTAGAACTTACTTGCCTAATTCTGTATAAAGAACTTATTTGGAAACAAGTCTTGAACTGATTCAGATTATTTTTTTCTGCCGTAAACAGAAAACCAGTTTTGAGGTAGAAATGGAAGAGGCCAATCACTCTGACAGTACAGAAAGTGCCGTGGAAGACCCGTTAGAAATGTGTGAGAAGAATCTATTAAACCATATATTACGAGTACAAGATGAGATCAGTAGTAGAATGGACCAGATTGAGGAGCAAGTAGCCTGTGAGTAGTTGGGATTTGTCCTGTGTAAAACAATCAAGACAAGAGGGTGTAAAATAATCTGAATCTTTAATTCTCATCCAAACTGTATGATGTTGGGAAATTAGTATTGTATTCATGATACTATTAAACCCATTTCCACACAACATAATTATTCATTGGTCAAAATTGATAAAAGTTGCAGACAATATTTCAAAGTCAGTGGAATTCTACTTTATTTTGTCTTTAAGGGTTTGGAAAACATTGTGGAGAATGCAGATTTGCTCGTAACAAGCAATTTCTTTATTCTCCACAATGTTTTCCGAAGATTTTTTCGAGAGGGGCGTAAAAAGGGTGATTGTTTTGGAATAGGTTGAATGAATACTATTATTTTACCCTCTGCATCAGTATCAGATTGAAACTTGGTTATAGTTATTATATCTCTATTATCCGACTATTTGTCTCTCACCAATGGGTCGATAATCGTAGACCTATGTGAGATAGCAGCTGGAGGCTAGGAAGGGATGTAATGGTAGTACTGGTGTGAGAAATACCAGGATTCCATTGTTAGGTGCTCCAGCCGTCGCAATATGACTGAGATACTGTTAAAAGCGGTGTTAAACCCCATTCAATCAATCAATCATTATATCTCTATTATAACTACTGCTAGGTGGCACATATATGTCACATGTACCCATTAACAAAAACTTTAACCAAAACCTTTAACTTTTTCTATCTTGGTCCTTTTTAGCTCACCTGAGCACCAAGTGCTCAAGTGAGCTACTGGGATAACCTTTTGTCTGGCTTTTGTCAAGCTTGCATTGACTGGCGTCAGTCTTCCAGCAACAATTTCTTTAAACAACATCTCCCACCAAATTTGGTAGAAATGTTCCTTAAAAGGTCTTCTTTTACCCTTGTTATGCTGAGCCCAGAATATTCCTGTTTAAGCAGGAGGTCTAGACAAAGACATGTGTAGTCTGGTCTTTGTCTAGACCACCTGCTTGGATTTGTTTTTAAGATACATTTTTCAAAATAATAAGTTGGGTACATTTAATGCTTTCAGTGCATTCATCCCTTTGATTTTAGGCAGTTTTTAGGTCACCTGACCGAATGGTATTGGTGACCTATTGCAATCATCGTTTGTCCGGCGTCGTGCGTCGTCCGTCGTCCGTTAACTTTTAAACATTTTCATCTTCTTCTCAAGAACTACTGGGCAGATTTCAACCAAACTTGGTAGAAAGCATCATTGGGGAATGCCAATTCAAGTTTATAAAGGATTTTATTCAGCATTACAAGGGTTAAAAATAGCTTAAAGAATTGAAATCTGCTGAAAAAGTGAAATTTAAGATAGAATTATTACTCTCGGGTCTCCAGGGGGTGGGGTTTATAAAGAAATTAAGAAGGATTTTCAAACAATATCTCCTAAAAAACCATTGGTCCAATTTGTACCAAATTAAGCAGAAATGTATCATAGAGAGTCCTTTTTCACAAAAGCTTAGATTGTAGTAATCCAGTGGAAGATGGCAGCAAAGGTTTATTCATTAAAAAAAATTCTCAGCTTGACCCATTTGGTCTTAAGCCTCCCCCACTGGTTACCTCATAGGAGATATTGACCTAGTGTCAGATTTGAGTGTAACAAAGTTAAAACTTGTGCATTTTCAACAAATTACAAATTTTTAAAAAGGGCTTGTACATGGGGATACAAAACATAGTACAAATTACAGTACATACAGTACACCCTTGTACAAATGGTACATGGTACACAGTACATCGCACCACATACAGTACAACTCACCATACACATTACATACAGTACACTCAGTACATGTGGTACATGGTACACAGTACATACAGTACACCCTGTTCATCTGGTACATGTTACACAGTACATACAGTACACCCTGTACTTTGTACACAGTACACCCAGTACATGTGATACATGGTATACAGTACATACAGTACACCAAGTACATGTGGTACATGGTACACAGTACATACAGTAAACCCTGTACATGGTACACAGTACACCCAGTACATGTGGTACATGGTACACAGTACATACAGTACACCAAGTACATGTGGTAAATGGTACACAGTACATACAGTACACCCTGTACATGTGGTACATGTTACAGAGGACGTCACACAACATACAGTACATGCAGTACATATTTTAGAGGACATTACATGACATACTATATAGGTACAAGTTACACAGAACATTGGTACATAGTACATACAATACAACATGTACTTGTTGTACATGTTACACAGTACACCACACACATACAGTACATGTGGTACGTGGTACACAGTACATACAGTACATCCAGTACATGTTGTCCAATGTAACACTCAGTACAGTATCTTAGAGAGTCCTTTTTTCACAAAAGCTTAGATTGTACTAATCCAGTGGAAGAAGGTGTCAGATTTGAGTGTAACAAAGTTAAAACTTGTGCATTTTCAACAAATGAAAATTTTTTAAAAAGGACTTGTACATGGGGATACAAAACATAGCACAAAGTACAGTACAGTACATACAGTACACCCTGTTCATCTGGTACATGTTACACAGTACATACAGTACACCCTGTACTTAGTACACAGTACACCCAGTACATGTGATACATGGTATACAGTACATACAGTACATCAAGTACATGTGGTACATGGTACACAGTAAATACAGTACACCTTGTACATGGTACACAGTACACCCAGTACACAGTACACACACATACAGTACATGTGGTACATGGTACACAGTACATACAGTACACCCTGTGCATGTGGTACATGTTACAGAGGACGTCACACAACGTACATGCGGGACATATTTTAGAGGACATTCAATGACATACTATACATGTGCATGTTACACAGTACATTGGTACATAGTACATACAATACAACATGTACTTGTTGTACATGTTACACAGTTCACCACACACATACAGTACATGTTGTTCAATGTAACACTCAGTACAGTATAGGCCCAGTGTGCAAACAAACTAAACAGATAATATATTCAGGACACTTTGCAACACAGAAAAACTTCTCATGAAAGCCTATTTCACCCTAAGCTGAGACACCCAGTCTTGTTGACATCAGGCCACATTCTCTTGTTTAGCTGGCAGCTTCCACAGAAAATGACCACGTGCAGTAAGAAACATCTGCTTGTACTAGATATTCACAGTGATATATACATTACATAAAACATTGATATAAATCAGTCTCCACTGTCCAATTGTGACAATTAATAGAAAGTCTACTTATACAACATCTTGTTTGTTCAATGATATAAATTTGCTCAAAGGTATTGATCAGTATGTGAGACTTGGTAATCAAATGTAGCCAATCTATTCTCTCTATCATAAATTCCCATATAAAATGACAATAAATTATGTTCTACAAATCATGAAATATAAAAGAAGAAATACAGAAAGAATTATAAATTCCTGATATTGTAATCCAGTATGTTAAACACAGCTAAAGCTATCAGCTTTATGCAGAAATGTGTACCTGCTTATCCAAACAAACTCATTCTAATACCCGCTTACAATCATAGCGTCAGTTAATGTAGAAACCATTTGGATAATGAAGAAAAATTCCTCAATATTTTTTAAAGCTTTTTTCCTTGCGGGTGTCAAAAACTATGTGGTAATGGTTTAAGACTCTATTTTAAATTTTCCCAAATATTGTTTGAAGTCATTTGGACGTTTTCTTTTGGATTTGGATAGGATCTGTTGGAAATTATTAGTAAAGACGTCTTTCTCAATTTCACTGGACACTTTCTTGTTCACACAAACTAGTCTATAAATAGTATCAAGTTCTCTTGAAACCTGCATAGGATGTGTTTGGTCATAAGGATTTAGATCAGAAAATATGCTAGAAGAGGCCTAAAGATATTTCACTAAAAATAATCTTGTATTTGCCAAAAAGTCCTCAAGTAAGATTGAAAGATTCTATTAAAACTTACATGGGATTATTTAAGCTCACCTTAGCATGTGATAAATCATTGTCTGGACTCAGTCCATCTTCTGTTTCTTATTTCAGTTTGGACCAGTTGAAAATTTGTCATGTAATAATGATTTGTCTCTCACCAATGGGTTGATAATCGTAAATCCAAGTGAGATAGCAGTTGGACGCTAGGAACGGATGTAATGGTAGTACTGGCCTTTGTTAGGTGCTCCAGCTGACGCGATATGACTGAAATACTGTTAAAAGTGTTGTTAAAACCCCATGCAATTAATCAATCAATCATGTGATAATGGTTTGTATTTTGTTACAGAACTGATATTAGGTGAAAAAAGGTGAAACAGCAAAATTCTCAAATTTGAATTTCTAGCTCGACATCTAAGAATGGTTGATATAGCTACAAATATTTCCTTTCTATTTAAGTACTAGAAGCAGTTGAAGCAGCCCAATACAATAAAGAACCTCCGCCAAGTCAGAACATCTTGTCTGATATGCCACAACTAAAGCGGTGTATGAAGTTGATGCATGGTGATCTCAATAAGGTGAAAAAAATGGCCGTCTTTCATTGACCGATAAGCTGGACATCTTGTTACACCATGGTCAAACCTACTTTAGAATGCATCTATGAATATGATAAAGTGAAATAGACAGCAGTGATTCATTGGTATAGAGTGGTGGGACAATTTTTGAATATGACTTGGGATTATTTAATAGAATAAAGTTAGGTTGTACATTTTCTGATTGCAAGATGTTGTTGGTTTTGACTCCTTGTATTTTGGAGTCCAAATATTCACAAGGTTTGATATCCAGGAAGCATACAGGGTTTTTTTTACCGTCGTCTGTCTGTCTTGTTCTCTGGCCACAAAATAAGCAATGATTTATGTTTGTTATGAGGGTTTCTGTCCATGATCTGCATCTAGTGAGGGCCATAAATCTAAGGTCGATATCTGAACCCTTTACCTCTAAATTCCTATCAATAATTTCAACATCAATTTGGTTCTTGCCTTTTTCACCCACTCCCACTCAATTACGCTTTTAGATGCCCTCAAGAAAAAAAAGCTTTGGAATATATTTTGGAAAATGAAGAAGCTTGTTTCAAGCAATTTCTTTATTATACACAAGGTTTTCTACCACAGTGGGAGAAAAAGTCTAAAATTTCATAAGCTTTAAATTTTTGCTTTCAACTTCATTCATTTTGGACCAGTCTAAAATTTTATGCTTGTATTTGGCATGTTAAAAGCTCTCATTTAAATGAATCTGCTTATAGCATAGTCATGGTCATCTGACAAATTAAAGTTCTCCTTACAATGTCAAACTTCTGAAAATTTATTGCTGTTCATGGATGTTAATGCTTCATAAATACATCTTGTTTGTGTTAGAGCTTAAGAATTGTTCAAGTTGCATATGATTTTTAGAAACACAATAAGTAGAGTAGGTGATGACTTGTTTTGAATGTTAGGGACATTCTGGTGTGAGAAATAATTGGCAACTTTGGTTAGGTTATCAACTATCCCAATATAACTGAAATGTTTTGGAAAGGAATAAAAAGCTTTCCTTATTTCCTTTTCTTTCTTAAACAAATTTAACCAATTTAGTTACATGCTATATATTATATATAATCTCTTTTAATTAGGACCATTTTAGTCAGAAAAAAGCTCAAATGTATGTACATATCTGCCATTGAGTACATAATCTTAGTACAGATAATCAAAACTAAATTTTAGAAAGGGTCAAGAGCACTATGGAGAAACAAGTGTAAAATTTACTCTGAACTATATAGAATATACTTGTACAATTTACTAAGTATGATGGTTGAATTTGAAAAGAAAATTAGATAAAGAAAATTGGCTGGGTTTTTGTTTATTATTTGAAAAATAAGTTGTTTGGTTAAAATCCTGCAAATCATTTTAGGCATTTTATGTCAAGTCAAGGTCAAATACCTGTCTTGACAGATGTTGTTTATGCCAATAACCAAGACTCAGTGTGTAACACAGCCTACTCACATTTCTTGGAGTGGAATTTTGAACCCTGACTCGGATGCCCATCTTTTGATCAATGTTATTGAGACATGCATCCCTTGTCTCTCACCAATTTATGAAAGATCTTAGTAGACCAAGAGTCTAAATGTCTTGAGGGTACCACTTTTATTTGTCAATTCTGAAAATACAAAATCTTTTTAATAATTTGTTTTTGTGAAAAAAGTTGTGCTTTAAGAAAAGCACTCACTTTATATTGCAAAACCAAATATCGTCATTCAGTGCAATTAAGTGTGAAGGTCTTACTCTGAAACTTTATACATTTATTAAGGGTTTTAATTCATCCATTTGGCAAAGATTCATTGTTCTTACATTCAAAAATAATATGAAGATATTTTGTGTATGCAAGGAATCATAAAATGATGGTCAATAATTAGTGCGAACTTGTGATTACTATAGAATCTCCCACATGCCCTCTTCTCAGGAGCTTGGTTCACAAAAATTACATAATTAATCTTTTCCTGTTCAATCCCTGTTATTTTCATTTTTATGCTATCCGAAGGAAGGGAGAGCATATAGCTGCTTCGTCTGTCTGTCCATTTGTCTGGAACGATTTCTCTATAATCCTTGTACCAAATCAAATGTGAACTCCTCCCTATGATATAATGCAGATGTACTTTTCCTGGTTTTTGGATTTGAGGCCTCATCACGGAAAAAAGGGGGTTAGGGTAAAATATAGTTTTTCTCAAATTTGTCCTAGTCTAAAGGTCAGAATTTAATGAAATTTCATATTTGAGTAGCAAATCAGATGCCTTGACCATAAACTATTTGAAATTTGTAGAAAGAAAATGCGTCATGGAAAAAGGGGACTTTATGTTTTTTAGCTTTATGTTAGATCTCCATTTGTCCACAACAAACTTACATTGGCCATAACTTTTTATTAATAAGAGAAATAGCCTTCATATTTCACATGTGCATTGTTTATGACAAAACCTTTCTGTTGGTACCAAGCTCAAGGTCATCTGTAAAGTTCACGGTCGTTTCTCATAGTCAAAATTTTGAAAATATAAACTCTAACATTGTCCATAAGTTTTATAATGGTAAGTGATATAGCCATCATATTTCACAGGCGCATTGCTTACGTTATGACCTTTCTGTTGGTATTTAGTTACAAGTCATCTGTCAAGGTCAAGTTCATTTCTCATGGTCAGAATTTCGAAAATCTTAACTCTAAAATTTTCAATAAGTCTTCAATGGTAAGTGATATAGCCTTCATATTTCACATGTGCATTGCTTATAACATGACCTTTCTGTTGGTATTAAGTTCAAGGTCATCTTTGAAGGTCAAGGTCATTTCTCAAGGTCAAAATTTCGAAAATTTAACTTTTAACATTGTCCATAATTTAAAATGGTAAGTGATACAGCCTTCATATTTCAAATGTTTATTGCTTGTGACAAGACGTTTCAGCAAATACCAAAATCAAGGTCAAATTGTCAAGGTCATTAATTTTCAAATATTCCTCCTTAACCAATTGCCAAAATTTCTTATTACTTTACATAAATGTTGTTTATTACATGACGGCTAAAAAAGTACAAGCATCATAGCTATTAAAAGAGCTTTAATGAATAATTATTACATGAATTAGTAGTGTGGCAGTAATGGGCCATGCAGTAGCAGATAATCCCAGAGAGATACCAAAAAAGGATTTTTGTTTAGGAACTAGGCTAGGCCTCCCCTTTAGTTTCCATCCACCCAACCCTCCATGGATGTTACTCTCCTCACATGGAGGTGGCCAAGAGTTAGCTATCAAATCACTGGCTTGGTAGTTCCTTTAACCCTTTCCCGTTTTTCAAAATTTTAGACCAGTCCAATTTGAACAAAGTTACAGACAACTTTCAAAAGTGGATGCAATTTGAAAAATAACGAACCTACAGGTTAGAAAATATTGTGGGAAAAGAAGAAATTGCTTGTGACAAGCAATTTCTTCTTTTACCACAATGTTTTCTCGAGTATAAATTCACAGGGACGTGAAAACAATGGATTGTACAGGAAAGGGCTAAATTTCCAGCTCACAGGATCCTATCCCTGTGTAAATCATTTCCAAAGTGACCAGTTTTAGGGATTCAATCACTGAGCACAAACCCCTTGGCCCAGTGTTAGAGTTCAAATCACAGAGCCATCCTGTAACATGGATTGGCCACTAGCCCATTCCTTCTCCCGCCAAAATTAGATATGATATTTGAAAATTTAGCAATTTATGAAATATTCCTAATAAAATTGATATCCCTCCGGAATTTTCTGCCACACGAACCATGTTCGCCCCAAAATTCTTGCAATTATTTACCAAGCATTTGTTCTAGATAAAGTTTGATAGATAGCAAAAACAAATCACAACCAACATCAGACAGACGTACACCATCCCTATAATATAACCCAGGTGTCTCTCTACCAATATCTTCATGGGGCATTACTGTACCACCCAAGAATGCAGTTAGTCTTCTTAAGAACCTGTTAAGTAATTTTCTCTTCTTTTTAATTTGGAAATAGGATAATTGACTGACCATGTTAGCTGTGGCAAAATTGATGATACCAAGATGATTGTTTTGGGAAAAAGACTTGAAATTGCCAAAACATCCCTACGAAAGATTTGTCTTAGTACGTTACATTTAATCTCACAAAGATCGTTCGACCCAAGATGTATGACGATCGCCCGTGGTGCTGGATTGTGAAGTGATAAGATACTGCTACTTCAGGCATCAAAATGTCCCAATGCATTCACCTTATACCTTTCCAGTGTATTTTTGACACACTGTCCAAACATAGCGATCTGTCTTGTTACAGCCCGCTGTTGTGCCCAATATACATATGAATCTCCTAAAAACCATACATCTGAAATAGACTTAGAGAATGGCATAAGCATATGCCATGCAAATGTTTAATGTTGAGTGTCAGTTGAATTCCTTCAATAGAAATTGACAAGTCTCAAAATAGCAATACAATGCCAATATTTAAATTTGTCGACATGCTTAACGTATATAATTTTTAAATGAATCCGATGCCCAGCGACCCATTCTCTTTATAGTATCATGTGAAATGCCCTGATGTGCAAGCCATGTTGCTGCTCCGATCCTAAAGGGGTGGGATTTGAAAAAAAGCTTTGTTTAAGTTCAATTTGATAACAATTTTGTTTAATACCGCGCCAAATTGATAGCGTGTTAATGATGCACCATTCTGGTGGAAAAAAAGGAGATTGAGTGCCGCATTTGATGAGCGAATGTGTAAGTATGTTGACATAGCATTAACTGGACAAACTTCACTATCCAAGACAGCAATATCTATAATTTGAGGTGATCCACATTGGTTGTTTTTAGAATGCCTTAAATAAACCTTGAACCCCTTCACTTGCTTCAACCCTTGAAAGTTTCAATGGATCTGTATCAGAGGAATAAACTATTTCTCCTACTCCAAACAATCCAAAAAATGCAAGTGTATAAGTCTAGTTTCATATGTTGATTTACATACACTTGTTAACTGCGCACAAATCCTTTTAGCTCACCTGAGCACGAAGTGCTCAAGTGAGCTTTTGTGATCACCTTTCGTCCGGCGTCCGTGCGTCGTCCGTCGCCCAAAGCACTGGGCCAATTTGAACCAAATTTGGCAGAAATGTTCCTTAGGTGGCCCTCTTCAAAAATAGCTAAAAAAATGAAATTCGTTAAAAACTCTGGTTGCCATGACAACAAAAGTGAAATTTTAAAATAATCTTTAAAAATCTTCTCCTCCTGACCCAGAAGGCGTAGAGCCTTGATATTTAGCATGAAGCATCAGTATATTGACCTTTTTCAAAATAGCTAAAATCATGATCCTCGGTACCCCAGGGGCGGAGCCCCAGGGGGGGTTATATAGAAATAAAGAACGATTTTTTGAATGACATCTCCCCCCAAAGCACTGGGCCAATTTGAACCAAATTTTGCAGAAATGTTCCTTTTGTGGTCCCCTTTCAAAAATAGCTAAAAGAATTTAAATCCGTTAAAAACTCTGGTTGCCATGGCAACAAAAGTGAAATTTTAAAATAATCTTTAAAATTCTCCTCCTGACGCAGAAGTCGTAGGGCCTTGATATTTGCATAAAGTATCAGTATATTGACCTCTTTCAGAAAAGCTAAGATCATGAACCTCTGGTCCCCAGGGCGGAGCCCCAGGGGATGGGGTTAATAAAGAAATAAAGAACGATTTTTTAAATAACATCTCCTCCAAAACCACTTGGCCGATTTGAACCATCTTTAGAAGAAATGTTCCTTAGGTGGTCCCCCTTAAAAATGGCTAAAAGAATTGAAATCGGTTAAAAATTCTGGTTGCCATGGCAACAAAAGTGAAATTTCAAAATAATCTTTAAGAATCTTCTCCTCCTGACCTAGAAGGCGTAAAGCCTTAATATTTTGCATGAAGTATCAGTATATTGATCTCTTACAAAATAGCTTAAATCATGATCCTCGGGTCTCCAGGGGCGGAGCTGGGGGGGGGGGTATAAGCATGAAGCATCAGTTCACAGACTTCTTTCTTATTTCTGAAATTATAACCCATGGATCCAGAGGGAGGAAAAAGTTTTTTCTTTATTTCAAATCAGCACTAATGCCTTGGAATTTTTAATTTAAACTTTTGAATCCCCAGGTTCATAGTCTTTATATGTAAGTGTGGCCCACTTGTTTCATTATCCTAACCTTAACATGAAATTAGACTGTTGAAAGAAAAAGAGCCTTTATCTCAGGTGAACGTCCCAGGGCCAACGGCCCTCTTGTTTAGCATGTCATATGTTATTGGCTACCTAGAATCTTGTAGTGACCGTGATCGTCGGTAGCCCTCCAGCATTTTTATCCCCCGCCGTTTCGGCGAAGGGGATATAGTAATGGTCTCCGTCCGTCATTCCCTCATTCCGTCCTTCCGTCACTAAACTTGTCCGGAGCATATCTCTGAAAGTATGATTGCTATCAACTTGAAACTTCACAGGTCAATAGATCTCATTGAGAAGAAGTGCAGTGCATAAGAACCACAACTCTTGCTTGCACAATTTTGGAGTTATTGCCCTTGTTGTTTTAAAGACTAAGATTTTGTCCGGAGCATATCTCTGAAAGTATAAAAGCTATTGACTTGAAACTTCATTGGTGGATAGATGTCATTGAGGAGAAGTGCAGTGCACAAGAACCACAACTCTTGCTTGCACAATTTTGGAGTTATTGCCCTTTGTTGTTTTAAAGACTAAGATTTTGTCCGGAGCATTTCTCTGAAAGTATTATAGCTATTAACTTGAAACTTTATAGGTGGATAGAAATCGTTGTCGAGAATTGCAGTGCACAAGAACCACATCTCTTGCTTGCATAATTTGAGAGTTATTGCCCTTTGTTCTTTTAAAGACTTAGATTTGTCCTGAGCATATCTCTGAAAGTATAATAGCTATTATCGAACTCATTGACAAGAAATGCAGTGCCTAAAACTAACTGGCTTCAATTTACTTTCAAGCTTTTTAGGCGGGGGGTGGCCATGTCCAACATGGCTCTTGTTGAAACAGTAAACTCTGCAGAATAATCCCTCAAATTATTGATTCGATGTTGATATCGAATTGCAGAAATATATGTTGAAGCTGTTCCATATGCATATCCTTGTTGGAACAAACAAGCTATAAAAATCTTCCAATGAGAAAAAGGTGCAGGCAATTCCGACTGAAATTCATACTGTAATCTGAAGTGTTGAAAAGTTCTCAGAAGCTGTCTGGCTCCAAGTTGAAGATTTTCCAAAGATGGTTGGGTATTGGTTTTGGCAGCAGCTCTACTTCTGGGGCCAGTTGGCGGAAACGGGACAACTGTAAACGAGAAAGACAGTCTGCTATAGAATTACTAACCCCTTCGATATGCTCAGCCCGCAATACAAGGTTGTACTGTAAACATCTAAGAGTTAATGCTCGGACCAAGACAATAATTCGAAGCGATTTTGGGGTTTTTCGATTAATAATTTCAACTACTGCCCTATAATCGAATAAAATCTTTTTATTTCGAATTTGATCCCCTAAATGTAGATTGAAACTAAAATTGGAAAATACTCTAGCAAAGTAATGTCATCAAGAAGGCCTTGCTCTATCCAAGAGTTTGGCAATTGGGCGTATGTCCATTGGTTTTGAAAATAAACCACAAAACCGTTTCTTTTCGACGCCGAACTAGCAGTAAGCAAGCATACGTCAGCATTATAGCACCAGGCCTTGTCATTGAATATTGAGATACCATTAAAAGTGCTAAAGAATTTCGGCCGAATCAAAAGGTCATCTCTTATCCACTTATTAACTGTGACATGATGATGTGGGTTCTTAATACCGCATTAATCAGTCGTCTGCTAAATGGTCGGCCAGCAACTATAGCCCGGCACATGAAATTGAGGGAACCAACAATGACTGCATTTGCTTGAGAGTTATCTTACGCTTATGCTTCAAAATGTCCTGAATTAATTTGACCAATAACTGATCTTTTTCTTTCGGAATACGAATCTGCATCAAAATCATATCGATTTCCAACCCAAGGAACACCAACACAGTCGATGGCCCTTCAGTTTTGTCGTCTGCAATTGGAACCCCCAAATCCATACAAGACTTAAAAATGCTTGTAACATTAAAGCGCATTGTTATGTTTCTTTTTCGCCCCCAAACATTTTTTAAAGTCACTTTTAGCTACCGGTAGAAGTCGAAATGCAGACTTTATATCGGCTTTGGCCAACAAAACTCCCTGACCCAATTTTTGTACCATTTTGACTGCAGCATCAAATTTCATGTATCGCACAGAGCAAATATTGGGATCGATATAGCTATTGACAGAATCCCCCCTCGGAGAAGACAGACGGTGTATCAGTCGAAATTCACCGGGTTCTCTTTCGGAACCAGACCAAGAGGCGACACCCGAAAAGTATCAAAAGGGCCTTTGACTCTACCAGCCTCAATCTCCTTATTTATTTTTTGTACAACTATGTGACTATTATCTAAAGCTGATTTTATAATTGTGAAAGGGACCCTTATAGTGCAAAGAAAAACAAAATTTAAATCTATTATACAAATTGTTTGCTGCTAATATGTCTGGGTTTTTGTTTAAATAAGGAATCATAGCTTCCAGTTTTACTGGTGTTTTAGCCAAATTAAATAAACATTCGGTTTTGCCTTTGTGGCTGTCCGAAACAACCCTGTTGACTTCGAAAATTAGAGTCCAGAGAACGAGGACATTTCGTGGGGAAATGGGGACCTCTACAAGCAGTGCACACATGATCATATTTGCAAGGCCTGAAAAAACAGCCTTTTGGAGCATTATAGTCAAAGCATGGCCTGATTCGGGGTCTATTAGAATTAGAAGGGTTCAAAGTTTGTTTTGAAGGCTGGGTCAAAGCTGGTAAAGTCATCGACCTAAGCTGGTAAAGTCATCGACCTAAGCCAAAGGTCTGGGTTTAGTCTAGCCCAGGATTTTGGGTGCACTGCTTGCCTCCTCCTGAAGTCTTCATTATACTGCCTCCATGCCAAAGATCCCTTTCCCCTTAACTCTACCTCTCTTATGATTGACATGTATTGAAATAGAGACCCTGCCCTGTCAGGATATGTCTTGATGGAAATTGACGAAAAAATATGAAAAGCATCTGTCCATTCACGACTGTTTTGAACTAATCGTGTGGGCTTTGGTTTAACTAGCAATTGTCCAGAAAGTTCATCTAAATTTACAACTGATGACGAGGGTGCTACTTTATTTGTATTTTTGAGTAGAAGGGCCAAATTTATGTACTCTCCCGCCCATATTTTTCGGGCGTTTTCTTTTGAAACGTGCATGGTCAGATCGTCATCAGCGCAAACCAAGGCATTCCCTGGCAAAGCAAAATCGGAGATAGTGGGTGATGCATTCAATTACAACGAAAGAATCGAAGCATCTGCTTCCCTAAGCCCAAACAGTTGACGGAATGGATTACCCGCCATTTCGTCATCGGAGGCAAGCCGCACCCTTTCAAGCGGCTCCTCCCCTGGCACTTGTGGCCCTCCAACGGCTTCATCCTTCGGTTCCGCAGTGTACGGTCCTTAGTAAGACTTCTTTTTTCTGTACTTAGGCATACTAAATTACTTTTCTTGCGATTTATCAAAATTTGTAGAGACTGCTCAAATTAAAGCGCCATCTACAGGCTAGTGATTCTTACACTGCTTTTTATTTCACGAGTAACCGAGCAACGCCTTCTTTACTCTATGTAAAATCACTGTTTTGGTCCAAGATATAGCACTTGTCAGAACATTCGTTGAAATATAGCCTTTCTGGTGCTGTTTAGTCGTTCATAGAACTTCTCATTAGGCGTAGAAATCATATATGATGAATGATGAATTTTTGAAATAATGGACTCTAACCACAGGCACCGTCTTTTTTCCAACCATGAAAACCACATGTCGCCAATTTTCACATCCAATTTTTGTACATCATCTATAACACATAGACACGCAAAGATAGGTAGAGTGCACTTTAAAACAGCAGAACACATGCAGAATTACTACAAAATCAAACAAAATATTGCATATACCACTGTTTAAGACTCAAATCATCCCTGCCTTTCAAGAACTACATTTTCTCTAAGATCTACTTTTACAACGACCTCAGGAAGTAATTTCCAGTGAGGTCACTCCTTTAGGCAGTAATAAATCGGCCTATTTTAAATGAATAGCCCTTATCATTAAGTTCCCTAGGTAATGTTTATTTTAATTTCTGACTCAATAAACCTTGCCATGCTTAAAGGGGACTTAATGCCATGTAGCTGTACATTTTGTATGTATCCTACTCTGAAATAAATCAGTCTATTGTTTCTGTAAGACTACTGAAGTTAGAGTCTTCATTTTTTGTATGTAGACAGTAGATAACTTTGATGGTCAAGGTAAAATGTTTAACCCATTACCATATGATGATATTGAATTTTACGAGAATCAGGCCTGTGGGCCTAAACAGATTCCTTCAATGTAAGTCAAACTTCCAAATATCTTGTGATGGAAATTCTCAAACTATAGTTGCATCCAATAAGAAGTTTTTTGTCCAATAATGGCATACGTTCTTTTGACAAAGCCTTATTCAAGGAGCATATTCCGTCTACGACGGCTCTTGTTTCACAATCTATTTCAGAATAATCTATGGACAAACAGTAATTTACAACAAATAAGGTTAAAGTATCGATTAAGCTCACCTGTGCACGAAGTGCTCTGGGGGAGCCATTGTGATCGATCATCTTCTGGCGTCTGTCCGTCCGTCAGTCTGCCCGTCCGTTCTCAATTACAAAAGTCTTCTCCTAAACTCACCATGGAATTCAACCAAACTTCACAGAAAAGATCCTGAGGTCATGCACCTTCAAAATATTTCAAAGAATTAAAATCCATGAGGACTCTGGTTGCCATGGCAACAGGGTGAAAAAACTTAAAAAATCTTCTTCTTCCAAATCATAAGGCCTAGAGCTTTGATATTTTGTATAAATCATCTATTGACCCTCTACTAAAGAATTACCGTATTCTGAAAACCAGCCCTTTTCTGTTCGATCCCCGATTTTACATAGAAATAAAGAAGGAAACTCTAAAAATCTTCTTCTTCCAAATCATAAGGCCTAGAGCTTTGATATTTTGTATAAATCATCTATTGACCTCTACCAAAAAACTTCAAAGAATTACCGTATTCTGATAATTAGCCCTTTTATGTGCTATCCTTGATTTTACATATATATGAAGAAGGAAAACTCTAAAAATCTTCTTCTCCCAAACCATAAGGCCAAGAGCTTTGAAATTTGGTACAAATCATCATCTATTGACCCTCTACCAAAATACTTCAAAGAATTACCGTATTCTGATAATTAGCCCTTTTCTTTGCCATCCCTGATTTTACATAGAAATAATGAAGGAAAACTTCAAAAATCTTCTGCTGTGTACTTATGCTCAAGATCTTTGACATTTTGTTTTTCCAAAAATTAATGAATTGTCTCTCCTTTGCTTAATATTATGTTTTTCGTTTGCGATGTTATCCATAGTGCTGTTGATATAAACAAGTGTTTCACAATGACAAATCTTTGTGTTGAAATAGTACATATTTTCTTTGATGTGGGGATCAGATTTTCCTCTTGTAAGACCAGTAAAAATTATCTTCTTATGGGTACTGCCATTTTGTTGATATCAAGTTTAATCTTATCTGTCAAGGCCAATTTTCAAGGTCATTATTATGATAATAACTTATACAATATATATAATTCAATATTCCACTGACAAGTCCCTTTAGGCGTATATGCCCACTCTACGAAGCTCTTTTTCACAAGGTAGCACCCTCAGACCTCTTGGCGTTGACCTCATGAATGAAAGCGTCGCTTTCTCTTGTCTTTGTTGTTCCAGTGTCAACAGTCCCTTGTTCAATCCCTGGCTCCTCTCGGATGAGACTAAAACTATGCCCCTTTTAAATAATTCTTATTTATTACATTTATTGGGTTGGACATTAAACACAAAACAAAGGTTTATTAAAAGTTATGTGCCTAACTTGAAAAGAAGTTGGTGGATCCAAGCTGTATTGGTGTGAGAAATGACAGGTTAGGTACATTCACCATTCAACAGAAATACAGTTGAAAGTAGCCTTTACGTCCCATGGAATTACTTAATATATTTCTACATTTTTTAGCTCACCTACCCACGTAGTGGTCAAAACGAGTTAATGTGATCAGACTCTGTTCGGCGTCCATAGGCAATTTTTACCCTGTATGCACTCTAATATTTTGAAACTTTGTCAGAATGTGTGTCTACATGATATTTGGACCAGTTTGAAATTCAGTCACTTGGGTTAAAAAACAATGCCACTGGGTCAAATGTATACAAAATGTGCATTGGACAAATTTTTAGCTCACCAACCACTTTTGGTGAGCTATTATGGTCTACCTGTGTTCATCGTCAGTCATGTGTCAACATCTTGTGTGCACTCTAGAGGCCACAATTTTTTCTCAAATGTCTTGAAACTTGATCAGAATGTTTGTCTCCATGAAAACTGGGATTTGTTCAATATTGGGTCATATAGGGTCAAAAACTAGGTCAAAGATTAGAAACATCTTGTGTGCATTCTTCAGGTCACATTTTTGCCTCAAATGTCTTGATATTTGGTCAGAATGTTTGTCTGCATAATATCTCGGTTAAGTTCGATATTGGGTTGTGTGGGTTCAAAAACTAGGTCACCAGGTCATATCCTAGAAATAATCTTGTGTTTACTCTAGTGGCCACACTTTGGGAACGAATCAAATGATATTTGGTCAGAAGGATTTTTTTCATGTTATCTCAGCCGAGTTCAAATTAGAGTCACATGGGGTTGAACACTGGGTCACTAGGTCTAATCTTAGAAATACTATTTTGTGCACTACAGAGACCATATCTCAGCCAAGTTCAAATTTGGGTTATGCGGGGTAAAAAACTAAGCCATATTTTTTACTAAATTGACTTGATATTTATTCCAGAGGTTTGTCTTAATAAAAACTAGGTCACTGTGTCAAATATTAGAAAAACCTTGTAAGCACTCTAAAGGCCTAATATTTTGCCCTATCGACCTGAAATTTGGTCAGAATGATTGTCTTGATCAAATCTTGTGCGAGTTTGAAACTTGGTCAACTGGGGTCAAAAACAAGGTCATTGGGTCAAATCTTAGAAAAAACTTGTATGCACTCTAGCGGCCACATTTTTTCCAAATCAGCCTGAAATTTGGTAAGAATGATTGTCTTGATGAAATCTCAGACAAGTTAAAAAATTTAGTCAACTGGTGTCAGAAACAAGGTCAATGGGTCAAATCTTAGAAAAAACTTGTATCAACTCTAGAGGCCACATTTTTTGTCTGATCAACCTGAAATTTGATCAGAATGATTGTCTTGATGAAGTCTCGGACAAACTCATAACTTGCACGTATGGAGTCAAAAACTAGGTTATTGGATCAAATCTTAGAAAAACCTTGTATGCACTCTAAAAGCCACATTTTAAGCCCAATCGACCTAGAATTTGTCAGGATGATCGTCTTGATCAAATCTTGTGCGAGTTTGAAACTGGGTCAACTTGGGTCAAAAACTAGGTCACAGGGTCAAAACTAAGAAAAAACCTTGTATGCACTCTAGAGGCTAAATTTTTCCCAATCAACCTGTTAATTGGTCAGTATGTTTGTCGTGATGAAATCTAGTGTGAGATAGAAACTTGGTCAACTGGGGTAAAAAACTAGGTCACATGGTCAAAACTTAGAAAGACCCTGTATGAACTCTAGAGGCCCTTTTTTCCCAATCGACCTGAAATTTGGTCAGAATGATTGTCTTGATGAAATCTTGACCAAGTTTGAAACTGGGTCAACTTGGGTCAAAAACTAGGTCACAGGGTCATATCTTCGAAAAAGCCTGTATGCACTCTAGATGCTACATTTAATCTAAACTGACCTGAAATTTGGTCAGAATGATTATCTTGATGAAATTTTGCGTGAGTTCGAAACTTGGTCAACTTGGGTCAAAAACTAGGTCACTTGGTCAAATCTTGGAAAAACTTGTATGCACTCTAAAGGCCACAATTTTTGCCCGATCAACCTGAAATTTGGTCAGAATGGTTGTTTTTATGAAATCATGTGCGAGTTCGAAACTTGGTCAACTGGATAAAAAGCTAGGTCATTGGATCAAATCTTAGAAAAACCTTGTATGCACTCTAGAGGCTACATTTCTATCCGAATCAACCTGAAATTTGGCCAGAAGGATTATCTTGATAAAATTTTATTATCGGGTTACAATCTGGGTCAACTGGGGTCATACACTAGGTCACAGGGTCAAGACTTAGAAAAACCTTGTATGCACTCTAGAGGCCGCGTTTTTTGCCCAATTGACCTGAAATTTCGTCAGTATCTTTGTCTTGGTTAAAACTAGAGTGAGTTCGAAACTTGGTCAACTGTAGTCAAAAACTAGGTCACTTGGTCAAATCTTGTATGCACTATAGAGGCTACATTTTTTTTCACAGACAACCTGAAAATTGGTCAGAAGGATTATCTTGATTAAATCTTGTGCGAGGCCACATTTTTTGCACAATCAACCTGAAATTTGGTCAGAATGATTGTTGTGATAAAATATTGTATGAATTCGAAACTGGGTCAGCTAGTGTCAAAAATTAGGTCACAGGGTCAAATCTTAGAAAAATCTTATGTGCACTCTAGAGGCAACATATTTTCACAGTCAATTGTCATCAATGAAATTAAATAAAAAATCGAGACATTCATCTCAGGTAAGCAATTTAGGGCCACCATGACCCTCTTGTCTATATGCGTGTTCCCTGTGGTGAAACATTTCGAGGTACGAATGCCAATATCAAAAGTCATTTTCAAGGTCGCACTTACAAATTTCAAAATGCCACAGTTTAGGACGTGTAAATGTTTGGGTGTATGTAACCTACTGATAATCCTTTTGGTATTGCCTTTTAATAAGGCCTAGGTTTCTCCTGAGGTCAATGTCACATTTATTCAAAAATAATTTGGTATTAGCCATAACCTGGCATTGGTACTACATATTCATATTGTAGTTTGGAATTAATTCAATGAGTTGACCTTTATGCAATGGACAGGTTACATGTGAATAAATCTTTCTCGAGAAATCGAGCGTTTTCGAGTAATCTCATTTATATCCGAAGAAAAAAAGGCGCTATAAATGAATATTAAACTGATGTGTGAAATTAACTTTGATCTAGCAAGCCCTATATGAACCAGCTATATAATATAACGGCGATAATGTTTTACCTAACGAAGACCGGTTTGCGTCTAAGCACATAATGCAGGTTTACAAATGAAGTTCTCATAGCTTATATACAGAGAATACTTGATAAGTGACCGAACGACGCTAAGTGGTTATAACAACACAGTCGCCGTTGTGATTTAAAGGTTTTTGTTTGTAAACAATTGATTGATTGATGGAATGAGGTTTAACGCCGCTTTTGACAGTATTTCAGTCATATCGCGGCGGCTGGAGAACCTAACAATGGATTCCTGGTATTTCTCACACCAGTACTAACACTACATCCTTTCCTAGCCTCCAGCTGCTATCCCACTTGGGTTTACGATTATCCACCCGTTGGTGAGAGACAAATGTCGGAAAGAATATGTGCCGCCGCCGGGGATCGAACCCATGACATCCCATGATTGAAGATTAGGAGTCTGACGCGCTACCCACTGCGCCATGACGGCGGCTTTTGTTTGTAAACAAAGGACATTTTATCCACGTTAAAGTGTACTTCACAGAGGTGTCCATGGCGCTTACCAAATATATATCTGCATGTTATCCACTTCTTCTTTTCTGACTTACTAATTTATATTTAGTCATTAGTTTATTTTTGGAAATTGCCTGGATTAGCGGAATCTTTTCAATATTTTATGTGGAGATGCAGCTAGGTGTCCGACATGCAGGTGCTTACCGAATATATTCCATTGAGCAAGAATTTCATTTTCACTGTCGTTATTGTAGTGCAAGCGGGAGAATACCCGGTGAGTTTTAACTCACATAATTCAGTAAGTGATAGTATGAATTGAAAGTATTAAGGTAAACGTATGTTGATTTTTTTCTCTCTGGCACAAGAATGACCCACAACAGAATATTCTGCTGCTTCAGATCTGCATAGAGCTTCTGTGTCTTTTCTATGAAATGACAAGATTTAGTTGTCGGCCATCTAATACTACTCAGTGAATCGACGAGTTTGAGGTGTAATCGTTACATTTGTACATGCTGCGTGGAAGTGGAACTGTTCACGAGAGACGAGGTCTATGTGATTTGTAGTCACTGAAACTGTTCAGTGCCTATAAATCATATATAGTTCGTTTCTTTCGAAATATGAGACCTGTCTTGGTAAACAAACTTGAAGGCCGCATTGGTTTGCATGCCAAAAGAAAAAGTGTTTAAAGCCTCATTCCAGTTTTGCTCGAATCCTTAAATAGATATTGACCATCACTTGATTCGACTGAACCCAAGATTAAAGTTACTTCGCCCTAAATAGTCCGTAACTACTGTTGCACATAAATTCGAAGATTTCAATTGTGTTTAGTTTTATGCCTTCCTTAACACGACCTGTATATAATCATCTACCATGTTCAGGCTGCTAGGAGCATTTGATTCCATTGATTGTTCATCACATGCTCTGCTATTACTTTACAACCATGTTTTACAACCATTTAAAATATATTCTGAATTGACTACTTATCGTAAACAAGAGGCCCATGAGGGCCTGAGACGCTCTACTGGTTATCAAATTTTCCGTTAAAGAAATCTGATATTTAAGGAAAGAAGAATGCATAAAAAATAACACATTGGACCTTATCCCCTTTATTATTTTGAGCCAGCACCGACTGATTTTCGAAAACGCGGACACTTGCCGCTCCCAAAAGGTCGCGATTAAAAATGAAGTGTTGGCGACTAAACGTTGTAGCTACACCTTGAACAGCAACTGCAACTGCGATATTTACGTCGCAAACCAACAAAAATGCTGAATAAAGTCAGGTCGTTACGGGGAACAGTGCAGGGGTACAGAGCGAAACTAATGAAAGCTCAGCTTCGCCTTGTGTGTGTTTATGTCCGTTTATTCATCGTCGCTACCGTACCACTTGCCAATATGAGTGACACCCCCAGAATACGGTTAGTTGTTACGGGGGATAGTGCAAGGACTGCTGAGAGCTCCGCCTGGTTCTTTAACGTGCTCGATGGATAGCATCGCCACACGGGCCTTGGTTTAACGACCCATTCGAAAGACAATTAGTTTGTTAGTTGATATGGTCAGACAAGGGTTCGAACCTTGCCCTTTAATGTGCTTCATGTATTGATCCTTTGTTGAGGATGACTTCCATATATGGTATAATGTAAAATAGTTTGATATATTTTTCAGAGAGAGTATCAACCAAAAATGTTATGATTGTGTCTCGGATGATTTTTGATTAGAAACAAAGAAGAAATTTTAATTGGTTTTGGATTAAGGACTTCATGCGCCTAATTTCATAAGAATTGTTAAAGGGAGATAGTTAACGTTGCAAGGCTCAATAACTATAACTATGTACTTTTTAGATTGAAGGATTTTTGCATATCAAATGTTTTCCTTTTTCTATTTTTTCATTATTACTATTATTTTGTAACAAAGCCCTTTTATTCTCACTTATCCCATTACAAAAAAAAAGAAGTTACTTACGATTTTTATTTTTTTGGAATTCAAACGATCTTTGCCATAAAAAATACTGGACACTGAACAAGTTGCCTATTTCTCAAGGTTCATGAAAATGTATTGAGTTGGAATATGATAATCAGTAATTAAGACGCTCAAGCGCCACTAGCTTTAATTGATCCTTAGCTTAGTATGGCCTTTTTTATTTAGAAATTTATACCACCTTTAGCTCCACTGGACCAACCCCATTTGGGCTTCTGTTATGACGTTGAGTCGTGCGTGTATCTCTGCGTGCGTCAGTAAAGCCCTCCCCCCCTTAAAAAGTCTAGAATTCAATCAAATTTCATAGTAAAAGAACCATGGTTGACCCTTTATCGGATATATTCAAAGAGTTTGACCGGATGAAAAACGTGGCTTTAATGAGCAGGGAAATTTCCGTATATGGTGCATAGTGAAGACTTTGAAAATCTTCTCAGAAATCACTGTCTAGATCATTATCAGATTGACTATCGTGACGTAAGAAATACAGCTAGGCTCCGTTGGGTAACTTACATTTTTGTACTTTAGTACTTTTTTGGACTAAAACGTTTCCATTATTTTTCTGACGCTTTACTACACCGTAAAATTTTGGACTAGTCGAAATTTAGAGGTTGCAGACGACAATTTCATCTTCAGAGTATTTTGAATATCTTCGTCTTTGTGGGTAGAAAACAAGGTTTAGAATGAAAAGATTGCTTCTAACAAGCAATTTCTTCATTTTCAACATCATTTTTTTAAACGTTTTCGGGGGGGGGGGGAGGTAAAAAGCGTGCTTGTTTGGGAATTGGATATTTACTTGATGGTTCAGTTCGATACCATACATTAAGCAAGGTAATTCTAGAGATTTTTTGTGAGAACTGTCCCTCTTTTTGGCCTCGGACTTTTTCCTCTTTCCGAAAGCTACACCCGGGCATTGGCAGCTTCGAGCAATGCTCTTGTTGAAATACAACTTCTTTCATCTATTATCAATAACATGCACTTTAAACTTATGACTTGCGCGGAATTCGATCTCTTGTTTCAAATATTTGTTAATCGAAATTTCAAACTTGTCCAACAGGATCATTTCAGATCAAAATTTAAGATACTTTTTATACGTCTAAATTTTATGTTAAGAACAATTACCGAGACATATTACTTTAACAGAAAATGTTTGAGATCTAAAGAGTGTTTAATTTCAACCAGAATCAATTCAAATGTGAAATTTATTGCTATTTACTGTACATATGTAAACAAAAACTACAAAGAATATGTCTATAAATAAACAAAAACTACAAAGAATATGTACATATATAAACAAAAACTACAAAGAATATGTACACGTATAAACCAAATCAATCATGGGATGTCATGGGTTCCATCTCCGGCGGCGGCACATATCCTTTCCGACATTTGTCTCTAACCAATGGGTGGATAATCGTAAACCTAAGTGGAATAGCAGCTTGAGGCTAGGAAAGGATGTAATGGTAGTACTGGTGTGAGAAATACCAGAAATCCATTGCTAGGTGCTCCAGACGCCGCGATATGACTGAAAAGTGTTAAAAGCGGTGTTAAGTAAGAAAGGAAAAAAGAAGAAAAAATAATAATAATAAACGAAAATGTGTTTATTTATACAAAATTAATGTAGATTGATTGCAACGAAAGCTTTAAGCTTAGAGATTTGATCTCGGATATTCACAATTCAGATGTTTTCGCGTCCCTGAAAGAGATGCAGCTACCCATGTCTACTGCTGGTTACACTGGGGCTCGCAATTAGTGTCTTGCCTATGAACACTCCCCGCTGACTTTGGGACCCGGACCAGTGACCTTCAAAGTACGAATCAAACACCTATGTCACTCGGCCATCGAGGCAGCCAAAACGTATTAAGAAGGCTTAAAGCCAAGAATTGAAAGGCCAGTAAGGGTTTGTATTTAAAACATTACAAGAAAAGTTAGGCGGGATGCCCAATCACATTCAGAAGCTCACCAAGAGCTTCGACCTGAATACCGCACAATATGAGCAGGGTCTATACACTCTTCCCAAATGGTCCCTTTTCTCGAGAGTGATCCTGTTTACAGTAGAATTATCCACCATGGTATATAATAATATAAGAAAACGGATACCGATATAGTTGGTATGAAGGTGCCCTGCGTAGGTCGGTAGTTAGGGAGACGGACTTGAAAAGTCGTTGGAACCACATGATTAAGTTAAGTTCGCGGTTATATAATTTAACGATCGTTAAAAAACGGAATGTAACCAATTAACATTATAATGATAAGTTAACCAAATAAAACGAATTGTGAACCTTATCAATATTTGATACAGCTGTATAAAATGACAATTTAACAATACATTTTGTCAATGAAAATCAACATATTTACACGTTGATTTAACGATACTTTTTATAAACAGAATAGTTTATATATACAAGAAGATATCATCTTTGTTTAATTGCAGATTATGAAAGACAAACTCTGTCAAATAAAAATGAAATGGATAACATGTCTGATTTATTCAAAAGACAGTTACGGCGTTGCATAAAAGACAGTTAATAGAGTTTTAAACATGAGTCTGGCTTTAATTGGAAGCCAGTGTAACTTTTTCAATTTTTTTGAATGATCAAAGGGTGCAATTTATTTCCAACCTTGCAGCCTGATTTTGTATCCGCTGTAATTTGTGAATTAGAGACATTTCTGTTAAGAGTTCGTTACAGGAATCAATGTGAGAGAGGACTAGTACTCGGACCAATGTTTCGGTTGACCTTGGTGACAAAATGTTTTCGTATTTTCCGAAGGTTCTGAAGTTAGCCATGAGCAATTCGGCACTTTATCTGAATATGTTTATCAAAGCTCTGGGCATTGGCCATGATAACACCAAGATCTTTTACATGTTCAACACATTTGACTGTATATCTGCCAATATTTATAGTGGTAATATTAAGTTCATTCAACTTGTTTTTTTGTACCATTTGTGATTATTTCTGTCCTTGACTCATTCATTGTTAATTGAAGGTAGTCATCCAAACATGATACCTTTAGACATTGACCAAGTTGTTGCAGAACATTTGATTGATAATGGGAATTTCCAGGCTGAATTTCCAAATATCAAGCAAATGTTCTTTTTCTTTTTCATACATATAACCTGTATCTCTGCTAGTAATTTGTATCTTACACAGATCATTTATTTGATATTTTGTACGCCAACTGATGTGTTTCCTTTTGACGTCGTTGTTATTGACGTCAAGTGACGTTGACGTCATTTCCTGTTTACTTGTTTATATCTTACAGTTGAAAAAGGCTAATGGCCGAAACGACGTGTATTGAATAATAATAAGTTTTAAATCCATTTTGAAGTTGTTTTCTTTATTTTCAACTTATCAGGCTGAATTTTGAACTTTGTGGTCGCCCGTATACCCACTAAAAATAGAAACCACTGTTAGAAAATGAGGGATAGCTTATTAAAAACAATTTCCTATTTTCTCACAATGTTCTCTAACCTATCCGACAGTTGTTTTTCAATTCACAATTCCTTTCGGAATGATTTCCGCAAATTATTTCAATTTAGACCAGTCTAAAATTTGCTATCCGGTAAATGGTTAAATCACCAGTATCAAATTTGTTAAATCACCAGTATTAATAGCACGATATTCTTAACCCTTTCCTGTTCAAATCCAGGATTTTACTTAAGCGATGAAGAGAATATTTTTTGTTTTCATGAAGGTATGAACCGAAAAACCTAATCTACGAAAGACCGGTGGTGACATCATCTATTCACAGTTCACACTTCAAACTTCATACATATTAAGTCTGAAATTGGAAGTGTGAAATGTGAATTATGAGACCAGTGGTGACTTCTTAAATTCACAGTACATAATCAAACCAAATTAAATATGAAGTTTGAAGTGTGAAGTTGGAAGTATGAAGTGTTAAGTTGGAAGTTTGAAGAGTGAAGTTGGAAGTATGAAGTCGGAAGTTTGAAGTTTGAAGTTGGAAGTGTGAAGTTGGAAGTATGAAGTGTGAAGTTGGAAGTATGAAGTGTGAAGTTGGAAGTATGAAGTGTGAAGTCGGAAGTTTGAAGTGTGAAGTTGGAAGTATGAAGTGTGAAGTGTGAAGTTGGAAGAGTGAAGTGTGAAGTTGGAAGTATGAAGTGTGAAGTCGGAAGTTTGAAATGTGAAGTTGGAAGTGTGAAGTGTGAAGTTGGAAGTATGAAGTTGGAAGTATGAAGTGTGAAGTTTGAAGTGTGAAGTTCACACTTCACACTTCAAACTTCAAACTTCACACTTCAAACTTCCGACTTCACACTTCATACTTCCAACTTCACACTTCACACTTCACACTTCACACTTCAAACTTCCAACTTCACACTTCAAACTTCCGACTTCACACTTCATACTTCCAACTTCACACTTCAAACTTCCAACTTCACACTTCAAACTTCCGACTTCACACTTCATACTTCCAACTTCACACTTCACACTTCCAACTTCACACTTCATACTTCCAACTTCCAACTTCACACTTCATACTTCCAACTTCACACTTCAAACTTCCAACTTCACACTTCATACTTCCAACTTCACACTTCAGACTTCCAATTTCCAACTTCACACTTCACACTTCATACTTCCAACTTCACACTTCAAACTTCCGACTTCATACTTCCAACTTCTTACTTCCAACTTCAAACTTCCGACTTCATACTTTCAACTTCTCACTTCACACTTCCGACTTCATACTTCCAACTTCTCACTTCCAACTTCAAACTTCCGACTTCACACTTCAGAGTTACTATGTATGAAGTGTGGACTGTGAATTCTTGATGTCACCACCGGTCTTTCGTACTAATCACACTGTATGAATACGCGAAGCTAATGTCGATATAAGCTATAATTTAATAGCATCGAGCGAAAAATGCAACAACTTAACAAATTTTGATACCTTTTTGTAGTGAACTATTTTACGCGGAAGCATTCAAAATGGCTGCGTACTAAAAATTTTGTTCATGGAGGTATGAATTAAATTTTTTCGACAAATCAGATCGCTCGTTTTTGATAGACGAAAATAACAATTAAATTATAGCAAAGTAATTTTGTATTTTAGAAAACATTGTGAAAAAAAAGGGAGAAATTCCTTGTAACAAGCAATTTTCCCTTTTCCCACAATATTTTCTACCACATAGGATCGTTTAATTTCAAATTGCATCTAATTTCAATGGTGTCTGCAACCTCTTTCAATTTGGACCAGTCTACAGTTTCAAAAAACTAGAAAGGGTTAATAAAGAATTAAAACTGCTTGAAATAAAGGATTTCTACAACTTTATCCCTGTTGTATGAAATGTTAAAGGATTTAACGTGTCGCAGTTATCAATCAAACAATCTATCGACCAATCAAATCATTCGTTTTACATCGGAAGCGAATTTTGAACATCGACATTAGACGATAATTATGTGAAACATTTTTGTAAGTTTAGTGACTTAAATGGCGTAACTACAACTTATTCAAGCTTTAGTTACGACTTTAAAACTAATCGTTTTACCTTTTTCATTACATGTTGCTGAATCTTTCAAAATAAACCTGTTTAATATCGTACTAGAACTTTCTGTTTGGGCTAAATATGCTAAGCAAGCAATCCCCCAGTTATCTCCCCGAGGTGATTGTCATGGGTTCCAAAAGTTAAGTTTAAAAAAGTTAGAGTTTTGGGTCTTTTTCTACGCCTTGCGCGATCAAACGACTTTACACGACATTAAATTGCAAGTCGAATGTTAACATACGGCGCCCATTGCAGCCACAGCACATTCCTCACAGGTACTCATTTATACAACTGGGTGGAGAGGAGCAATGTTGAGTAAAGTTTTTTGCTCAGAAAAATTCCAACGATGGGTGGGTTTCTAACCCGGGACCCCCCGATCCCGAGTTCCGCGTCCTACCACTAGACCACGAAGCTACAACAATTTAGGGGGTAGGTAGAGTTGTAACATGTTTTCCAGCAAAAAAACAACAACCTTCTCTGGAGTGTTAAAGTACCGACGAGGGGTCAGAACGCAAGATTTGGCTTCGATCTAAACTTTTCATCCTTGGTAGATGTTCTGATTCTAGATTCGTCATTGCACTTCACTGTAGATTTATTTACAAATACTGTCTAAATGACCTCTGCTGGATACGATCTTTTTCCAAATGTTTCCACAAAGGCGATTTATATTGCGATCCCTTTTCTAGATAGTATATAGATCAGTATTTCGACGTCCCTTGGTCGCTCAACACAAGTTTATAGTACAGTCATTTAATAAAAGAGAGTTTCATCTCTAAGTGCCGGATCCATTTCTATCTCGTGCAGTTTTACCTTTATAGCTTTAACTATCGTGTCTGTTTCGAAAACCCCTCCATATTTCAGCTTAATTTGTACCGAAATACCCGAATAGTTCATGTGGTCAAAAGACTTGAATGGTATAGAATATGTATGGCTATATCTATAGTCTAGCCCGTCTGGATCGACCTTTAACATTCGGACTTGTTTCTTCGATTTCTTTCCGAAATAAATCTGTGAGAAGCTGAGCCTTGGTCTAGCAACCCTGCTCAAGCGTGTTATGTTACCGCATTGTGTTACAAACACAAACAGAGCGCTGTCATCGGACGAGTATTCGGTGCTAAGAAAAAGCTTTCCTTCCTTGTTGATAGCTTGACGAGTTGGAATAGGCAGGGGGACCCATCCATTAGAGGTTCTTGTGTTACAGTTGTCTTGTTGGCTGACAACGTCACCGGAAGAACTGACCGGGCTACCTTTTGACTCCTTACAAAGTGGCTTCTTTGGCAAATCCGTCTTAGAACTTAATTCTCGTGATGAAATTGGACTGATATGCTTACTTTTTGTTAAACGACAAACTGGTTGTATCTCAGTTTTGTCAGTAGAACTATCTTTTACAGCAAAATCCGCCGACAAATCAAACGGCAACGAAGAACGCCTACCTTGGTGATGAAGGTTCCTGTTTTGGTCAGATTGTCTCGCCAGTATTCTGTCCAACACCGGGAATCTCGAACCCCTTCCAAGACGCGATTTAGTAGTAGATGGCACAGTTAAGTAATCTTTGCCATTTTTTCTTGAGGCCTTTGGATCTGCTTCCGCACCAACAAAATGATCAGTAATACTTTTCATCTTGTCACAAAAACTGTCCGATAATGTTCGAGTTGTTTCCTTCACACAATCTGCCATTTCACCCAACGAAGATTTACATATTTGTTCTGAGCATCTTCTACCTAGTCTATAAACATTATCAGAGACTGTATCCATCTTTATTCGTTACTCCTTAATCGAATGCTTGATTTATGTTTTAATCGAATGCTTGATTTATGTTTTTTGTATTTTCTATGTTACTTATTTACTTGATAACCGCCATAAGACCATTAAAGACACCGCTTTTTAAGCTAGACTTTGACTTATTTTGTCTTTGCTTTGATTGGTTGAACCAGCTATTTCCTTGTTTTGAGAATGTGTTTACCTCAAAATAGAAATGTGATGATTCTATTAGCGAGTATACTCTATTCAAAAGATATAGACGGTCATCCAATACTGCACCTTTTTTTAAAATTTGACCTTTTGATAGTTATATTTTCAAAGTACTCGGTCCCGCGGTCAGGTTCTACTGCATTCGCTCGAGGTAAGGGGCTCGCACCTTTCTGACATCTATTGGTTTGTAAAGAAATTAGCTTACGGTGTGTGTTTAAAATTTTCACGCATCGTAAAGAATATCCTTTAGGCCTCGTTCATCAGTTTTTAACGATTTTGTAACTTGTCACCCCACAATATTCTCATTTCGAGGCAATAATGAAAGGTGACTATTTATAAGGAAAACATTGTCGGAAATAAGAGGTTGCTTGAGGCTGTTTTTTATTGCTAAAGTCTACAGTTTTGAAGTTATGAATGGAAAGCATTGTAAGAAAATAAGAAATTGTTTGCAACAGCGGCTAGCCGACTTTCTACAGAGAATAGTCGTAACTTTCATGACGTACGAGTTCCAAGTTTAACTGCTTTAAATATTGCGTAACATTGTTTTCTTTGCAATGCTGATAAAATTGATTGGATGCACTAAAATAATTTTTAAAATAGAAATAAAATCAAATTCAGCATATCCAAAAAATTGAAAGAAGCTGAAGACGACAATTTCAAGTTGGTGGAATCTGAATTCTTTCATCTTTATTTTATAGAAAGCATTGCGGATACTGGGCGAAAAAATGAGGGAGTGTGTGGGAATGGGATAAAGGCACTCATAGAAGCCAATTTCGCTTACTCGCTTCCTGCGATGACTTGAGCAATTTGGACGGTCCTGTGCGTGCTCGAGCCATCAGGATATCACTGTGCTCAGTTCCAATGGAAAGTGGGCAGTTTTGTTCGCATGTTTTTAAAGTACAGGCTTAAGTAGGAAAAATGTGATTTTTCACGATTCGCACGTGTAACACTTATTAAGTATATATGCAAAGTAAAATTTGTATTTGGGGAAATCTTTTTTTGCCCCGCATACCGCAAAATCACATTTGCCTTTAACTTCGTTTAAAGTTAAACATGCCTAGATTAAGTAAAAATCAGCACATCCAATCGTTGATAATGGTTGCTCGTGATGATAGCGTAATAAATTTGGGTAGAATGTTAGGCTGTCACAGAAACACCATTATGCGTCTAAGAAATCAGTTTCAACAAACAGGTGGTATAGCCGATCGCCGTAGATCCGGTCGACCGAGATCAACCACTGGTCGAGTTGATAGGTTAATTACCTTTACGCAAATTCGAAGTCGGTTCGAACCGGCCTGTCGCATTGCAAGACAGTACGGTATTAGTCACCATACCTTTTTGTGTCGTTAAAGGCAAGCCCGAGCACCCATTTGCCCAAGGAGACCGTATGTTGGACCAGTACATGTATTAACAGTGCTTCCACAGTCTTCTCGGTTACAATGGGCTACACATCATTTACGTTAGGGTCGACGGCAGTGGGCCAGGGTTTTTTTTTCGGATGAGTCGAGATTTAATCTCAGTCATCATGATGGTCGCTTGCGGGTTTCTAGTAGAAGGGGGGAACGCTTCGCCAACAAATGTTTTGTGGAGAGGGACAGATTCGGGGCGGGAGCGTAAGGGTTTGGAAAGTGATCATGGGAAGACAAACCTTCTTGTCCTACAATGTAACCTCAATGCACAGGGGTACATAGACCAAGTTCTACGGCCTGAGGTAGTCTCCTTTTTACGAAGACATGGACCTACTAACCTCATGCACGATAACGCACGTGTCCATGTAGCAAGACTCAGTCAGCAGTTTCGAAATAGAAACAGTGTTGACGTTCTTCCCTGGCAGATATAAATCCGATTGAACATGTTTTGGAATATCTAGGGAGAAAGGTTCGATCGCTTCGAAACATACATTATCTCCATGATTTGGCCAATGCTTTAATTCAGGAATGGAATAATATTCCAGCTGCAATGATGTTGCATTAT
Organism: Fragum fragum; assembly: GCA_946902895.1. Classification (NCBI taxonomy): domain Eukaryota; kingdom Metazoa; phylum Mollusca; class Bivalvia; order Cardiida; family Cardiidae; genus Fragum; species Fragum fragum. The sequence continues at coordinate 7,145,874 of OX336373.1, forward strand.
GTGAGGTCCATCCGACGTCGCATTCTCGTCCATATCGGCAGCAGAGGTGTCATACAAAATATTGAATTAACAACTTCAATAAACAAAACTTTAATGTGACCTAATTTTGTACGTACTTTTGCAACTTTGATTTTCATACAATCTCCACTTAAATTTAGGGGAAAAACAATCTAATCTCTCTTTTTGTCAAAATCTGATAACATTATTATCCTCAGTGAAAAGAATAGAATTGAGCGGAACTGAGAAAATAATTATTTGTTGACTGTCGTGGGGAAAGAGTTATAAAAGTACTGAAAGTATTCTAAGCTAGAAAAGCATGGGTTTGTTAAGTAAACTTCTTTGTCAAACGTTATCATAGTAAATAAACGAGGTTAAAGTAACGAAGGAGATAACCCGTTCCCACACAATGCCTCATTTTTGTGTCCCTGAAGAGAACAGTTCTAGAAAACAATGTGGAAAATGAAGAAATTGCTTGTTACAAGCAATTTCTTCATTTTCCACATTTTTTTCTACCGGGAGAGATAAATAATATAGAATTTTCAATAACTTGAAATTGTCGTTTGCAACAATTTTGAGGACTTACATCAGTGTCATTTTGAACACGATGTACTCAAGTGAGCTACAAATGCTTAGCAGATGAACTTGCAGGCAGATTGTGCAATATTCATGAAATTCGTAAGAACTATTTTTCATGGCGTATGCATTCAATGGATTTAGTTGTTAATCCTCCAGTGGCACTCGTTGAACTTTGAGAAGACCTCATAACTTCGTCTATCAAAGCTGACGCTTTGCTAGCTAAAAAGCAGTGATCTGAAAACTAGTTAGACTGCGATTAAGCGAATACTTTCAGTAGTATTTCAGTAATACCGCTGTTTGTAGGTGCACCTAACCATTGTTTCCTGTCAGTTTCTACCACAGGACATTTAAAAGTACAACTACAACATTGAACTTGAGACAATACCTGCTCTGCCAACTTATCAGACGATTACTTACCATCATTCATGTTTCCATCGGTAAGAGACAAATGATGCGTTTGGTAATGGTATTTCTTTTACCGACCTGAGGATCGAACTTCTGACACTAGAATAGAACAAACATGTATCCTGTATTACCGATTAAGCTATCCAGGCTAGGCCAGGCGCTTTGTGTCAATCACATTATCTATATACAAAGCCATTTTCTACACCTTTTGGCATATATTACTCTACGAGGACGTCCACTATCAGTACTTACAGTGCTTTGCTTATGAATTGTTATCAGTAAGGGGTAAGTTTTAAAGACCTGGTACCTTTAGAATTGTTCTGTTGGTAATACCTTGTTGCTTTGATAAAACATACAGGAAAGCTAAAGTCGCATAAAATTGTCGTCGGATTAGTAGTAAAAGACGTCGGACGGACACCGGCGATTGGCTGATTTCCTATAGCAGTCACATTACAATGGCATGCTGGCGACAGATTATTCATTGATAGGCGATCAGGCAGTGCCTGTATGATTGGATAATAGGCGATATTTTCATTTGAAAGTAGATGACTAAAATCGTTATCTCGATTCAATGTTTATGCATAAATCAAGTTGCAGAGCATTGCTAATTATGCGTAAAGATTTTTTGCTAATTGTAAGATAAGTGTTCTTCATTATGTACAATTTATATTAAATTCATATTTAAGAAAGAACCCAACCATCGACGCCAGACATTCCCCGTCGTTGCTCTTGTTTGTGTTACCCCTCCCCTCCCCAACACACACAGAGTTTGATTTGACGAAATAATGGTAGGAACGACCGCAGATATTCAAAATAAAATGAACAGATTTATTTCCTTATCGAGGCTGGGCCCTATTTAGCGTCTTTTAGTGGTAATTTCTCGGTTCAAAGAACTTACTTTCGACCGAGTTCAAGGATCAAGACCTTTCAAAATTTGCACGAAAGGTACACTAGAGGTTAAAAAGATGTTTATGATTTAGATTGATTGAATTGGGTTTAGGGCCGCTTTTAACAGTATTTCAGTCATATCGCGGCGGCTGGAGCACCTAACAATGGATTCCTGGTATTTCTCACACCAGTACTACCATTACATCCTTTCCTAGCCTCCAGCTGCTATCCCACTTAAGTTTACGATTATCCACCCATTGGTGAGAGACAAATGTCGGAAAGGATTTGTGCCGCCGCCCGGGGATAGAAACCATGACTTTTATGATTTAGGAGGGAAACTTTTTTCTATGATTTACTTCCCCTTGTTTCTGCAATGGCTATCGAAGTTAAGGATGGTTTAATTGTTTGGACCATTTTTGTAGCACTTTAACCTGAAAAAATCCTTTCTTGGCTCCGATCTCCAAGTAGAGTTGTCGTTCGTTACTCTCACCAAACACCTCTGTGATGGGCAAAATGACAAGATTCTTGTCAAACCAAGGAATGAAATATGTTTTAGTTTTCTATTATGCGCAAGAAATAAAACGTAAAGGACATAATAATTATGGTTCAAGATACATTATATGAGCATTAAAACTTAATGATTTACCTTTAAACCACCGAACTACTTTTTCTATAAAACTATATAATTTAATTGTTAGTTTCGTCTATCAAAAACGAGCGATCTGATTGGTCGAAAAATTTAATTCATACCTCCATGAACAAAATTTTGAGCACGCAGCCATTTTGTATGCTTCCGCTTAAAATAGTTCCATACAAATAGGTATAAAAAATTGGAAAGTTGTTGTATTTTTCGCTCGATGTTATTAAATTATAAGAAATGAAGAGAATATTTTTTGTTTTTATGGAGGTATGAACCGAAAAACCTAATCACAATGTATGAATCCGCTTCGCGTATTCATACAGTGTAATTAGGTTTTTCGGTTCATACTTCCATGGAAACAAAAATTATTCTCTTCATCTCTTAATTGAATTGCTTACGGAAAAAATCTCATATTCATGTTCCAGATTTTGAGTTGAAATGTGTTGCGGTATATGACGTCATGTGACGAAATGTTGACATAATGGCGGACTATTTACTGAGCCTATTACAGATGTGAATGAGGTATGAACCGAAGAGTAAGCGAGTGACTTGGTTCATAAACCGTTGTTCAGCTGGCTTAAAATGGACGAAATTCAAAGACTTGTTTAGAACGTATGACTTGACAACGATATACGACGCCGGAGGCCTCAAAATAGATCTATATTGAGGATTTGAGTTGGTTTAAACCCACAAGATTAATCAAAGTTTCGGTAGTTTATTATATTTTTCCCTCTAAGTTATTATTTAAATGATCTAGTTTTGGTCTTGACTAGTTTTCAGTGATTCCAAATTTCACATAGGGATGAGAAGGAAATCTTGAAAAAAAAAATATCTTCTTTTCATAAACCATTTTGTTTGGAGCTTTGGCACCAAATATTTTGTGGGATACTAGATTTGACAGAGTAAAAGAAAGATTAAAAGTTATTCTGCCAGACCAATGAACATTGACATATTATACTCAGATAACTTGAGGTAATTGAAATAAATAGTTCATGGGTCTGCTGTTAAAATATTTTGTTTTTATTTAATGCAACAACGGAATCACGCTTTTACTTTTAGAATGATTGTTTTAAGCATTTTGATTTCGCCCTTAGCTTATTTATCTGCGTTATGCTTTAAGCTTTTTTAAAAGCCGCACTGGTCTCCAGGAACGACTATCTTCTTCCGTTTAGTAATGTGTTTAAACCATTACAAGACGGCAACATTTTAGACTGGTCCAAATTGAAAGGAGTTCCAGACAACATTTAAAAGTTATGAAATTTTGGACTTTTTCAAATTTTTGGATAGAAAAAATGGTGAAAAATAAGAAATCGCTTGTTGTTGTTTTCCTCAATCTTTTTGCATAAGGGGCGATAAAAGGTGTCATTGTGTAGGAATGGGGTAATTGTTTGTTCCTGACTGTCCTGACAACGGAATGCTTTTCCGTCGTCCACTTTTAGGCCTACAAAAACTTAAAAAGTAGAAGTAACTTACACTCTTCCCATAAAGAATTATCCCCTCGAAATTGAGGTCGCTGAAAACTGACCAATCGCGACTGTCATTCGAGAAATAAACTGACCAATCAAATAACTTATTCAGCCCGGACCTGAGCTTTTCAACTCCAAACATTGGCGGTCATGTTTATTAACCTTTATTGTTGGTTCGGCGACTGAAACATCGTAACTACAGCTTGAAAAAGCTGTAGTAACGACGTTTAGGCCGCAAACTAACCATTCTACTTATTTGCACCATACTACCGGCCATAAATTGTGCAAAATATCGCCTTTAAAAATCGAAGCGGGACTTCCTGTCGAAGTCAATGGTCGTGGCTAACGGACTCAGTGGGTGGATCCAGGGATTGTCCATTGTCCCCAAAATTATGACTTTCCAACTTTCATTTCTGTATTTAAAAGTAACTATAAAGTTTTAACTTCAACTAAACTAAAATGATTGTTAGCTTACAGGTAAACTAGATTTTAATGCATATACATGTATAATGAATCTTGAATCTTGTCTGTTCAACCCTTTATCGAACACAATAAAGATGAAACTTTGACTAAATCTTAAAAGAAATTCAGATAGTAACAATAATCGTCTTTTTTGAATCCGCCTAATTAGGCTAAAGTAATGATTTGAAATTGGAACGAAATAAATCTCGAGAATTTAATTCCACTAATTGGGCTTGCGACCAATTTAAAACGAGTTCTTTAAAGGCTCGTCACTAGAAGGCTGCAAAGGCTCTAAAGATTTTGTTTTAAAGGTGGTACTATGTTTTCTAGACTTAACTTTATATTCAAGAAACTAGAAATTAAAGTACGCGAGATTTGATCTACAACAAAATAAGTTCTTCCTAAAAATTTGCAAGATTAACATGTGTCGATCAAATGTCGATATTTATTACCAAGTCTACGTTCAGAAGAACGAACCAAACCCAAGCACTTTCGTACAGAATGCCGTTAGAGCCATCTAGTTTGTCTTTGGTAAACCGAAGCCCGAGGCCCTATGGTACAACGTTTAGAACACGAGATAAAAAATACACGACGGTGAGATCACGAGGGAAAAAAAAAAAAATACCACAGCACAACGATAGCACAAGAGTAGGATAACGAGAACACAAGAGTACGACAACAAGAACACTAGAGTAAGACAACAAGAACACAAAACTGCGTGAACGAGAACACAAGAATACGACAACGAGGAAATGAGTACGATAACGAGAACACAAGAGTCAACAGGAGAACGCAAGAGTACGACAAAAAGAAAACTAAGAGTACGACAACAAGAACGCAAGAGTTCGACAACAAGAACCAGGAGTACGACAACAAGAACACGAGTGTACGACTACGAGAACACGAGAGTACGACAAAAAGAAAACTAAAAGTACGAAAACGAGAACACAAGAGTTCGACAACAAGTACACAAGAGTTCGACAACAAGAACACATACGTACGACATCAAGAACACGAGTGTACGACAACGAGAAAACGAGAGTTCGATTACAAGAAGAAAGAAGTACCACAACGAGAACACGAGAGTGCGACAACGATAACACGAAAGAACGTCAACGAGATTCGAAGAGTACGACAACGAGAACTCGAGAATACTCGTCAATGAGACGTACGACAACGAGACGTCAATGAGACGTACGACAACGAGACGTCAATGAGACGTACGACAACGAGACGTCAATGAGACGTACGACAACGAGACGTCAATGAGACGTACGACAACGAGACGTCAATGAGACGTACGACAACGAGAACACAATAGTGCGACAACGAGAACACAATAGTACGATAATAATAACACAATAGTACAACAACGAGAACACAAGAGGTCTACAACGAGAACACGAGAGTAAGACAACAAGACCTCAAGAGTTCGACAACGAGAACACGAGTCTTAGACAAGCAGGATACAAGAGTATGCAACGAGAACACGAGATTACGATAACGAGGACACGAGAATACGAAGTTGTGTCTACGAAATAATCATATGGTCACGTCGCCAAATTCTCTAGTCCTCTTTATTGTAGTTTTGTGTTCTCGATTCCATGTTGTCTTATAATCGTATCTCCATAGTCGAAATCTTGTATTCTCATCATCGTACACCAGTGTGTGTGTTTATGTATTGAGAGAGAAGTGAGGAAGTGGGGGGAGATATAGGGATAGAGAGAGAGGTGGGAGAGAAAGAAAGAGGAGATAAAAAGTGGGAAAAAGAAGGGTAGAGAAAGGGAGATTTAGAAATCTTTTGTTTATAAGTTGGAATCATGCCAATCCTTTGTTTTTGAATAACTTCTATAAGCATTCACTCGTGTATCATTATACGCAGATTGATACCATATTTCGTAATGTACTTATTCATTTACAACTGCTATATTGATCTTTCGAATTGTTTTAGCCGATGATATCATGCCAAGAATATATGGAATCAGACAAACCAACCAACAAACAAACAAATCGCATGGCGGTCCCTTGTCTAGAAGAAAAAGACTTTTTGAGGGGAACGATGATGCTTAACTCCAAAATAGCTTTTATGATGTACAGAATCAAAAACCTCGATGCTTAGCATTTCTTGAACGTTAATATCTTACTGGACTCGAACCGGACAAAATGCTTATCTAAGAATAGTGATCTAATTTGGCCATTGTTTTCAATCATGTCTACACGGAAATTCCGTCAGTTCCACTCTTGCAATAACATGTTTGTTGATCCTTACGATATTACCTCCCGCGTCTACCAGTGAAAGGTGATTGAGGATCTGCTTTAATTTCAAAGCTATTTTCAAATTCTCTTCCACTGGTTTAGACACTTTTCACAGTTATTTCACTTAACCCATGCGCAGCAATGACAATTTTGTCTAAACTCGGAGAGGGGTGATGATTATATAGAGTAGAATTTAGTGTGAAAAGGAAAATTTGTCTCCTTTTCCTGTTATATTTTCTTTCAGTGAGTTAGGTTCGGTATTTGTGTTTATAAATCCGTTACTGTTTTTCGAAATGCTAGACTTGTCCAAATTCAAAGAGGTAGCAGACATCATTATACAGTCAGAGTACAATTCGAAAAGTAACCATCCTATATGATAGATAATTTTGAGGGGAAAAAAAGAAATTGCTTGTCACAAGCAATTTCTTCTTTTTCCAAAATGTTTTCTGAAGTATAATATCACAGTACGTAAAAAGCATGGACTGAACAGAAGAGGGTTAAGGAACAAATAGGACAAATGATTCGTTAATATATGTATTTACATAGTAAATATTTCAGTCTCATTTGTAAATAGTGTTATTTATCACAAAGAAAATAATTTTAATTGCAAAAAACCTTAAAAGTAAGTGTTTAACGTACATATTTTCATTTCGTCAACATTTCGTGTTTTTTGTGTCCAAGCTTTTTGTCTATAAAGCATTAAGAATTTTAACTAAGAATGTAGAATTACAAAATTATCGTGATCAATCTTTTATCTAGTAGTCTGTGTATTGAAAATATTTCATTAATATTACACGCTTCAATATGAAACAAAATATATTCGTCTATCGTTATCAAACATTGTCATGCTGAACCCGGGATATCCCTGTTTGAGCAGGAGGTATAGACAAAGATCAGCCTGCACATATGTGCAGTCTGATCTTAGTCTACACCACCTGCTTGTCCCTATCTAGACAGAATTGTTCATAAAATCAGTTTTTAAATCCAATTTTGACCTACCACTAGTGCTTTCAGTGATTTCAGTCCTTTGATTTTGGTGCAATTTGTTAACAGAATTTTTATTCAGCATGACTTGGATTAATAAAACAAAAGTTCTTCCCTCTTTGCCGGATCTATTTCAACATCGTGGAGCGCTATCCTTTTTACTTTGACTGTTGTGCTGTGCTCAAAAATCCCTCCATATTTCAATTTGATCCGGATCGCAATACCCGAATAATTCATGTGGTCAAACGACTTGAAGGGAATGGAATACGTATGACTTAAACGATAATCTCCCTCGTCTGGGTCAACTCTTAATCTTCGAATCCTTTTCTTCGATTTCTTTCCGAAGTAAATCTGAGAGAATGTTAGTCTGGGTCTAGCTACTCGGTTCAAGCGTGTGATATTACCACACTGTGTAACAAACACAAAGAGAGCCTTGTCGTCCGACGAATACTCCGTACTGACGAAAAGCTTTCCCTCCTTGTTGATCATCTGTTCGGATGTAGTCAGCAAAGGATTCTTTGTCCTCTTGTGAGTAATTGTAGGCGCGTCAGACCTCACGGCGCAACCACCATGATTATTTCGATCGGGCATTTGGCTTGAATCTTCCAAAGATCTAGCCCTACGTTCCTTTATCGAGTTGAAAGATGCGCCTTCGCATGGTAAGGAAACCCGACGCGTTCTTTGTACACCATGTTGGTTTGGAACCTTTCTTGTAATACTCATTTGATCAAATCTGGGCTGAATACATGATGGTCTCACTCTCGCCGCCTGATCAGTACCCATTCCCGAAGAGCCCTCGCTCATATTTCCATCTATATTTTGTTCCGTTTCCCCTTCTGTACCATTTACATACTCAGGAATACTTTTAAGTTTGGTGGTAACGCTATCAGAGAGGGCCCGGGCTCTCGTACAAATATTGCTCGCTAAACTCGATGATGAGTCAATGACTTGTTCAGATAATCGTCTGCCGAAATGATAGAAAACGTCTGAAATCGGATCCATTTGTTGGGCGATAAACGGCAGCAACAGCAACAAAAGAATTTATCTCTAAGTAATAAAGTTTGGTGAAAATATATGGTCGCTTTCTATTGTTGTGGTCATCTTTTCGGCAGGTTTTATACTACTTCGAGACAAGCAGGCGATTGGTCAAGACAGTTGTTGACAGGATGGGAAGAATGTATTGTTTGTCTATCGTCAAGTGAAAATGCGTCATGTTAAAAGTTCATGCAGTATAAGAGCAAAACAACTTCAATTCTCTACAAGGAAAGGCATGCGTTGAATAAAAACCTGCTTTCTATTTTAACACAGTCAGACACCAGTATCTTACAAATTTTGCGTATTTTTGTTGTTGATAGATACAGATACAAAGTTTATTTAGATACATCAATTTGTTTGAATGGGGTTTTACGCCGCTTTCAACAATCTTCCAGTTATATCGCGGCGGCTGGAGCACCTAACAATAGAATCCTTGTATTTCTCACACCAGTACTACCATTACATCCTTTCCTACCCTCCAGCTGCTATCCCACATAGGTCTACGATTATCGACCCATTCAAGGCCACCGACCCATTATATTCAACACATATATTCAACATTATAGAATCATGACAGAGTTGCATACAATATTAGTTCTTAGCAACATATGTGTATACATCTGTTTTATTGTTATTAATGATGTTGTTTTAGAAGAGACTAGATAATGCGAAGGCCTTCGAAATACTACAAAGTATTTACACTATTTAATCTTTCTAGATTAAAATAGATCTATGATTTCAATTCGACTCCTTTCCAAGACGTCTTAACTTCAGTTTGAATTAGTTGCGACCTTTAAGGTTAAACGATACTAATATAGCTATTCATTTTCAATGGAATTATTCTTGAATTTCATTAGTCTTGAACTAAAATGAGCGAGCTTTGTTAAATTTGAAACATCTTTGTATTCATTATTCGATAACAATTATCTGGTGTTGTATACCCTTTGTACCAGGAAAATAAATCAAAGTACTGATAGTACAGAAAACCATGAAATTACGGAAATTGTAAGATACAATTACTAACAATATGCAATACTAGGCAGAATGCAATGTTTACAATATGTACCTTCATCGCTTGCAGTTCAAGAAATGGCTTTAGCAATATTCTAAATTCTGTGTGTTCAGTCAGGGCCCAAAACTTTTACTTCAGATCAAAGATGCATTTCTGCAGAATTGATATCGTAAATGCGTGAAAATTAAAAAGGGTGGTAGATAGTTGCTTGCAACATTTAATGTAAATTAGAAATGGAAAATGTATTCAAATACGAAGTTTGAGTAAATTCTCAAATGAGTAAGAATAAGATGTATGTCTTAAACACGAATGCCCCCGCCACTAAAATTTTTTCAGAAATAGTTGTTTGATACAATATGAAATCAGTATTAAAAGCAATGTTAAACTAAAATTTTGCACATATTTGACCTTGAAAATTGACCTCGACTGATGCCTTTGAGTAATTCAATAGCAGTCCCGAACATTAGTGATTTTTATTTACATCCACATTAAACGTGAAGCTCTTTGCTAGAATAGGTGTATAGCAAATGAAGACTGTTCTGTGCCGACATAGCTTGGGCTTAGATAATCCACTTAGCAGTCCCCAAACAATAGTAATTTTTAAGTGTCTTATTAATATCCACATTAAACGTGAAGCTCTTTGCTAGAATAGGTGGAATATGGTCTTGAAATGGTTTGTGGTAGTATTTCTTTCGCCGATTTTCTTATTCAAAGTTTAGTGAATAGATCTACTTTCATCAGATGATTCAGCGATTTAAAAGGTTGCCACCTAGGCCGACTTTTTTTGCCTGAAAGTAGATCCGTGAAGGCTTTTGGTCGCAAGAGACAAGGATTTCCTGGCCTTAAATCATCTCTCAGACCTTTAAACAGAAAGCATTGGAAAAAAAGCATGAAATTCATCATCATTGCATGGAATGTTATGAAGCGTTAAACAAAAATTACAAATTCGTTCGTTAAGTGGTATTCAATTATGACGTACTAATTCAAAGTTAAATTTGTGGTTACTACATCGAAATCTGGACAAATTTCATCGTAAAGAATACAACAAATCAATTTGAAGGTACTTCTCCGATTCAAGAATAGATTTAAAATGTTTTTATGTAGAGCATTTCGGTTGACATACAATAGTCTCGTGCCAATTCTGACGTGTGCAGTCTGCTAATCTTATTTTAAATGCTACTAAAGTTCGCCTTGATCACCCAATTCATGTGATAGCCAAATTAGTCCATCTAAATCTTTTAACATAAAATAACAATTTTTCGGGTATCTATGACTCGGCATATGTAATAATTTGAGCCAGTATTTTATGCATCTATAATAATAATCAACATAAAGTGGTAATATTCCACATTCTCCTAATGCCATACAATAATTTACCGACGAATTGACCCCTAAGAAATATTTACAAAAGCTATTTTGTACTCTTTTGATATCTAAAGATAGTTCTGTTCCCCAAATTTCCGACCCCCCCCAAAAAAAAAGAATAGGTTTCACCATTGAATCAAAGGGTTTAAAGCATTCGTTTAAACAGAATTTACCGAATTTTCTCTCGTATCCTTTAATGGCATACAATGCTTTTTTAGCCTGGCATGATGATTTAGATTTGGTTTTTGAGCATGAGTTTGTGAATGAATAGAATGCCCATATATTTATATACAGATGTAATATTTACAGGATATCTATCAAAAGTCCATGATTCATTATTTCGAAGGTGTCCCCCATTTCTAAATACAATGATTTCCGTTTTTTCTTTATTAATTTGCATACCAGTACTATGACAGAATTCTGAAATTGTATTTAGTTGTAATTATAAATCTAATGCTGTGTCCGCACAGTTAGCTACATCATCAGCAAAAAGAATACATATTATGTAGAGATTAAAGATAATTGTACTGGTGACGCCCCCTTGCCGGGTACCAACGTTACTGACGAATGGGTGTCAATATTTATCATTTATTCGCACATAATTCACCATATTAGAATATATAGCTGTCAGAATACGTAAAAGCTTACCATTTACGCCCAGGTTTTGTAGATTTACAAACATATTTAAGTGTACTAAAGAATCAAATGCTTTTTGAAAGTCGACATACAGGACATAAAATCCCCAGCCCTGTTTACTTAGGTACTTTTGAACAAGGCTTTGTAAGATAAACATATTATCTGTACATGAATAATCTGATCGAAAACCTGACTGAGCTTTGTCTATCTTACTACAAATTTCTGACCATTTGCACAATCTGGTGTTCATTATGTTAGAGAAAAGTTTATACATGACTTTAGTAGAGAAATATCCATGTAATTTGATGGATTATTATTATCGCCTGATTTATACACAGGAACGATGATACTTTCCCTCCAAGTATTTGGAAAAATACCCTGTTTAAAAACTTCGTTAAATAAAGTAAAAAGTGACGGTGCTATCTCGTTTCATGTTTGTTTGTAGAACTCTGCAGGTATCCCATCTGTTCCTTGTGATTTTCCAGCTTTTAATTTTTTTATACTGTTAATTATTTCATCAGTTGATATCTTTGAGTTCAAAATATCATTATCTTCTAATGCAGGTTCTAAATCATATATATGATTTCATAGAGTAGGCTGGTTTTCTTTACACAAAAGTGTCTGAAAGTGTGATTTCCATTTATCTATGTTAGTTTCATCCAAAATTTCAACTTTTTTTCTTTTCTCTTTTAATTGTGTCCAAGATAATTGTGAATCTTTTATAAAAGAGATTAGCTTTAATCTATTTTCTTTTTGATAAATAAATTTCTTCTGCTTACAAACTGATTTGAAGTTATTTCGGCTTTTTATATAAATACGATAATCTGAATCATCGTTAGTGCTACGGAATTTCCTCAAAGTGGAGTACTTAAAGCGCTTTGCTTTTTCATATTCTTCGTCCCACCATGGTTGGTGACAGTAAATATGTTTATTTCGAGGTTTAATGCGCATGTGCGATGCTGAATTATGATATAAATTGATGATACTTGAAACTGCTTAATCTATGTCTTGAGAACATCAATTGATATTTTCTGTGATATTTTATATGATTTAATTAATATTAGTCCAGCTTGTCAGCTGCATATAATATGTTGTTCAAAATATTGTTTTCTATTTCATTGTCTGTTTTACTTTTTTTGAAAATTGAATGGTTTTAGAGTGAAAGTAAACATGGTGCAGGATACTCATCCCACTAAACATTCGATTGATTCATGATAACAATAATAATAATGATATGATATCAAGCCAACTCTGTCCAATGGACGATATACTTCGTTTACACCTGTCAGAATTTACTTGATTTTCATTTGCTCTCCTGGATTTGTAAGGTTTTGATTCCATGCAAATCTATTTGTTTAATCAAGTAGGGGAGATGTTGACCGAAAACGATTTCTTGACCAGTGACTTCAATGCATTTTATACATACCACTGGTCTATATAACTAAGTTTTGCTTCGCTTCTTCGGAGGGCTATGAACACTCAACAAGCCCCGGCGAAATAAGTACAGTGTTCAGGATGAAGAATCTAAGCTCGATTTTTGCTTCATCTCGAAACAAGTGAATGGATAAAGGAGACTGCTGAAGACGATCATTCTTTATTATGCTGTATCCGTCCATTTTTTAATCGTTTGATTTCATATTTGGTCAGAGTGATTGCAATGTCCATAATATCTTGAAATTTCGTCATGTAGGGTCAAAATAGGTCAAATCTTAGAAATACATTGTGTACATACTAAGGCCATCATTTTTGGCCAAAATGTTTTGATATTTGACCAGAATGTTGGTCTCCATTAAATCTCCATTAGGTTCAATATTAGGTCACATCCAATCAAAAACAAGCCACAAGGTCTAATCTAAAGAAAGATTCATTCTAATGTACACGCTGTTTTTTTTTCTTCACAAATACCTTGAAACTTTGTAAGAATATTCTTTATTTCTTATAAGGTTTGATAACGGTTCTCTCTGTAGCGAAATCAGTCGCTTGGGTTTTATTTCTGCAGCCATCGACTGAGGCGAGCGCTTTATGGACACCAGGCCTTTTTTTTAAGATAGACACAAAGATAGACAACCCTGTGGCGCACAGACGGCGACAATCGATTTGTCTCCTTAAAATCACCTGTTACACAGTCAGTTTAATTCTAACTGACAATATAGTGTTGGTGATTTTGAGTTGGATTCTATCCGAAACTTGACAAACTCCTCTGTTTACTGGCTCTAGAGTGCAAGTTCGCCCACGTGCTCTTGTCTACCTGTGACCCTTACGTTATCTATTGGCTCTTCTATAGTGAAACTCTTTTACCCTCGCTCTAATAATTTTTCAGTTAATCACGACCTGCCACACCTCTCGGTTGCGTGGCCAGGATTCGGGCCCAAGACCTGTCTCATGTCTAAGCGACGTAGTCTTGACTCGAGCCCATGATTATCATGCCTTTCGATAGCATGGCTAGGATTCGGACTCTTGACCTGTCTCATTTCTCACCGGCGTGGCTAGAATTCAAGACAATGACCTTCTTCACCTTGTGAGTTGATGTGACGAGTCCGCCAATTTACCACACAGTCTCCAGATGGAGCAGATGAATTAAAGGAGACATTTATGGCACTTTAATAAAGCCCTTTAAATAATACTTTATTGAATCCACAGACCGACGGAATCGTTACTTCTTTGTGAGTGATTACCAAAATTAGTACCTAAAATCGTCTTTAGGTTTTTCTCAAGTTTCCCTTTATAGCTCTAACAGGTATTTGTGCACTAAGAAATCATTGAGGATTGGAGAAACTATCCAGGAGTTCGACAGACTTACTTCACCGGAAGGCGGTCATACCTTAAAATCACTCTTTGAAATCATCCAATATTTCACCAATGTATTGAACAAAACATTAGATTACAAGGCCGTGGAGGAATAGGATAAAACCAACAAAGAGCGAAATGAATCGACACTGGCCAGCTTGCAAGTGCGGGCAGTGTGTCCTGGCTGAATACGTTTTAATACTTTATAGGTGACTTCGTTTCATATGATCGGTTGTAAGTTATCCTATATCAAAATTTACAAATTTTGCTGATGTCATTTCAAAATAAAGGCACAATTTTGAGTTAGGAAAACTTGGTGTTTGATTAATTCTGACGTAACGTACGCTACTAATACCCCTCTACGTTACACATAGCGTCGTCATTTCTTTCAATAATTAAAAATGAATTGATATAAATCATATGTTTTCTGTACGATTTTTCTCAAATTTAACGAGAAAACTATTTTCGACTATTTTCAACATAAAAAGTAGATTACCGAATCGTTCGACAAACGTTCGCCGCCGTCATAAAGCAGTCGGTAGCGCATCAGAATCGTGGGGTGTTCTATCCCCGGCTGCGGCACATATTCTTTCCGACATTTGTCTCTTACCGATGGGTGGATAATCGTAAACCTAAGTGGGATAGCAGCTGGAGGCTAGAAAAGGATGTAGTGGTAGTACTAGTGTGAGAAATATCAGGAATCCATTGTCAGGTGCTCCAGTCGCCGCGATATGACTGAAAAGTATCATTCTAACTTCATTGTAGGGGTTAGAAGGTGTTAGCAATCCTTCAATTCAAAGTTTTTTCTTCCAGTTTACATGGAAGCATTTACATCCTTAACACTTGACAGTAATTTCAATGGTTTTATACTTAAGAAAATATCGTGGGAAAAGAAGAAATTGCTTGTAACGAGCAATTTCTTCTTTTTCCACAAGATTTTCTACCCTACTGTATGGTTATATTTCAAATTAAATCCACTTTTAATTTTCGTCTGCAAAACCTTTGAATCTAGACAGGTCTAAAATCACAAAGTTTTTAAGAATGGCTTTTACGTCAATAACTCGTAGCCCATAACGTTACACCGACGTTTCGGGTAATTATCTATCGCTGATTTATTCTTGTGTAAGAGATATTGCGCGATTTTATCACAGGGACTTGTCACAGTTGATTTCTTATACCATATATGTTAATATAGACAAGGGGTTGAACTTTACAAAAATTACGAAAGTACCTGGTACGAATGAAGTCTCCTTTCTGACGTCAATTTTGGACATTCTGTGTTGAAAGATGCATAAATGTGACGACAAATGAATAATCTACACGATAATTAAACATTTATGGGCTACAGTGGTATCAATCTTGAAATAAAACTGGAATATCGGTCGAATCGAGGGTATTTTTGTAGGTCGGACAAAACTGCGCACAGCTATATATTGGGTTCGACTCGCCTTATGAGGCTAAATATCGCCTTCAAATCTAACAACGACCTGTTTCGGCCCGCTTGCTGTTAGAATATTCATTACAGTTTACATGTTGACTAGAAAATTTATAATTGGAGACACACAGATGAATATTACAAAGATTATTGACAGGTACGAATATGAAGTCACAATTACGTCTCACTTTCTTTTCATGTGAAAGAAGACATTTGATTGACGGAAATCGATTTGACAGAAACCGCGAAACAGCTCCTTAAATGAAATTGATTGTAAGACAAAGGTTAGGGAGTCAAGGTGCAAAGTTTTGGCCGACTAATGAAAATGGCATAGATTTGCTCGTTAGTCTTGTATATATAATTCACGATTGGTTTCACTGTTGCTCATAATTGTTGTTTTTTCCGGATGAATTATATATTTTGGTGTACATGACCTAATTCTGACGTCAGAATGGCGATTCCATTCGTACAAGGTAATGTCGTACGTTTAGTCAAGTTCATTCCCTTGTCTCTATATAAAGAATCAATTGTGACAAGTCTCTGTGGGTTTAATGACCACTTTTTGCCAGTAAAGCGTCAGCTTTGATAGCTTAAGTTAACAGACAACTCAAAGTCCAACGAGTTCAAACTGCCACTGGAGGCTTAACGACTAAATTCCTCGAATACCTACGCCATAAAAGTAGTTCTTATTCATTTCAGGAATATTGCAAACTGTATTCAAATTATGGAGAACTCTTTCAAAAGCATGCTTTTTAACCCACGCCCACTTAATTCCGCTTTTTAAGCATCTAAAAAAAAGAAACTTTGGAGACATTGTGGCCAATAAAGAAATTGCTTGTAACAAGCAATTTCTTCATTGTCCACAATGTTTTCTACCCAACAAGGGAAAAAATTCTAACTTCAACAAATATGAAATTGTCGTCTGCAACTTTTTTCAATTTGAACCAGTCTAAGATTCTGTCATGTTGTAATGGGTTAACCCCTTGGCTACTTTAACCTAGTTTATTTAAGATAATCTATGGCAAAGAAGATTACTTAACAATACTATGCTTTGCTAGCTTACAATACTTTCAGTACTTGATTCCTTTTTGGTCTTATCTAAACGATTGTTATTATAGATAAGCTTATAAATTCAATTTACTTGTAACAAATATATATATATATATATATATATATATATATATATATATATATATATATATATATATAGTAACAAGTTTGGCGGTGAACAGATTTGAATATTGGAATTGAGAAATTGAAAACTATTCTTTTAAGAAATCTTTAAGAAATTATTCTTAAATAAAAAGAAACCGCTTATTATTGCTAAAGTCAGGAAATAATCATTTTAACTAATTCAGTAATGATTTGCATGTAATTTTTACTCGTTCCTAAGGCCGCGTAGAGATTTTCGGGCATCTTGGCATCGACGATTTAGGGCGTTCATACACATTGGCTTCATTTTTTCACGAGAAGTGTGGACTTAGTTTTTTAGTAAATGTATGGACGTGTTGTATCAAAAAGGGGAGAATGCAAAGACTGCGACAACTTGCGTGAAAGAAATGGATTCTTTTCTTTGATAAGTTAGTACTGAAAAGAACCGTTTTTAGTTGAGTGTGTTGGCTGCTATCATCTGTCGAATTGCCTGTTAACTTTTCATTCGCGTTCTAATACCAGATACATGTTGCGTTTCATTAGTATACGATGTAAGTTCCAAGGCAGTTTCAATTAATTACACCAACGGTTTGGGATCTCCATAGCCGATAGTATTTATTCGCCAAAACGGCTGTATTATGTTTTGCCTCGGGTCGTCCGTCCGTCTGTCCGTTTGTCTGTCTGCGCGTCTGTCTATCTGTCCGTTAGCATTTCTTAAGTGCGAAACTTCTCCTACAGTATCAGTGGCAATGAACTGAAACTTGCCACAGTGTATCTCTATGATGTCTAGTTGTGCACATGACCTTTGAAATACGAATAACTCTAGTCGTTCTAGAATTTCTGCCCTTCAATTGAAATAAATCACTATATTTCATATGTGCAATAATATAAACGAGAACGAACTGAAACTTGCTACAATGTATCTCTATGATGTCTAGCTGTGCATCAGACCTTTGAAATTCGAATCAGTCCAGTCCTTCTTGCATTGTCTGCAATTGAATTGAAATAAATCACCATATTTCATGTGTACCCATTCCTCCTACAGTTTCAATCAAAAGATGTTGTAACTTTGCACAATGAATCTGCATAGTCCCTAGTGGCGAATTAAACCGTTAATATCAAGATAACTCAAGTTCTTCATCAATAACCCGCCCTTGGATTAAAACATTGCCTCATTTCTAGTGTAAGCAACGCTTCAAATGTTTATAATTTGTGCCCAGTGTTGTTTGAAAATGATTGATATTTACAACATGTGCACATTTGCTTGAGTGATTAATGAATCGTCTCCCCTCTGATTAGGGAATTGTTAAATATTGTCGTGTTTTGGTTTTTTTTGTGCGTAATATGGCCCGTAGTGCCATCAATACAAACAGTCTTTCACATGGGGACGAATCTTAGTGTTGACATAGTGCATAGGTCAACTACAACTCGCATTACAAAAATTGTTATATTGTAAGGTAGGATTATCATTCTAGATCCAAATATATTCCGAATGTGAAAGTTCCAACCCTGCCCAACCCTGCACAATTTGCACAGTCTCACTGGGTTGAAACTTTTTATACTTTCAAGATTTTCCTCTTGTAACCCAGTCACAATTGTATTCTTTTGGATACTGCCATTTTGTTGATATCAAGTTTAAATTTATCTGTCAAAGTCAGTTTTCAAGATCAGTTTTATCATACTTTTTTATCGAACTTATTGTAAAATATTATATTCCACTGACAAGCCCCTTCGGGCTCAATTGCGCCGCTCTGCTCTTTTCAAGTTGTTGGTTTTTCTTGAAGGTGTGGAATACATAACTCCATGTTCTTGTATGGGTTTATGTTTAAAATTGCTCGTTCAATGAATGATTCTGTATGTGTCGTCTCTGTTCATGAAAAAGCAAACAGAGTGTTTTATCTGACTAGGATCAGGGATAGCGTCTCTGCGACTGTTGATAGGATTTGATTATTAAATTCAGCGAATAGAATAACGCTGCTGTCTCTATCAAGGACAACATTAAACTTAAGCTTTATTCTCAGATCCCGGTCTTTATAGGTGCAGCTGTTCTTCTACATGGCATAGATCTGATGTAAGACCATACCCACAGTGAGGGACAAATTTATTTCTTCAACACTCAACTTTTCTGCCAGTGAACGAAGGAAAGGATTGATAACAAAGTACTAAATTTGATCTATCGTGATCGCTCAATGTACGTCTTGTTACGTCCACATTCTCTTCGAACGTCTTATTCACCTAATCCGACAAATGGGCACATCTGCATGAAAATTTGCAGAGGTATTCCTTAGGTTAAGCTCTGCCCAGGTTGTTTAACTGGTCGAATTCTACTTTTACTCTGGTTGTAAGAGTATCATGAAGGTCGAGAATGACGAAAACAATAAAATCTTAATGAAGAACGGAAAACATTTAAGAGATGAAGAGAATTTTTTTTGTTTTCATGGAGGTATGAACCGAAAAAACTAATCACACTGTATGAATACACGTAGCGGATTCATACATAAGTGTGATTAGGTTTTTCGGGTCATACCTCCTTGAAAACGAAAAATTGTTCTCTTCATTTCTTGTGATTTAATAGCATCGAGCAATAATAGCAAAAACTTTACAATTTTTTTTATTTTCTTGTATGGGATTATCTTATAGTGAAGCATACAAAATAGCTGCATGCTCAAAATTTTATCATGGAGGTATGAACAATTTTGTTCGACCAATCAGAACGCCCGTTTTTGATTAAATTATACTATATTGAAACCAAAAAAGCCTTGAGTTTTGATATTTGGTTTATAACGTCTATAAGTGGATCTCCTCCATATGTACTCAAATAATGACCCGAGGATCATATTGTGTCTTGACCTTTGTTATTTGGTATTTAACACTCCTAGATAGCCTTAACTGAGTTTGTTCAAAAGATGTCTATTTGGTTATAGTCGGGTTCCTCGCGGGCTCACACCTTTTTTCATAGAAACAAAGAAAGAAGTCTTTAAAGATCATCTCTGACGAAAAAAGTCCTTGATCTTTGATGTTTGTTATGTAATACACCAAGTAGACTTCTTACAGGTTTATTCATGTGATGGACACTTGGGTCATTATTGGGTTCGGTCTTGGTGCACCTTGCTTTACACAGAAACAAATATGGGTATCTTTAAAACCATCCTCGTTGCAACCGAAAGCCCTACGTCTTTGTTCTTTTGTATGCAGCATCTCCTAGTGCAATCTCTTTAAGTTCGTTCATATGATAACACTAGGGCTATATTTTGGCTGCGCGAGGGTTTTATCTCATTTTACATCGTAACATTGAAGGGAATCTTACCAAATCTTCTTTGCCGAGTCCAGAAAGAGCATTGATATTTGATATATATAGTATCTCTGCCAAATTTGACCCCGTAATTCCCCGGGTAACTGATGCAGCTTCTAGTTTCCCCACTTTCTCTCTCTGTCTCCGCGTTTATCTCTCTCTTTCTCTGTCTTTATCTATTTGTCTGTCTGTCTCTCTCTCACACATACACATTCAATATCATTCGAAGACAGCAAGTTTTTGGCATTCAAAGTAAACCTTTCAATGAAGGCTATTCTCTTTGTCAATTTCTGTTAAATCGTTGCATCATCACTTTTACCAATACAATATCTACAATACTTTTATTCTCACTCCTTGATTACATAGTATTTGAACACAATTTTCGTTTCTTCACCCTTTTATAATAATAATTGAGCCTGTGCGTGACTTTTCCAACAATTTCGCATGTGCGTAACTCGCACATATTGAGCACCCTGGACAGCCATTCGGGGCAATTAGAACATTCGTTGATTGTTAAAAGAAGCTTTGGGTCAGTATCTTTCTACAGAGCGCAAAGTGAAGACTGTGATCAACTGTGCGGATGCACAGACTGATCTGAGTCTTTACTTGGCGCACATGCTTAATGGTTGGAAATGTCACGCACGCGCTCAATTGTATTCCTGTTAAATTTCTAGTAATGAAGGATAGACCGAAAGTCGCTAGCTTTTGAAGGATACATGTACAACATTTCTCACAAATTTCGTTGAAATCTAAGGTCGAATCAACTTTATATGCCAAGATATGCCAAGTTACTGATCGATGGCCTATCTTGGACTGAGATTGCATAAGGCGATTGCAGAATATTTGCTCGGATCTTAAATAATAAGGACATCTTCGTTGGGAAATAAATGTTGAAAGGTAAAGTATGATTAGTATAGTAAGTTTTAACTTCTAAATTCAGCAAATATCTCTTAGGTGGAATTTATTCCTAGAATACAGTACCCATAACCAAGGCTGTAAAATTACTTATGTTCAATGCAATGTAGCAACGATTGTCGTTTTATTGCAAAACTCATTACTACAATGCTAACTTGTTTCTGCACGACATTCCTATGCTTAAATGATTTTTTTTGGATGGAGGGGGAGAGGGAGGGGGCTGTTTCCAACGAACTTTTACACTTGCTGACCTAAATACCCAAACTGACAGTCCCTGTAGAAGTGAGACGTTCCAGCTACTGGAAGACCTCACTTTTATCACACCCGAACGGCAGTTGACGGATCGCATATGTCGAAAGCGAGGTCAGTGATCTTTTAATTAAAACACAATGGAACGTTTTTAAACGACCGTTTGTCTTCACACCATCGGCTTAACGGCGATCTGCACCACAGTTTATATTCAAGAGGTCGGTTATTTAAGAGGAATACTTTAGTTGAAGATTATTCCCAATCTTTCGACACTAATGCTATAATTTTACAGGGGTTTCCATACTTATAATTCAATAACTTATATTTTAGTTTCATCTATCAAAAACGGGCGTCTGATTTGTCGAAAAAAAAAAAATATTCATAACTCCATTAACAAAATTTTGAGCACGCAACGATTTTGTATGCTTCCGCATTTAATAGTCCCATACAATATGGTATCAAAATTTGGAAAGGTTTTGCTTTTTTCGCTCGATGCTATTAAATTATAAGAAATGAAGAGAACGTTTTTTTTTGTTTTCATGGAGGTATGAACCGAAAAACCTAATCACACTTATGCATGGATCCGCTTCGCGTATTCAGTGTGATGAGTTTTTTCGGCTCATATCTCCAAATAAACAAAAAATATTATCTTTTTTCCTTTATAAAATCCGGGATCCCACGATATAGAACTAGTTTCCAGAGTAAAGAAATTCTTTAGAATTTTTTTGGTAGATGACTCTTGCTTATTGTACAAAGGTGTTGGTTTTGCATGAGAAGGTGTTTAACAATCCCGGAGGGCCAGTTCATCTAGAAATACAATTTTAAGAATTTTAGTAGAGTATGGAAATGAAACATGCAACATTTCAAAGCCTTAGTCCTATTTGTTTGTTTGTTTGACTTTTTTTCCCTTTTTTAAGACTCTTCTTTTACCTACATAAATTCCTTGATTAAACAACATACAGATAATTTCTAAAGCAGAGCTCTCGTTTGAAATAGTCTGGTAGATGATAAAACAGCAATTTTATCCACAAAATTTTCACAGCTCAATGTAACCTGATTTTGGAGAAGATTATTTCTAAATCTATCCTCCTTTAATTTCGATGTAAATTCCGGGACCCCATACATAGAGGTGATTGAAAGCACAGTTTAGTTCTTTTTGCTATTTTGTAGAGAATCATACATCAATGATACATGATAGTTCCAAAGCTCTATGCTTAATGCGTTTTGAGGGAAAGACTTAAAAATATATTCCTATGTAAAAATCCAGGATCCTACAAAATAGAGCTAGATTTCGTAGTAGGTTACTTGTTTGATATACTTTGGTGGACGATCAAACAGCAAAGCCATAATATGTTTTTGCTCAAAGTCATCGATATCGTCGTTTAACCACACAAATTCGATCAATGTCAGCTTTGATAGCTTAAGTTAACAGACAAAATTTTGAGGTCGTCTCAAAGTTCAACGAGTGCAAACTGCCATTGGAGGCTTAACCACCAAATCCATTGAATGCCTACGCCATAAAAAGTAGTTCATATGTATTTCGGGAACATTGCAAACTCTATTCAAATTGTAAAAAACTCTGTCAAAGCCATGCTTTTAAACCCATTCTCACTCAATTCCGCTTTCTAAGCATCTAAAGCAAAAAGCTTTGGAAATCATTGTGGGCAATGAAGAGATTGCTTGTAACAAGCAATTTCTTCAATGTCCTCAATGTTTTCTATCCAACAAGGGAAATATTTTCTAAATCCAACCATGCTTTGCTAGCTTTCAGTACTTTCAGTACTTTGATTTTGTATTTGAGGACAGACATTAATCGATCACTATATTTAGCTCACCCTAGCACTTTATGCTCCACTGATCTCAAAATTATTTCTACGGTGTGTAAAAAAACACATCTTTGTTGAACCACACAAGTTTGATCGATATCGGAGAAGTAAGATAGAATATACTTATGTGGACAGAATTTATTGGT
The DNA here is from genome assembly GCA_946902895.1 of Fragum fragum. Taxonomy (NCBI): domain Eukaryota; kingdom Metazoa; phylum Mollusca; class Bivalvia; order Cardiida; family Cardiidae; genus Fragum; species Fragum fragum. Next base: position 7,169,401 of record OX336373.1, read on the forward strand.
GGTGGATAAGACATATGGGAAAGTGGATGCCGCCAAAGAGTTATTCCTTGTCCTGCGACCTATGCAGTAGTGAAAAATTCTTGAATGGAGACAACCAGAAACGTGGTAACAAAAAAGAGAGGACATCGTGTACTTGTATTTCTTTTTTGAGAATAAAAAAGATCATTATGATTGGATAACGTGTAAAAAATCTTTAGCAGACGACAAAGTTTTAGATTAGTACAAATTGAAACAAGATGGAGAAGACAATTCTGACATTTCTAGGTCATTGAAACGAAGTTCTTCCGTGGACCGTCAAAACGTCGTAACTTCAGCTTACAAAGCTTCAAAGTTTCCCTCGCCTTCTAATGAAATGATTTCAAAAGTAAGAAAAAGGAAAACCTTCAAAACATACTCATTTTCTTTCTATACTAGAAATAGTTTGTAAAAAAGAATGAAATTAGTAGAAAAATCAACGTAATATCATTGAATTTCAGTTTTGTACCCGTATTGATTAAAACCTGCGGCTCGAACCTGCTTGAATAAGCCGTCGCTTTGGCGGCGGGAATCACGACCTCATTCGTGGCGCCGCATTTGACAAGAGGTCTTTGAAATGACGTTGGTCTATCGTCAACACTGCCTAATGATCTAAAGTCACTCGGTCTTTGACCGACGAAGAGGTAACTCTGGCGTTTTTCATTGTCATATTCAGTTTTGATCAGCTCATATTCCATATTTGGTAGAGAAATCCCCAAGGTGAAACACCCCTTGGTGATTGTGACGTCCTGGGTTTTCCCAATTTCCCATACACTGGATTTCCCGCACTTTTTTCCGTCGTAGCTGTTCAAATAACTCGTCATTTGAAAATCTAATGGTGTTACTTTCAGGCGATGAGTTCGGAAAATGTAATTTGACGCCGATTCAATGACTTTAGATCTGCCTTCACGGATTAAAGTGCCCTTGACCTCGAGTTTGAAATGTCTCTCACGACATAGAGAGTCTCTGTAGAATTCATAAACCCCTTCCCAAGCTCTACCACTCGGTAAGAAGACAAGGTGACGAGTTAGATATTGGCCGTTTGGCCGGCTTTCGCATTTCTCGCTAACCCAGTTGCCTTGGATACCGACGTCCATTTTGAATTTTTTGGTCAAAACTGGGGGGTTCCACTGGTCAGCCTGGGCAATTTTTCTACATACAGAACAACCAACCGCCTGAAAGAAAAAGAAATGTTTTAAAAAAGGAATATTACAACAGTGTCTTTTTCTATTTATTCGCAGGTCGAATCCAATAAAAAATACCTACACACGATTCGAGAACATGATAACAACAAATAGAAAACGCACTGTTGTAATATTTCTTTTATTATATACCTTTTAGGACAGGACATTAAGAAAATTCTCTTAAATGATTAAGAAATAACTAACTTTCCGTAAAAAAATCCGAACGTCAATACACAAAAAAGTAGTCCGTGTTTAACGGTACTCGATGAATACGGTTTTTTGGTACACGCCGAATACGGATTTTTTCTGTCGAGTTGTATAAGTTAGCCAGATTTTAATCCATTTCTTTTATAGGTATATAATAAATGATGTTATTGAGTTTTTTTCCAACAAGTTACAAAAGAATGATAATAATGATTATTTACCCATTAAAAGGAAACAAGATGTTATGAACAGTATATATATAACAAGTATTTGAGATAAACGAGGGAAAATAACTCTTATTATAGATATAAAGCAAGATCTAGAAGTGATTTCCCCTCACACTAAACAGTTTCAAATCGATGTAATAATGGCGGGGAAACGACACTTTACAGATCTCACAGGAACTTGGATTTCAGGAATTGATAACAACTAACTAAATATCTCTCCCTATAATAAATATTAACAAGGTAGTGCAGCTGCCATTTTTTTAAGGGAATGGATGTTTTGACAAGCATCAATGGCTCTTTTATTGGAGATGTTTGACTCGCTAGGATAAGGAACCAGAGACGCTTGTCAAAGCATCCGTTCCCTTATAAAATGGCAGCTGCACCACATTGTTGATATTTACTATAGAGAGAAATATTTTTGTAAGTTGCTTTACATTCCTGAATCCAAGTGCCTATGATAGATCCTGCTACATGTAAAACGACCGAGGGAAAAAATTAAAGAGGTTATATTTGGACCGAATTCGGAAATCAAAGACGATCATTATGGACGATTCTTCTCACGGTGACCAAAACATAGTAAGCGAAGCCTAAAAAAAGATGCAGTTACAATATTATAGTCGCCAAACGATGTTTTTGTTTCAAGAATGTTATCGTAAACAAGTATTGTTGGGGGACACATTTTGAAATCTGACTGTTAGTACTTTTATCACCTTCATTCCATGACCAGTGTCGATTCATTAAGTAACGTGCGAACCATCTCGGGTAATTATTAAACTCTAATATAGAATAACCAATAAGCGAGTCCCTAGGCGGTTCCGATTCCAACAAGAATTCAATAAAACGTCTCCTTGGTGTAAGCAGACGGGTTTTGTCGTCTGTTAATTAAATCCCAAGACGTTTATGAAGTGTCGTCTGTCGTGCTATTGGCACAAATATTTGACGAGAAAATAGCCGGTAGGTCAAAATTAATGACGCCTCAGCCGTTTTCTTCGAAATGGAAGATAAGCAATTAACGCATATCGTAGATCGCTGGAACCCTCCACAAAACACTTGGTTTTGAACTCTTTCCTTTTTTACAAAAAATTAGACCCGTCCAAGTTCAAAGGTTTTGCAGACGAAAATTCAAAGTTGATTTTATTTGAAAAATAATCATTCAGTAAGGTAGAAAATATTGTGGAAAAAGAAGAAATTGTTTATTACAAGCAATTTCTTCTTTTTCCACAAAATTTTCTTAATTATGAAATCACAAGGACGTAAAAACCAAGGATTAACCAGGAAAGGGTTAGGACTCTGTGCCTTTGAAATAAGTATGCAAATGCTCGTTTTTTCTAAAGTATTAATATAGTACACGAAAAGCTTTCGTCGTTATGTGACCTTAAAGTCGAAAATTACAGATCTCTTGCCCCGCCCATTAACTCCACTGGGAAAGCCTACTGACTCCAACAGGAAGTTCCACTACGAAATTAAAGCACTTAATTTACAACATATATGGCCAGATCCATGTGACAATAAGTAAAATCGATGGTTGGTACCCGAAACATCATATCTACAGCTAGAAAAAGGTCAGAAGTTACTGAAAATAAAGCTTTGAAAGAAATTATTGCTTATATCACGTTTTCAAATACCCACGTACTGTGCTCGAATTTGTCGTAAAGGTACGCCTCATCGACACGAACTTCTAATGTCAGCTCAGGGTCATTAGACGAGGTCAAGGACCGAGGAAACAGTTGCAAAAAGTTGCTGTTAGTGAGGTTTGCTGTTTCGTCAAGAAATCTTGTGTCATCATTATAAATAAGTATAAGGGAAACATTGTCGTCTATACCTTCGTCTAAAAGTTATCAGAGTTTTTTTTAGCTTGCAAAGCGTTTGCTTTGAAAGCTTAAGTTAACATACAAAAGTTTGAGAGGTCTTCTCAGAGTTCAACGGGTGCAATCTGCCTCTGGCGGCTTAACGACTAAACCCATTGAATGCCTATGCCATTAAAGTAGTTCTTTTATCTTTCAGGAATATTGCAAACTCTATTCAAATTGTATAGAACTCTTTCGAAAGCATGCTACTTAACCCGTGCCCACACAATTCCGTTTGAAGCATCTCAAGCAATTTCTTCAATGTCTATAATATTTTCTACACAACAAGGGAAAAATTTTCTAAATTCAATCAACTAGAAATTGTCGTCTTTTTTTCATTTTCAACTACATGTAGTTAAGATTTTGCCATGTTGTAATGGGTCAACTCCTACGATACTTTAATATCGTTTATTTATCATGATAACCTTTGACAAAGACGTTTACTATGCTTTGCTAGCTTACAGTACTTTCAGAACTTTGATTATATTTTTGTCAAAAGATTCTACAATCGTTATATGGTACCTTTGATGGACGGTACCTTTCAAACAACTCATAGACCTGCAGTACTAATCATTGCATGAAAGATATGCTCGAGCCAAACTTTAATAGTAAATTAGAGAGAAAAAAAAATGTACTAGCAAGTGAATTCTCTATTCTCGATCACGCAATACAAGGGAACAATCTTTGATGTGTTCAATAGAACTTATTCGAGTCCACTCGGAGACCCCATTTATTTTATTTCGGATTTTTGACAGAATGATAATAGAATTACATTTAAACTGAAAAGGGCCTAGATTTTCAGACGACTATGATAAATGTGTTATCCCTCTAATGATATGTTTTGGAGAATGACAAATTTGTCTTGATATACGATGGTTTGTCGCCTTTCGTGTTAAATCAGTGCATAATAACACGAGAATACTAGTTAGTGTCTATATCAAACATATCATTATACACCCCAAATACCCCTATCTTTTACATGCAAATTTCTGTCAAATAACTTTATGGAACCCTTAACACGAAATAACGTGGCTTAAAATAGCTACAATATGTCTACATTACAATACATGACAAAAAAATATGCAACAATAATGCAAATTAAAAAAAAAGTATACTCTAGAATATAATAATTACTCTCACAGTAAGCTTAATCCTTGTCATGCTGTATAAATTACCTTACTGAATTGCTGTAAAATCAAAGGGACGAAAGCACTGATAGAACTTGTTGTTCCCAAATCAATGTTTCTTTTATAGATCAATTTCATAAACAACTCTGGCAGCAAAAGTACAAGCAGGAGGTGTAGACCAAGATCAGACTGCACTTATGTGCAATCCGATCTTGGTCTATACCTCCTGCCAAAACCGGAATATTCCGGGTTCAGCATGACACGGGTTAATACTTATACTAGCTATAAGAATGAATGATTTTTTTTTTTTCAAAAAAGTTTAATTAGAACACTTACACGCGCTCTTTTCTACGACTGTTATGAATTCTTTTATTGTATAATAGGTAAGATTGTTAGAGTTTTTCACCTAGTACCAATTTTTAGCTAGCAAAGCGTCAGCTTTGATAGCTTAAGTTAACAGACAAAAAATTGGGGTCTTCTCAGAGTTCAACGAGTGCAAAGTGCCACTGGAGGCTTAACCACTGAATCCATTGAACGATTACGCTATAAAAAGTAGTTCTTATGTGTTTTAGGAATAAATTTTGTAACTCTGCCTGTATCTCAAGAAAACAACCATTGGAAAATATTGTGGACAATGAAGAAATTGCGTGTACCGAGCAATTTCTTCAATGTCCACAATGTTTTCTTCTAATTTGAACCAGTCTTAGATTTTGTCATGTTGTAATAGGTTAACTCATTGGCTACTTTATTTATCGTGTTATCAGCTTTGATAAAGAAGATTAGCTAACAAAACCATGCTTTGCTAGCTTACAGTACTTTCAGTACTTTGATTATTATACTTATAACGAATGGCCGAAACGTTAAAATAATAAATAATCTTATAAAAATTATAAGATAGTTTTAATGTCATGTTTTATGTACACTGATGGGGTACTAAAAAAGCAAAACAAAAAACAAAACAAAAACAAAACAAAAAAACATAACAAAACAAACAAAAAAAACTCCTAAAATTTTCAGGGAAACAACATCAAAAACAAACAAAGAAATTTTCTCGTAACAAACAAATTTGGGTTTTTTTCTCTCTTTTCTTTTTTCATTTAATATTTGTCACATATTTGAAATGTCATCTGTACCCTCTTCTCATTTAGTCTAAATGGCCAACATTTTAAAATGATCCGAACCTCATTTTGTATAATCACCGATATGTTTTACCAACAGCACTTCAAGATTTAATCTTCTTAGGAACCTTTTGCAATTGACCATTCGCTGGCCCCGCCCACTCACTCCATTGGCCATGCCCACTCACTCAATTGGCCCTGCCCACTCAATCCACTGCCACGCCGACAGGAAGTTACACTTCGATTTTTAAGAGCGTTATTTTTACAAAATTCATGGCCAGTAAAATGTAACAAAAAAATAAAATGGTCGGTTGGTGACCTAAACGTCGTAACTACAGCTTGAATAAGCTGTAGTTACGAAGTTAATGTTGCCAAACCAACGAAAAAGGTTAACAAAAATGGCGTCCAATGTCGGAGTCGAAAAGCCCAGGTCCGGGCTGAAAAAATGATATGTTTGGTCGGTTGATTCGTTGATTGACAATCGTGATTTGTCAATTGAATTCACAATGGCTTTGTGCAGAATACAGAGATGTGTAACTGATATCGCAGATTTAAATTGTTCGACTATCTATCTAACAATAGGACGACACCATTTTCGACAATTTATGATCTTGTTAAAGTGATAGGGGCGGAATAGTTAAACACGGCTTTATTTTGATACACTGGTTGGTATTTACTAAAAACATTATTCTCAAAAAGAACTTCGAAATAGAACTTGATAAAATTGCACCCATGTTTAAAAGTGTTAGATTTGAGTCATATTTTGGACTTCATGGCTTAATAAGAACATAATTAAAGCCTGTATCAACTTTAACATTTCTGTTTGTCTGACCAGCGGGTGATCACATGAAAAAGGACACCTGAAGGTCAAGTGGTCAGTTTTAAGTATCGTTTTTCATGTTTCAACAGTGGAGATTAATTAAAATGTCCACCCCAACAGATTGATTGGCTTCAACTGTTCTTTACAGCTCGTTAAAATACTTGTACAGATATCTATTTTATTTGGATTGTAAAGAAAAACACCCATTCATCTTTGGTTATAATCGAGAATGAATATTTTGTCAAAGTTGTAGTTGTCGAAAGGATTATACAAAATTAAGACTGAATTCAGGGTGAGCTCTCATCATCAACGTCTGATCTTGGTTTAGTAAATGCATCCTATGTATTTTCGGAATTGGTCAATTTTCTCCCATTTGTTGCACTCTCTATGTAACTTAGTTGATTTGTTAGTCAACAATATTCGTTGCTTTATTGCAGTTTTAGATAGTAATAACAGAAAGAATGAAAGAACAAAAGATGTTAGCTAAAGTCTCCTGTGTCGTTATCGCTGGGACAGTGTTTGTTTATTGGTCAAGATATTTTCCTGAAAACCAGTTTGTCGACACATAACTGACGGGTCGCAACTGTCAATAATCAGATCTATTGGCCAATCAAATCATTCATTCATTTGTAACGTAAACGTCGTAATTCAAGCTGTAGTGTTCAGGTCACCATCAAATGATCCTTATTATTTAACCCATTCCTGTACAATCACTGGTTTTTACGTCCTTGTTAGTTCATGCTTGAGAAAATATTGTGGGAAAAGAAGAAATTGCTTGTGACAAGCAATTTCTTCTTTTTCCACAATATTTTCTACCCTACTGAAAGGTTATTTTTCAAATTAAATCCACAATAAATTTTCGTCTGCAAAACCTTTGAATTTGGACAGGTCTAAAAACATTTAAAACAGGAAAGGGTTAATGTCCCTGATGATCAAGAATCATGTCAATTTTATGTCGTCTGGTATTTCTGTCAGACGGCGATTCCAGTGATCCGTCAGTTTTCAAAATTTACCGATCGCTAGCACCGCCCATTTACTCCGACAGGAAGTCCCGCTACGATTTTTAATAGCGTTATTTTTCAAAATTCATGGCCAGTAGTATGTATCAAAAAGTAAAATGGTTGGTTGGTGACATAAACGTCGCAACTACAGCTTGAATAAGCAGTAGTTACGACGTTTATGTCGCAAAAGTAACAGAAAAGGTTAACAAAAATGGCGCCGATGTTGGCTGAATAAATAATTTGATTGGTCGGTTGATTCCTTGATTGACAGCTGCGATTGGTCAATTATAACAATAGTGGTTCAATCTTTGAGAAAAAGCAAAATGCACACCAACGTTTTCAAGAATAGACACATTACCTGGTTTCGCACTAATCCGCCTACAAAATAGGAGGTAATTGATATCGGATCGATTGATTGATTAAATGGGGTTTAACGCCACTTTTAACAGTATTTCATTCATATAGTGGCGGCTGGATGGATTCCTTTTTTTCTCATACCAGCACTACCACTACATCCTTTCCTAGCTTCCAGCTGCTACCCCACTTAGGTTCACGATTATCCATCCATTGGCGAGAGACAAATGTCGGAAAGGATATGTGCCGCCGCTGGGTATCAAACCCGGGACCCCTTGATTGAAAATTTGGAGTCTGACGCATTACGACATCTTGAACGTACGAATAAATTCCTATATGTTCTTACTAATATGAATTGAATCTTCTTTCTCAACTTTAGTTACATATCTATCGCATTCGGTGAATAAGATAAATTTGACTATGAAAAGAATGGCTTCCAATCCGTAAGTTGTGTGTAGAAAAATCATTTAAAATCATTTATTTATTTAATGTTCCATTCTTTAGGGGAATACATGTTTTTTGGATATCGAGGTGGACCTTTGTGTGCGTATCTTTCCATCTATTGACGATATATTAATCTAAAGCAGCAGGTTGCAGAATAAAACGTTTTTTTCCATTGTAGATAGGTTAATCACAAGCCATGACTCATGTTATATACATGTTGACACGCTGAGTTTAGGGGCATGAAATTATCACCCATCACTCCAAAAGGGACTACCTAGGGATCCTATCCAGCACAGGACCTTTATGGTCCTTAACTGCTCACATAAGCCATCTGCTAATGAAAGCACTTTCAGAATGACAATCTTGAGCCAAATGGTTATAAAAGTTTAAAATGTTCACTTAATACCTCTTGGTATAAGGACTTACCAAAATTCCAAAATGAGAAGATATTTGATAAGGAAGATTTTATAACCCAACGACGATTGCTGTTTATGCTTAATATCAAATATAATTACTCTTTTCCTTATAATTAGGCACAAATAAGCACTGTCCCGAAATTTGGACCCTCTACAAGGGCCGTATTCGACAGAATGGTAGTACTTTATAATACTTAGTAGAGAACGTACATACTAAATAAGAGTGCACTAAGCCTTATAGTTTTGAACATGGAGATGTTTGAAGTTAACGTTAAAGCATAATTTTAAGGACTCAATAGACAACCATCTGGTCTTCCAATCTACGGGAAACTTTGCACCCATAGTGAATGGCCATTTTTGATCCGAGGGGTATACTTTTGATTCACCTGGTGGAGAACTATCTAGTAATGCTTTCTATCTTATACACTGTCTTATAGCTAGTTGTAACGCCAATGTATAGAAATACTAACCTTTGATCGTTTCAAAGGATCCTGGAAGTGGGTTGGTCTATATTGTCGTCTGAACTTAATATCAGTACTGACGTCACCAAGAAGTAATTCCGTCTCAATATTTGAGGATTCCGTCTCGTGCTCCCCTTGTGGTATGGCGTTCATTTTGTATCTTGCCATTCGAATCAACTGCATCTCGTTCATGGTAAAGTTGAACAGTTTGTTGCAATCAAAGTCTTTTTTGTAACGATTGCTTTCAGCTTCGTTTTTATTGTATTTGGTAAACTGGTAAATTTTATATTTATTGTAAGATTCAATTGTCGAATATTTCGACTTAAGACAATAACGTCTTAATAGTTTTTCAAAAATATGTGCTCTGTCGTCTGTATATGGAATGATATTAACTTTTGTTAGAGTATATTTTGATTCGTGCGCGCCTGGTGTTCGCCATGATGGCCTATTTTTAACTTTGAAACTTCCGGTAGCACTGATGTAATGCGTCACTTCTGTACATTCATCGTCGGCGTAGTAATAAAACTGTGCATGGAATTTATTACGCCGGAACAAATACTTCCTAAGGACGAATTCTGGCCCAGGTCTTGTCTCACATCTGAAAAGAAAAGATTTTGAATTATTTCATGAATGAATAAGCAGACAACAATCGACGAGCAAGCAAATTGACAAAGAGATGATAGTTACTGGTATAGCGAGTCACTCATTTAGCAACATTTTTCTTACTAATGCGAATGTGTACCTAAGTATGGTATAAGTGACATGCTATGAATTATGTAAGCAAGGTGGCTTGTCGAATTATATGAATTTTAAAGACATGATTGCTGACATGGATAGTCTAATTTATTTGTTGCATAACGGTTTATTTTGTGATTCATATTCGTTTGGATATTTTATGGTAATTTTAAACATGTATCCGCGAGATGTTATCGTATACATGTACCTACGGGATGTGATTGTATATATGTGATAACGGGATGTGATTGTATACATATACCAGCGGGATATGATTGTATACATGTATAAGCGGGATGTGATTGTATAAATTTACCAACGGGATGTTAGAAGTCAGCTACTACAACCAATTATACGCATCAACTTTTACGACATGCTTTCTGGCATTTTAACGAGTCCTGCTCATCAAGATCGGCGTATCTTATCATGCACACGCATGCCTTGTTCAATATTCTCCCCTAACAACAAAAATAATACCTTTGCGTGATGAAAATGATAAAATTGATATTTATGATGAAAATGAATCTGATATCGATGTTGGTGAAGCTGATCGAACTGAGACGGCTAACAAGGATCGAAACGTCATTCTACCTTACTATATAGATATTTTTGAGGTACTGACTGAGTTAAAAATAAGACATCTAGAATGTCTACCAGGTAAAACTAAGAAATGACCAAGTCATCTGGTGTTCGACCAAAAGAGGCCCAATTTCAAATTTGTCCATAATTTCATAAAGACAAGCATTTTGACTATTTTTCAGGTTGAGCTTAAATTTGGCCTCAAGTAGCACAGTTCACTTTTGATCTAAATTACCCAGAAACAATAGGGCACCTTCTTTGGGCATGGGTGATATATGTGTAAAGTTTTAATGTCCTATGTCGCATTGTTTATGAGTTAAAGCACGGTCATTTGAGAACTTGACCTTTGACCTACTCGAACCGAAAAGGTAGGACGCTTTCTGTTATTATAAGTAAGTATGGGGTTGCATGGTTTTACTTTATTGGTTCTAGAGTTTTAGAGCACGGAAACGAAAAAGTCTGCGGACAGAACGACGGACGAACGGACGAATGGACGGACGGGCAGATACCGACATTGTGAAACCAATATAATCCTTCTACTTCGAAGGTTGGGATATAAGAAAGGCACGGTACCGACGCTTAGCTGCATGGGTTGGGTCAAAGAAGAGAGAAAGGTATAATTTTTTAATGAAGAAAAAACAAAAACTGCACCTTCATATTAATGAATGGTCAGGGGATACTGTTTCAAATAAATATCTTCACCAACATCACAGATATGAAGTTTGATACGCTAAACGACGTCAAGATCATGTCCATACCTGCACTGCTTGTTTTAAGACAGTCATACTAATAATGATAAATACTCGCTATAGATGGAACTTAATTGAATAAAACCTCCAGACATTCATAACAACTCGAGACTATACTCAATGATCTTTTGCATGTTTTGAAAGTTATTTTCCCAAAGATTATAAATAACCTAGAAAAATATGATACTTGAATTACAATACAACGTAATAAAACGCCGAGCTCCCTGTTCGTTTCATTCGACTTTTCCCAATGGAAAAATCCCCGAAAACGTTCGAAACATTTATTGCGCGCTCTTACTGGTCTTTACCTATATTTCCATAGTACTTCACTATTTCTCTGACTGTATGTATCTTCCAATTAAAAAAGAAAATGGACACCGGGAATCGAACTATAGAATAAGCCGATACCTTATGATCAGACTCGGGGCCACAACAACAACAACAACAATATCAAAGTACTGACAGTACTGTAAGCTAGCAAAGCCTGGTTTTGTTAAGTTATCTTTTTTTTTGTCAAAGCTTATCATGATAATAAACGAGGTTAAAGTAACCTAGGAGTTAACCCATTACAACATGACGAACTTTTAGACTGGTTCAAATTGAAAGAGGTTGCAGACGATAATATCCAGTTGGTGGATTTTAGAAAATCTTTGCCTTGTAGGGTACAAAACATTGTGGACAATTAAGAAATTGCTTGTTATAAGTAATTTCTTCATTGCCAACACTGTTTTCCAAATTCTCAAGTGAGCTAAAAATATCCAAGGAGATGAAATTGCAGGATGAGTTTGCAACATTCCTCAAAATATAAGAACTACTTTTTATCACGTAGGCATTCAATGGATTTGGTGGTAAAGCCTCCAGTGGCGGTTTGCACTCCTTGAACTCTGAAAGGACCTCAAATTTTGTCTAGCAACTTAAGCTATCAAAGCTGACGCTTTGCTAGCTACAAAATGATCAGCAAATCGTAAATGCTTTATGATAGATAAGTAGAACTTGTTTGAAACAAGATATTTCCTTTTTTTTCATTATTATTTCAATTCTTCATTTCGCATTTGAATTGCAATAAGTATCTTCTTTTCATGTAGATAATTCTGAGCACCCTACACTTTTTGCTATCTGGCTGTCCATAAATCAAACATTGTTATTTCATCAGTCTAATTTATTTATTACAAAAAGTGACCTGAGAAGGGTTTTTTTTTATTTCATAAAAAACATGCGGTTCAACAGAGGTCAACCTGGTTTAGAATTACGAAAAGGACACATTGTAGTGATAGAATGTCGATGTTGGATGTTTCTATGTACACCATAGTTAGAAAATCTGTCTTAAAACGAAATGTTGACTAGAACATGTAACATTGCAAGCCGAGCAGTCTGACCGGGGTCTATACTTTACTCACTTCCTATACTGTTTGTTTTCTCGGGGCCGATCGGTGAACACTCAGACCGTCAGTTTCATACACCATTACAAAGCGGAATAATAAATCCTCGTTAGAGGAAAGCATCTATCGAAGATGAGTAGTTACCTGACACATTCAATTTACTGTTTTCCCGCCTTATTTACCCCCAAAAGATTTTTTGGAAATATATAAAACATTTGTTAACTGATTATCAGGTTAAATGTTACAGATGCTGATAAATTAAAAGTCAAAGAAACTACTTATTCACTATGAAGAAAGTTTGTCTGATAAATTGGGTAAATGATTAATGCCCCTGCAGTCTTTGTTAACCCATTATCAGACGACAAATGTTAATATTGGTCCAAAAATGAAAAGTAGTTGCAGATGACAAATCAAGTTTTGTTAAAAATGAAAAAAAAATGTCCGATTGGTATCATTAGTATATGATGTTCTCCAGTGCTGATTTTTTGTTTATCAGGTAAAGGCGAAAATGTGTTTTAAGGGGTTAATTACAGCTACAGTGACAGTTTATTAGGAGAACTAGGGTAATTGGAACTTGGCAAGGAAAAGATATAGACAGTCCTAATTAAGAGACAGTAGAATTCCATTGCTAATGGCCAAACACAGACAGCTATCGAATGCATGTTTTAGGGAGTAGATTTTCATACTTTGTCAATAGCCCACTCAAGTATCGTGTGTTGTCTTCTAGTTTGGGAGGTTTAGATCATCATGGCCCTCGTCGAGCCAAACTGTCCTCTTCAAAGGGTATGTCGTTTTGATTGTTGATTTCTTTTTAGATAAATATTCGAAAATATTTTTTTGTCCAAGAATAATATCTTTTTTATTTTGATTGTTGATGTCTTATTAGACAAATATTTGAAAATATAATTCGTCCAAAAATAATATCTTTTATAACCCATTCCCACACAGTGACGCCTATAGACGCACCAAGGATTGAAAGCCTTGGAAAACATTGTAAAAAATGAAGAAATTGTTTGTTAAAAGCAATTTCTCATATTCCACAATGATTTTTACCCAGAAAGATAAAAAATCCAAAATTTCATTAACTCTGAATTGTCGTCTTAGCTTCATTCAATTTATGCCAGCTTAAACTTTTTCGTCTGGTAATGGGATAAACTGCGTTTTGTATGCAATAAAAAAAAGAAGGTAAGAATTGTAATAGAGCATTAAGGCGAATCAAATCTGGTCAGTATGGCAAATTCGAGGCTGTCCCTGTACACAAACCGAGTCAAATATCATCTTGACCACCGGCGTTGATATTTACAAGGGGCTGTGTGGTCAGTCGCTAAGTTTGGGGAAAAATTCACTTTTTAAAATTTCTATAGCGGACAACCAGGAAATTCGAGTACTTTATTTATACCATCCCGATGACATTGAGACTCGCATACCATTCGTGTGTATACAATTTCATTTTTTGCGATGTCATGGGAAAATTATTTATAAACAAGATCGGGATAATTGTTTGGTATGAAACATTTCTTCTGTCAGATCGCGACATGACACTTGGATCGGACCTTATATTGTTAGTGATCAAATGAAAAATGAATGAAAGGAGAATGCCAAAATAAACTTATAAAATTCATAAACACACACACTCACACACACAATTATACCTGTGATTTATCATTCTAATTTTCTACTCTAGATTTTTTGACAATTATTTTATCCTTACAATTTAAAACTATGATTGTGAACCAAATAAAATACCCCTCCCCCGCCCCCCCCCAAAAAAACAACAAACAAACACACACACACACACACACACAAAAAAAAAAACAAAAAAAAACCCCACACACAAAAGAAACACCATCACCACCATCAACAACAACACCCCCATCCCAAAACAACACACACAAAAATAAACAATCAACAAACAACGGCAACAAGGCAAGACTCTTTTGCAAATGGTTTCTTATTTGTCATCCCTTTTCGCGTTCTTCTTAAATTAAACAAACATTTTGAGAAAACAAACATTATTAACTATTTCAAATATATGTTTTGTAAAGAATTTTATTATTAGATTTTCAGATAATGAGATCGAATGGAAGCTTTAACCCATTCCCACACAGTGACGCTTTTGGACGCCCCCCCCCAAAAAAAATCGTGAAAACATTGTGTAAAATGAAGAAATGGCTTCATTTCACACAATGTTTTCTACCCAAAAAGTTGAAAAAATCTAACAATTCATCAAGTTTAAATTGTTGTCTGCAAATTCTTCCAATTTGGACCAGTCTGAAACTGCCATCTGGTAATGGGTAAGCCTGGTCCTTGTCGATACAGTGTGGACTAAGAAGAAAGTCTGTGGTTATTTCAATACTGTTCAATGGACTAACAATGCGTGTTTGTTAAACACTAATGACATCACAACAGCAAAGTGTTGGAAGTATGATCTGATACACAACCATAACCTTGACATTACCTATTACGCATTGATGGAATTTACTTTCATGAAAAATGCCAAGATTGTAACAATACTTCGAACAAACAAGAAGATATTGAACTTCATCAGTTGAATTTTGTTTTGGACGGAGAGTCGGACGGACAAAGAGAACAACGCCTGATGAAAAATATACCTTCGTTTTTATCCAAACGGGGGCTCAAATACGACAAGACGATGTTTTTACTGTAAAGGGTTTGAAATGTCAGTTCATTGAAAGGCTAATAGCGACATCGTAAATATAATTATTAACGAGCCTACAATTATGTACTTATTGCCATTCATAAATTATAGCCTCCGGCATAGCGCAGTCGGCAGCGCGTCAGACTGCTTATCTTCAACTATGGGGTGTCATAGGTTCGATCCCCGGCGGCAGCATATATCCTTTCCGACATTTGTCTCTCACCTATGGGTGGATAATCGTAAACCTAATTGGGATAGCAACTGGAGGCTAGGGAAGGTTGAAGTGGTAGTACTGGTGCGAAAAATGCCAGGAATCCATTATTAGGTGCTCCAGCCGCCGCTGAACACTATAACTGAAATACTGCTAAACGTGGCGTTAAATCCCATTCAATCAATTCAGAGATGAAGAGAATATATTTTGTTTTCATGGAGGCATGAACAGAAAAAACTAATCACACTGTATGAATACGCGAAGCGGGTTCATACAATGTGTGGTTATGTATTTTTTCGGTTCATACCTCCATGAAAACAAAAAAAATATTCTCTTCATGTCTTGTAATTTAATAGCATCGAGCGAAATAAGAAAATATTTTGCAAATTTTGTACCTTTTTGTATGGGACTATTTTGTGCGGAAGCATACAAAATCGCTGCGCGCTCAAAATTTTGTTCATGGAGTTATGAATATTTTTTAGACCAATGAGAAAGTCCGTTTTTGGTAGACCAAACTAAAAATTAAATTATTCAATCATAGTTTAAAGCCAAGTATCAAAAATACAAATATCCTTGCAGAGGTTTAGCGACTTCAAATATCGTTAGACACGGTTTCCACAAATATAAGTTAACAATCGTGATTTTAAAGTTTACTGTTTGAACATCGTACTTTAACCCATTCCCATACAGTGAAATTTTAGACCGGTCCAAATTGAAAGAAGTTGCAGAAGACAATTTAAAATCGTTGAAATTTTTAAAATCTTTGTCTTTTGGGGTAGAAAATATTGTGGATAATGAAGAAAATGCTTTTCTACCCAAAAAGTTAGGGAAAAAAACACTAAAATTTTCATAAATTTTGAATTTCCGTCTGCAACTCTGCAACTGGGTTAATTAGCGTGTGACAGTTATTGCGACCTGACTAGTGAAAAGGGTCAATCTAGGATTAATTGATTGAATGGGGTTTAACGCCGCTTTTAACAGTATTTAAGTCATATTGAGGCGGCTGGAGCACCTAACACTGAATTCCTTGTACTCTCACACATTACTACCACTACATCCTTAAATACTACCTTAAATACTACCCGGATCTAATTTGAATTATTTGAATCATGAACCAATCAGAAGACCCAACTTGACTTGACGGGTCCAATTGAAAAAAACTTTTACAAAAATCATTTATTTTTGACAAGCATTTCTCAAGCGCAGACGAAGTACGGTCTTATATTATCCTTCTCCATTTAACCCTTTCCCGTACAAACCCGGGTTATTACGTCACTGTAATTTTATAATTGAGAAAACAAAGTGGAAGAAGAAGAAATTGCTGGTAGCAAGCAATTTCTCCCTTTTCCACAATAATTTCTACCATATAGGATGCTTTCATTTAAAAAAGTATCCAATTTTCATTGTCGTCTGCAACTTCTCTCAATTTGAACCAGTCTGAAACTTCCAAAAACGGGAAAGGGTTAAAAAGAAATATACAAATAAGTTGATATTGTGATTATTTTTTATTGTTGTTGTTGTTGTTGTTGTTGTTTTGCAAAACGGTTTCTTGGTTAAGATTATGATTTACATAATTAATGTTTAGATACTTAAGTCTCTATAATAAAGGCGAAGTCGATGTCAAATTTAATTACAAAGTGATTAAAGACCTTTCAATACATGTCTGCCTGTCATAAGTCAATGTCAACGTTTAATAACGCTTCCTCTTTTCTTCGTTGATTCTAAAGAATGTACTCAAAATCAAGACACCAATATTCTCTACTTGATACCGATCTTCAGTCGTCCTCAATAAAACCGTCGCATATTTAAACAAAGATTTTGATTATTATATGTTCTTTAATCTTGCGGAGTCCCAGACAGATGCTCGTGTTGAATTGGCATATCCAGTCATCATACAATATAGGGAACTAATAAATGAACGGATAAACATGATAAATAAAGGCACAAAAATTAAACAAAATAAATAAATATCAAATAAATTCATATACCAATAAATTCATAATAAGAAGACCATAATGGTCCTAAATTGCTCACCTGAATAACCAAAATAACGAGCCAAATGAAAACAGGGTGTGCCTTGGCAGGATCACACTAGTGCTTTCGGAATATTTTAAATGGCGGTGATAGGGTATAAAATTAAATATTTCAGCTTATTTGTTTGTCAAGAAAACAACTTAAAGGGTTTCTTCTTGTTTCTGAGGTAAGACCGAGTAAAACCAAAATATGGCGATTGGTTAATATTTAATGAACTGGAGTAGAAAGCAACATAAATAATATATAGCTTCTAAACTTTATGATTTGCAAGTGAAAGAATTTTGAAAATATCATTCTTCGCTTCCTTGTTTCTAATGGACAAACCCTATTGAGCGAACAAAGGAAAGAATGAGAGAATGAATAAGTGAATTAAGTATCTTATTTATGTATTTATGGTGCGTTTTTTACCCATTTTCTGGAATAGTTTATGGTTAACTGACAAGTCGATATACAAAATGAAGGAACATCAATGCGTAGGAAATTTCATGTTTAATAAAAAGTGACAAAATAGAAAGTTTATTGGCCTAGTCAGTCTGTTAAAAGGAAACTAATCG
Organism: Fragum fragum; assembly: GCA_946902895.1. Taxonomy (NCBI): domain Eukaryota; kingdom Metazoa; phylum Mollusca; class Bivalvia; order Cardiida; family Cardiidae; genus Fragum; species Fragum fragum. Next base: position 7,187,519 of record OX336373.1, read on the forward strand.
AAACCTTGGGCTTTCTAATATATTTCTTCGGCAGACCATTCTGTGTCATTAAACGAATAATAGTCATTTTTTGTGACTCGAAATTGGCCCGCCTGCGTTTGTTGGGAAGATGTGTCACGATGAGGCAATATACAATTTGAAGAAACAAGAATCTTGAAATTCGTATGTCATTCTCTCAATTCTTAAAACACAGCTAAGTTTTGTCGCCATGTGAAATGGCTACTTTACAAATGTTGAAGCAAATTTGGCTCTTATTACAAAGGGAATTATCGTGGTTAATATACAGTTTAACCCATTCCAACACAATTTTAAATTGTTTCACCTTTTAGAACAGAAACATTGTGGATAATGAAGAAATTGCTTTTTACAAGCAATTTCTTCATTTTCCACAATGTTTTCCAAATCTTTATACTTGAGGGGCGTAAAAAGGAGGGCTTGTGTGGAAATGGGTCAACTAAAGTGTCTTTAAGTTTATTTCTGAAAATGGTTGAGTATGGGACATTATATGACTTCTGTTGATCGTATAATTAAACTAGAGGTCGGATTAAAAAGAGTATCAGGGTTTATATTTCGAAAACTAAATAAATAGAATGATAATTCTATATTCAGAACACCTGGAAACAATCGAAAAGACTTTATACTTCTCAACCTGTCATAAATGAGCCAAACATACTCTTGTAGAAGTAGTGACCGAACGTTCTATAGCCCGTCTCTTTTATTACTACGGGTATTGGACTGAAACTTGGAACACATGTTTAAACAAAAAAAAAAGGTTAAAAATATCAAGGGGGATAACTCTAAATGTACAACGAAAGCCCCTTTATCGACTTCATCTTGTTGAATTCCTACAGAAACTCAGCCGGCGATGCGTCGCTTTCCATCATAACTTATTTGTCTATCTCTAAATTAGTAAAACAATGAGACAATGTAGAGGAGTTACATGTAACTAAGATTTACCCAACCTCTGAATTTTCCAACCAAATATGATTAAAAAACAAACAAACAAACAAACAAACAAACAAAAAACCCCAAGAGGACCATGATGGTCCTAGATGGCTCACCTGAACTGACTGCTGTTAAAAAAATGCAACTAGAGACAAATAACTATAATCAGTTTCATGAGGATTGAGGCAAAACAGTGACTTTTATATTGTAAACAAAGAAATTGTCATTATGGCCCCTTTTCCTTTGTTATCCTATAGAACCTTCCCATAACCTATAAGGTTTATCTTTATGACATAACAAGTATCCTGACCAAGTTACATGACGATTGAGCCAAATTGATGACCTCTAGAGCATTAACAAAGAAATTGTCATTAAGGCCCCTTTTTCAGTGTTTTCAAAAAGTACCATCCTATTATCAATAGGGTTAATCCTTGTGACGAAACAATTATTTTGGCCAATTTTCATGAAAATTGAGCCAAAATTGTGGTCTATAGAGTGTAATCAAAGAAATTGTCATTACGGCCCCGTTTCCTGTGTTTTCCAATAGAATCCTCCAACAATCGATAGGGTTCATCCTCATGATCAAACAATTATTCTGACCAAGTTTCGTGAAGATTAAGCCAAAATTGTGGCCTCTAGAGTGTAAACAAAGAAATTGTCATTAAGGCCCCTTTTCCTATGTTTTCGGAAAGATCCTTCTAATAATCAATAGGGTTCATCTCTATGACCTAGATAATTCCGGCTAAGTTTCTTGAAGATACAGCGGTTGGGTCAAAACTGTGGCCTCTAGAGTGTAAACGCTTCAATTGTTGACGCCGCATAAAGCACGACGAACGACGTAGGACGCACGACGGACGACAGACATTCAACGATCACAAAAGCTCACCATGAAAAAAAAAAAAAAAAAACAAAACACAAAAACAACACTGTCTTAAAAGAAAGAAATTGCACAAAGCAATGTCGTCTTTTACCACAACGTTTTCCATTAAAGTACCATATTTTCAGTCTATTTGACCCGGATATGCTGTCTTAAATACCTTACCATTTGAGCGAGTTTAAGATTTGGTCGTCTGGTAAGTGGTTAATAAATAGAACAATGATGAAACCTATCCAATTTCGACACTTTCGTGAGCCTATCTGAGCAAGGCCGCTGGGCTGGAGGAATTTGGCTTTCTCATTTAACAATTCATACAGTCAATTCTGGGGTTGTATTTCATTTACAGTGTAAACTGATTCAGTAGGAACGCGGGACATCACAATATATGTAGAACACGTAACAATTTTCATGTTAAATGTAGCCACTTTCTAAATAGTGATTTAATGCCTTTGTATGGGCTTCATATAAGACGGTCAGCAACATGTTCTCGTTATCTGTCATGGTGACTCAGAAATTAAAGTGACGGTCAGTAACACGTCCTCGATATCTATCATAGTGCCTTACAGGTTAAAGTGACGGTCAGTTACACGTCCTCGTTATCTATCTAGTGACTCAGAGATTAAAGTGACGGTCAGTTACACGTCCTCGTTATCTATCATAGTGACTCAGAGATTAAAGTGACGGTCAGTAACTCGTCCTCGTTATCTATCATAGTGACTAAGAGATTAAAGTGACGATCAGTAACTTGTCTACGTTATCATTGTGTCTCAGAGGTTAAAGTGAAGGTCAGTCACTCGTCCTCGTTATCTATCATAGTGACTCGGAGATTAAAGTGACGGTTAGTTACTCGTCCTCGTCATCTATCATAGTGACTCAGAGATTAAAGTGACGGTCAGTAACACGAACACGTCCTCGTTATCTATCATAGTGACTCTGATGATTTAGTGACGGTCAGTTACACGTCCTTGTTATCTATCATAGTGACTCAGAGATTAAAGTGACGGTCAGTAACTTGTCCATGTTATCTATCATAGTGACTAGGAGATTAAAGTGACGGTCAGTAACTTGTCCTCGTTATCTATCATAGTGACTCAGAGATTAAAGTGACGTCAGTTACTCGTCCCCGTTATCTACCATAGTGACTCGGAGATTAAAGTGACGGTCAGTAACACGTCCTTGTTATCTGTCATAATGTCTCAGAGGTTAAAGTGAGGGTCAGTAACATATCCTCCTTATCTGTAAAAGTGGCTCAGGGGTTATAGTGACAGTCAGACCACGATATTACATTTTGGAGATTTATTGAAGCCAAATGTCATTCGTGGCTTTACCAGTATATTTATTTTTGAAATATCAAACTTAAGCCATCTATTCTGGATCCAATTTCTTTTTCGGATGATCCCTTCATCGTTTGACGGGTCGTAAATACATTGTAGTTGTCCAACCTTCACTTTCTTTCGTTCATTTGTTAGAGTCTTACGCTGTCTCGTAGTTTTAAAAAATGAAAAGAAAATTCGATTAATCGACTCAAAAGCTACATAATACCTCGATTTAGTCTGTCAAATATCGATGTATTTAATGCAAGCGAAAACAGGACTGCAAAATATCATTCACATATTAAAAGACCTTAATGGATCTATACCTGTTATTGTATCTAATAGAGTTGCGCCTTTGAACACTTCAAATTTCACATTTCATATCATAAGTAAATGCCATTGCACATAGTTCCACGTTTGACTGACAACTAAATACCTAACAAACAGATGGAGAGTAAAAATTATAACACAGTGGAATAATAAGGACCATGCGTAGTCGACCAAAATCCAGTAACTGCAATCAAATAAAGTGTCACCTTCGAGGATTTGGCCTGGCACTAGAGTTATGTGAAAACAAACAATAACTGTAACAGAAACGAGTAGTCATTTTGCATATCGAGTTGCTGAAAAGAGAGTATTTTCTTTAATCCCAGTAAACTATTATCCAAAAGGGTGATTCCTTCATAGGGTAGGGGATGGGAGTTTTACAGGAACACATTTAAGCATATTATCAAATGATGAAAATTGGCAAGTGGGGCTTTTAGGGGTTATTGAGATTACACTTTTGTTAAAAAACGACATTCATTTAGAAAATTTCACAATATCTTGTATCTTTCTTTCATTGGATATTTTTAAACTTATTTAAACTCAATTTGATACCCATGTCTAATGTTTGCGATCTTTATTTGTCTTATGAAAATAAAAGCACTGAAAGTACTAAGGTCCAACTTTGAGACCTTGTCTGCATTCATTTCTCAACCATTGATAACAATTTGAGAACGCCACTGTTGTAGGTACTTTTTTGTATATATTTTGTTACATGGCTTGTCTTATATTCTTTAAGACTTGTTCAATTCATAAACTCATGTGTAATATTTCAACGTATAGGTAAATACGTATATTTCAAATTTATTTTGTGCAAGTCAAAGAACTTAAAGTACAGAAATAAATATACATAGAATGCAGTTTAACGTACTAATAGAAACTTCAGAATGCCTTTTACAATGAATGCTATCCCATGGTGAAAAACTCAATGAACAAGACCAGAGGTACTCGTATATATCTATATAACCACGCTTTACAAAGATGAATAATTATATTTCTTTCAGTAACTTGATTTCGCAAAAACTACTCCAACTTTATCTGCAAATAATTATTCATGATAGAAATAAATGTCTAGTCTATAAGTAGCGGTGTGACAGTCACATTACCTTCGGGCGTTTTAAACGAAGAGTTCCAGAAAAAGTGAAAAACATATGAATACAAACACAAAAACTAGTTCAAATGATTATTGGATTTATGTAAATGCATATCATATTTTGAAAATCTAATTTTTGATGTGTATTTAGTCAAGTTTCCAATTATAAAGGAGTTAGAACCTGAGTGTGTTGTCTGTTAAAAGGTAACAAGTCATGAAGTTTCGTTAGCGACGCCAAAAAGCGACAAGGATCCAATCATTATTATCGCCGATATCGCTTCTATTTGACTTTTTGACAGTAAAAGGGAACAGATTTTATGATAAATTACATATTATTACACCAAACAGAGGGTGGGAATTTAATAGCTCACTTCAATAAGACGTAAACCATTTCCCCCCGACACAAACTTCATGAAAGGCATACGTGCCTAGTTCTCGACCGATGGACTGCTTGCAACTCCCGCTGAACTCCAATAGGAAGTTCTACTTAGATAATAAATAAGGAATATTACAACAGTGTGTTTTTTATTTGTTGTTATCATGTTCGAGAATCGTTTGTAGGTATACTTTATTGCATTATATACCTTTAGGACATGGCATTAAGAAAATTCTCCTAAATGATTAAATGATTAAGAAATAAGCAATTTTCCGAAAAACCCGAATGTCAATATAAAAAAGTAGTCCGTGTTTAACGGTACTCGACGAATACGAGTTTTTTGGTACACACCGAATACAGACTTTTTTCTGCCGAGTTGTAATAAGAGGCGTTATTTTGCAAAATAAATTGCCAGTAACAAGTAACTAAAAGTAAAATAGTTTGTTAGCGAACAAAACTATGTCGCCAAACCAACAAATAGCTAAACATTAATGTCGACAAATATTGCAGTTCAAGTTCACTTCCGGTCTAAGTGCATTATTGGATTGGTCTATCGATTTTTTTCTGTTTGTTTGTTTGTTTTGTTTTATTTATTTATCTTTATTTTACAGCAGCAATCCGCCAATTCTACCCTACTGACAAATCACATGTTGCACAACACAACTCACCATAACAAAACATAACATTACATATTAAAATTCGACCCGACTTGACTCAGCCTGACATAAACATAAACCAAAACACGATATAACATAACACAACACAAAAAAACATAAGACAACTTGATTGAGCCGCCTTAAACCAACCTAGCCCAAATAATATAACAAATATTCATACCATAAAACATAACAAAACACAACATAACACAACAAAACATTTAAAAAGGGTTTTAAAATTTGGAATTTCAAGCCAATGTTCTTGCTCCATCAACATTTTTGAAATTGTGAAACTAAATGTATAATTCTTTAGAAATAGTGTATAAACAAGAAATCGGGTGCACTTAGGTACTTTCAGTGCTTTTATTTCATAAGACATATCAGAGGTCTAGATAAGAGGGGGTAACAACATTCTTAAATCCTTATTTTTCAATAGAACCCGATGTTGAAGGTACTCATTTGAATCGTCTTGCTGAGACGATTCAAATGAGTACCTACAACATAGGGTTTATGACAGTATTGGTGAAATATTCAAATCTAAAATACGAATTACGCCCTCTATCTTTAGCTCTGACATATAATGTTAATTGTATTAGCTCCGTCAACAATTTTGAAATTGTGTCACATTAAAGTAGATAGTTTAGATGTTGACTTACGAAATGATAGCCCCGTCAACTCAAGGTAGTAAGGCTGAGATCCCAGAGAACGTGACTTTGTCTTCGAAAGCAAAATAAAATTGGGTGAATAACGTGTGGTATTAGAGTTAAATACCACGTTTTCGTCATCAACCAACGATAACGTTTACGACATAAGCAGGACGGCTCCAACAGAAACCAGTAATTTGATTAGTCAATCAATTTTGGACTGCGATCCGTGTATTTAATTGGAGAAACTTACAAGTTCACATGCGTGTTTAGGAGTATCCGCTGGTCGCCTATATGAAGCTTAATCTGAGAGGACATAGCGGATGAGTGAGCTGCTAATAGTCTTTATTTGGCTCTCGTGTCTAATCACGTGTTGAACTATCACGTGTTGGCTCATATACAGGAAAGTTACAAACCTTGATGACGTCCAATGTCCAGAAAACTTCGGAGCTCGTTTCGACGACGATCGAGTGCCTTTCGCTCCCAGCAGTAATCGAGAACAATCGTCGGCAGATCTACTTCCGGTTCCGGCCAGTGCCATCAACACCAAACCTAAAAATACAGAGAAAGTTTGTCATTTTTAATACGTGTATAAAGACCAGGTGGCAGATTTGGAAATGATTATATGCGATTGTCACGTGACCTTGCTCAACTAATGGTCTTTTATTCTATTGTAGAATCCTAAGTTGCTCATTGAAGGACAAAAGAAAGAATTTATTTGAACAAGGGGGTACTGACGTATTTTTCTGGCTGTTTAAAGGGAAGGAGATTGACAATAGGTAGTTGTACTTGAGAGGATGTGTTATTTATTTCAAGGACAGATAATCTGTACAATAATAGCACTTCAAAGTTCATCCCTCTTCCCATTTACGTCCACCCATATAAATCAAAATGGTCGTACAAAATAGTCCCATATTATTGCAATATTACCCTGTGACGTGGAATCCATGCGTTTCTTTATATCTGCAGGGTTTTGTTGGTTTTGTTATTTTTCTTTGTTTGTTTCTATCTCAAACATTGTGTCGATTTTCGTGCCATTATGATTTTTGCTATTGATATCATGCATCTACTAGAAGTTCCTACTTAACCCTTTCCCTTTTTGCAAAATTTTAGACCCGTCCAAATTCAAAGGCTTTGCAGGAGAAAATTTAAAGTGGATTTAATGTGGTAAATAACTATTCAGTAGGGTAGAAAATATTGTGAAAAAAAATTGCTTACAAGTTACAAGTATTTTTTTCTTTTTCTACAATGTTTTCTCAGTTACAAAATTACAGGGCTGTAAAAACCAGCGTTTGAACAGGAAAGGGTAAAATAAAGAATATTTGATGACTCAGGTTTAGAAACTTTGTCTATAAGATAGAATGAATAAGAATAAGATAGCGATTGTCTATAAGATAGAACGACACTCGCTAGACTGCACGCCCTGCGTACTCAGACCACGGTTAAACATTTCCAGTCTTCCCATGATGGCCTTGTCTGCTAAACGGTTAAATATACCTGACTTTCTGTGGGAATTCTTTGTCGATTTCTCGGATGCCAGTAAAAATTTAGCACTTTCGTGGTTTTAGGAAGGAGGTCTAAAACCTGTAAATCATACTTGTCCATCTTTACCTTGTGTGGACAGGGAATGTTTTTAAGTTATTTAGTATGTTTTTGCGTTATAATGATACTCTGTCTTTTTTCTTGTTTCTATTTAATTGATTCCAATTTTTTTCACGTAGGAAAAAACAACAACAAAAAAACACATCATGACAGGCGAACAATTACCGAAGATTTATGTCCGAACACTGGGCCATAAACTTTATGGCACGTGCACGATATACTTACCTTGTTTGTTTAGATTCATACTTCAAACATAATTGTGACTTATAACATGTATAATCCAACAGCGATAATGCGTCACCTGGCGAAGCCAAACTTGCGTTTGTAGGCTAAATAGTTAAAATTATATATCTTATGACAGACGCTAATCGGGTCATAACAACACAGTTGCAAATGTTGTGTTTTTTAAAGTTTTTGTTTGTTAACTAGAGAGATTAATTTTTATCCCTGGTGAAGTATAGCGTATTGATTTGTTTGTTTTGTGGGGTTTAAACTTGCTTTGAATTATCGTCGTGTTTTATCTCGAGGAAGTTTACAAAGTTACCACCCAACTTTAAAAAGTTAAATCATACTTTGCTCTCAATTCAATACACAAAACTATGATTTATTGCCAAAGAACTCCATACTAGACCTCAATGAAAATTGACCAATCTCGGCTGCCAATCAAGAGATAAACCGACCAATCAAATAATTTATTCAGCCCGGACCTGAGCTTATCAACTCCGACATTGGCGCCATTTTTGTTTACCTATATTGATGGCTTGGCGACTAAAACGTCGTAACTACAGCTTATTCAAGCTGTAGTTATTACGTTTATGTCGCAAACCAACCAATTTACCTTTTTGATGAATGCTATTGGCCATAATGTCTGTCAAATAACGCTGTTAAAAATCGAAGAGGAACTTCCTGTCGGATTAAATGGGCGTGGCCTAGGGAGTCTATGGCGGGGCCAGCGATTGGTCAACAGCAAACACACTGGTAAAAAAAAACTACAGTTGGCGGGAGTTCGAGACTCACAGAAGAAAAGAATTCAAATTATTGAAATCAGCTTTTTTTCAACTTTATGCGAACGAACAATTTACACGGGACGGCATTTAAGATCGTGCAAATTTTTTAGAATCATTCCCTAGAGTTATCATGACAAAGAAGGCATCACAAATTAATTCAAGCCCAAAAATATCATTTTTTTGCTTACTAAAGTACCGTCACATTTCAACAAGATACTATAATTCCAATCGATTATTAACATACATTCACAGCTAATTTGATATATACATATATACATCCTATCTTTTTCCGAACAGAAAAAAAATATAATTGGCAAATCGCTAAAACGAGACATACGGTAAGTTTGTTGAAGTGTTGGAAGTGCTACATGATCATGGTATCAATACAATCAGGATTCTTGATCGACTCCGGTCAGAGTGCGGGGGTTGTGTTGTTTGACTAGAATCTATCCTTGTCTATCATTAACCTGATTGGCCCATAGCAGATCTTACCTCTTTTTTCATATACAGCAAAATAATTTGTGTCGACATCACTTGTATCGAATATCTGCATGTTTTTGTCTTTCGGCTCGGTTTGTTACCATAGCTCTGTAGTTGTGGACATTGATCACGAAAAAGTTGAACCCTGCTCATATCTCAGCTAGAACTAAATATATTTACTTGAAACTTCGCGTTCATGTCCATCATCACAAGAGTTTTTTTCAGTGTATAAAGGGAGATTACTTAATGTACTTTAAAAAGATTTGAACCCCGATCTCGACATGACGCAATTGCAGCAGAGCGAGTGCTTGAAACAGTAATATAATACTTTCAAAAGAAAGTATACATTATAGAGAAAGGAGAAACAGAAGTTATTCCCCTTTATTTACTATACTGCAATGATATTTCCGGCTTCGACGTTCAAACCTAACCTTGTACCTAAATGTGACAACCTGAAAAGTCGAAGTACGGATAACTCGAACTATTTTGGCAGTCCCTTGATACCGATAGAACGAGAATAAACTGTTTACCGAATTCCTTGAGTTTCCATTTTACTTTTTTTTAAATATCGAACCCCCCTTATTGTTCTATGTTTTCAGCGATTTCTTCGCCATTCTGACAGGATTGCTTTTATGAAAAATAACTTGAGGTTATAACAAACACTGGGGTGTAACCAACCCCAACAAATCGGATGAATAGCTCCCAACTTTGTTAAATTCTACCGCATTATTCGGGTTTTTATTTTGCGGTGAAGGTGTGAATACGCGTGCTGTACAATTATGATAGTAAGATTGCAATTTAATTTAACAATTATGGTATCACTTTCTTGTTGCACTCGGTGCAAATCAACGTGAACAAACGCTTTTTGTATTTCTGATCAGGTGTTACACCGCCTTTCTTCCTATTTCAAATCGTTCAACCATCGTAACAAAGAATTGTAGTCATAAGTGCTGATAAGACAGGCACACACAGGGGCGGAGAGAGAAAGAGAGCGAGAGAGAGAGAGACAGAAGGACAGAGAGACAGAAAGAGGCTGAAACATGGACACATACAGAAATAAAAATCGATGAGACAAATACAGAGACAGGGAGGAAAGCGTTAAAGACGTAAGAAGAGACATGGAGTTTTTGTTGTTGTATTTTTCACGGAAAACAGAAACACTGATAGAAATAATAGATAACCTGACGCAAGAAGACATAGATAGAGACAGAGGACAGAATCCAAGAGAATCTGAGACAAAAACGCAGATGAATACAGAAGCAAGGAAGACAGAGGCAGAGACCATGACCTTCAATGGATTATCTTTTGAAAAAAACAATAGGGATCATGTACAACCCTTGACGATTGTCTGTGTGAAATTTCACTTCTGAGGAGCGTTGTCATCCTCATAGAGTTTGGTAAGTTTGACCCAAATATAATAGAGTTCAAGGTCACCCTGTGACCTTTGCCTAAATCGGACTGATCTGAAAATAAATTGAGATCATCTATAGCTTAAGATTCTGCGTCAGTTTGTCATCCGGTCAAGGCTTGATCCAAGGTCAATACTATGACCTCGATCTCGAACGCACAGAAATAAAAGTTTGCTTCCACAAAAGATTATCTCAATCCGAGTATGGCATCCTTATGGGGTGCTCTTATTTCATTTTACACTGTCGTAGAATTTCAGCATTCAGTTTTTATTTCTTTTGATTATCTTGTGACCTCCAAAACAATTTATTAACCATTTTGATTTTCATCTCCTCAATGAATATGGAGTCTCACTGCCTTATTTGGCAGTTACAGTGACTTTACCCCGGATTACTACGGATTAATCCTTTTGGCTCCAAACTATCGAGTTATCTATTAGGTCATCAGAATACAAAGTATTAGTCTTAGTAATTAAATTTGTGGCATCACAAAAAGTCCCTTTCTTTATAAATATGAGATGACTGACACAACCGCTGAATGACAGTACTCAGTAAGTTTGTGTTTGTGTATTTCCGTTTATTTATCGTCGCCACCGAAACGCATGCACATATGAGCGACGCACCCATAAGACTATTAGTTGTTACGGGGGACAGTGCAATGATACATGACAAAACTACTCAGAGCACCGCCAAGTTCTTTGACGTGTTCTATGGATAGTACTGTCACACGGGGCCTCGGTTTAACATCTCATTCGAAAGACAGTTAGTTTGTTAGTAAGCCCATGGATCGAACTCGTGATCTCGAGGTCTGTAGTCGAGAGCTCTACCGACCGAGCTAAAGGGGCTGACAATCAGTAAGTATCCCGCAATGCTGTAGTTACGGTGATTTTGTCAACCAATGACGAACTACTTCTGTCTGTACTCCGACACTATACTGTACTGTTTGTACTATGTACAATGTACGATTTCAAACATTCTATCTAAGTTTTTCTGCTCGCTCTTATTCTGAACCAAACAATTATTCTCCTTCAATTTCCAATGGTAAGACCGACACAAGAGGAGTACAAATAGAAAACATATTATCTGGAAACATCTCCAATTTTGCCCCATTCCTCCAAAAAGCTTTATTTGCTTTTCTAATAAAGCTGAACATCCCAAAGGTGGTCATTATAAATAAACAAGAAATCTAACTTGTCACGATATTGTCTCGAATTCTTTTAACTAACTATTAATTCTGTCACGCAAAAGAAATACTGTGATCACGAAGACATTTTTAAAAGCGAGAGTTAGCAAGAGACTGTGTAAGCTATTTCTTCAATACTTTTCTTCACTTTAATGTGGAATAGAACCACAAAGAATAATTTCGTGGATTTTGAATGAAGAAAAACTCTTTTAAGGGCTCTGTTTGAATAAGACTTTTAGCGACCCTACTAGAAATGGTCATATGAAAGAAATCCAGTACAAAGACTTAATCCTTTGGTCACTCAAATAAGGACAAAAAAACTTTTCTTTTTCGTCATTTTTTCTATTTGACGTTTAGTATAATTTGGTAATGACTTTAACGTGGTCGTGTTTTTATAGGTCATGACAAACTCCGGATCACATTTTTAACGATTTTCCTTCCATTAAACCGCAAAACTGTAGTCCAGTACCACTAGTAGTAAATCGATTTGACAAAGAAAAACGAGAAAAATTAAACTTTGCCCGTATGAAATCATATTTGTAAGACAAAACGGAAGAACCTATAAAACAAAATGATAGACTCCTGTTAGCAAAACAGACCAACCTTTTTAACTCAGAAGGCTCTGTAAAGCGAAAGGTACGTTCCCGATCGTTGATAATAGGACATATTTTTGTGACCCGTCAGCAACTTGGGACCGCTCAGGAAATCTTTCAAACAAATATGAGCGCGTGCGTGACATTTCCAACCATAACACATGTGCGACAAGTAAAGACCCAGATCAGCCTGTGCATCCGCACAGTCTGATCAGAGTCTTCACTCTGCGCTCTGTAGATAGATACCGTCCCAAAGCTTCTTTAAACAATCAGCTAATATTCTAATTGCCCCGAATGGCTGTCCAAGGTGCTCAATGTGTGCGAGTCACGCACATGCGAAATTGTTGGAAATGTCACGTACAGGCTCATATATGTTTGCAATAAGCGTAGACTGACAGTGTTGATGGCTTTCGCAGAGTCTTCTAAAGACTCATTTTTCGACGAAGTCATTGTCGAAAAAGTAAAAAATATATTCAATCCATTTAGAACGTTCAAAGTGTGAATTTCCAGTAAAGGTATGTTTAAACCTGTTCTCAAACAAAAGTAATTACAATTCAAACAGTTGTTTTAACAAGTCCTTTTATCAAACACATCTCGACTTACCAACTTGTGTTTGATTTAACGAGGCGACGATTTTAACTTTAAGACACTATGTCAATATTGCGTATTTTGTAAGCTTCGGTTACTATATAGCAAATATTTTTGAAGCCCTGTCTGATGAGAAACTATTATGACTTGAATCTAAAACCACAAGCAAATGAGACTATTGGGTCCCTTAATTCTGGACAAGTGTATTCATCATCGGTTTTTTACATTCGATCTAGGTAGCCAGTAAGGAGACCGTTCTGAGCTCATAAGCGAAAGAAACGTTCAACACTCGAGTAAAAACAGTTAGTGACCGATTATTTTAGCAGTCGTATTAGACTTTAGGGTGCCTCATCGAAAAATTATACAAAACAGACGTATATAATCTCGGATAACGTTAGCACCTGGCAAAAAAAGGGAGATATGTTCTGTTCTGTTCTAAAAGCAACAACAGTGGTGTATAACCGACTTTATGATAGGTCCTGGAGGTCAAATACAGTTACAAAAATTCCACGACTACATCATAAATCCTCCGATCTGCCCGCGGTTAATTGGTATAATGTAATCGTCTAATGAAACAATTCCTGTGAGTGACGTGCTTCCATTATTTATAACAAGCCTGTACCTTCATCTGCTGATAAGCCTATTGGGCTTCTATCATGTTATCTATGAAGGCAGTCATAAATAATTAACGCGGTGTGATACTATACCTAAAAACATGGTTTGGGTGTATATAAAGAGTTGTTTTAAGCCGATTTACGCCACCAATTTCAAATCAAAGTGAAACAATTGACAAATCGTGGCTGTAAATCAAGAAAATAAACCGACCAATCAAATAATTTATACAGCCTGGACCTGAGCATATCAACTCCGACATTGGCCGCCAATTTGTTAACTTTTACTTTTGGTTTGGCGACTTAAACGTCGTAACTACAGCTTATTTAAGCTGTAGTTACGACCTTTAGGTCACCAACCAACCATTTTACGTTTTTGTTACATGCTACTGGCCATAAATTTTGCAAAAATAACGTCATTAAAAATCGAAGTGGAACTTCCTGTAGGAGTTAATGGGCAGGGCCTAGGGAGTCATTGGGCGGGACCAGCGATTGGTCATTTCTTCGTTGGTAGGCAACCAAGACATACTTGCTGCGACTGAGAATTGGTTACATAACAATATATCTTTTATCTTTTTCAAAGCACTTTTGAGACGTTACCCTACATGATTTTGCGAGCGCCTACATCTAACATGTAACAAGGACAAAACTTTGTGATCTAATTCTTTAACGCCAAATTCTCGCGAAAAGAAACTTTATTTTTAATATTCATTAATGAATATATATATGATATAAATCCCATAGAAGTATTCTGTGAAACAAATATTTGAAAAAAATGAGGATGTAACATGCACAGGTCAACCTGGATTGATATTTTGAATCTATAGTAAGAAACATATACCTACAGGAAAAATATGAAATTCGGAGCAATTTCATTCGGAAAGTGAAAAGCTTGGATCCTGGTAAGCTGTGCAGTTTGACGAGGATTGAAACTGTTCGCTCTCCGATGTGGTTCTATTTTACGTGAAGTTCAAATTATCAAATAAGCCCGATTAGCTCAGTTGGAAGAACACTTGACTTCAAACCTCAAGATCACGAGTTCGAGCCCTCGATTGATCATATCAATCAGCAAACTAATTGTATTTCGGATGAGACGTTAAGCCGAGGCGATGCTATCTATCGAACACGTTAAAGAACCAGGCTGATCTCTCAGCAGTTTCTCCTGTATCCTTGCACTATCCCACTCGTAATAACCGCCACTGTGGGTGTCGCTCATATGGGCATTTACTGCGGTAGCACCGATAAATAAACGGAAATACACATTAAAATATTTTCAACTCTGCAGACAAAAATCGAGATCTTTATACTGAGAAACAGAGTAAAAGAAACGTTATCAGAAAACGGCTATTACTTTGAAATGCATAATAGACGTAGTCTAGTGGTAGAATTAAGTACTTTGTCTTCAACCCCAATAAACATTTCATTAGGTTTATAACATTTGCCGTAAAGTTCAAGGCAGACGTTCGAAAGGCTAGGACGTTTGTCATCGTCTATTGTTGGTATTTAACCCTTGCCATGCTGAATTTAAATCCTACACAGAATTGTATTGAAATCAAAGGACTGACAGCACTGGAAGGTATTATTGATGGTCAATATTTTATTTGAAATGAATTACTTAAACAATTCTGGCTTAAAGGGGACAACCAGGAAGTGTGGACTGCAGTCTGATCCTTGTCTATACCTCCTGTCAAAACAGGAATATTCCGAGTTCGGCATGACAAGGGTTAAAATAACACTAACATTCGAAAGCTGAAATACACACATAGAATTGATTTCATTATCATTTATTGGGAAATATCGACAAATTTGGGGGTTGCGGGAGTATCTCTATGCCCTACGTACTCATAGATCGGGTTGGTTATATAATGTTTCCCCATCTTTATGTCTGTTTGCCCGTTACCAACGCATCGTTTATGTGCTTTATTTCAACATCGGACATAACTTTGCTAGAGCGTAAGGACATTTATATTTCATTCCATATGTGTTCCTTTCGGTGAAACAGAGCCGCCGTCATAGCGCAGTTGGTAGCGCGTCGGACTGTCAATCTAGAGGTCCCGGGTTCGATCCCCGACGGCGGCACTCATCAATTCCGACTATTTGTCTCCCACCAATGGGTCGATAATCGTAGACCTATGTGGGATAGCAGCTGGGGGCTAGGAAAGGATGTAGTGGTAGTACTGGTGTGAGAAATACCAGGAATCCATTGTTAGGTGCTCCAGCCGCCGCGATATGACTGAAATACTGTTAAAAACGGCGTTAAACCCCAATCAATCAATCAATCAATCAATTCGGTGAAACATTTCCGTAAGCATTAAGCTTTTATGGTGAAGTCTTAACTTTTTAGACTGAACGAATTGAGGGGGGAAAACCTGGCCGCTAAGTCATACAGTGTTAAATTCTAAATGCGTCATTTTCGTAGTAAGATATTTCTTTTGGTACCATGCTATTCAATCAGTCAGATTTTAAACATTAAGTTTAGGAAGGCGACATATCAAGTGACTAAGCCGGAAACAACAAGTTTTACGGCTCCTGCATGTATCATTCCGAGCATATTCTTAAGTAAACCGATTCAATGATGGCACATTCCGAAAAAGACAGAGCACTTTCTCATTAATGAAGTAATGACGCCAGTTTCACGTCATTAGATTGTATTTGAAGAATTTTTAACGTCGCCGACACTTTTCGTCTTTTAATCGTAAAAGTATTGCAATAATTTGGATGAAATGCCCGAATACAATGTGGTGACTTCTCTTTTCAATCAGTCGGGTATAATGGTGGATTGGCCGAAAAATGTCCAGTCAACATCGGATTTCGTTTAAATAAAAAGATATAGGCCTATGTTGCATAATGGAGTACAAAATAGAATAATCATAAATTAGAAATAAATAAATAAATAAAGATAAAAGAAAATGACAAAAAAAAAAAAAGAAAAATGAGTATATGCATTTTGCATTTAGACATTAAAAGAAATTAAAGTGAAAGATGCTTCGAATAAAATGATTCAATCAAAAATGAGTTGACGACGTTTCAATAAATGCGAAAATCTTGGTCAAAGCTATTAAATACTGTTATCGAACTTAATAGTTTAACAAACACGCTTGGCTTCCCATAAAAGTTTTGCTTTATAATGTAAAATAAATTCAACTCTTCAAACAGACAACTTTCTGTTTCACGTTCTACGCAAAGATTCATTTTTTTGGAATTTACTTACAAAACATATTAAGATAGAATAACTAATAGCTTCTAGCATTGTGCATTATTTTTCTAAAACGACGATAGCGAAATCTAAACCCGCTGAAAATAGTGCGCAATGCCATTGAAAGATTATGTTATAACTAAGGGAGGCATCCTTTTAGACAAAGAAAATAAGCTGACCGAAGCAATCGATTCTCTAAGCAAACTGTCTTAATCTTTAAAGTGACAGCTTTTTACACCAAAGTGCAAAAAGTTTGACATAAATATTTGAATTCGGCCTATGAATGTCAAACTTCGATTACGCAGTGTTACATTGAATTGTTTACAAGCAGTAAAACTAAATAAATCCATTCAGATATGAGAGTCAGTTGACATTTTAGGGCTAGAATGGTAATTCATTGGTAGTTAATACTCGATTCTCACTTTGCGAGTTTTTTTGGGTTTTTCTTTTTTTTTTACATTTCCGAATCCGATTCAAAAGAAATATGTAATCATGCTTAAAGATATTATTAAAATACCTATGGTATTTCCAAAATTTCACGTGTTCAAAAAGCAGTGGTATTTAACTGTCGAAATCAATAAGGTATATTTAGAATACACTGGGTCCTGCAATCCTAAAACTTTATAAGAAACACTACTTGTTGCAAGTAATAGCATATTGTAATCTTTGTTCTGTAAATATATTTTCGTTCTTTAAGTCCTCAAGGATTAAATTTGGGGGATTATGTCGTATTTACATGAACATTAAAGGATGTTTTGGTCATTATCAATCTAATGAACACATAGAGAGGACTCTCATAAGACTTCACGAATGCGAAGGCTGATCTGGTTCTTCATATTGTGCGCATGATGATTTGCTCGGCAATGATCCCGAGGAGACATATCCACAAACTGAGGTCATCAGACTCCATGCAGCGATCTCGTCTTTTACCCAATATCTAGGACCCTTTCCAAAACTATAATATCATTGAAGCATTGGAGAAGTAAACAAAAACAACAACAACAACCGTTATGTGTTATACCACCAAAAACATATCGATGACTTAGAGCAAAAACATAGTATGGCTCTATACAATGTATCAAAATAGTTTGGGCTCTTAGATTAACTTGGATTAATTTTGACGGGACGTCATGGGTTTCGTTATCACTCGGTCCCTAGATAGATCGTACATTTGTCACTGTCGTAAGTCCCTGGCCCATTAATTAAAATAGCAGTCTTATTTACACAGCGGTCATTAACATTTGCACGTGAAGATTTCAAATCCTTCATTTTGCAATCACGATGCTGTTATTAGAAATCATATTGGCTGCAAGATTCTTTCTATCAATCGCGGCTGTCAAACAAAGAATCAATTGGCCAAACATTTTTTTCAGATTGGACGTGAACTTCGAACTCCGTCGGAGCCAGTGGATGTGGCCAGTTAAGTCAGTGGGGTGGGGGGGGGGGGGACCGGCGGTCCATCAAATATCGGACGTGATCACTTTTTTGTAAGCTAAGACTGATGTTGGAAGAAAAGAAGATTTCGTAGATATGCAAAAGCCATTGAATTGTAGACATTTTTCGCAAAGGGTTCAACTAAAATGAATTATTCCGGCGTGGTTTATACAGGACACTTCAGGGTAGTTTTATTTCTACAATAATAATTCAAGATTATGTTAAGACCATCTTTACCAAAGCATGTCCTATCAGTTCTGTGCATTAGTTGCATGTCGCAGGTTTTACAATCGAACGTGCTCACATATTAACTACAGGTAAACTCAGTATACAATAATTATTATAATATTATGAACGCAACTTGAAGACAGGTGAGATTTCGGTTAAATTGTCTAGCCCAATTCGAAAATTAAAGTTGAAGCACACATATCATTTCCCTAAAAATGCGGTATTTCTTTGTGACGCTAATTAATTAATTCAATGGGGAAAAAGATAAAGACCAGGCATTGTCAATTTTCGAAAAATCTAGCTTTGATGTTCACTTGCATTGCCGGTAATTTATAATCGCTTTAAAACATGCTGTTTGTGGAGCGCAACTACTGTTTAAAATGGTTTACTGAATTTTACAATAAAATGTGGCTCACGTATTTTTGATAATGGGATCGGCTATCAAATTCATTTTATTATTATAATTATTATTGATAACGGCCGAAAAGTACAAACATGTTAATCCCTGTGCTTGGAAATCTGACATTTGCTATATTCGCATTGGCTTAGATGAACTTGATTTGTTTCATTCTGGTACCAAGTAATCCCTAATTAATCTACTCATGCTGACTTTTAGATCCGATTATTAACGTGGATAAGGTCGGATTTGTTTCGTTAATCTCCGGTGTATGCACCAACTTTTGATCAATGCTCACCGTATCTCTATAGCAAAATTGACTACGAAGTATCGGGGAGATCAATTCTAAAGTAGTACACAAAATGGTACTTGTACTTAAATATGTTAATACATAAAGAGAATATTTTTTGTTTTCATGGAGATATGAACCGAAAAAATTAATCACACTGTATGAATCCGCTTCGCGATTGTGTGATTAGGTTTTTCGGTTCATACCTCCATGAAAACAAAAAGTATTATCTTCATTTCTTATAATTTAATAGCATCGGGCAAAAAAAAAAAAAAAAAAAAAACTAAACTAAAGCTTTACAAATTCTGATACCTTATTTTGTGTGGAAGCATACAAAATCGATGCGTGCTCAAAATTTTGTTCATGGAGTTATGAATATTTTTTTTCGACCAATCAGAACGCTCGTACGTACGAAACTAACAATTAAATTATTGAACTTTGTTCTCCTGATCATGTGAGTGAAGTGTGTGTTTCAAACATATTAACGTTCTAATCAAATGGTCGTTCAACCAAAACGTACATTTAAGATATATTCAATGACGCTGGAAGGGTTACTCGATCATTCTATTTTTTCTAATCATATCGCTTTAGACAATGTCTTCATAAACTAATGCCAGGAGCCGCCGTCATAGGGCAGTCGGTAGCGCGTCAGACTCCTAATCTTCAATCGGAGGATGTCATGGGTTCGATCCCCGGCGGTGGCACATATTCTTTCCGACATTTGTCTCTCATCAATGTGTGGATAATCGTAAACCAAAGTTGGATAGCAGTTGGAGGATGTAGTGGTAGTACTGATGTGAGTAATACCAGAAATCTATTGTTAGGTGCTCCAGCCGCCGCGATATGACTGAAATACTGTTAATAACGGCATTAAACACCATTCAATCAATCAACTGATGTCAGTGAACTTTCTTCTCAAATATTTCAACGACTCATTATATGTAATTCTAATACAGTAAATCAAATAGTTGTTAAATAAGATGATAATAATTACAGTAAGGATGTTATCCTAGAACTCTAAATTATAAATGTACAAATAAGGATAAAAAGAAAGATTATTTTACATGTTCTGAAAAAAAAAATACAAATAAACATCGCAAATAATTGATCACATAAAAAGAAAGATTTTTTTACATGGTCTGACTACTGAATTAAGAGAAAAATACAAACAAACATCGCAAATAATTGATCACATACTTTGGTTAATCATGAAAGCGCCTGCTTTCTCTAAAGCGTAAAATTACCTCACCATTCGTTATAATAGATGTAAACAACAAATCGTTAATATTACATCATCGGCTGTATCATTGTGTTTATTGAAAGTTACTTCATTCCTGAATGTCATTAAACAACACAAGCTAGTATTACAACTAATATGATATATTTACCTATTTATCTGAAAACTATGTACATTTCCTTCCTTAGATGCCGAGATTAAAAGAGCATGTTGACGAGATCGCGAAAGTATGTTGACGAGGTCAAGGGAGTATGTTGTCGAGAATGAGAAAGTATGTTGACTAGATTGCGAGATTCACGATGTTGATAGTGATGAGATTGCCACAGTATATCGACGATATCGCTACAGTAAGAGATAGAGAAAATATGATGATAAGATGGCGACAGTATGTTAACGAGCTTGCGACATTTTGTTGGCAAGAACCTAAAAATATATTGAAGATATCGCGAGAGTATATTGACGAGAAAGCGAAAGTATGCTGACAAGATTATGAGATTATGTTGACCTTATCGAGAGAGTATATTGACGAGAAAGCGAATTCATGCTGACGAGAACACGAGAATATGTTTACTATATCGCGAGATTATATTGACAAGAAAGCGAAAGTATACTGATGAGATCGCGAGAATATGTTGATTATATCGCGAGAGTATATTGACGAGAAAGCTCAAGTATACTGACGAGATCACGAGAATATGTTGACTATATCGCGAGAGTATGAGGTTACGAGTAACGATGATGAAGATGACAAGAACGCGAAAATATGTTGAAAAGATAGCGAAATTAAGTTAACAAGAATGCGGGAGTTTTGGGCGAGATTTCGAGAGTATGTTGACAAGATCGCTCGAGTATGTTCACAAGATCGCTAGAGTATTTTTGACGAGGTCGCTTGAGTATGTAGACGAAATTGCGATAGTATGTTGACGAGCTTGCGAGAGTATGTTGACGGAAATGACTAAGAATGTTCAAGACCTCATTCAGTAAGATAAAGACTTAGTTTTGCCAGCAACTAATCAAAGATAACGTTACATGCGTGTGCAATTAAATCAATGCGAACATATGCATTTTTTACGCGTACCATATACAGTTGTGAATTATGACGGATAATTGAAATTTAATTGTGTGTGTGCGCGCATGTGTCTGTGTGTGTGTTTAATAAGATGATTTGTTGTATTATAGGCAAAATCATCATTGCACGTCGTTCTTGAAGTTTAACGTTTTAAAAGTGAACACACTTTATAAATGTAGCGTTCGATCTTTTCTCAAATCTGCGTGTTTTTCCATCACGTGTAATAGGTTAATAAATACAGAGTGATACTATTGTTACGGGGCAAGGTTCATCGAGGACTTTAAACGTTTCTTTTAAATGGTTATGAATGAAATATTTCATCGGCAGTACAAAAATTTCTTTTATAGATGCAGAGATAACGGCGATTATTATTTAAAATCGGTCGTTTTTGATACAATGTACCTGACGACCCGTGGAGAAGAGTTGAAAATCTTGGGTGACAAGTCATACAACCCGGGAACATCTAGTTCTCGGGAGGAATATTCATTTGAAGCACACTTCGTGAAAAACGTTGTTTTACCGACGGACACATTCAAATAGAGCCTGCCTATCATAGGCTAAGTAATAGAAAGATCATCGGTTAACCAAATTATTGATGACCAATCAAATCATTCATTTACCCCGGAAGTGGACTTTTAAACGAAAAATGATTTGGAATTGTTTTTTTGGGTTTTTTTTTCTAAATGAAAAAAAAAAAAAAAACATACACACACACACAAAAAAAACCAAAAAAAACGCACACCTCTTTGAATATATTTCGAGTTTTTTTTAGGTCTAAATAAATAATAATATAAAAAAGCATATGCCGCCACTATGCACAGTAGTTTCATCCTTTTATCGAGTGAACTTAGGTCGAGAGAATTTTCAATGTCTACAAATAGCATTTTCCCTGCAGAAACTAAGACCCGATGCTTGTGCGAAAAACACAATGCTGACATAATCAATATTTACAAGCTATTGTAAGAAGGCTAGTCTTCTAAAATACTTACTTGTGTTTCTATTTGATTAAAAAAATATCTACATGTATAAAGTTATTAAGAAACGAAAGTCTGTTTAGTTTAAATTCAACTGATTGATTGAATTAAGAGACGGGAGAGAATATTTTTTGATTTCATGGAGGTATGAACCGAAAAGGGTAATCACACTGTATGAATACGCGAAGCGGATTGTATGATTGGCTTTTTTGGTTCATACTTCCATGAAAACAAACAAACAAAATAATATTCTCTTCGCTTCTCATAATTGAATGGCATCGAGCGAAGAAAGCGAAAACTTAACAAATTTTGATACCTTTTTGTACGGGACTATTTTGTGCGGAAGCATACAAAAAATCGCTGCGTGCTCAAAATTTTGCTCATGGAGTTATGAATAATTTTTTTCGTCCAAATAGAACGCCTTTTATGATAGATGAAACTAAAAAATAAATTATTGGGATTTAATGCCACTTTTAACAGTATTTCAGTCATATCTCAGCGGCTGAAGCACCTAACCATGGATTCCTAGTAATCCTCACACCAGTACCACCAAGACATCCTTTCCTAGCCTCCAGCTGCTCATCCTACTTAGGCTTACAATTATCCTGCCATAATTTGTTTGAATGTGTTATTATCAATATCCTTGATCATTTATTTAAAGGTAATTCTTGTCCTAACCCATATTTTAGGTGGAGCAATACATTCATTCATCAACGCCCTTTATCGTCAAATACCTGGGAGGTACGGGGGCAAAGTATCATGTCAAATTTTACGCCCAATTTCATTTCAATATGAGGGTCGGTTGGTTTATTAAGTATTTAACCTTGATCCTGATTTGCCGTTCGTGCATTACAAATGAACCACAGGCTTGTTCTGAATTAGGCCGCCGCACGGAATATAACACGACTATATCAAGAACAGTGAATTCAATACATTGATCGAAATTGCGATCGAAAGACGCTAATTTGTCAAAACAAAATTGCTTCGATGTTGTGTTTTATTACTTATTTTGAAATATTTCCACGAGTATAAAAGTCTCATAATCACACTATATTGCTATCCTATCTTAGTACTATTTCACTAACACAATGTCCTTAGAGTTGAGTATATGGAACTAGTAATTATTAAAATGAGGGGAAAGGGTCTTCATTTGTAGAATGGCCCCTATAAAGTGAATATTTTTTCTAAATTTCTCATATAAAATTATATCAATCAGGTTCTTTGATAACGCTAAACAGAATCTTATTTCGTTTTAGATATTAAACTCTCTCTCAATATATATATATAATGTAAATATGTATACATAACATGCCACGTAAAAAAGGTCCCCCTAGAAACATCGAAAACTTAAGAGCAATTCGCATTCTAAAAGAAGTTTTTAAGTTTTCGAGATTTTCAGATTATATCAAGGTAAAACATACTATCTAGTACACTAACAGTTTTCATCACCGTAACAATAGAGACCAGTCGGGCTTTTTACAAGTGAAAAGACAACAAGGGAACGTTTCGATACAGACCTAAGTGTGCATTGAACTCGGTCTGAAGAAGATCGATATCTACCTTATGTCGGAGATGGTGGTCTCTTTATCGCAAGATTAAAGCCTGTATTTCACGTGACGCGCCATTTTTCTTTCTTAGAAGCATGTTACTTGTTGAAAACTCATAAAACATATTATCTTGCGCGAATTATGACCGCTTACAAAGTGTTTTATTGCCCAACCTAATGAGAAATTAACTTTAATGTGCAATAACGCGATTGGGGCGCTTATTAGATGAGTAAATGTTGTTTGTGAACTTACGATTATTTCTTAATAAATGCATATCTAACAAATTGATATAATCTCTTTGCAAATACTGACGCTTCCTTACGTCATTGAAACATTGACATTATGAGGGTTGCTCAAAAAGTTCAAAATAGAATACTTCCGCGTATATTACTACTTTTTAACACCATCAAGGACAAATGAATGAAATCCATCCGAGATTATTGTCATAAATATTGCTGTTACTATTCTTATGTTATATAGCAATTATCAACTAAAGAAAGATTATGCCAATGATATATAGAAGCGGCTTTTGGACTCTTCAAATTGATGTCATGAAGCCTAATGACGTCATTTTTGTCGGACATTTTACAATTTTATTGGTAGCTTGGCACTTCAGATTTTTTTGACTTCATGCAGATTACAAAACTAAGTGCCATGTAATAGAGTTATAGATTGTAAATCTCGTGTTCATAAAATTGACGAGTTCATCTAAAACATATAAAAATTCGACAAAGCCTCACTTTTATCTGTATATATGACATTTTACGTCTATCAGGTTTTGTTTAATTTCAAGGGAATTCGCGTTGGAAAAAAAAAGAAAGAACAATCACTGTTGTTCGCTTTCAATAAACCATTATTGGAAAAGAAGAAAATAATGCAGAGAAAAAATAACCAGTCGTAAACGAACGTACGGTAGATGGGTACCAATAACAAAGGGGTTTAAATAAATCGTATTACAACTGTTTGTCTCCAAATTCAATTTAGGAGGATATCTCAACTACTTGTTAAAATATTTAAGGTTTAGTTATATCGAGGTTGGTCCCATCCAATGCTCGTTTCACCATTTCATATATACTTCACTCAAATATTTCATACAACCCACCAATAAAATATTCCACGATTTTCTTGGTTTACATGATTTCGAAGTTATGTGTTCAATAAACAAGTAGAGCAAAGTATTGTCAAAAGGCTAACAAAAACCTCGCAATTACAACTTAGTGAAAATATAGTTACAACGTTTTTGTACCTCACCGAAGACAATTTTCTTTTCATTGAAATTAATCATTTTGCCCTTTTTCATTAATTCCGGAACCATTCCTTTTGTCTCCTTTTACAGCGTTTTTAGCTGTAAGTAGAATGTTTATCAAACAGAACTGAATAGTCTGAAAAAGAATTAGCTAACATCTAATAGGCTATAAGACTTGCAAAAAATAACTAGACAGAAATAAAATCTCCTCTCGGCTGATTAAATGGGTGTAAAATGATAATAAAACCCCATAAAAATTCCAATAAAAAATATGCGGAATCAAAAGACTGGGATTCATTTCAACAATTTAATATTTCTGTGAATTTCCTTGAATTTTTCTACCAGACTGTTCCAAAAGAATTAAAATGGAAATTCCTGAAAAAATGTATAAGACTTAAGAGATGAAGAGAATATTTTTGTTTTCATGGAGGTATGAACCGAAAATCCTAATCACACTGTATGAATACGCGAACCGGTTTCATACATTGTGTGATTAGGTTTTTCGGTTCATACCTCCATGAAAACAAAAAAAATATTCTCTTCATTTCTTATAGTTTAATAGCATCGAGCGAAAAACTAAAAGCTTTACAAATTTTGATACTTTTTTGTATGGGACTATTTTTTGCGGAAGCATACTAAATCGCTGCGTGCTCAAAATTGTGTTCATGGAGTTATGAATAATTTTTCACGACCAATCAGAACGCTCCTTTTTGATAGACGAAAATAAAAATTAAATTATTTACTAGTGAGGAAAAGATTGTTGGAAAGGAAGATTGATGGACTATCTTTATGCAAATAATTACATACGTACCTATTCCATAAATATATTGTTTATTTCTTTGATTTGGTAAAACCAAACTACTTGAAACAAGGAATTTCTCCCTTTTTCAAAAATGTTTGCGTGGCATTTATTTGAATTCTTTTTAGTTCGAGATGGATTAGATAGTATAATGGCTCTATTAATTTAAATCCAATTTCCTACAATAATCCCACTTTTTCACGCGGTTTAAGAGAAAATTTAGATAATATTGAGGAAAATGAAGAAATTGCTAGTTTCTAAGCAATTTCTTCATTAGCCACAATGTTTTTATCCAAAAAAGATTTTTTTAAATCTATCAGCATAAAATTTTCATCTGAAATTCCTTCAATTCGGACCGTCTATAATTTTGTTGTATCGTAGTGAGTTAACCAAAAAACAAAGGGTTAGTTTAACCCGTTCCCACTCAATGACGCCTTTAGACGCCCCAAATAAAAAAGCTTCATTATCCACAGTGTTTTCTACCCTAAATGTAAAAAAAATCTAGAATTTCTTGAGCTTTAAATGTTGTCTGCAACTCGTTTCAATTTGGACCAGTCTAAAAGTCTGTCGTCTATTAACCCTTTCCCGCGTAATCCTTGATTTTAATGTTCCCGTGATTGTATACTTAATAAAACATTGTAGAAAAAGAAGAAAATAATTGTAACAAGCAACTCCTTCTTCCACAATATTCATCGTATAGGGTGGCTTAGTAATCTCATACTTATAAAAACATTTTGGAACGAGGAAGAAATTGCTTGTAACAATCAATTTCTTCTTCTTCCGAATTTTTTTCTATCGTATAGGATGGTCACTTTTTGAAATTGGACAAGTGTACATTTTTTGAAAACTAGTATAGTGCTCGACTGTTTTTCTTCGAGAAACAGTAAAATCAAAATGGACTAGTCAAGGGCTCGGCTGTTTTTCTTTGAGAAACAGTAAACTTAGACCGGACGTCCTCGGCAGCGTAAGTTTATGTGTCAAAGGTTTGATACATTTGTTGTCATTTTTGAAAAGGATAATAATTTCAAATCTCGGTATGTTCACCATACACAAGAATTTATTTAGAAAAAAAAATAGTGCATTTTGTAAGAGTAATGTGCTTTTTTGGGTTTGATGGTTCCACTTTCAAACACTTGGAGCCAATGATGTTGTATATGTTATGAAACACGAGCCATCTTTGGTATTTCTATAATGAGTATATACTAAAGTAAAGACCGTCCTTCATTAACGACAAAAGTTTCGCTCTGGTCACCCTGTGCTGTGGTGATCAGTATCGACACTTTTCGTAGTCCCGCTATTTCACATTATCGTGTGTCGGATCAAGTCTAGAAAAAAATAAGGTACCATCGTTCTTCTAATAGACAAAGTATGATAGGTTCTTTTGTACAAAGAAAATGAACAGAGTTTAAGAATTGGAGCAAAAATAATCATTATTTTAATTTCTTTTCCGTGCCAAAAATAATTGTTATCTGGCCAAAGTTTAATGAAATAAAGGTCTTTTTCTTTGAGTATTTCGCTTTGTTGTTTCTTTGTTGTTTCCGAAATCGATGCCAAGTCGTGCGGGTATAGGCAACAAAATGCTCGAATATTGGAAATCCGGGACACCAGGGTATCTAAATCATACGTAAATGCGTATTATTTTAAAAATACGCAAATCACACAAGTGTGAATAATTGTGTGAATTGTCTTTTAATTATTTACTGTATAATCACTGGTTTTTAAGTCCATGCAATTTTGTACTTAAGAAAATATTGTGATAAAAGAAGAAATTGCTTGATACAAGCAATTTCTTCTTTTATCACAATATTTTCTACCACATACAATGGTTTCATTTCAAATTGCACTCATTTTTTCATTTTCGTCTGCAACTTCGCTCGAATTGGAAAGGTCTACAATTTTGAAAAACGGGAAAGGGTTAAAAGGAAAATTTTCTGAGCAGTAAAAACTCAGATCTCTTGAGGTACTGTTCTATAACGAGAGGATAACTTTTCGGTCTATATTTAACCTACTCTACCTATTTATTTTTTTCTGATCATAATTGGGATATTCTTTATTCCGATTTCTTTTATCAAACTTAGCTTAAAGGATTAATCGGATGTTATGTGTGATCAATGCGAGCTGTTGGGCGATTCAAGCTGTAGTTACGAAGTTTTTGACGCCAAGCGTCGATACATTTTCTTAAAGTAATTGTAGTTCAAAACTATTTATGTTTAGATTTAAAAATTATCACACAATCCCCTAATCCAACCCATCGAAGAAAAATATCGTTGAAAAACATTATGGGAAAATAAAAAGACCCTTTTTTCACAATCTTTTCTTTCTTTGAATTGACCTCTAAACCTTTCCCACTCAATCCCCCCCGAAGAAAAAAGCTTTGGAAAACATTGTTGAAAATTAAGAAATTCCTTGTAACAAGCAATTTCTTCATTATCCACAATGCTTTCTACCCCCCCCCCAAAAAAAAAAAAAAAACCCAAAAAATAAAATTTCACCAACTGAAAAATGTCAGCTGCAACTTCTTTCAATTTGGACTTCTTCATTATCCACAATGCTTTCTACCAAGAAGAACAAAAAAATAAAATTTCACCAACGAAAAAACGTCGTCTTCAACTTCTTTCAATTTGGACTAGTCTAAAATTTTGTTATGTGGTAATGGATTGAACAATTTTGAATTGGACGAGGCTTGAAATTTTAGCTTCGTAACTTGTTGAGGGGGGGGGGGGGGGGCTGGACCTTCTTGAACAATTAGGATCCTTCTTTTTTAAATGACAAGCTCTGAGAACTTGGCTAAATAAAGAAACTTACAAAATCAATGTTTGTTTCACTTAGTGGTTTATTTGTAACATCACTACTGAGACAAATATAATAACAGACCTAGGTTTGAACTTGTTGACGGCCTCGTCGCTTTACTGTTTGGAACCATGTCCAAGATAAGTCAATCTTGTCCGACCCACCTCCTCTATTACGCGACCACTTTCAATAATGTGACCATCATCAAAGTTCCCTCTCCAAAAGCAACAGTCAACATAATCTTTTTAGAAATATTAGCCAGAATCTTCTCAACAAATATTTGCTTTGTGTCTCAGACAAAGTGTTTGAAAGCTACCTTGACGCAGAAGGATACATAAGGTATATCAATGCAAACGCTCGCTTTCTGAATAAAATTGTCTCTAACCAGTAACAGTTTGCTCTAGATGCTCTATTTCGCTTTCGCTGGACCAACTCTACGGAGATAAAATAAGTTCACGATTTATCATTAATGTTTTCATTCTTCTTCTCTTTCTCATTCTCCCCTCTTCTTTTATTTTGATTTTATTGTATCATTAATATATGAAAATATGTATTATTAAGTAACTATGCAGAAAATTGAGGAATAAAGGGTATGATAAGAGAAAAATCACTGATTATCTTTTAGGTATCTTACTGTAGTTTTATCTTCTATTAATCAATAAATATGATTATTGTTATGGTTAATATCATTATCAATTAACAACAACCATTTTAAAAATCATCAATATTGACATTAATGATAATAATGATGATAATTCAATCATAAACAAGAATATTATAAACGAAGTAAGTAAAAAGAAATTCTTACCGAATTGGTAAAGCAGCAAAACTGCTAACTTCATGTTTACAGCAAGAATTAACTTTCTTTACGGACAAATAAAATCCAAAATTCTCAAATCATATCCACGTGTCCTTTATGGAGTCCACAAAACCATCTTTAACACATTAAACTTCCAATTAAAAGAAAAAAGAAAAATAATTCGAAATTAACTACATCTTCATCAACTTTTCTTTATATTTTCTTAAGCACAAAAATTAGTAAACTCTGCCACAACGAACAAACTATAATTCAAATTCTTTATTTATACACGTCGTTTTAGAAATTGATATTTTCCACCAATCTCAAGAAACTCCGTACGTTGTTTAAACACTAAACAATGTGATATTATTGTATGATTAAGACGAGAGTTTAAATTTCCCTCTTTAATCCCCAAGCATCTCCGATACGAATCACCCCCATTACCGTGATGTTTGTGTTTGACAGGTACTACAATAGTCGTACAGCTAGCCGGAGTTTAACGATTGGTTACTCGACCTGTAGGGTCCACGGAGTATGTAAAACGGCTCAATGAAAGTGGATCTCCGTTTACAATGATTTAATTTTTGTGCTGTTTGAATATTTACACGTGTATTTTCAGAGTTCTACGCCCTGTTTATTTGGGTTTTATTTGTTTTCCTCTCTGAACATCAGTAAAAAAGTGATCATCCTTCTTAGTGAAGTTTTGTTCAAGCACTGTAAGTATCCACCAGAATATGTAGAAATGGAGACTGGTGTGGTTTTTGTTGTTGTTGTTTTGTTTTTTCTCAAATATAGGAAAATGTCAGATGAAAGAGGCCTTGCTTTCGTAATTATAGTATACTGTCAGTGGGTTTAGAAAAGTCGGTAATCAAAACTACATAAGTCAGTTAAGTGTTTTCTTGAGCGACCAACTCTATTAAGAGACAAGTTAAGAGACAAGTTTTACGAGATGACCAGCAGCTCAATGCCACTTTTAACCCCATTCCACACAACAAAATTTTAGTCTGGTCCAAATTGAAAGAACTTGCAGACAACAATTTCAAGTTGATGAAATTTAAATCTTTCTGGTCTTTTTTTTTATAGAAAACATTGTGGATAATGAAGAAATTACTTGATACAAGCAATTTCTTCATTTTCCACAATGTTTTCCATAGTGTTTTTCTCGAGGGGCGTAAAAAGGAGGGATTGTGTGGGAAAGGGTTAAGACACATTAGATTCTAATCGAGACCCTCATGTTTAACATTACAGGGACGTAAAAGCAAGGGATTATGCAGGAAAGGGTTAAGAATTTGATATTCCGACATTCTGTAATACAAATTCGTGACATTTTTTTCAAATCTGCGAAAGCTAAAAATGTACAGGCATGATGGTACAGTAACCGAGTTTGGTGTTTCCATACGTAAATTCCGAATAACAATACATTTACAGCACAGATAGGTATCAGTTAATCTATCGAAATGGTTGTAAACCTATGTTGACTGATAAAATCAGATAAACTTATCCGAGATTAAAGATTAAACGGTAATGGATTAAAGCCTGTCATTAAAACGCGAGACCACAGTCTCTATTATTATACATTAAACGATAGTGGATTAAACACTTGTCAAAGAAAACATAAGATCGCGGTTTCTATTATTAATTTAACACGTTATCTGTGTCTTCGAATTAAATGCACACAATGCGTGAAAGTCCTTCGTGCTATAAAAACAGAGAACAAGAAATGAAAAGCATCAATAGTGCCGCCAGTTTATTTTTAAAAGAAAGACAGAGGGAGAGAGACAGACAGAGAGAGACAGAGTGAGACAGAGACAGCACACACAAAACACAACATTTTAGGTGATTTGTAACTTAGGCCTCCGCAATTTTCCAACGATTTCACACGTTTGTTAATGGAAACACCGGGAACCCTTTATACGAAGGGGGTGTATTAGACCATTCCTAAATACCCATCACTGAAATAAGACATCTCGGATGTGTAGTATGATCTGAGTTTATACATAACCTACAAACAATTGACCAATCGAGGCTCTCTATCAAGGAATCAACTGACCAATCAATTCATTTATTCAGCCCGGACCTGGGCTTTCAACTCCTACATTGGTCGCCATTTTTGTTAACTTTTTGTTGGTTTGAAGATTTAGGCGTCCTAAGTATAGTTTATTCAAGCTGTAGTTACGACGTTTAGATCCCCAACCAACAATTTTTTGTTACATGCTACTGGCCATAAATTTTGCAATATAACGCCGTTTAAAATCGAAGCGGAACTTCCTGTTGGAGTCTATGGGCGTGTCCGACGAAGTAAGTAGGCGGGGCCAGCGACTGGTCAGTTGTCGGATCGTCGCTGTCAAGTCGTCAATCAAAAGTTCGATTGACCAATCAAATCACTGATTCAGACCGGAAGTAAATGTTGACTTCTTACATTTATTTCAACTATTTTCATTGGTTTTGCGACATAAACGTCGAAATTACAGCTTCTTCTAGCTTAAGTTGAGATATTTTGGGAGCACATGAACAATTTGCGATTCGTTTAATGTCCCTGATCAATATCTCAACCGAACTGTCATGTCGAGGATCTGTGGCGCGCCCATCGCCCAGCTTAATGTTATCAAATAGTATTGAAAGTTATATATCGACGTTGTCGTTCAAAAACCTCGTAACTACAGCTTTAAACAAGCAGTAGTTACGAGGTTTTCGAACGACAACGACGATTTGTAATAAGGAGGTATTTTTTTTTATCCATTATCGACCTCGACCAGACTGCAAGTGCTTAGACTAACAAGGAGCCGCCGTCATAGCGCACTCGGAAGCGCGTCAGATTCCTAATCTTCAATCGGAGGATGTCATGGGTTCGATTCCCGGCGGCGGCACATATTCTTTCCGACATTTGTCTCTCACCAATTGGTGGATAATCGTAAACCTAATTGGGATAGCAGCTGGAGGCAAGGAAATGGTGTAGTGGTAGTACTGGTGTGAGAAATACCAGGAATCAATTGTTAGGTACTCCAGCCGCCGCGATATGACTGAAATACTGTTGAAAGCAGCGTTAAATCCCAATCAATCAATCAGACTAACAAGGGTAGAAAACTACATTTTATGATTGTTGAATAGGCAGTATTCGTGCCATTCAAGTGAAGTCGATTATTTTCGAAACAATCGCTAATTCTGGAAAAAACCCTCGATGATCAAGTGAACCTGTTTGTTGTAAATTGAATGAAATATAACAGAATCCAGACCAAATATCTTGTAATAATATAACCACATACCATCTTTACATAGTTACTACTCTTGGTCGCTAGTATGCAACTTTAACAAATTCACCAACATTCGTTCGTTGTTTGAGATAGTCAATTCGGAATTATTAATAAGTTAACAATTTGTTTGGACTCTACGGTCAACATCCGCATGGTTACTTTCGTTAGCAAGAAGACTATTCATAGCACTCAAGCCTAGGGCACGATTTTTTTTATAATAAAATCAAAGTACTGAAAGTACTGTAAGCTAGCAAAGCATTTTTATGTAATCTTCTTTGCCTTCTGTAGGGTAGAAAACATTGTGGACACTGAAGAAATTGCTTGTAACAAGCAATTTCTTCAGTGTCCACAATTAGTTCCAATAATTAGTCCCTTTGGGGGGGTGTCTTAAAAAGCGGGATTGAATGCGAATGGGTTGTATCGAAAGCTTAAGTTAATTCATGTGGCCAGTCATTATGAACACAACATGCTCGAGTATACACAAGAACTACTTTTTTGGCGTAGACATTCAGTGGATTTAGTGGTTAAGCCTCCAGTGGTAGTTTGCACGCGTTTCAACTCTGAGAAGATCTCAAAATTTTGTCTGTTACCTTAAGCTATCAAAGCTGACGCTTTGCTAGCTAAAAATATAAAAGCATAACTATTAATCCATAAATATACATCAAACGCGCATCTACCACTGGTACAGTGGAAACGCAAAAACAAAAGTTTCAAACATAAATAATAAAAAGTTATCTGTAATTGGCGTGAGTACACCAACATAAAGACATTTGTAGTCAAATTAACATAATTTGCTAACATCACGAGGTTGCACCCTAAAATGATGAAGCATCTAGATGTGTAACATTGAACATGCAAGCAAAAACTTGCATTTCTCCGTATTTCAATTATCATATGTCCTCCACATTTTATCGCACCGAAGAAAAATAGCTCCAGAAAATATCTTTTTCTTATAATGTTGGAAGCCTACTTAATTGCACTTCTTTTTTAATTGAACTCATCTTTAAACAGTCGAAAAGAATGAAAAGAAAGATTAGACTGATTAGAGATGACAATGCCATAGTTGTTTATGACTTTTTTGCATGGATCTTTCCCTTATTTTAAATGGATAACTCATACGGTATGTATCATTAATTAACAATTCTTTTAACTTGTTAATGTTATCTACATTCGTGTGACGTGCGCCGAGTAACCGAACGGGGGGGGGGGGCAGTATGACTGAATTTTGCTCTACTTCTGTGTAAGAATTAATTTCAAGATCAATATATTTTCTTTCTATTTGCAAGGGAAAAAATTATGCAATTTACTTGAGAAATCTTGGTCGAAAAATTTTGAAAAGGACCTACATGTAGCAAGTAGAAAATGTATTCACAGAAAAAAATAAAGACTATAATTATGCAATTGCTTGGAATTTGAAAACCAAGGTTAAAAAGTAAATGTTGTCTGGTGCCAGTACTACTGGTGCCAACATTACTGCAGACTTAAAGTTGTGGTAGGTGACCAAAAACTGATGTAGTTTCGATAATTTTTTTTCACATCAATCGCTGTACCTGGTGCCGTTTATTTGTTAATGTGATTATTTAGGCGTGAATTATGTTTATTGATATTACTTATTTATATATTCACATGCTTGTACTTCATAATATTTCAGCTATGTCTCTTGGTTTCTCTACGAAGAACAAAATAACCAACCCTGTTGAGACCGATCGGATCGTGCAGGCTTTACAAAAGCGAATATCACATATTTAAGCTCGCGTTTTTCCATTCTTTTTTTTTTTTTTTTTTGTACATATGAAGATTTTTACGGCCCCTTTTCAAGCCCTTTCGCCTCTAAAACCAACATGTTACAGACAGTCCAATATAACTACAGATATACATAAAAATCGCCAGCCTCCCATTGTGAAAACAATTACCAGAAATCCCGCCTCTTTGACATTTTAATGGAAGTTTTCGGACAGGTATATTACATACACCTGTCATGGTTGTCATCTAAACAAATTAGCACATTTTACAGATTTTCGTTTTTTATGGAAGAAAGTTTTCTTTCATTTTTCACTTTCTTGAGTGGATTGACTCTTATAATTGGTAAATGTTGAATAACGACCTATCTAAACATAAAAATGTTTTGAGCCATGACCGTAAATATGCATGAGAAATTATGCTCTGTCTATAATTTTTTTGGCCTTCAGTAGGGGACATTTTGTCTCTACTGAGGTCAACTGATTAAGATATGTTGAGGTTATACGCTTCGATCGCAATTTGTTTGTTTGTTTCATTTGAAAATGGTACACATACCACTAACAGAAAGATTGAACTGATTCCGATCGAGATTCTTGATCTCCTCTTTAGATGTTATTGTTTACAGGAAATTCAAATTAGACTGTTGTAATCAGAAAATAATAACAGAAGATAAAGGAAAGACGGAAACAGTGGCGAATCTTCGACTTGAAATATAAAGTAATAATGAGGTTTTACAAATAGAGCTGTCACAATCCGAATTTAGTATCTCCCGTGTCATGACTGTCAATGATGTAACGACATGGGAAATAAAATATGAGCCTATGCGTGACATTTCCAACCATTTCGCATGTGCGTGACTCGCACACATTGAGCACCCTGGACAGCCATTCGGGGCAATTAGAACATTCGCTGATTGTTTAAAGAAGCTTTGGGTCAGAATCTATCTACAGAGCGCAGAGTTCAGACTCTGATCAGACTCTGTGGATGCACAGGCTGATCTGAGTCTTTACTTGGCACACACGTGTAATGGTTGGAAATGTCACGCATGCGCTCATGTGTAATATGTACAACCTTTAACCCATCATATTTACTAATACAGGTAGATATAGGAATCATTCAGTTACAGGTCGTGTTAAGATTAATTCCTTTTCAGTTACAAAATAAAGCAAATCGAAATTGATGAATATTGTTAGATTAATATCTTACATACTTATCTCATATAGCACCATAATTTGGAAACATTTATAAGAAAAACATGACCAAGGCAAAAATAGGGAAAAACGAAAATTTAAACGGCTCTTTATTCAAGGTTGGTGGGGTAAGATAATATACGAAAAATCCGAAATTATTTGCAGTGGAAGATGTCCCCATTTTTTGTGCGTGTAGAGGTTAGGATAAGTTCTATTAACTATTAGAAATCAACAGAAAAAATATCGACGATATTGTTAAAATTCAAATTTAAGCGCTCTGAAACTGAATCAAATTGTTGCAATATTATGGACCCCCCTGTAAATAGTATCATCTTGAGTAAAAATGATCCTAGACTACGATAAGTAGCATCATTTAACTAGTTCTCTCTCGTAGATATAATACCCGTTTTTACTGAAATTAGTGTATACACCAGACATGGGCAAACAACTCTAGCACAAAAAAAGCGTGGAAAAGATACCTGGAAAATTTGCCTACAACTATAAGACACGTTTTTTCTACAACATATGGTAAAGTTAGATAACTCTTTAGGTGGAAAAAATGGCCACTTCTAATTATCTTTCGCTTTTGTAACAATGGCAACCAGACCTTTTCACAAGTTTTCAACTGTTTTACCACCTAATGAATACTCCTGCAAAATTTGATTCAAATTTTCCCTATATTTGGTTGGGAGGTGTCGGTAAATCTACCCCACTTTCTTCATTTTATTTAGGGCCCGACACTACAATTGTGTTTCCCCTTTTCCGTCACCAAATTGAATTACAGAAAACTCGTGACTTACTGTGTGGAAGCTTTCCAAGTTTAGAAAACTACTCTAAGATAATCAAAACAGATAGATATGGCAAACAATTTTTATTCGTTCCACATCTTTATTATATTGATTCATGTCTAAATTGTTACTTCGCGCATGCTGTTGTTAGTTTTGTGTGACGGTGATGAAGAGAATTGTTCCAACTTTATTGAAGTAAAATGTTTTTCTTCTTCTATAAAATGATGGGCCTACACCCCAGATATTTACCACTAATTACCTATTTAATGTGATATGAAGATCTGTTTAATTTTGTAATGTGATTAATTAATGGGATATAACATAGCGTTGATGTAACTATATGTTAAACAATATCAGTTGTCAGTCGTACCAAATAGGGAACATCAAAACATGAAAATCGTGAGAAAAGGGGACAGTAAGCAAACCCGTAATTATTTATGTAATGTTACAATAAAGGAGGGTCCTGTACCTTCATTTATTACGGTTGTTATCTTTTCTTATTTATTCACGAATACCAACCAAGTCTCAAAGATAAATGCAACCGTTTTGAAAATCAGCTTTTATTAACTTTATGAACGACGGACGAGCTTGCAAATGGTTTCCGGTTTGATCCTTTCTAAATCGTTCCGTTGTGTGTTGCACTTGCATGCTTGATTGTTTGGAAAAAACCCTAAAATGATCGTGTTAATCAAGGAAGAAGAAAGTGAAGAACTAGTTGAAAAAACCTTTAAAAAACATGGGTAGTAAATAGCGGAAATATATCGAGAGTAAATGAGTAAATTGTTACATAGAGATTGTGACTCGGTTTGCATATACACATGTAAACTTGTCCGATCTTTTTACAACTATCAGACTTCAAAGCATACCGTTATTATCAGTCTGGTCCAGATGTCGTGGTCACGGCGTGACTTGGCATTCATTTTCAGTTTTGTATATGTACCGTCATTATAAAAGGGACTTTCTTGGAGATACAAGAATTATCTTCCCTAGTTAGACTGTGAGACCTGTGAAGACAAACCAAAGTTGACACTTTTCCCTGGAGACAATTCTATTGTATCATTGCGCGAGGACGTTTTCCTTTGTTTCATCTAGTTTAATTAGCCTTCTTCTTAACCCCTTACCACACAAGCCCTTTTTTTACGCCCCTCAAGAAAAATGCTTTGGAAAACATTGTGGAAAAAAAGAAATTGCTTGTATCAAGCAATTTCTTCATTATACACATTGTTTTCTATTCCAAAAGACGAACAATTTTAAAATTCCATCAACTTGAAATTGACATCAGCAGCTTCTTTCAATTTGGACCAGTCTAAAAGTTTGTTGTGTTGAGATGGGTTAGGGTAATTGTTTTACATATATCTTCCATGATTTTTTTCGCTTGCACGATCACATATTTAAAAACACAGTCTAGCATTGAAGATACCAATCTCACCAACAAATAACCGGACTTCGTCTTATTTCAATTACAAATTATCTAAACTTCGTATAAAGCAATCTAAAATTCTGTTATCAGCAGAAAAAAGAGAATTTAACTTTAGGGAAAGAAGGTCCTCAGTAAATCGTCTTCCTTTAAAAATGATCCATTACCAATTATTATTGATTAAAAACAACTTTTCCCTCTTAATTTTCATAATTTGCTTACTTTTGATTAATATGTTTGATATGGATGCTACCCATTGTTATACAAACCGGCCTTATGACGCTCCGAAGAAATATAGATGCAGAAAAATTCAGGCCACAGTAATGACTTGTTTAAAACCGTACTTTGTTATTCTTTTCCCACATTGATTAAAATCCTTTACATAAATTTTACTTACTTTACCACATATAAAATATCGTCGTCACCCTCGGGCAATTTGAACAAGTTGAAAATTTGCGGATTGATAAAAGATTAATCGACGCCGAGAAAGATTGATTAAGATAGTCCAAGTTACAGCGGAAATAGTCTGTGTCAAAGTTTGATTGCCAAAGGTCAAAAGTTTTCGATAACAACAGATAAAGTTTCTTTAATGTTCGAAAAACATGCTACGATTTGAAATTAAACTCAGGCAAAACGTGCTTTTACATCATTATGAGGGCCATTGTTCGTTCCGTAACAATTTATTGAGGACGAGACTGAATGAAATCGGTTACCTTTGAAACATTGAATTAATAACAGATACTTATTCATGCAGTATGGAATAAAATACACCTGTTTAGAATATATTGATTGGAAATACGAGCCTTTATCTTTAATCTACTCTTTATTCCTATTTCCACTCAAAATAATTGGAGGGTACGATGGTGAGATAACGAGAACGCGAGACGAAGACGTGAGATCTCGGAAGTACTGAGACGATAGCGTGAGGCAAGAGTATCAAGGGACTTGCTGTTGTAGTCTTGCAGACTCGCTATTATAATCTAGTAAACCCGGTATTGCAATATAGCGGACTCGCTATTGTAATCTAGCATTATATTTAGGCCCGACACTATTGAAATCAAGAAGTCTCTTTATTATGATTTAGCAGACTCGCTTTTGTAATCTAATAGTCTCGCTATTGTCATCTAGTAGTCCCATTATGTGTAATCCAGCAGACTCACTTTTGTCATCTAGTAGTCTCATTATTTGTAATTTAGCAGACATACTTTTGAAAACTAGCAGACTCACTTTTGTAATCTAGCGGATTCGCTATTATAATATAGAAAGACTCGTTTTTGTAGTCTAGCAGATTCGCTAATGTTATCTAGCAGACTTGCTTTTGTAATCTAACAGACTCGATATTTTATTCTAGAAAATTCGCTATTGTAATCAAGCAGACTCAGTAATGTAATCTAGCAAGTTCACTATTGTAATCTAGCAGATTCGGTAATGTAATCTGACAGACTCACTATTGTAATCAAGCAGACTTGCTATGGTAATCTAGCAGACTTGATATTATAATCTAGCAGAATCGCTATTGTAATCTAGCGGCCTTACTATTGTAATCTAGCAGACTCGCTAATGTTTTCTAGCAGATGCGTTACTGTAATCTAGCTGACTCGCTATTGTAATCTAGCAGACTCGCTATTGTAATCTAGCAGACTCGCTAATGTTATATAGCGGTCCCTCTATTTTACCCCCCCCCCAAAAAAAAAAAAAAACCAACCAACAAACTCGAGCTAAATAATATCGTCTGCAACTTCTCTGTTTTTGACCAGTCTAAGATTTGATTTCTAGTAATGGGTTAATGTATGATAACATGAGTAATTTTGAATTTTTTTAATTACATTGACTTTATTTCATTTTTGTGAACCAGATTGTTATAAATTTCGAAAAAAAAGAAAAAGAAAAAACCAAGAAAGAAAAAAGAAAATGACATTTAGGCAGGTGTTCCTGGATCATATATTTATCATCGTATTCTCGTCATCTCATCCTCAAATTATCCATATCGTAATTGTATACTCTACATGTCGTCAACTCTGAATCTTTGAATATATTCATGGTATTCTTATCTTCTCAACATCTCCCAAATGATCGTATCAATCCCGCTTTAATAATCATCGTACTAGCGATTCTCAGCATCGTACTTCCGCGTTAGGGTCCCCGGACTCTGTCGTTATCGTAGAAGCTCTTTCTAACAGTTCTTCCTTATGTTTTAACCCCTTACTGTTTTGCAAAGCCGCCGTCTTAGCGCAGTCGGTAGCGCGCCAGACTCCTAATCTTCAATCATGGGATGTCGTTGGTTCAATTCCCGGCGGTTGCAGATATATTCTTTCCGACAATTGTCTCTCACCAATGGGTGGATAATCGTTAACCTAAGTGGGATAGCAGCTGGGGGCTAGGAAAGGATGTAGTGGTAGTACTGGTGTGAGAAATACTAGGAATCCATTGTTAGGTAATCCAGCCGCCGCGATATGACTGAAATACTGTTTAAAGCGGCGTTAAACCCCATTCAATCAATCAATCAATCACTAGGGTAGAAAATAGTGTGGAAAAAGAAGAAATCGCTTGTTAAAAACAATCTATTCTTTTTCCACAATGTTTTCTCAAGTATAAAAACACTGAGACGTAAAATGCAGGATTGAACAGGAAAGGGTTAAATAATCCAATTCAAATACGATCTTTGATTATAGAGTTTTTTGGGGAAAATATTTGGTCAGGATTACAGAGCTAATCAAAGCAGTATTGTGAATTTGCGTAATCATATGTGTTTTGTCTATTCCCACACAATGACGCTTTTTGACACCCCTCAATAAAAACAATTGGGAAAACATTATGTAAAATGAAGAAATTGCTTGTTACAAGCGATTTCTTCATTTTACACAATGTTTTCTTTACATACAATTTGAAAAAAATACACACTGTTAATTGTTGTCTGCAACACCTTTCAATTAAGACCAGTCTAAAATTTTGTTTTGTGGTAAAGGGTTAACAATTAAGCTTATCATCTTATCAACTTATAACAGTAAATCTTCGATCGTTATTTATGTAGAATTAGTTATGGTTTTTGCATGAATGGAGCAGTAAAATGAACCAAAAAAGTAAACGCGTGTTAATTGTATGTATCTTATTATTGTGTCGTGGTAAAATTAATTAACACCCATGTAAAAGGTAGAAAAGGCGTGATATTTTTGATACAGGACACTGTTGTTCTATGGCATTATGTACCGATCTGATTGGGGTTGAATTGAGGAATTCTATCTGGGACTGAATTGAGGAATTCTATCTGATTTGATTAAGAGAGGTTCACTGAATAGGGTATTTGACCCTTCGCGTGAAAGGTAGAAAAGGGATTAGTAAAACCGGAAATCTGATGACAAAAGAAAAATATGGAACCCTGCACTGTCAATCAGAATATGATAGGATAGAATGACCATTCTAAAAGCTAAGCAAATGTCAAAAAGGCAAAACGGTTTTATTCTGGTCATCCTGTGCATTTCGCGCTATCTGACCTCTGGTCTAAACATTATGCGCCATCTGACCTCTGGTCTAAACATTTCGCTCTATCTGACCTCTGGTCTAAGCATTTACGCCATCTGACCTATGGTCTTAACATTTGGCGCCATCTGACCTCTGGTCTAAACATTTCGCGCCATCTGACCTCTGGTCTCAACATTTCGCCCCATCTAACCCCTTGTCTAAACATTTCGCGCCATCTGACCTCTGGTTTAAGCATTTCGCGCCATCTGATCTCTTGTTTAAACATTTCCGTAGACCGGCCTATTTATGTTTTTTTACGAAGATCCCCGATTGGTGCTTTTCCGTAGACTGACACACTTATGATTTTACGAAGATCCCCGATTGGTGCTTTTCCGTAGACTGACACACTTATGATTTTTTACGAAGATCCCCGATTGTTGCTTTGCCGTAGACCGGCACATTTATGATTTTACGAAGATCCCCGATTGTTCCTTTTCTGTGAACCGACACGATTATGCTTTACGAATATCCTCGATTGTTCCTTTTCCGTAGATCGGTACATTTATGTTTATCGAAGATCCCCGAGTGTTTTCTTTCCATAGACGGATACATCTGTGTTTACGAAGTTCCCCGAGTGTTGCTTTTAGACGGATCAACTACGATTAACGATTTCCCCCAATTGTTCATTTTTCGGGTAAATTTACCTCTTCTAGAAGATCTCCGATTATTCATTGACCGATGCATTTATGTTAAACGAAGATCCCAATCGTGCCTTTTCTCTAGGCGGACACATCTATATTTTACGAAAATATATGTTTGTTCCTTTTCCCTTAACGGTTGTATAATGAAGACGACGGGTTGTTTCTTTCCTCAAACGGGCTCATTTATGTTTTACGAAAATCCCCGACAGCTTCTTTTTCCCTAGACGGGAACGTTATGAGGATCCCCCAATTGTTCATTTTTCCGAGACGGGTACAGGGGTTTTGGAAGATCCTCGATTGTTCTCTTTTCTGAGACTTGACGTAGTAGTACCGATGTTATTATTTCAAGGTGTATTTTAAATTGTAGCAAAGAGTCAGCTTTGATAGCTTAAGCTAACAGAGGAAATTTTGTGGTCTTCTCAAAGTTCAACGAGTGCAAACTGTCACTGGAGGCTTAACCACTAAATCCATTGAATGCTTAGGCCATAACAGGTAGTGCTCATGTATTTCAGGAATAATGCAAACTCTATTCAAACTGGAGAGAACACTTTCAAAATAATGCTATCGAACCCTTCCCAATCAATTCCGCTTTTTAAGCATCTCAAGAAAACAACTTCGGAAAACATGTGGACAATGAAGAAATTGCTTGTTACAAGCAATTTCTTCATTTTCCACAATGTTTCTCTAAATTCAACCTTTTTGAGATTGTCTTCTACAACTTCTTTTGATTTGAACGAGTTTAAGATTTTATCGTGTTGTAATGGGTTAACTCCGAGGTTACTTTAACCTCGTATGATTATCATGATAACCTTCAGCAAAGAAGAATACTTAACGTAACTATGCTTTTCTAGCTTTCAGCCCTTTCAGTACTTTGATTAAGTTCTTGTAAATATGACCCGTCATACGAAAAGAATGTGACCTTGACGTTTGGGGTCAGAGTCTGACTCATGAGCAGCGCGATTTCTCCTATCAAAGTGTTAACAAGCGTTGTACGTACTATCAACATCAGATCGTAGATTCAAAAGATATATGCAGTCTCTAAATTGGACCTCTCTCCTTCTATTTTGGCATTCGGACCTTTCAGATGGCAGCCTGGTTCATCCCAAGACTACATCCTCTCAAGATGTCAAATTTAAATCTCGGACCATTTAAGTGATCCATTGCAGGACAAAAAGCATGTTTCTTCACCTATAACTACACTACAGCTTATATCTTTTGCGATCTCAAAACAGCCTAGCTAAATGTATAAAAGGTATGGTAGAATAACCTTTCATGTAACAGAAAAGCGAACAACAGGTATAAGGCTTTAATCTGGTCACTATTTGATATCAATGCAATTTAACTACAGTCGATACATTATGCGCTCTTTTCCCGTACACATAACGTTTCTGAAGTTAGATTGCTGGAAGTATGCTCAAAAAGGGAGGACTTTCTCATTTTGTAATAATCTTTTCTATCTTAAAGTATTTACATGTATTTTCTAATACACTAACAATGTGGCGCGTTGTCCGAAGATTCTTAGAACACGACTTATCCGGTAATTGAATTAAAGTTTTGATTTCATCAAGAAATACAACTAACAGAAAAAATATCTTAAACCACGAAAAGGTCATGGGTTTGCGTTTGAAGTTTTCACACCCTCGTAAAATGATCATCATTGAAAAGTTGTGGTTAATCGCCAAATTGTAAACTGATTTGAGTGTGTAACATTAAAGTAATGAATGAAATTTTCATTGAAATGAACTGAACGTAAAGTATCGTAAAGGCCTTTTAAATCGGATCATAAAATTTCAGCTACGATTATGCGTATTAAATCAAATGATAAAAATGCAGGTGTTTGAAAATGGAAAATACGTTGCTCTATTAATATTTTACAAATAAAATATAATAAGAAAAAAAAAATATATATCAAATAAAAATGTGTGGGAGGGTTGTGTGTGGAGGGATGGGGGGGGGGGGGCGGTGTTTGAAAATGGAAAATACATTGCTCTATTAATATTTTACAAATAAAATATAATAAGAAAAAAATATATATATATCTAATAAAAATGTGTAGGAGGGTTGTGTGTGGAGGGATGGGGGGGGGGCGGTGTTTGAAAATGGAAAATACGTTGCTCTATTAATATTTTACA
Organism: Fragum fragum; assembly: GCA_946902895.1. Taxonomy (NCBI): domain Eukaryota; kingdom Metazoa; phylum Mollusca; class Bivalvia; order Cardiida; family Cardiidae; genus Fragum; species Fragum fragum. Next base: position 7,231,900 of record OX336373.1, read on the forward strand.
AATAAAATATAATAAGAAAAAAAAAATATATATATCTAATAAAAATGTGTGGGAGGGTTGTGTGTGGAGGGATGGGGGGGGGGCGGTGTTTGAAAATGGAAAATACATTGCTCTATTAATATTTTACAAATAAAATATAATAAGAAAAAAATATATATATATCTAATAAAAATGTGTGGGAGGGTTGTGTGTGGAGGGATGGGGGGGGGCGGTGTTTTTAAAAATGGAAAATACGTTGCTCTATCAATATTTTCAAATAAAATATAATAAAAGAATATATATATATATCTAATAAAAATGTGTGGGAGGGTTGTGTGTGGAGGGATGGGGGGGGGGGCGTTGTATGTAATACATGTTGCGTTGTGGAATCTAGAAAACATGCATGTTCTGTGAGCTAATGGTATTGGGTTCAGATTCGATTCTACTTGTTGGATTATTCCATCTCACTGTCGAAGGATTCACTTTCGTACACTGGCAAACATTTGAAATTGAGGGCGTGTTACAATTTGCACTATTATTAACACACATTTCGATGGCATAGAGCAAAAACATAGTATGGCTCTATACATTGTATAGAGCCATACTATGTTTTTGCTCTAAGCCCTCGATTTATTCAAACCTTTATTTATTTATCTATCTATCAATGACTTAGTGCGACAACACCATACACCGTACATGTATACATCGATATTTCATGATTTAGAAAGGGCAAATGAGATTGAAACGTAAACTCGCTTCTGTATGTTAACAGATCTTCGGTTATAAAGTTAAATACTTGAAGTAATCTATTGCATACATTGTGTTAAGTTTCATATTTTAATTGTATAAAAACCTTAAAACTGTGCAAGTAAAATGATACTGATATGTAAAAAGAGATTCCTTTGGTTCTTTAGAACTTAATAAATGACTATGTCTGATGCCGACTGATAAGCCCCATGTGGCTGGGCGATATTGAATTGTTTACTACGTTAATTGAAGATTTTGTTTCAGATTTATGGTTTTTATCAAGCCCCCAAACAAGAATGTTTGCGGGGCATACGCCTCCAGGCACGTCGATTCCATAATTTCTCCCTAATTAACATGTACACTCTAAGACTACTCGGGGAAACTCGAAGATAACCCTTTTCGTTTCGGCTTTACAAAGAACCACGAAGCAAAATAGTTTTTACGGAGCACATTCTTTTTAACCAATTCCAACTCATTCCCTCCCTTTTTACGCCCCTCGAGAAAAAAGCTTTGGAAAACATTGTGGAAAATGAAGAAATTGCTTGTATCAAGCAATTTCTTCATTATTCACAATGTTTTCTATCCAAAAAGATGAAAAAATTCAAAATTCCATCAACTTGAAATTGTCGTCTGCGGCTTCTTTCAATTTGGACCAGTCTAAAATTTTGCTGTGTTGGAATTGGTTAATCAAAAAGATTAACTCTAGATTAAATGATACTCTTTAGTGAGTATGTAATTTCGCGATAATCAAATGAATCAGTCTTTGTTGTAAAGCCGCGTTTTGTGAATAGGAAAAAGTCGATTGACCAGTCATACAAGCATATTTCACGATCCTTCTTATTTATCTCCAAAACGTAATAAAAACTGTTCCGTCTATGAGCGACCAAAACGTCACAACCACAGCTTATTAGAGCTAACGTTTGAATCTCTCACCAACGATTAGTCTTTCTTTGTACTCATCGACCAAAATATAAGAAACGCCCGACAGGACCATTTTTTTTAGTTTAGCATGATTCCGGCAACCCCAGAAGATGAAATTTCAGAGTTCACGAGCCTTGCGTTCAGGTCGACATCAAACACGATAATAATTCAAGAAAACTCTTTAAACTTAATGTTATCACCTTAAATAATCTGTGTTCTACACATTAATTATCTTTATTTTGTTCGTTCTTTCGACAGAAATTATCAAACGTTGGATAATAATCGTCTTCGAACAGTACCGGTATGTGTTTCTATTCAGATATATAAGATTTCGGGAATATACAAAAACACGTTCTAATTTTTCCCTGGAGTTTTAGTGAGGCTCGCTGACGGATCTCAGTGTGGCTTCACTGACAGTTAGATATTGTAATTGGTTGGCGACTTAACCCATTCCCACACAATGACGCTTTTAGACGCCCTCATGAAAGAAAGCTTTGGAAAACATTGTGGAAAATGAAGAAATTGCTTGTTACAAGCAATTTCTTCGTTATCCACTGTTTTCTACTCTAATGGATGATAAGAATAAAATTTGATAAGGTTTAAATTGTCGTCTGCAACTTCTTTCAATTTGGATCAGTCTAAAGTTTTGCCGTCTGGTAATGGGTTAAACGATGTAACTACAGTTTGAAAAGGTTGTTGTAACTAATTGCTCAATTTTAAGACGTTTAATGACCTTTTAACCTTCTCATCTTTGAGCTGACATATACATGCATTAATTAACATAGAGACTGGCCTATCAGGCTGCTAAATGGTCAAATTATTATAACCTTGAAATAGACTAATGCTCGTTTAGTTTAAAAACATATTATTACCAAGCCGATTGTAAAAATATGTAAAGTCACGAATATCTTGTTTTATTTATTTAATTTTTTATTTATTTATTTTTGTTTCTGTTTTTGTAAACAACCTTTATGTAAATTGAATAAAGGCAAAATCTTATTTTTATGATTAGAGAGAAAGAACCTTAAACGACTGCAGTCGTGAGGTTTAAATACCACAACGGATGAAGGTCACGTGAGTACATAGAATCGGTATGTAGCTATGGAGCTTGTGTATCTGAAATTATCCGTGATATTGTTGAAATATTGTTTTAGGCGACGTTAACCCTTTCCTGGTCAATCCTGGTCAATCCCTGTTTTTTTACGTCCCTGTGATTTAACACTTGAGAAAACATTGTAGACAAAGAAGAAATTGCTTATAACAAGCATTTTTTTTCTTTTTCCACGCTATTTTCTACTCTTATGAATAGTTGCATTCAAATTAAACCCCCTTTCAATTTTTGTCTGCAAAACTATTGAATTTGGACAGGTGTAAAATTTTGAAAAAGGGTTATTAACTCTATACCGACAATCAAATCTATTATGACAATAAAAGAAAACAAATCTTTTATATTTCCTCGATTTTTTTGTTTTCGTCTGCTTCATATCTTATGTTTTTACCAGACAAAACCAATTTAGCATAATTTATCAGACAATTTTATCTCTGAAAGATGCATAATACATTTGTACAATTTATCTAGATAAACAAACACGCCTGCAATATTACAAAACGCATTAATCTTTTGATAACACCCTATTTTGAAGATATGTAAACAAGACAAAAAAATTCGATAAATATTTTTATAAAAATATCTATATTCCAAAATGCATAGTAAAGGAAATGTCTTCTAATACTGATATCTTTGTTCATGCAGTTAATCGTAATCGAACTAAATTGCTTTTTTCCTCCTCCAAATTATGTCCTAAAATGTTGCTTTTATCACTATGCGTAAATTTTTCCAAGAAAGCCATTGTACTTTTTATATTGATAAATCGCCGTACCACTTCTTTAGACAAGCAAGATAGGTTTAAACAAAGCCTTCATATATTCACTATCGTCAGATAAATGATTATGATGTCGTAATATCATGATCGTGCAATATTGAGATTACTATCTCACTTTCTCGTTATTGAACTCTCGTTATCATCATCGAACTCTAGTAGTATCATCATCTAAATCTCGTGGTATCAACATCGAACTCTCCCCATATCACCATCGTACTCGAGTATTATAACCATCGAATTCTCCTATTATGACTTTCGTACTCCCATATCAACTCCATCGTACTCTCAGTTTATCACTACAGAACTCCCGAATTAACCCCATCGAACTCTCGTCTTGTTACCATCGTACTTCTGTATTACAACAATCGTGTTCTCGTATTATCACTATCATATATACTATCATATAAACTCCATCGTACTGTAAGCTAATCACTATAGTACTCTCTAATTATCCCAATCGTACTATCGTTTTATCACCATCATACTCTCCTGGTATTACCATCATACTCTCCTGGTATTACCATCGTACTCTCCTGGTATTACCATCATACTCTCCTGGTATCACCATCGTACTCTCGTATCATCACCATCGTACTCTCGTATTATCACCATCGTACTCTCGAATTATCACCATCATACTCTCCTGGTATCACCATCGTACCCTTGTATTATCTACATCGAACTTTCATATGATTAACACCGTAATCTCGTCTTATCACCATCGGATTCTCATGGTATCAACAGTATCTCTATCTTACTTTCATATTATCACGATTATACTCGCGATTTACGACCATCGTAATCCCGTTTTATCACCATCGTATTTTTGCTTTATTACCATTGCACACTCGTATTATGCCCATCGTACTCCCGTGGTATCATTATCGAGGTGTCGTTTTTTTCACCATCCTAATCTCGCGTTATGCTTATCGTACTCTCGATGCTCGCGTTCAAATTAAACAATTTTTTTTTTGCGATAGTCCCAGCGGAATTTCACAAAAAGACGCTAGAAAGGCATTGGTGAATTTTGCATGTTTATATGATGAGATCCACAATTATTATTCAAAACTTTCAGAAGATGTTTGTAAGCTCATAAAAATTTATGTTATATATTTGAGAAGAAACTATTAACAACACGAAAAAAGAGATCTTGATTAATTTCTTTTAAAAAGTACCTGTTTACATTGCAAGTAAATTTTAACTTGAAATACTTGAAAGATGACTAAATAGAAAAACGTTTTCGGGCATTCTATAAAAGATGTTTCCTAAATCAAATAATACGTTTTCTCTTGATTCTAATGAAGCTGTTTCAAACCTTTTTTCAACAGTAATAATTTTTGCTATCTGTGAAATATTTTGTTAGAAGGTAAATAGATTATGGCATTCTGAAATGGCGAAAAGATACTAGATTGAAAACAAATTTGTTGTTGCTGTTAATGAGCTCAGTTCGCTATAGAACTGGGAAGAAGAAATTTTACAAGAGGACTATGGTAATCCTTAATCGCTCACCTGATTTCAGACTCTGCTATTACCTTTTAGGTCTCTTTGTCTTCCGCGATCGTTTGTAGAATGCCAGTTCTAGACCTTACAGTTTTATCTTTAACTGAAATCCGTCACCCAACAATATAAGGCTATTCATTTGAAGATCAAAATCATGCTTAACCCAACTTAAAAAATGTTCCTTGCTGGGTAGCAGAAGAGTTCCAAACATTTCCTTCTTTATAACGATATAAGAATATAGGGTGGTTTTTAGTTCCCAGTATTTCTATAGATCTGTGTAAGGAAATGCTTCACGCAGAATTCGAACGCTCTAGGTCTGAATACTTTGAAGCTGGTGATTTTGTGAAGATTTTCTTCCATATCTTTTTGTAAATCCTCTATCTAACAACCCAGGAATAATTTTATATGGGACCAATGGTTAGTAATTTGGTAGACACACGTTCATTTGACAATGTTACATACAATGAAATTGAAAATTCTAGGTCTAATGGCTTGGGGAAATATTTGATAGAAATATCTTGATCTCTTTGTAAAAAAGGCAGAATTAAGAATGCATGAGTGGAATATGACTTTCCTAGGAAGAAAATTTACAAAGATTGAAAAAGTGTTTTAATAAAGTTTTTATAAAAGGTTAAAGGTCAAGGACAAAAGATCAAGGTCAAGACCATTGATCTCCTAGTGAATGCACGTTTGTAATTGGGAATCCTAATGTGAGCAAGTGCATCTTGTGCAGATACCAACCCTCGGCTATTCAAGCGCTTTATAGTGGTTAAATTTCTTAGTCGAAGGGGACAGAATTCGTTCAAAAATGCATTTAGAGCTATCCCCCTTTTGTCTGTATATTGTTCTCTTGATAGTGAACATAAATTCTTGGTTTCAAGGGAATGTGTTGAGTAATAAAAGGGGTATTACAAAAATACCCAAGTTTTCGCACGACGACGCTGACGTAGACTCAGACGCTGACGTAGACTCAGACGCTGACGTAGACTCAGACGCTGACGTAGACTCAGACGCTGACGTAGACTCAGACGCTGACGTAGACTCAGACGCTGACGTAGACTCAGACGCCGACGTAGACTCAGACGCTGACGTAGACTCAGACGCCGACGTAGACTCAGACGCTGTCGAAGACTCAGACGCTGACGTAGGCGACAACCGGGTCATCGTAATACAACTAAAACAGATAGAAAAAGTTAAAGATTTACATTAAAGTTTTTATGGAGGGTTAGAAGTCAATATGAATTGATGAAAGAGGAGAGTATGAGAGAGAATGGGAGAAAGAGTAAGAGAAGAGAGGGAGAAGAGAGAATGAGTGTGAGTGAAAGAAAGACAAAAAGAGTTATTTAGAGAGTGTGAGAAATAGAGAGATGGGGAGAGTGAGAAATAGAGAGTGAGAGAAAGAGGATGTGAGAGAGAACGTGAAAAAGAGAGTGAGAGAGAAAGGGAAGAGAGAGAGAGAGAGAGAGAGAGCGAGAGAGAGAGAAGAGAGAGAAGAGAGAGAGATAGAGAGAGAGAGAGAGAGAGAAAGAGAGAGAGAGTGTGTCCCTTCTTACCTACGATGTGTTACACTATACTAAAGGTAGTCTTCGTGTTTAACCGTCTTTTATTGAATGGCTTACATAACTAAGCTCTAAGCTTGTATATTTGTTTTTGTCGTTGATAGCACTTATGAACGCAACGTACAATAGTTATCTAATGGTCACCTGTCGTTAACAGACCCGTCCTCAGTTCAAGTGGTCTAAGAGGATTGCTTTATTGTGCCTTCGATGTTTCGTTCATATCAAAAAGTCTTCATTAACATTTAACCAGAAAACAGAATTTTAGACTGGTTCAAATGATGAAAATATTAAAGTGTCTTGGGGTAGAAAACATTTTGGAAAATGAAGAAATTGCTTGTTATAAGCCATTCCTTTATTTTTTACATTGTTTTCCTTAACCATTTTCTTTGGGGAGGGGGGTCGAAAACGTAATTGTGTGGGAATTCGTTAAACTCTCAGCTTGGTCGAAAGTTTATCTATACACTCTACTGCAAACATGCATTTACATTTTAAATGTTTAAAAATAATTTACATTTCTAAAATTGAAGCTAAATGAACTGTACTCAGATCAAAATAAAAATGTTCTCGGATTTCAATCATATTTGTATTCATAGTTGCCAGACAGTCTCCGCAGATCATCGACTTTGTTTTGAGAGACTCAAAAGTAAGTACAGGTTTATGAGACGCATTTGTGCAATACACTGTGGATCCGTCTCTTGGTGTCGGGAACATTGAACAAGAGTTGACCGCGGACAACACAGCTCGTCCTTCTGGTGCTATTTTTTACAACACGATTAAAGGTTAAGGATACATGGTCACAAAGTCAAGGTCATTCCTATATGAATGCACGTGTGAAGTACGATCACACAAGGCCGAAAAATGCCCGAGATATAATCATATTTTCATAAAAGGTAAAGGGTCATGGTCACATAGTCAAGGTTATTATCTCAAATAAAAGCCTATCTCCCGAAGACTGTACGTGTGAAGTACCCCGGGATAAATATGACCACGAAAGAAAAATGTTAAAACTTTTGGTGAAAGTTAAAGGCAAATTTCACAAGATGAAGGCCATTGTCTAAAACGAAAACCCATCTCTTAATAAATGTACGTGTGAAATATGAGAATTCTAGGATGAAAAAATTACTAAGTTAGAATTATTATTATTATTGTTTGAGCTTTTTATGAAGGGTTAAATGTCAAGGTCATCCGGTCACAATGTCAAGGTCATCATCTCAAATGCAAGCCGATCTCCTTATAGGAGCATTTTTGAAATATGAGTACCATCGATTGAAAAATGACCAAGATAGAAAAACTGAAAGTGTTCGGTTTAAGTTTCTTTTAATATGGGTAAGCCAATTCCTAATGAATGTAAGAGATATAAAAAACTTAAAACCAAGTGCGGACGCCGACACCGACATCCATCAATACGAAAATAGCTCTTCCGAGACATTCGTCCCGGGCGAGCTAAAATAACTCCGTGATTTGTGTCTTATTATTCCCTTTTAGTTATCATCCTTGTGGCGACAAACTGCAGTCCCGACAGGTTTTAGTAAAACTTTCAAAATACACAAATCCTGACAGCTCTCCCTTATGAACCTCTGCTTCTTCATAGAAACAGAATTTAGAATTAATAATTATGAAATGAATTAATAAAAGAATGCTTGGTTGCTGTCACGAACCAGAGCGTCCGTTGAAGATGATATAAACAAGAGGGCCATGATGGTACTATATCGCTCCCCTAAGTATGATGGCTCAAGGCTCAAGATTTTCTCCTTTAATCCTAGGTATAGTGAAGATCCAACCATAAAGAGGTAATTTCAAGACTGCGGTAATTCTTTGAAGTACTTAAGAAGAGGGTCAATAGACATTAATACATACCAAATATCAAAGCTCTAGGCCGAATGGTTTAGACGGAGAACATTTTCTATGATATCCTTCATTACTCCTTTCTGGGATTGCACAAAAAAGCGCTTATTTTCAGACTACAGTAATTCTATGAAGTATTTTAGTACAAGGTCAATAGGTATTATTACACACTAAACATTAAATCAATATTAGATTATGGTTTCTGAGAAGATGATTTTTAAAGTTTTCCTTCTTTATTTTTTAGGTAAAATCAGGGATCGCATAGAAAAGGGCTAATTTTTAGAATACGGTAATTCTATGAAGAATTTTGGTAGAGGGTCAATAGATGAAGATTTGTACAAACTATCAAAGCTCTGGGCCTTATGGTTTAAGATTTCTTGAGTTTTCCTTCTTTAATTCTATGTAAAATCAGGGATCGCACAGAAAAGGGTTAAATTTCAGAATACGGTAATTCTTTGAAATATTTTGGTAGTGGATCAATAGATGATGATTTGTACCATATCAAAGCTCTGGGCCTTATAGCTTGGGAGGAGGAGATTTTTTAAGTTTTCCTTCTTTATTTCTATTTAAAATCAGGGATCGCACAAAAAAGGGCTAATTTTCAAAATACGGTAATTATTTGAAGTACTTTGGTAGAGGGTCAATAGATGATGATTTGTACCAAATATCAAAGCCCTTGGCCTTATAGCTTGGGAGGAGAAGATTTTTTAAGTTTTTCCACTCTATTGCCATGGCACTCAGAGTTCTTCATAGATTTCAAATCTTTGAAGTATTTTGAAAGAGCATGACCTAAGGATCATTTATGTGAAGTTTTGTTGAAATTCCATGGTTAGTTTAGAAGGAGAATATTTTTTGTAATTGTCAACGGATAGACGGGCGGACGACGACCGATCACGATAAATGTGTTACATTTAGCTAAAGTTTTGGACCAAATGAATTTCAAAGTACACTAACAAGCAGCTTTTGCTTAACTTATCATGATCTTGCCCAACACGATACTCTTGGTGGTCTTTTAACCCAATCTCACTCAGTGACCCTTTTAGACGCCCCCAAGGAAAAATGCTTTGGAAAACATTGTGAAAAATGAAGAAATTGCTTGTTACAAGCAATTTCTTCATTTTCCACAATGTTTTGTACACAGAAAGTTGAAAAAATCCATAATTTTATAAACTTTAAATTGTCGTCTGCAACTTCTTTCAATTTGGGTCAGTCTAAAATTATGCCGTCTGGCAATGGATTAAATGTTAGAGAAAGTCTAGTTTAGGACTAGCCGGGATAAATATCTACAGTCAGTTACCTAATTAACCGCTGTGCACTCGACATAACAAGGTTTCACTATGCTTGGTCATGTCCCAAAATATCGTTACATTAATTAATCGACTAGTAATTAGTCTTAATGAATTGACGGGGTATAATACATCCTCGATTAGTGAACCATAAGAAAATGGCCCACGAACTGTTGAAGGGCACGTCAAAACTTTTGTCTCAATAATATATTTGTGTTAAGCTACTCAAATAAAATCGTGAATGCTTTTTTAAAGGTGTAGTTATGTTTATGGTTATGATTGATTAATTGGTGTTTAACGCCACTTTTTAACAGTATTTCAGTCATATCGCGACGGGAGCACCTAACAAAAGATTCCTGGTATTTCTCACACCAGTACTACCACTACACTCTTTCCTAGCCTCCAGCTGCTATCCCACTTAGGTTTACGATTAACCACCCATTGGTGAGAGACAAATGTCGGAAAGGATATGTGCCGCCACCGGGGATCGAACCCATGACATCCAATAATTGAAAATTAGGAGTCTGGTGCGCTACCGACTGCGCTGTGACGGCGGCGTTTATGGTTATATGGTTAACTTGTGTTATGGATATCGCTGGAAAAATCAGTATCAATCATTACCCAAATAATTCCGTTTTGTGCGACATTTAGTTGTTTGATTTACCACAATCTCACACAATCACGCTTTGTAAGACTCTCAAGACAAATGCCTTTGATAACATTGTCTAAAATGAAGAATTTGCTTGTAATAAGCAATTTCTTTATTTTCAACACTGTTTCTACCCCAAGAGAAGAAGAAAAACAACAACAACAACAACAACAAATCAACAAAAATTGCCATCTGAAACTCCTTTAAATTCTAAAACGTTTTCGTTTTTTAATGGGTCAAAGGACAGACTGCGAAAAGCAGTTATTGGCGTCATTAGACACAATGCCTTATCCGAGCACATTTTCAATAAAAACCCACTTTATGTGGCCAGTAACGGGATTTGAATTGGAGCAGGGTAAAGAAATGTTTTACGGAGTAAGGGACACACGGGCAAAACGTCCAGGCAATTGTCTGATATCCCTTTGTCCTCTATGACAACAAAATGAATGTTTCAAAAATGAAAGGCAATAGACCCCCCCCATAGACCTCTTGAAGTTGAACCATCTCATGACGCCATTGAAATCAATATAGTGATCCGTCTCAAAGACTACTGCAAAGCTTGGAGAACTGCGAAAGGATGAAAAATGTGATCTGTTGAGAGGACACGAGTTTCAAGCAATACTTGCCTAGTTACCTTTGACCCTATCAAACCGTCGAAATCTATAGGGACCTCGTCTCACGTAGGACTACTGAGAAGGGCTGTTTGGGGAAGATGGTTCAAAACAATTAACCCATAAAGAGACCAGAAATGCGTGACGTATAGACTGTCGTACACAGGGAAGGACAGACAAATAACCCCGTTACTACAGCCCCCAATAAAGATGCGAGATGTTACAAATTGTGAGGAAAAAGAAATCACTAAAACACGGCACTATATTCATCCCTTTTGTTGTAAGTGGTCTGTTTTCAGGTGTCGTTGGTCAATTAAGACTGTAAAGTGGCTTGTTACATCTTCATTGCGCCTGTGGTCAATCGGTCAAACATGGTCGTTGTGGAGATGGCTAACCTCTTTATCAGACTTTTGGCAACAATTCTAACCCCGTACCACAACAACAAAATGCTGATCTTTATCCATATTGACGTTCATCGCCGATATCAAAAACTCGATTGACCAATCTAATAACCTTTGTCCAGAGCGGCCTTGTCTTTTTCCAACACTTAGGTTACGTAAAACATATTATAATATAAACTAAAGAAAGTATGTAACACTAACCCCCATAATGCCAGCCGAAAAGCCGAAAGCGAGAAGTTAAAACTCTGGTAAGCCTGTACAACCCGGGCTGTCTGAATAGGGAATATACTTATTACAGTTCAAAGAGAGGTCCCTATTCGCGAGTCAGATCACACAATTATAGAGAATAACTACCTAACGACAACAGTTTACACAGTTTACAATGTTTCTTTCTTTACAAATTAGAGATTTTTTTCTAGTGACAGTACAAAGGGAGATAATCCATTTTACCTAGCTGTATAACAGTAGCTCTATTTATCTCCCTTATTTTAATTTGTATTGAGAATTCAAATATATGGCTGAGATTGGTGCACCTTACACATTTTTACACCATTCTAACCAAAGTACTCTATCCAAGCGACCACCCGATACTGGTCTGACCTCATGGTCATTACTAACATATCGTTGTTGTTCTTAAACCTCGTAACTACAGGTTGAATCAAGCTGTAGTTGCGAGGTTTTAGAATGACATCGACAATATGTATTATTAGAACTGATTAGAGCCAAATGATGCGTGTTCTGGTGACTAATATATCAGGAAGAATGTGTGCCGACCTAGGATTCGACTAATGGCCCTGGGGGGTAAAAAGCGGTACCGACCTGGCAAATTTTGCTCCGTAACGTGGAATCTCAAACTAGAAATATTCATTGAAATTGGGAAATGTTTTCAGATGTGGCCTTTATGTAGAAAAACTACAAATGGCAAAATAATAATTATAACACCAACTAAGTTAACTCTCAATGTACAAAAATAGTTTTTGTCTGTATGTGAGCGTGAGCTGAGTTTTCTCAAAATAATTCTACCTTAACCCTCTCCCGTTTTGCAATATTTTAGACCTGAACAAAATCCAAAAGTTTTGCAGACAAATAATGAGAGCGGATTTAATTTGAAAAATAACCATTCGGTAGGGTAGAAAATATTGTGGAAAAAAAGAAGAAATTGCTTGTAACAAGCAATTTCTTCTTTTTCTACAATGTTTTCTCAATTATAAAATCACACGGACGTAAAAACCAGGGATTGAAAAGGGAGGGCTAAGTACTTTATCTTGACTTACATATTGGCGGTGTATATTACAATTCCAGCTCGAAAATGTATTTTTACCGTGTAGATGAGAATTGTGTCCTTTGAAGACACATGGACAAGGGACATAGCATAAATACGAAAATACTCTCCGTGGTGTACAGAAGAAAAAGTCCCCCATGTTTTACATACAACATGAACTTTAAAAACAATTTGTTTAGCTGATGTTTGAGTCGGAATGATATACCTGGTTTCACTTTCTGATGTTTCATGGGTTTTTTTTGTGTGTGTTTTTTGTCTCTTTTTTTATCGCAAACATATATCGGACTTTCCTATTTGGAAGCAAGTTAACGTTCTAAGATTGACTGGGAAAACTTAATACTTGCACAAGAAATGACATAAAAAGTTATCAAAACGTATCACACCAAGGCCTCCGACAAAATCCGAAAATGTACTGAATCCCCAATGATTGGTCAGTGTTAACATTCATAGAACAAGTTCTATGCTGACATGGTTATCCGTCGCTGAAGCTACCTGATTTGAGAATACGAGAGAGAAACAGGCAGACAGAGAGGCAGACAGAGAGAAAGAGAGACAGTCAGAGACAGAGAGACAGACAGAGACAAAGAGAGAGAAACAGACAGACAGAGACAAAGAGAGAGAGAAACAGTGTAATAATTTCAGCTATTTTGGAAGAGTGCCAAAAGAGATTCTGCATACGAAACTTGAAAGCTCCAGCTTTATGGTTTGGGTGAGAAGATTTTTAAAGATTTCCTTCTTTTATCCCTATTAAAATCAGCGAACCCTAGACATAAGGCTAATGCTGATCCCGAGGTAGGTATGAATAATTTGGTAAAGCATCACCAACGCAAGAGTATACAAAATTTGACAGCTATATGACTTTCGTAATTGGGGGTAAACGAATCACAATATGTCCTATACCCTAATATTACATCCAGGAACACTCAACATCTCCTGCAAAATTTGAAAGCTACGGGCATTTTGGTCTAGAAGGAAGAGATATTAAAAATCTTTTCTTTATCTCAGAACCTATAAAAACTTGGGCCTCATGTTATGATTTGAGTAACTTTGAAAGAACCTCATTAGAGGATGAATAGACGGACGGAAAAACAATGACATACATTAAGCGAATCACCATATCTTACCCCTAGCATTGCGGGTGAGCCAAAGAGGAAATAACCTAAAATTAAAAAGCCAAAGTTATGGTTCATTTATACTCCACTTCTCCTCAAAGAGATTCATGTACCCATAAAGCTTTTGATTAATTGCTATCATACTTCGGGCTAAATCAAACCAGAAAACAGAGGTCATAATCTCAAAGTATATGTAAGGAAGAGTAATAGCTTTTGTCCCCGTCGATTCTACTCATTGACATCTATTTATTTATAAAGTAATTGTTGTCTGCACTTCTCCTTGATGAGATGTACCGAATAATAAATTTTTAAGTTGATGCCTATTCTGTTTTCAGAGAAATACTGTAGTTAGAAAACTATTGAAAGAGGACCATGATGGACCTACATCGATCACCTGAGTATGAAAGCACAAGGCTTTATGATAAATAATATCAAGACTCTAGGCCATACGATTTTGGGTGACGCTTTTCAAAGATTTTCTCCTCCCACAACACAGGGCTAATTTTCAAAGAAGAGAGAGTCATTAGGTGGTGATATATACCAAATATCTAGTCTCTTGGTCTTACGCTTTGGGAGAGGATTTTCTTATATTTTCTTTTTAATATCTATGTAAATCCAAGAAGCCACATCATATGGATGATTTTCAGAGTATAGTAATTCCTTGCAGAATTTTGATAGAGAGTCAATAGTTGGATATATAAATCAAATTTGAAAGCTATTTGGCCTAAGGATTTGGGTGGAGATATTTTAATTTTTCCGTCTTTATTCTTTTGTAAATCTGAGATTGCACAAAAATTTGGAGCAAATTTTCAGAGCAGAGTCATTCTTTGGTATATTTTCGTAGAAAGTCATGAGATGATGGTGCATAACCAAATGTCAAAGCTCTTATGGTTTGGGGCATGAAGATTGTTCAAGTTTTGTTCCTTTGAAATCAGGGGTCGCAGAATAAAGGGTTTATTTTCAGAGCAGCGTAATTCTTTGGGATCGCAGAATAAAGGGTTTATTTTCAGAGCAGCGTAATTCTTTGAAGTCTTTTGGTAGAGGGTTAATCAAAAATGATATATACAAAATATCAAGGCTCTAGGCCTTATGGTTTTGGAAAGGAAGATTTTTAAAGATATCCTTCATTGATCCGTGGTAAGGCTGAGATCACACATATGGCCAGTTTCAGAGCAGCATAATTCTTTGAAGAATTTCGGAAAGTTAAAGATCCCCTTCTTTTTTCTATATAAAATCCAGGATTGCACGACGACGAATTAATTTTTAAGAGGATGGTAATTCATTGAAGTATTTTGGCAGAAGGTCACAAGATGATGATATAAACCAAATACCAAAGCTATACGCTTGGATTCTTGGGACATTTTTAAAGATTTCCTTCTTAAGTTCTATATATAATCAGGGATGGTACAGCAAAGACTAATTTTCAGAGTAAGTTAATTCTTTTAAGTTTGGTAGAGAGTCAATAGATGATATTTTATACAAAATATCAAAATTCTAGGCCTTATAGTTTGGGCGAAGAAGATTTTTCACTTGGTTCCCATGAAAACCAGAGTTCTTCGTGGATTTCAATTCTTTGAAGTATTTCGATAGAGTATGACTTAAGGATCGTATCTGTAAAGTTTGGATGAATTCCATGATTTATTTAGGGTGAGTAGATTCAGCTTTTTGTAACTGTGAACGGACAGGAAGACGATGACCTATCACAATAGCTCGGCAGAGTACTTCGTGCTTCGGTGAGCTAAAATGCAAGCACTCAAGAATACAATTCATTTGGACTTAAACGTCTGCTTTTGTAGATCTTTCTGTCCATATAGAGAGATAGAGATATAATTCGGACTATTTTATGTTAAAAACTGGGAAACTAAGCAAGTCATAGTTTTAATACTATAGTACTGCATTTCTCAACATTGGGATCTATCTAATCATAAGGTTTTCTTTCAGAGTTATCATGCGAAAAACATTAATGTCATCGAAAAAGACAAAGGGAAATAACTTACTTCACCTCGTAAAGTTTCATCAAAACACGAATTTTCAAGTTCGTATCCAACATAATTTTATTTATATGCTCTGGGTTAAATTTAAGTAATAAATAACATCGATAAATAACCAATCAAAGTACTGAAAATATTGTAAACTATCAAAGTATGGTTTTGTAAAGTAGTTTTCTTTGTCAAAGGTTATGACAAGAAAATGAGGTTAGTGTAACCCAGGAGTTAAAAGGCATGATTTTGAAGGATTTGTCTTCAAATTCGTGTGGCCATACAAAGCAGTGCGCATAGTGAAGGCTCTGATCAGACGAAGTCATTACTTGACACATTTGAGAAATTGTTTGACATGCGCTTTCTAAATTGCAACAGTACTAAGCGTCTTAAGGACTGGAAAAATAATTATCGAATTCATCAAAATTGAGACACGTTTGTAGACCCTAATGTGTAAGAAATTGTCACTAAAGCTCCTTCACCCGTGTTTTGCAATGAAATTTTCTCACTCTCAATAGTCTTCGTCTACATGACCTGACATAATTTTTTTTAAAAAATGTATCGCCCTTATAATGTTGTTGTTGCCGAGTGAGCTAAAAATACCTAGGAGATGAACCTGCAGGCAGAGTTTGTAATATTCCTGAAATACACAAGAACTACTTTTTATGGCGTAGGCATTCAGTGGATTTAGCTGTTAAGCCCTCAGTGGCAGTTTGCACTCGTTGAACTCCGTTGAACTCCGAGAAGACCTCAAAATGTGTCTGTTAACTTAAGCTATCAACGCTGACGCTTTGCTAGCTAAAAGAAGTAAGCAAACAAGAGTAACAATTCTTGTGGTCTGCCATACTTCTTAATGAGATAAATCTATCCAAGCTTCTTCAAATTTAGAGATATGCTCGTGTGCAGTTTAAGTGGAAAAAATATAGTAAGAATATTAACTAAAAGATTAGGCAAGGCAGCATTTTGTTCTCATTTACTTAATTCATTAACCCCCATGAAGTTTCAGAAAAGATCTGCAGCAATATTTTGGACGGACGGACAGTAAAACGGACGGACAATGCTATTATTACCTTATCATTTCGCAGAAAAAACTTTTACGAAGGGCTTATAAGATACGGTCTATAAAAGAACACATCCACTCAGAAAATTATGAAAAAAAATCATTAATATCTCATAAAATTGCACAAAAACACTGAACACATCTATAGAATATATGTTATACAAACACGTATAGTAAATCTATAAAATCTATACAAATAGATAATCAACAAGTACATTACATATCTTTCTAGGTTTAAAATCCATTTCATCAAATTATATCTTATACGGAACCAATATAACTACACCTCATAAAATATTTAGAAACAGGCTCAATTAACTTGGCCGACAAACACCGCAAGACTTTAGAGTCAGGGGTCCCCAGTTCGATCCCTCAGTTGACCTCATTTGTTCAGTGGAACGTAAAAACCCAAACAACAATCAACAAGAATTACTTTTTCGTAATACAGCTCAATTTAAGTTAACCCATTCCCACACTATGACGCTCTCAAACGCCCCTCAATATGAAAGCTTTGGAAAACATTGTAGAGAATGTTCATTATCTTCATTATCCACTATGTTTTCTACTCTAAAAGGCAAAGGTTTTAAAGGTTTCATTATCTTTAAATTTTCGTCTGCATCTTCTTTGAATTTGGACTGGTCTAAAATTCTATAGGGTGGGAATAGGTTAAACATGACTTGCAAATGTTTGCCAAAGACCAGGGTTTTTTGAATACGAGAAATTTACTGTCGAAATTGGCACATAACGAAAGTCTTTTTGAGGAGCCATCTGTTATAGACAAAAAGGTTCAAGACCAGACAGGGCCTCCAGTAGGTCTTCTGCAAGTAGTAAATCTTGCTCATCCCAGTAGTTTATAATGTAATTATCAATTACCCTTTTCAATCCGCGTTTGTTAGTCACATCAATGAGAATCGTGAATTTTTCTAATACTTGAACTTAACATTTTTACACGCAGTCAAAGACTTTACATTGAATAAAACCGACAAGTGACTATGCGCTATCCTTTTTCAGCCTTTCTTGAGTAAATTTACTTGACGCAATCTTATTTCAAATACAAGACACGTTAAGTAAACATATGAAAAACCTTCCCCAAACAACAACAGTAACCCAATCGATAGTATTGTTCCGTATTTTTCGTATCTTGTGATCCATGACGCTTTCTGTGCTGAAAGGACGTATGTTCGTCAAAAATCTAAGGATTGGTAACTTTAAGTTCATATTTCATTCAACACGGACTCTTAAAGTTGAAATATGTTCACTATTGGCATAGTGTAGACAAACGTTCTGAAAACTGAGCTTTCAGTACGATTTTCTCACATTCAAAAAGGTATATCAATTTTCTGCCAATATTTAGACATAAGGACGGAGAATTGATTGACTGGTCTAACAGACAGATAGAGAAAAAGCTTTGACGATATAAGTCTAAAAATGTTGATATTTTGTGACTTTTTTATGCGACACGAGATTTTTGAACTTGATTTTAGTGTGTCATGCTAACAATGAAACGACTTATCCATGATGATAAGACTTTTGGGTTCAAATAGATCAAAGGTAAAAGTAAGATTTCTATATATATATGGATAAAAGGTGTGTCAACAATGCACTGTCAGGCGCGGAAAAAAGTGCATTCACCGACCAGTCCTATAAACAAACACTTCATAGCAACGGCTCATGTTGGGCGAGAGATATGTGCCAAACAATCAAACCACTAATCACTAAACTTTGATTTAAACTGTGAGGTGAATACGGAATGGTTTGCGAATATGGACCCAGAAACGACCCTTTTCGTAGCTGATAGTTCGATTTCAAATGACAAGATTTGTCATTCTAGAATATTTGAAGACATCTGTGTTAACTAGACGCGGAATATAGTTCACCATCAAGTAGGGTTACTCTGATCTCGAACCTGAGATCTGTAATACACGGACCGCTGTCCCATTACAGTTTGATATTTGACGTCATTGCCCAACCCAGTCACGTGACTTTCAGTTCGGTCATTGATATTCATTTTTATAGTTCTTAAACTATTTAAATTATCTTGAATTGCTCGTCGTTTCTTTCGTCGTATCTTAATCACGTCTGAGTCACCATGTTTTGGTTCAAACCCTGAGTCATTGCTAGCATGTCTTTTTCTATTCGCGTTGATGATCGGACGGATATCAATGACGTCATCATTGTCACAAATGAGCTTATCAGTTTCGTCGTTTTTGATACGAGAGTCATTGTCTGAATTCCCTTTCACAAAGTTGAAACTATTGTTTGATGACGTATTACTTATGATAATATCTGGCTGCGCGAGTTCAATTTGTTTACTGCTGTCCCCCGTAAAGGAATCGTTCTGTATATTCTTGTCATCTTCTGAACCTTGATTATTTCTGTTATCATTCGTTTCCTCTCGTTCTTCTGGTTCTGTTTCGGAATGTTGTGTATGTTGAGACGAAATAGAAGGCACACTCTCAGAAATAGAAGGCATAGAATTCTGTGAAAGCTTATCTTGTGAAGAACTTGACGTCGCAAGACTATCCTGTGACGAAGTTGTTTGACTAGATTTCGGAGACATTTCTGGGTCGGAGTAGTCTCCCTTTAACCACACGTGACGAGATCCGTTGATGTAATGGCGGAAATGACGTAAAACCCGACTTCCGATGGAGTCATAGGACTCACCCATCACCTGGATTATAAACAAGAAATGTCACACATTCTTATAAAAACGATAAGTGAAAGAAAAGTTAAAATGATATTTTGTTTGAAAGAAATATAAACCTTTGAAGCATATTAGAAGTCTTTTCTTTATATTGAATGGGGTTTAAAGCCACCTTCAACAGTATTTCAGTTATATCGGGAAGGCTGTTGAAGTTAAACATGGCTTCCTGTCATCTTACACATAAGAGCAACCACAACATTCTGTCCGAGCCACAGGCTGATTATACAAGCGATGCCCACTACCTATTATTCTCGTACCCTTGCAATTAAAGATAAAGCAGTTATCTTAAAAACTGATTATTTATTTTAGACAAAGCTAAAATATTTTCACTATCATTGTACCATAATTTATTATAACAAAGACTATGATTTCAAAAGCAATGACTCATACTCGACAGAAACACTCGAACACTGAGCACACCTTTGGTAAGTGATCTCGGAGGACATAAATACAACAATCGGTAGATCTATAATACCAATAGCTCATTACCTCGACCTCTAAAACTTCGTTTCCAATCCGTAGATTTGCTCTGTAAATATTTTTTGTTCTTGAAGCATGAACTCCTTTACTGTGAATAGGCCCGATAAGCTCTAAATCCATGACATCCAAAACTATCTGACGTAAAGTAACAACGTCACTTCCGGAATCAACCATGAATTCTGTTGAGAAAATAGATCAGAAAATTAGAAACACACGCGAATTTTCATCAGCGATGTACTTCAACCACAAATAAGCCATTCTACCTCATAAAATTCTATTTGATAACCATACGTCATCCAGAGTTCAAGAATCGCTCTCCCAAACTGGTCAAGGCATTTTTCAATAAAACATGTAACATTTTTTAACATCACCTAGCTACTATACAAAAGTCACTTATTAAAAAACAATCTATGGCGATTTCAAATAATTTCTTATTGATCTTGTCATAATAGTTGGCCAATCATCAACTAATTTTGATTGATTTGAAATCCTTTAAACCCCTTATGGATTCTCCAAACACGTATCTGTTCGTGCAAAACACCTTAGCCTATATTCACTTACCCAGTCAAAATCATGTAATTGTCATTGATTAACAGAGCGATGGCTTTAATATGCCAAAACATTGTCCCGTACAATCATATCAATACAAATATCTATCCGTAAATTTTGATTTTACCTGTTAAGTAAAAACGGATCCTGATATTTCAAATTGTAAATAGTCAAAACCCAATTTGCAACAATAGTTAAAAGACTTTGAGAGAACGTCGCATATAGCATAGAAACTACATATTTGAGTACGGTAATCCTTAATTTCGGCTTGGTCATTTACAACATGTTTTTAGTAAAGTATTTTTTTATGAACAATTTTTATGTACGAAACTGGAGCTAGTTCTCTTTGATACAAAATGTGAATTTTCATGGCGTGATACTGTGCTTTAATTTCACCCAAGCTGCGCATTTGGTAACAAAAATGATAAAATGCCTATAAATGTCTTGAGTTCGACAGAAAGTGGTGGCAGTTTTGAAAATAGTTTATTTTGAAAGTGTAATTTAAAACATTCAAGTCATATTTTTTTCAAGTTATAATCAAACCTTTGGGGTTTTGTTTTTACCTTAATTCAGCACAAAGGGTAAATGTTGTCTGTAAAACAAAGATGTACGTAAAAGATTTAACTTTTTTCTACAGGTACATATTATTCATTAAACGGAAACAGGCTAATACTAATCATTTAAGATTGGAAATTCTATACAAGGTTTCTACTTAGAGCTTTGTACATTTTACACATCTCGTTTGAACATAATATTCTTTGGTCCCTTAAGAAAACATGACTTGAATCTGTAAGGAGTGTGACATCGTTAGCTTCTTCCTTACTAATATTTTCTTGGAACATGTGCCGGTGTCTGAACAAAAATAATTCTTTTATGCATACACTTATACACTAACGATCCTTGAGCTGTGGATGGTGCAGATTTATCAATTCTAAAATTTCATTTTTCTGCCATGTAAATCAAAGTCAGGAGTGTGAGACTATTTCTTAATCCAAGACGACTTCCCTTTTCTTGGACTAGGTCAAGGCATTTGACATGATCAAGGTCAAACATAGTCTTTTCAAAAGGTAAGACTTATCTGTACAATTTCAATGGTCAGAAGTAGGATTAAAAAAACTTATTTTTTCATACATGTAAATACATTCCTTTAGACCCATTACCTTTATCTGAGTCTATGCGTAAAACATGCAAGGTAAATAACAAAAAATACTGGCACATAAACTATGACAAAAGAATGAAATTCTTTTGACAACTTTTGTAGAGCTTCGCCAAAGGAACATCCCTGCAATGTTTTAGCTTGATTGGCCTACTGGTTTTGGAAGACAACAATTTTTAAGATTTACTAAAATTTTCCCATTTTCAAATGCCGTGGCAACCAAAGTTTTTCATGGAATGACATTCTTCTAACAACTTTTGTAGAGCTTCGCAAAAGGAACATTCCTGCAAATTTTCAGCTTGATTGGCCTACTGGTATTGGAGAAGATTTTTTAAGAATTTTCGGTCGGACGGACAGACGGATGAACGACGGACAAATACCGATCACAATAGCTCTCCTCGCACTTTGTGCTCAGGTGAGCTAAAAATGAAGAAATTGCTTGTAACAAGCAATTTTATCATTTCCTACTTTGTTTTTACCCAGAGAGATAAATATTTTAGAATTTTAACAAACAAAAATTTGAAATTGTCGTCTGCAACTTCTTTAAAGACTCTGGTCAGAGTTATCTTGAACACGATGAGCTCAAGTGAGCTAGAAATACCTAGGAGATGAACTTGCAGGCAGAGTTTGCAACATTTCTGAAATACATAAGAACTACTTTTTATGACATGGGCATTTAATGGATTTAGTGGTTAAGCTTCTAGTGGCAGTTTGTACTCACTCTGAGAAGACCTCAAATTTTGTCTGTTAACCACAAGCAATCAAAGCTAACCCTTAGCTAGCTAAAGGCTTTATACGGATAGACAAGAGTTTTTGGGGTATAGATCAAAGTGATGGAGTTATAATAATAAATCAAATCAGGGCAATAACTCAGTTAATCTTTGTGGAATTTATACATAATTTCTTTCTGGTACATCTACAGCTCCTAATAAAAACATCTGCCAAGTAACAAGTGTATTGGACTGAAACTGGAGGAGGAATTGTCTTGACAAGATCTTGCGGACAGACCGATCGAACGACCAACAGTCAGATTCAAGTATACCAGCGAATATATTTTAACATTTTAAAATATTTAACAAATCGAAAGTTTTCCAGAAAAGCCAATGGTACTAGCACAATGATCGATTGATTGATTGATTGAATGGTGTTTAACACCGCTTTTAACAATTTTTCAGTCATATCGCGGCGGCTCGAGAACTTAACAATGGAATCCTGGTATTTCTCACACCAGTACTACCACAACATCCTTTCCTAGCCTCAAGCTGCTATCCCACTTAGGTTTACGATTATCCACCCATTGGTGAGAGACAAATGTCGGAAAGGATATGTGCCGCCGCCGGGGATCGAATCCATGACAACCCATATTGAAGATTAGGAGTCTGACGCGCTACCGACTGCGCTATGACGGCGGCGGTACTGGTACAAAATCCCCCCCAAAACCTAGACTTACCTAAATTAAACCTGTCTCTATGGTCGATCGTCGATATAACTGTCGCATCAACTAATAGAAAGTCAAATTTTGCGTCGGACAAACAGCGGGGTTTACCCCAGCGACCTATGGCCACCGGAGTCTCAAACTCAGGTCCTACTGGTCCTTGTTCCGAACGAATAGATTCCATGGCCTCTTGGTTTGCAGATTGGGGTACTATTGACGGTAATTGAACACGAGGTATCTTCGCCAGCTGCCGAACTGTTAATCAAGAAAGATGTTGATGGTGACTTTGTTCCATTTGTTTGAGGATACGTGGCATTTTTCATTCGTGAATTTATTGATAGAACACGGATATGCTGTCATTCCCTAGTAAAGAGTTCGAACTTCGCTAACATTCTTTCCTACATTTGACAAAAATGTAACGCGGTACGAGTCATACTTGACAATTGTATGGTAAGTAGTTTGCCAAAGTGGGATGAGTATTTGGTGGTTCGAATTGATTGCCTCGTCAAGGTGCACCAGTCAGAAGTGTTTTGTTTGTTTTGTTTGAATGGGGTTTTACACCGCTTTCAACAATCTTTAAGTTATATCGCGGCGGCTGGAGCACCTAACAATGGAATCCTGGTATTTCTCACACCAGTACTACCATTACAGCCTTTCCTAGCCTCCAGCTGCTATCCCACATAGGTCTTCGATTATCGACCCATTGGTGAGAGACAAATAGTCGGAAAGGATGAGTGCCGCCGTCGGGGATCGAACCCGGGACCTCTAGATTGACAGTCCGACGCGCTACCAGCGGCCAGTCAGAAGTGAGTTATCATGATATAACTAATTTTTTTCTATAAATTGACATGAAATTCCAAAACATTGTACTAGATGTATACCAAACATTAAATCTCTACAACTTGTGTAGGGCACTTTAATTTTCATAGTTTCTATATATAAAATGACTTAACCAGCAACACCGTCTCGGTGGCCGAGTGATAAAAGTGTTTGACTTGTGATCTAAAGGTCACTAATTCAAGCTACACCGTCGCCGGGATGTGTTCATGGGCAGGACACGAAATAGCAAATCTTAGATTATCCAGCTGTATAAAACCCATTGCCTCTTTTGGGGACGTGTGCTTGAGAGTAACTCTATAAGCTTATAATAACACAGGGTAATAGTATAACGTAGGGTTTAGCCAATATCCGACTTTGCGAAATACGTTATCACACAAAATTCATTTATTTTAACAAGAGCACCGGCTACGAGTGGCTACGAGTGCCTACGCTGGGCCATTGGGTGCTAGATAGTGGATAAAATGCATCTAGAGTTATCTCCCTTGATGGCATAGGTTGCTCTTTCGATAGTGAACAAGTGTACCAAGTTTCAAGTGAATGCCTTTAGTAGAACCAGAGATCTCACAAAATGTCAAAGTTTTCGCACGACGACGACGGAAACAAGGGTTGATAATTTGCCGTTTACGTCTATTTTCCCTACTTTTGGGTCTAGTCATTTTCACACTCTTCCCATTTCGACAAGTCTTAAAAATTTGGACGTTTGAAAAGGGGTTGATCATGATTTTTATATTCTAAAAGAACTACAAAATTCATCTTACAGTTATCTGTTAAAGCAAATATTCTCACATTTTCTCCTTTTTAGCATGAGTTTTTTGTATATAGAAAAAAAAACAAAAAAAAAAACAGTTTCCGTGATGGTTGCTATTCAACTCATTCCCACACAATCCCTCCTTTTTACGCCCACCGAGAAAAAAAACCTTTGGAAAACATTGTGGATAATGACGAAATTGCTTAATTTAAGCAATTTCTTCATTAACCACAATGTTTTCTACCCTTAACAATAAATATTTTTGAAATTACATCAAATATTAAGTATCGTCTGCAACTTCTTTGAATTTTGAACAGTCTAAAATCTTGACGTTTAGGAAAGGGTTAATTACAGTACCTCATCGTTGTTTGGAACCTATGAAGACACAGATTTAGATAGGAGCCTACCTGCTCGTTCAAGACGTTTTCTATGTCCGGGTAATGTAATTTCGAGTTCATCATACAGATTGTCATCAGGAAGGTTGAGGCGGGCGATTTCTGCAAGGTCAACCAGCTCACTTTGTATAAAACTAATGTAGTAGTGGTCTAAACCCTTCTCTCGTAACCACTCGTATAGGAGGTGTTCTCGGCTTGGAGAAAAGTCTGAAACTGCAAAAAAGAAACGGCATTTGACTACATGCTGATTAAGTTTATAGAACTTAGTTTGTTATGTTACCCTCCCTTTTTTAAAAAGAAAATACTCTTCTTAATACGTCAAAAGGGTCGTATTATATTATGACCACGGTCTTCCGTCCGGCAGCTTTTTTTCTAAGTGTGCTTATAAGAGCAGGATTGTGTGTGAATAAGTTAATGTATATCAAGGATGGATCCCTGATTATCTGGGGGAAACCCTGAAGAAATAGGTAGGGATACATGTGGGATACCATTGAAGCCCAGTTAGTGTCGACCCCTAATAACATCAACACCAGATCGAGAGCTTGTAAGTCAAAACATTGACACACATATAACAGTTGTTCCATAGACCATCTGTGTGATTATACTAGGTAATGTTACCAATTCTTTTAAAATCGATTCTTGCTCGTTCCATTTCGTTTGAAGCGTCGTTTCATTGATTAAAAATTCAAACAATTTTCATTCAAAACTATACATTATTCAGTAAGCATGGCATCGATTCATGGGTAGCCCACCCTTTATTAAATCATTTTCCCCAGATTTCTAGTTTTTACTTGATTAATATATGCGACTTGCTTAGGGGGAAAAGACCTACTTGAAGAGTATCGACCCTTATCACCCTGCGCAGGACTGTGTATACTGATCAGAATCCAAACGTTTCGCCCTCGGTAGATCTTCTGAATCTAAAATGGTTATTCTATCTTATTCTATAATCATTCGTGAAATACTATAACGAGACATATACTTGGCCTCTTAGTCTAGCTCTGCGAGATTTTTTCACTGCCTGTTTCACGGAGGTTCTCTCTCGATTGAAGGTCTATCTTTCATTAACAATATCATTATTGCCGCACACGTAATTCAATAATGTTGCCAATTGTTGTTGCTTTATTTTTTTGGTATAGAAAAAGTATCCGAAAAAAAAAAGTGCATTGCTAAATGGTCCGATTCTTTAACCTCTTTAACCATTTCCTGTTTTCCAAAATTTTAGACGTGCCCAAATTCAAAGGTTTTGCACACGAAATTTTAAATTTAATTCAATTTGGAAAATAATCAATCAGTAGGGTAGAAAATATTGTTGAAAAAGAAGAAATTGCTTGTGACAAGCAATTTCTTCTTTTTCAACGTTTTCTCAATTATAAATTTACAGGGACGTAAAAACCAGGGTTTAAACAGGAAAGGGTTAATTTACGTTTATTACGTCTAGCCACAGAACTGACTAATCGCTGCCCCACCCACTTACTCCGTTGGCCGCACCCATTGACTCCGACAGTAAGTTACGTCTCGATTTTAAACTGCGTTATTTTGCAAATTTAATGACCAGTAATATCAAACAATATGTGTTTGGGGAACACAATGCCCCCGGAACAGGACTAAATGTTTGACCTGGGTATGTGACCTTGAGCTTATCACATGACCTTGACATGAGGAGGTATTATGGAGATGTATCATCATGTCAAATACGAGCATTGTATCTTGAATAGGCTAGTAGTAAGTGGCAATGTTAAGTTTTTTGGTTAGTTTTGCAGACAGACAGGCCCACAAAAAGACTAAATGACAGACAAACAGACGGACAGACACGGACAACGGTAAAACAATATGCCCCCCGATCTTTCGATGCGGGGACATAAAAAGTAGAATAGTTGGTTTAGTGAGCTGTAGTAACAACGTTTAAGACGCTAAGCCAAAAAAAAAGGTTAACAAAAATTAGGGTCAATATTGGAGTTCAATACAGTTTACTAGACTAAATGAATGCTTTCGTTGGTCGACTGGTTATTTGATTGACAGCCGCAATTGGTAAATTATCAGTCATTTCGGAGTTACGGCGATACATCCCAGGGGTGTGCTGCTAAACAATGTATCAACTATTGATTGTTCAGGCTTATTTATGTTACCATGGATTTTGCCTATTTATAAAATCTTGTAATAGATAAATATAGCAGTTTGGTAAACTTGACCATCTGAAGTCGTCTGAATATACAATAAGACAATTTTAGAATCACTGACAGACAGAATATGATTGTTTCCAATTTTGAGCTTCTTTCAATAGAAATATCGGTTAACCCTTCCCGTACGATAAAAATTTAGACCAGTCTTAATTAAAAAAGTTGAAGACGACAATCTAAAGTTGATGAACTCTTTAAAATCTTTGTCTTTTGGGGTGGAAAACACTGTGGATAATGAAGAAATTGCTTGTTACAAGCAATTTCTTCATTTTCCACAATGTTTTTTCAAAGCTTTCATATTTGGGGGCGTTTAAATGCGTCACTGTGTGGGAATAGGTTAACCCTTCCGTATTTTTCAAAGTTTCAAACTTGTCCAATTTAAAAGTATATGCCTACAGCGACAATTGAAATTTGGTGAAATTTGAAATGTGACCAACCTACAGCGGAAAAGAAGAAAATGCGTGATACAAGTTATTTCTTTTTTTCCCACAATGTTTTCATCAGTAAAAAGACGTAAATTCAAGGTATTTGTACAAGAACGGGATGAAATATCCTTTGCACAAATCCTCGTTGGAGTACAACAGCCGTAACGATATATTAGATCTCTATTTACAACAAATTCTCTTTACAAACCGATCATGTGATCGAGTACATGCGTACTGGAAAGAATCGTCTTAACTCAAAACTTATTTAGTGGCAGATTCGGACAGCAGATATTTAGGCTTTGAAATCCAAACTAGTCTCCCGCCCACGGTATCTCTACCCTCCAGTAAGTTGCATGGTAACAGATAATCAATCACCTGTCACCTGGAAAATGATCCGCGTAATCAGAACAAAATGTCAATTAATTATCGACCCTTATCGATTAGGCTCTTAGCTCTTCAAAACCCTTTACCTGATCAGCGGATACTTGATTTATATATATAAAGACTGTGTTTGGTGGATTGGTTGATTGATTGAATGGGGTTTAACGCCTCTTTTAATAGTATTTCAGTCATATCGCGGAGACTCGAGCACCTAACAATGGATTCCTGGTATTTCTCACACCAGTACTACCACTATATCCTTTCCTAGCCTCCAGCTGCTATCCCACTAAGAATTACGAGTATCCACCAATTGGTGAGAGACAAATGTCTGAAAGGATATGTGCCATCGTTGGGGATCGAACCCATGAAACCCTATGATTGGTGTTTGGTGGAAGATAAACTCGATTGTTACGAAGAAGAAAACAATTGTCCTTTAACCCTTTCCTGTTCAATCCCTGGATTTTTACGTTCCTCTGACTTTATTATTGAGAAAACATTGTACAAAAAGAAGAAATTGTTTGTAACAGGCAATTTCTTCTTTTCAACAATATTTTCTACCCTGCTGAATGTTTTTTTTTTCAAATTTAATTCACTATAAATTTTTTGTCCGCAAAACCTTTGCATTTGGACAGGTCTAAATTGTTGAAAAACAGGTAAGAGTTAAAAAGATTTTCATGATGTTGATATAGACTTTGTGCGTATAGCGAACCGTAGCTCGGTGAAAGTTCGCGTGATATTCTCCGTCAATACTTACAGACCGATTCTATTTTTACTAGTATTCATCACTGAGGTCTCACCAAGAATGACGCATTTCATGACAGCTTTAATGAAACGCAATTTGCAAAATGAAAAGACCGGCTTTTATGCAAGATTTGAAATACTTTGTGAATAACTACTTGCGGATGTTTTCCTCAGCTTTAATAACTTTTAAAACACCGATTTGGTTGACAAAGGAACTGAAGATATGTAAAATTCTGATAAACGTTATCCTCTTATCCCCAGGCACCAACCAGGGGACTTATCAACCTCTCCAGAATAAAGAATCAACCTGAAGATGTTAACGACATATTCGGGTAAAAAAAAACGAAGTTCAAAACCGAGACTGTTATTGTTGTAAATAAAGTTTAAAATGATGATTCTTCACAAAAGTATGTCCTTTAAAAATTCGACTTGTCTTGGTGCGAGGGCGAAAAAATGAAGAAGAAAAGTTTTAAACTCTTTTTCGTAGTCTACAGTAAGGTGCCATTTTTTACTTCCGGAATAACGAATAAACATGAAGACGTTAATGAGATATCCGATAAAACCGCACTTTCCAGTCAGGAACGCTGATCCTTTCGTCAATATTATATTGACAGATTTACAGGGGAGTGCAGATAACTTTTCAAGGTAGTCAGCCCCATTCGTTCGGTTTGTGACCACTCCACTTCAGGTTGATCAAACTAACAAACTAGCTATCTTTAGGACGAGACGTTAAACTGTGGCCCCTTATGACGTTGCTATCCATTTTCGCTCAGTATCCTTACACTATCCCCCCCCCCCCCGTAACAACAAATCGTCTTTTTTGGGGAGAGGGCGTCGCCCATTCAAGCATATGCTACGGTAGCGTAGATCAATGAACTGAAAAACACTTTTAAAGGTACAGACACGATATATGAACCTCATACAAACTGATATACAATGTCCTTTGCAGGATACACAAAATTGAAAGGGTTTATTTCGAATAAAGATGTGTAATAATATAGATTTAGATATAATTTAGATATATAGATATAATATTTATTTCAAATCGAAAGAACCGCGATTTTGTTGGGATAAATAACATTCAAACTAATTACGATATAACCCATCCGACGAAATAGAGAGAGATTCGAAGTTAGGTGTCTTTTAATCATTTTCATTTATTTATTCATTCATTCATTTTGGGGAACCGGGGTTTGATTTTAAGGGAAAAAATCACAAGACTGGTGAACGCTTCGGGCTTCACGCTAAATCTCGCCTGTGAAATGGTCGCATGAACTGTTTACCGATACAAGTAGAAATCTATGGTTACCGAATCTCGCGCCATTTTTAAAAAAGTTTTCTTTTTTCAACCTTTTCTCGGCGAACTTCATTTATGATCTTACCTCTTGAAAATCGCCAAAACTGCTATTTATGGATATAGGGACACCCTCCCTCAACACTCTCGCACACTCAGACAGACACACGCACACACACCCATACAAACCCAAAGAAGTCAGAAATAACATGACGAACGTACAGAGAAAACATGCGGAATAAAGCGGACTGTCTGTCCCTTGTAGTTTGATGTACATGGACATTTATTACAGAGATCATTGCTGTTCAAAGATTCAATCTACTTATTAAAAGATTTGTAATCAATCGCTAATCTATTTGTATTTTTCCTTATTTTCTCCGATTACTCGTCATAACTTTCTACATTTAAAACCAAATTCTGCACCATATGGGGATTAATCTAAAGGCATCAGAGCTCAGCGCTATCAGATAACGGCTATTTAACGGTTGTCTGCTGTCGTTTTATAAAGCCGGGAAATGAAAACGAATAACTTATTGGATATTTAATCGACCGGTCAGGTGGAAACTGTTCTGCTTGCTTCAAAATCATCGTTACTACACCTCGTTTCAAGCTGCAAATGATCAGATCCGCCTACGGGACACCAGTTTTCCCAAAACCTTTGCAAAGATATAATTTATACCGGCGAGTCCAAATTGAAATAAGTAGCAGACAGCATTCAAAGTTTGTTCAGATCGTAATAACAAAATATGTATATCTTGAATCTGTTAAAATTCGTGTTTCAAGCTATTTCATACTTTCCCAATATTACTTTGAACTTAGGACCGTGAGGACTAGTGAGTGTTTGTGAACCAATTAAAGTACAAAACCAGCAAACTATGGAAACTATACGAGCCTCCCCATAGAAAATAATAGAATCGCTATTGACGTAGTGATACTTCTGAAATAAACCACATATTGGTGATATTGACTTCTATATGAAATACCTCACAATGGGCAACTGGTTATATTTGCTGTTCGGTTCGATTTTGTAATAGATTAATCAATGCGAACAAAAACCATCAGCAAACACTTGAAACATTATCGTATCCTTCGCATACAAAACTATCCCGGGCTCGGAAATCATCAACAGATCAGAGGACAACAACGCTCGCCTCATTCTGTAACGATGTAGTCACACATATATGTCTATCTACATTGAATTTAAAACGTTCTAAGTCATGGACAGACAGCATTTAACAGATGTGTTTCGTCTGAGACCAAAATTCTTTTCGAAATGCCAATAGTTACCTAAGGGTAATTTTCGAAAAAGGTTATTTGTTATATTTATGTCAAATGAATGGAAGCTTTGCCATGAAGATGACCAGTTTGACTACTCTAATTAATTGATTGATTGATTGATTGAACGGGGTTTGATGCCACTTTAAACAGTAGTTCAGTCATATCGCGGGGGCAGGAGCACCTTATCATGGATTCCTGGTATTTCTTACACAAGTACTACCACAACATTCTTTCCGGGCTTCCAGCTGCTCATCCCACTTAGGTTTACTATTATTCATCCATTAGTGGGAGACAAAAGGACATCCGCCGCGATCGGGAATCGGACCGGGGATCGAACCCGGGATCCCATAATTAGGAGTCCTACGCGATACCACTTCACTATGGCCGCGGCTTTGACTACTTTTATCGCGACCCTCAAGAAAACATTTCACGAAAGGACAACATAGCTTGTCAGTACCATTAAAGATGATTTTACACCCACCTACCAAGTAGAGGGGTGCGTATTGGTTTAACCATGTCTGTCTATCTGTCTGTTCACTCCACCAATTCTTCTGTCCGTAGTCTTTTCGTTTCCGTGTTATAACTCTAGAACAAATAGCCCCCAAACCATGAAAGTTCTTTCGTATGATGCCAATGAATCAAGGACTTTGGATCAGGTAGGTCAAAGGTCAAGGTCATAATTGAACTTTTGTTGAAAATCGTTATCATGCTCTATTCCATAAGCCATGCGACCTAGGACTTTGAGACTTTATGCAAATATTATCGATCTCCAAGGGAGGTGCCATATTGTTTTGGGGTTACGTAGGTCAAAGGTCAACTGTTCTACTTAAGTGACAAAACGCTGGTCGGGGGGGGGTATAAGTCCAACAAGTCCAGAGTGAATTCATTTGAAATATCGTCCGCAACCTCTTTGTATTCTGAATTATCCAAAAGTCTCTCTCTCCCTCTCTCTCTACTGCGATAAAATTTCTTAACTTTACTTTTGGGGTTGGAACTTTTTATATGTGAATTTCTCTCTCCATCAGCGATTCAATAATAAATGACCTATTTCGGAGTAACGATTTTGATTTTTGGTAGAGACATAACGACTAAGCCGTGCTAAAATCCACATGTGAAAGCTGCAAGCAAGGGAGGGAAAATAATTCAGTCTTCCTTTTTATATCGATGTCAAATCCTGGTCTTAAAGTATGGGGAGGGGCTTATTTTAATCTCGGGATGCGAATTCAAAATATTTTGATAGAGGACCCAATAAGCAAATAGCAATGTTTTGTGCAAAAACTTAATAGCTCCAGACCTAATGGTTTCGAAGATGTTTCATGTCTTTGTCAGTAAAATACATCTTCCGTATATAGGGCTTACTTTTATCTGTGTTATACAATTTGAACTATTTAATAAATATTTGCTACCCCTGAAATTCTGGAGGTCAAACTACTGGTTTTGAAATGTAGATATAGATTTTCTTCTTTGTTTTTATTTCCCGGATCCGACAAAACGGGGTTGTTTTTAATCTTAAACGGAATTTCGATCTGCGATTATTAGAATAATTCCACTTTTCATTAGCACATTGGAATCATTCCAATTGTCCCAATTGTCAAGCGTTTTTTCTCTTCACAATATCGATTAGCACCTGTACAAGCCAAGAACAAGAAAACTGTAATTGGTGATCGATAACCGCGATTGATTTCGCGCGCACTTCTATACATGACTTTCTCATTTGAGTGGTTTACTCCGGAATTGGGAACTGTCATGCACCGTCAGCTTTGTCTGTGAATATGAAGAGTGCGTTGTATTGAAATGTTAACCACTTAACCGCAATATCCATGGACATCATAGCTTGTCCTCAACTATAGAAAACTATATTAATGATTATGTTATGGGAAAAAAAATATTTAATGATGTCGGTGTAAAGGTAATAGTGTCAAGGTCCTTGGTCGCATATGAAAGCCTATCACCTTGTAAGAGTATACGTGAAAAAACAATGGTCCTATGTGTAAGCATTCGGATAAAAGCAAGTTTAAAGTTTTTGGTGGGGTTTTTAAAAGTAGGTCAAAAGACAAGGTCACATGGTAAATATCTTGATCAAAAGTGAAAGCCTATCGCGGTATTCCCTGATTAAACTATACATGAAAAATGCCTAGGTGTAAGCATCAGAAAATTTAAGCAATGTTAAAGTTTTTTGGTTAAAGTTTTTTAAAATAGGTCAAAGGTCAATGTGACTTAGTCAAGGATCTTGGTGAAAGCTTATCAATGGGTGAGAGTATAGCTGAAGTATGATGGCCCTATGCATAAGCATTCAGAAAATATCAGCAAGGTTAAAGTTTTTTGTTTAAGATTTTTTGTCAAAGTATTTTTTTTAGACGGGTCAAGGTCACAAGTACTCAAGGAAATAGGTGTTGGTCCTAGAAGAAGGGTTATCAACTGATGAATGCATGTGTGCAATATAACCCCCTAGCAGTAGTTATGAGACATTCGTCCCAGGCGAGCTAGAAACGTACATGTCTTCCTATGCATAGTCTTTTCACCGCTCTTTCCCGCCTCTGAGTTACCACCGTTTTACTGCTTTTATTTGTGTATGTTTAGTTTAAGGTCACAAAGTTGATTTTACAAATCGGAGAAAAAAGGTTTGTGCATAATATATTCCCGGATTATGAATATGAAGACATAACCTTTTCCCATATAATAATCATGTGTATGAATATGCGATAAGAGATCGAAATCATAATAAAACAAGAGGACTCCAATGGTCCTATATCGCTCCTCTGAGTGTTTTATGATATGTATATAAAATATCAATGCCCCACGTGAGAATTTTTTTAAGTTTTTTTTTTTTTTTTATAGATTTCAATTTCTTGAAGTATTTTGATGACCTAAGGATCATTTCTGTGAATTTTGGTTGAAATTCCATGGTTAGTTTAGGATAAGATTTTTGTAATTGTAAACGGACGGTCAGATGGACGCTGGACAGACGCCGGACAATGACAGATCACAATAGCTTACACGGAGCACGAAGTGCTCCGGTGAGCTAAAAAGTTATATAAAAGTGTTTTGCTTTGCTCCCCTGTATGGTAAGAATTACAATGGCAATATTACACCAGATTATAAGACGATACCATTCTTGCGTCTACCACTTTCGCAATTATTCGCCCGTGATTTCTTCGAGTATTCAAGCTTGGAACTCGAAATTGGGATTTCTAACGTACTAGTAGGGTGCCATCGACTCAAACCCAGAGATCCTGCAAGTTTGTAAACTAGTAACACGGCATTCTAATGTCATTTTGTAAATCACTATGACACTACGCCGTCCGCTTGGGTATGCATATAACAACAGTTTTATATGACTAATAAACAACTTAACGATCAAGTTTATTATGAGTTGAGTTCCTAATGAGAAATCTCATTGGAATTAATGGATATTTTATTCTCTTTAGATGGATTGTCATTTCCAATAAAACCATATTCTACATGGGAGTATCAATTTTTTCATTAAAATGAATGAATAAGCTAGTTTCACTAATATTCGTTAAGTTAGTTTTTTTTTGTATGCATGCAAGTCTGCACTATTTCTTGGTTATGCAGGTAAAACAATGATAATAGAAAACGGCCTCTGCCATCGATCCTAAGTCCATCCTTGAATCAAGGTAACTTTCACATTGAATTTTGTTTCCAATTGGTAAAAAAATTCAAAGTAAGAATATTTATCTTGATTTTAATCGTACTTGTAGATAGCATTTGCCAAATAGTTATTCAAACTTTAACCCTTTTCATGCCGAGTTAAAATCCTATACAAAATTTCATAGCAATCAAAAGACTGACAGCATTGGTAGGCGATATTTAGAGTCAATATTTCGTTTGAAAAATAATTATTTACCCACTACCAGACGATTTTTTGGTCTAAATTGAAAGAAGTTGCAGACGAGAATTCAAAGTTTATGAAATTGTAGATTTTTTAACTTTGTGGGTAGAAAATATTTTGTAAAATGTGTTTTTCTTGAGGGGCGTCCCAAGGCATCATTGTGTTTGAATGGGTTAACCCATTCCAACAGAAGCCCTCCTTTTTACGCACCTCAAGAAAAAAGCTTTGGAAAACATTGTGGAAAATGAAGAAATTGCTTGTATCAAGCAATTTCTTCATTATCCACAATGTTTTCTATCCAAAAAGACAAAGAAAATTTAAATTCCATCAACTTCAAAATATTGTCTGCAGCTCCTTTCAATTTGGACCAGTCTAAAATTTTGTTGAGTTGGAATGGGTTAAACAACTCTAGCTGAAAGGGGACAAACAGGAGTTGTAGACCAGGATTAGACTGCTCTCATGTACAGGCTGATCTTTGTCTCCTGTCAAAATGGGATTATTCTGGGTTCAGCATGAGATTTAAGTTGTTGGTACTAAATTGCAAAAAGATTCTAGTGGACAGTTTATGAATACCCTCATATTTGGTGTAATTGAGATTACTGCTACATCACAGTTAAAATCAATAATTTAAGATTTGTTTGACAACTAAGTAAAGTTTTTTCGTATTCACATCAAAGACTCAGTATTTTCACTTCGAAACATAGGTAAACTAGATTAAACTGCCTAACTTATCCAATCATGCCTAAACTGTGTTTCAACAGGAAAATGTTTGCACTTGAGCTAACAGAATGTGCAAAGGCAAACCCATTTTTCAATTGGAAAGGAATATTTTAAGTGGGGATGATACAGAAAACCAAGTAAAACTTAAGGAATGATATGCTTCAACACACTTCATATTAGTTTGGAGCTGTGGTTGGAAAATATTCATATATTTCACCAAACCAAAGGAGCAAGAAGCAAATACAATGTGTCATATCATTATAACTTATAAATAAGTATTTCATTTATAATATACCTACACACTTTGGAGTTTTAGAACTATTAAGTAAAATTTTCCTACCTAATTGACTCAATTAAATGTTTCCTGCTAATCATAATTCAATATTTCCTGCTAATTATAGTTTTCCCTGTGAAAATTCTCAAAGTGACATTATTTTAGCAGGTAAATGAAGTCATATAATACTATCCTATATATGGAATTGTATTCCACGCTGTCAGATCCAGGAATTCCTGCTTTCCTGTCCTTTGTATGTGCAATGTATCAATAGCTTAGTGCAAAAACATCATAAGTGTCTATACAAAGTATAGACACTTATGATGATTTTGCACTAAGCTATTGGTATGTGTTTTGATAAACATTAAGTATAATAGAATAAAGAAAAGCCTGATACAGTATTGATGGTAGAGTTAAATCTGTGTAGGAACATTTTGATTTTCAGACAACCAAAACTGAAGATTGTTTGTTTGAATGGGGTTTTATGCCGCTTTCAACAATCTTTCAGTTATATCCCGGCGGCTGGAGCACCTAACAATGGATTCCTGGTATTTCTCACACCAGTACCGCCATCACGTCCTCTCCTAGCCTCCAGCTGCTATCACACATAGGTCTACGATTATCAACCCA
This sequence comes from Fragum fragum, assembly GCA_946902895.1. Classification (NCBI taxonomy): domain Eukaryota; kingdom Metazoa; phylum Mollusca; class Bivalvia; order Cardiida; family Cardiidae; genus Fragum; species Fragum fragum. The sequence goes on from OX336373.1 coordinate 7,268,797, forward strand.
TTGGTGGGAGACAAATAGTCCGAGAGGATGAGTGCCGCCGTCGGGGATCGAACCCAGGACCTCTAGATTGACAGTCCGACGCGCTACCAACTGCGCTATGACGGCAGCTCCAAAACTGAAGAGAATCATTAACACAGCAAGGAATCAATACAAGGTTTGACTAACAGCTACATTACTGATCATGTGTAGTTGATTCATTATTTACTTAAAAATCATTCTTGATGATTTAGAAGTGAACACACGATGAAATAATCTGAAACCAATGTATGAACATGACATTATAGATGTGTGCATTTCTGCTACTGATAATCTCTGTGACCTCTTTTAGTCTTAAAGAATCATAATTGTGGCAAGTCAAAAAGGCCCAGTGTCAGAAATGCCCACTATCAAATCTGACCAAAAAGGCCCATTAATCAATATTGATGTTTGATATTATTATGACTTTGTCAATTTGTATTCTTTTGTTTTATTTCTAAACTGACTTAGAATATAACAAGTATGGAAAAAAACAATTTTCAATAATCAAATATGATATTTTTATGCTAATCCATCTAGCAAGTGTACTGAAAGGTGTTGGCAGGAAGAAACCAAGTATAATAAAGTATAATTGCTTCTGAAAACATTTTCTCCTTTTCACAAAATGGTTTTGTCATTACAGCGAATTAGGCTCAAAAAAAGCCAAGTGACAAAAAGGCCCAGTGTACAAAAAGGTCCAGTCCAAAAAGGTCCACTTTCAAAACTGACCAGAAAGGCCCAGTCAAAAAAGGCCCATGTATATCATACATGTATTTAGCTCAACTGTCAGAAGAAATATATATATTAAGCAGTATTTTTATTTATCATCTCATCCTACCACTCATGAGTATGATATTTTATGGACTTGCTCAAATGATCCATCATTAGACAACAATGATATATACTGTACAGAATATTTTTAACAACACCTTGGTTTCCAGAAACATTGCTATGATGACAGAAAACCATTTGGAAAAAGAAGAAACTGCATTTTAGAAGCAACCATACTTTATCAATATACTTATTATAATTAGTTCTTTATGCAAACACCTTTCAATACAGTTAATAAACATAAAAGTGCCATTCTTTAATTCATACTGAAAAGTGTTTTGTTTTACACCGATCAGTTTTAAGTCAGTTTAAAATTAAACAAAAGAAATACATATTCTCATAGTCAAAATAATGTCAAATGTTTAAGATAGGTTAGCGAGTCTTTTTGGTCAAATTTAATAGTGGGCCTTTCTGGTCTTGGCCTTTTTGGACCTGGCCTTTTTGGTCAGTTTTAAAAGTGGGCCTTTTTGGACCAGGCCTTTTTGGACCGGGCCTTTCTGACACTGGGCCTTTTTGACCCGACACCATTACAGCAATATTTTTTGGAAAACAATGTGTTTTTAATAAAATGTAAATAATTTTTTTCTAACCTGTATAGTATTAGAAAATTTCTTTCAACTGTCGAGTAAATTCAATTATATCTACTAGCTATCCTTGTTTTTCGACTAGTCCTTTTGTTCAGTGGGCCTTTTTTACTCCAATTCATAGAAATGTTGGTATGCGAGGTTTATTCTGCACTGCTCTTTTTTTTTTGCATTTACGTATTAACTTCAAATTATCAGATATTTATGACTCTGAAAATATAAAATCATGTGGCGTGTTTTTATTTTCACACTTTATTCATTGAACTTGTAACAAGGGTGCTCCAAGCGCGGACCTTGCAGGAAACACCGGTCAGTGTAAATGTCACTTGAACGGTAATGAGTCATTTCCAAAAAATGTGTCGGGGTGGGAAAGAGAAAAGTATTGACATACCAGCGTTTAAAAGTTTTTTTCTGTCTTCTTCGTCCGTTATGTACATCGAGTTTAAATCTTCACTGTCTATATGACAAATGTCGCTTTCTGAATCAAATCCCCTTGCAACGAACATATCATGATATTTCCCAAGTCCAAGTTGCCTTAGGAAGCTTTTAACACCCTCCGTCATGATCATACACATGTATTGCTTTTCTAGATTAGCGGACGAACAGTACAGGTGTCGAAGAACGCTCACAAACTTCGGAATTCCGATTCTCCGCTTCAAACTCTCTCAAACAGGAGGACATGTTGTATTGGAAAACAGCAACTGAAAGTTTATTGGCTTATACAAACTTTGACGACCAATCAATAACCGGGCCAATTACAGCGGAAGTGTATCAAGGTATTCCACTGGTACTCGGCTTTTATTGGGGAAGCCCTACCAGAAAGCCTTGAATCAGAAATCCACCGTCGACGTGTCTCGAGAAAATGGCGACAGCACAACAACCTACATTACAGAAAAAGAATGTGGCGCTAGTAACAGGAATTACTGGCCAGGTAACAATTATCTCTTACCTTCATTTCCCAAAAGTATTATAGGAATACCGACTCAGAAGAATGAGTTGAAATTGTAACTTTGGCCTATGCTTAGTCTTTCGCTCCGGGATGTTTTCGTACCTTTAACCACAGGGACTTGTCAAAACTGATGTTATTTTAATACTATATACATAAATATAGACAAGGGATTGAACTTGACAAAGAGTGCGACCATGCCTTGTACAGTACGGAACATCGTTAATTTGACAATCATTTCAATCAAGTTCCAGGCACAGGGGGCAGTTGCGTATGCTAGATATTCGCTAAAATGACCCAAAAGTCAAACCAGCCCTTTTAGAAATACTATATATAGACAAGGGATACAACTCAGAATTCCTGAGATCCCACCACTGTGTGTTTTAAACGTCTCTAAAAATTACACTTCTTTGTTTACAAATTTTACAGTTGTGCATATTCGTCACATATATAATCATTTGTAACCTTGACCCATCCATTCCACGAAAAATATACAGCTTTCGGAGTACAGACAACTTTCTTACAGAAATACACCTCAATTTTTCTCGATTGTCGAGAAGTAGCACCTTCACTTTTCATCAGTAAATAGCAAATTCCAGATAAGCCACTCATTTCTATTATGTATAGAGCTATGGTAAATTATAAATTAAATAAGTCTTTACCTTTAAGTAGTTAATTCTGATGATTTTAGAGCTCTCCTAAGCTTAAGAAGTGTTACATCCTTTCTAGAAGTCAAAAGGCAGCCATGTTGTTTTTTATGATAAACATCCTTAAAGCAAAAACGGATGCAAAAATGTGTTTAAAGGGGTAATGGACGAGAAAGGCCACAAGTGGGATGTAAATGCCAAGAAAAGAACAACAAAATGAATTTCAGAATAGACTAGATGAGAAAATTTTATTCTTAAGGTACTTATTACACCATCATAGTTTAAACAAAATATTCATTATTTATCAATGGCTCTCTAATCATTTACTAGAGCTAAAGATACTGAATTGTATGCATTTGAAAGTTAGTTAAAAAGTTAGTTATATTAAAAAAATAAATAATTGAAAAAAATAAGGACTTTATGAGTTATGATTAGTTCAAGCTTCCACATCGTTAACTTGAAACAAGTTAAGACCAAAGATTGACCCCTGTGGAACGCCAGATAAAAGCCATAGCTCACCAATGACGACTGTTATTTGGCTTCTAAGAAGGAAGGGTAAAATTCAGCAAAGCGTCTCACCCTACATACCATGCAGCTGCATTTTGTAACAAAATTAAGTTGTTGACTTTGATAAGTACATTGCTTATGAAATATCAAATATTAGTTTGTTAGCCAAATTTCTCATTTTATGAAACGTCTTAAATTAATTATATTATTAATGTTTCACTAAACAAAACCCTTTCTCTCATCTTTTAATGGAATCTTCACTAGCTGAATCTCTAAGTCAATGGAAAGTTCACCCGCAGGATTGAAAGCATTGAGAATGCAGTAACATATAAATCGTATAATATTTTTTTCTGGAAATGGGTTGAAAAATAACTTTCAGTATGCAGAAGGTTATGAAACAGTGTGATATGCTATTTGTTGATATCCATTCTGGAAAATAAAATATGAATACATGAATTCTTACACACAGAAGACTATTCTACAGTCAATTGTTTAAATTTATAAAGGTTATGATATTCCTGTGGAAATCCTTAGTTTGATAGTTACCTTACACCCATTCTTAATTATAATTGTGAAATCTGGGGTTTCACCCAATCGGAAAATATTGAAAGAATTCATAGGAAATTTTTAAAAGCGCATGCTAAATCTAAAACAGTCAGCGAATTCTCTTTCTCTCTTATCGGAAATAGGAAGATTCCCGCTTATAATTAATAGACATATTCGTATAGTCAAACATTGGCTAAAACTGTACAGTAAAAAGAAGAACAATTGTATTTTAACATCAATATTACAAAGCCAGCGGTAAGAAATTGAAAAAGTTCCCGAAGTTAAAAACTGGAGTAATAGAATTAAAAAACTATTGAAGACTTCAGGCTCCCGTGAAGTTTTTTTTTACCTAGATTTGGTACATATTGAAAAAATTTAATCCGATATTTGAAAAAAGAGTCAAAGATATATACATAAGTAAATGGCACTCATCCACTCATCTAGTTTTGTTTCGTAACCTTAAATTGAGTTATGAAAAGTCAATTTATATTAGACTCCTTGAAAATAGAAAACAACGTAATATATTAGCACATATTAGATTATCCTCACATGATTTACAAGTCGAAACAGGTCGCCACCCAAATATCAACAGAAATGATGCGAATTATGTACCTTTACAAATATTGAAGACGAATTTCATGTCACTTTGATTTGTCCCTATTTTAAAGATTTGAGATCTAAGTATATCCCTACTTTTACCATAAACATCCTAATATGTATAAAGTTTACGCTACATTATGATACTCTCATTATTAACATGGTATAATTAATATTGTTTATTTATGTGACTGTTTTTTCCATTGTGTGTTTTATAACATGTTATTTTTTGGACTAAGAGCTAATATGCTCAACGTCTGTAATAAACTTATTTTCTGTTCTTTTCTATATTGGATTAGAAGCCAACTGTGGTAGTTATCTTAGTAGTTAAAACATGTTTATTTGTTTGATATTCAACGTTATTTCGATTGTTTTTCTCTTTAAATTCTTGGTCATCAATTACGATTCAATTCAAAAGAACAGGTCTACGTATAGCTTTACATAAGTAATTTACCTGTATATTAAAAACGGAGTATATTGTTAAATAACATTTGGTAATACGTTCAAACACGTATACATGTATGTATTATCAAATTATTTTTTGTAAATGTTTCTGTGTAAGAAGAAGTAAAAGCAGTATGAGTTGATGCAAATCTACTATTGAATTATAGTGATTGTTATCATTTATTTTGCATTCCACATTAATGGGTTATACTTTAACTATAATTCTAATTGTAATTTGCACATAAAATTTGAATCATTTAATGAAAGACATGTGTTTTAACACACAAAGTGAAAAGCAAATACATTCAGCATAACTATCTATACAGTCTCTGAATCAATATTACTCAGACAATTCGAGGGTTAAAAGATGTATCTTATCTCCAAAAGCAGCCTGTTCTGATCTTGCTTCAATATTAAAAAATATATAATCAAGATTTTTTTTCTTATTGTTCATGTCGTTTTTTTAGTTATATCGAAACACTTATTTCTTTGATTTTGATTAACAAAACCTTGTGGAATTCCTATTCTCATTAAAAAGTATTAAATGAGCAATCGAAAGGGAGATTATCAAAAACTTAGGGAAAAGAGGAGCACCCTTGTTACCTATATCGCCACATCTTTATCTTTTATCTTTGTGGATTTTCGCACAAAAATGCATATCTTGGAATTTGAACAAACTTCAGAATATATTCTTCTTAGAAATTAGATGTCTGGTATCAGGTTAGAGAACCTTTGATACATATTGAACATATTATTCAATTTTCATATCATATGTTAATGAGTTGTGAATGAGAAATTGTCATTTCAACTACCCTCTATTTCAGTCGTTGGCCTTTATTGCAACTTGCATCCCCACTTGTTAATCTCCCCCCCCTTCCCCAATGTTGCATCTTGTTTGCTTTTAAGGATATTTCAGCTTATTTACAAGATGGCTGCCTTTTGACTTCTAGAAAGGATGTAACAATTCATAAGGTTAGGAGAGCTCTGGAAACATCAGAATTAACTACTTAAAGGTAAAAGTGTATTTAATTTATAATCTACCATTGCTCTATACATAATAGAAATGAGTGGCTTATCTGGGATTTGCTATTTACTGATGAAAAGTGAAGGTGCTACTTCTCGACAATCGAGCAAAATTGAGGTGTATTTCTGTAAGAAAGTTGTCTGTACTCCGAAGGCTGTATAGTTTTCGTGGAATGGATGGGTCAAGGTTACACATGATTATATGTGTGACGAATATGTACAACTGTAAAATGTGTAAACAAAGAAGTGTAGTTTTTAGAGACGTTTAAAAAAGACAGGGGTGGGATCTCAGGAATTCTGAGTTGTATCCCTTGTCTATATATAGTATTTCTAAAAGGGCTGGTTTGACTTTTGGGTCATTTTAGCGAATATCTAGCATACGCAACTGCCCCCTGTGGTTCCAGGCAATCACATTCTGGGCAGTTACGTTCAAGCACCGTTTACCATTCAATCCAGTAACAATCACGTTTTTTCCAATCTGCAATCGATCAATCCTACAACGAAAGCGTTCAATCATTTCGATCATTCACATTGATCAACCCATTATGGCGATTATTTTCGTCAAAATTTAATCTGTCTTCATTGTTCTGTAAACAGCAACAACTTCCTAAAACAACAATGGCGATCAATATTTTCGTTAAAATTCCAGTCTGCGATCGATCAATCCTACAACGAAAGCGTTCAATCATTTCGATCATTCACATTGATCAATCCATTATGGCGATTAATATTTTCGTTAAAATTTAATCTGTCTACTTTGTTCTGTAAATAGCAACAACTTCCTAAAACAACAACCATTTCTCATATATTAAGCCTATCAAACAGTCGATTTTTACCTGTTTCGAATCTAACTGCAGTGACCTAATAAATCTACCTGCCGACTTTGGGAGGGTCGATGCCGTATTTCACAGGTTGGCCATAAATACGAAATAGACCGCCTAGCACGAAATGGGCGAAATGGACATTCTCACGCTGAAATGGACTTTTTATTAGGAAATAAGTCAATAAAACAATCAATTATAGAAATGTTTTATGGTTTTTATAAGTTTTAGATATATTAAATTTTTTTTTTAATTTTTCATTTCAACTGCAGTGCTCCAGCTAGGATTGAAAAACGGCAGGGTGCAGGTGCCCTGAAATGGCACTTCGAGTTGCGAAGCAACAAGTTCGGGGAGGCGTGGGAGGGTTTCTCCCCTAAGAACATTTTGAATTTATAGAGCTTAAAGATTGGCTCTGTTGGATTTTTTTTGTATAAAAATCTTCATGATTATTGAAGCTGTACAAAATAACATTGTAACTACAACAAAAAATCAGCTCATGGTAATTATAAATATTTTGGTAGGCCAACGACTGTCTGAACTTTTTGACATTCAAAGACTATTATCTTTTTTTATTTATTCTTTATCATTTTGATTATAATCACATTTTTTTCTGTTATAAGCAAATCATTTATTTTTTATTTTATCATTATTAAAATAGAAACCTACACACAGAAATCAGTAACTTAGTTTCCTCTTGCTATCATTGCCAATCTTGCTAAGATTACATAGTGTGTGCTTTCTGATAAGCATTATGAAAAATCTAAATGTTAGAAAATGTATGTGATCGCTCGAACAAGTGATTTCTTTCAATAAAACTTCTGACTGGAATGACAAACCATGATATACCAACTTGACTCACTACTTGCCTGTCTAAGCTATTACTAAACATTAAAAAATATAAAATAACAGATTGTTAACAACAGAATATCTCGTTGTTGACCTGGGGATAGAAAAAAGGCCATTTTGCAGTGAGAATGTCGATTTTGCCCCATTTCGTGCTGGTGGTCCAATTTGTATTTAAGGCCAACCTGTATTTCACAGCCAGAATGTCACAATATAGGCTTTCCACAATTTTATTTGTAAAACTTTCAAATACTTTACAAAAAGTTATAGTAACAGTAAAACAAGAAATAAAAAATCGCGCACGACTAGCCATGTTCGTGACATTATCTGTGGTGACTGGTTACCTCAGCCCATTTTAAAATGGGTCAAATTTTAAAAAAAAAGTTGGAGGCGACAATTTCAAAGTGTGTGCAAGTTTAGATTAGTTCTACATTGCTAGGAACAAGCACTTTCGCCTGTCTCAACAATGTATTCCACATTTTTTATAGGGGCCAAAATATGGGGGTGGGGTAATCAGTTAACTGATATGGTTGAATAGTTGCCTAATTATCATATTAATGAGATGTATGAATGGACCTTTGCTTGTAAAACAAGTGTGATGGTATCAGATAGTAAGCAAGTTTTCCCAAAGATTTGATCCTGCTTTGAGAGCCGCCATCATAGCACAGTTGTTAGCGCGTCGGACTGTCAATCTAGAGGTCCCGGGTTAGATCCCCGATGGCAGCACTCATCCTTTCCGACTCTTTGCCTCTCACCAATGGGTCGATAATCGTAGACCCCTATGTGGGATAGCAGCTGGAGGCTAGGAAAGGATATGATGGTGGTACTGGTGTGAGAAATACCAGGAATCCATTGTTAGGTGTTCCAGCCGCCGCGATATAACTGAAAGATTGTTGAAATGGCATAAAACCCCATTTAAACAAACATTGATCCTGCTTTTAAAGCATCAGTATATTGACCTCTTTCAAAATAGCTAAAATCATGATCCTCGGATCCCCAGGGGCTGAGCCCCAGGGGGTTGGGGTTTATATAGAAATAAAGAACAATTTTCAAATGACATCTCCACCTAAACTACTTGGCCAATTTGAACCAAGTTTGGCAGAAATGTTCCTTAGGTGGTCCCCTTTTAAAATAGCAAAAAAAATTGAAATCTCTTAAAATCTCTAGTTGCCATGGCAACAAAAGTGAAATTTTAAAATAATCTTTAAAAATCTTCTCCTCCTGACCCAGAGGGCGTAGAGCCTTGATATTTTGCATGAAGCATCAGTATATTGACCTCTTTCAAAATAGCCTAAATCATGATCCTCAGGTGGCCAGAGGGGGAGCCCTTTGAGGCAGGTTATTGGCATGAAGCGTCAGTTCACAGACTTCTTATTTCTGAAATTATATCCCATTGATCCTGAGGGAGAAAAAAGTTGATTTCTTCTTTTAAATTTGCCCCAAAGCCTTGGAATTTGTAATTTAGACTTTTGGATCCCCAGGTACATAGTCTATATATGTAAGTATGGCCCACTTGTATCATAATCCTTACCTTAACATGAAATTAGACTGTTGAAAGAAAAAGTGTCTTTATCTCATGTGAGGGCCCCAGGGCCAACAGCCCTCTTGTTTATTCTAAGAGGAGCTCAAAATCAGAATTGTGTTGGAATGGGTTGAATTAATTTATATGTATATAAAGAATAATAAAAGAAATTATTAACTAAAACAAATATTTCAATAGAAAATTTGAAAAAAATCTTTTTTAAAAATCTTTATAAATTTTAAACAGTTCTACAACGGCTGAGAAGTTGGCTCAAGAATTTTCTAATTGGCTAAAAGGTTGGCTAAAAGAAATTTCAGTCCAGAGTGGGCCCTGAAAAGCTATGTTCTTGACCCTGGAACTACTGAAAATTTATTTCAAATAGCATATCTAGTCATTATGGCGAATTATTGCGCAAAGTTATTTGATCAATGCACAAATGAAGGAGATATGCTCTTTACATTATGGATAAGCTCAATCTGAATGTTTGACCTTGAGCTGTGACCTTGGAATTGGAGCTATCTGGCAAATAGGTTCAAATGGCACACCTTCTTCTAATGGAGAGTATTTTATTGATTGACTGATCAATTCAATGGGGTTTAACACCACTTTTAACAGTATTTCAGTCATATTGTGTCAGCTGGAGAACATAACCATGAATTCCTGGTATTTCTCTCACCAGTACTGCCACTGTATCCTCATTGGAGCCTCTAGCTGCTCATCCCACCTAGGTTTATGATTTTCCACCGATTAGTGGGGAACTAATATCAGAAAGGATTATTCTACCCAATCAGGGATAGAACCCGGGACTCCATGACAAGGTGTCCTTCCCCTGAACTATGGCTGCAACCCCCGGAGAGCATTTGAGCCAAGTAACTTTATAATCCATGCACAAAAGTAGCTCTGAAAAGGCTCACTTCAATGTTTGACCTTGAGCTGTGACATTAACCTTGGGACTATGTGAAAATTCATTCAAACTGCACAATTGTAGATACAGGAATTATTGTGTGGCCAAATTCAGACAGACACCCTAATGCTTATACACCATCAGTGATAATTATGTCTTGCTCACCTCAGTGGGCTAGACGACAAAAATAGAAATGTCTCACAGAAACGTATGGCCCTGCTTTAATGCTTGTCACATGACCTTCAGTTGTGACCTTGAACTTGGGAATGCCCAACTAAACTCTATGTATGACACTAGTACTCATCAAGGGGAAAAACTTTGACAAGTACATTTGAAATTCATTGCTCTGGATTACAATTGGACTCATACATAACCACCTATTGACAGTGGTTACTCTATATGCAGTTATGACAAAATAGTTGCCAAACCAACAAAAAATGACTTGAGTTCAATATTCACTGACAAATTTATGGACTCTTTTTCAGGTCTCCTGATTGGTTAACATAAGATGACATTGTTACCGATTATGTGATCATCAATTAAAAAAAAAACAGGAAAACTTGGAAAATGTCTTAGTAATAATGCAGTCAAGATTGCAGACTAAGGAGACTTTCGTTCTAAAAAGACTTTCTGAATCTAGAAAGGTTATTCTACTTCACTATGGCCTTCCCAGGTTATCACCTTGATCTTGAGCCACTGGTCATGAGTTCAAACCACATTCTTTCTGACATTTGACAAAAGTCATCACAAAATTTGACATTTGAGAGATAAGCAACTGGTGCTTGAGATATAATGCTGTTGTTGTACAGGTTTGAGAAATGACAAAAAGCCAAGGTAAGGTGCACCAGCTGACACAATTCATCTGAAACACTTAAAATGACGATGAACCAATCATTGAATCAAATTATCGCCTGATTTGTCTAAATTCAAAATGATATAGCTGACTGACCTCTGCAGGATTCTTTTTTTCCCCCACTTTACTTCATTCAGTTTTACAGTAGAGTCATAGTTCTCATGCACTGTACTCTGCAATGAATACAACTGCCAAGTTTCAAGTCGATAAGACATAAGGTTCCAGTTTTATGCCCGGGACAAAGACTTGGATGCCATGGATGATCCCATAATGTAACCCATCTTTTTGACGGGCATATAAAAGTCTCTTCTCACATAATTTGCTTAACACATTACCTCACGATAATGTTCTCTGGCACCCTGAAGAAATCAATCATAGAAAAACTATGTTGGAAAATGAGAAATTGCTTGTTACAAACAACAATTTTTTCTACCCTATTTGGCACTTATTTTTCAGTTGTAGCACACTTGAGATGTCGTCTGCAACGTCTTTCAATTTGCACCAGACTAAAACTTTCTTTTATGGTTATGGGTTAATTAGATGGCTACATAATGGTACTGGAAATCCATTAAAGTGTAGAACCAAGGTTAACAAAAAAATTGACAAATTTCACTTTGTTGTTTAAATTTATTTATTTCTCTTGACACATAACTTTTCATAAATAAAACAAACTCAATTAATTTTGATAGTATGACCCTTTCACATTTAGACACATACTGTAGAAATAATTCAACCCATTGCTACACAATCCAACTTTTTTATGCACATCATGAAAACAACTTCAGAAGACATTGGGAAAAATAAAGAAATTACTTGTATTTTCTAACTCAAAAGGCAAGTCTATTTTTTCTTTAATTTATCACCTAAATAAGAGCTTGGCATATGGATACCAATGCTCAGTTGCAGAAGCTTTATAACAGGATCAAAATATTCCCATTTTAATATTTCTAGAGGAATAGTTGTCAATTGTGGAACCTTGGCCTTCATTGGCTTGGGTCAATGTTTAAACTACATGTGACCTGTCATGCCAAAAGGAACTCAACTTTTGTCCTTTTTTTAGAAAAGACATTTAATCCAGCAGAGGTGAAACGGCTGTAGCATTTCAAAAAGCAAAATGTTCTAAGGTTGAAAATCAATTCAAGCTTCCAGAAATCTAGGAAGAGCGATAAGTTTGAGAAGTATGAGAAAACTCTAGGGATTAAAATTATTTTTTGGCACAACCAACATGCTGATTAATTGTGGTAAATTTCAGTTCATTTCTAACAGGAATTGCGCGGAAGACCCTTCTTCGGTATAGATCAGATGTAGCAAAGGTCATTCAGAATTGGTTATCCAACTAGCTTATTAATTGATGTATTGCTTGCCCTACCCTCCAACTCCACGGGTACCGCTCATTTAGCTCAGACAGGAATTTCTATGATATTAAACAACAATTTTTTGCAAAATTTGCCAGCAGAAGCAAGGAAAAAATTTGTGTAGTTAGTTGGCAAAATAAAATTCATAAGTGCATCTTGAATAAGCTGTAGTTATGACATTTAAGTCACCAAACCAGTAAAATGCTTCACACAAATGTTGGCCATTGTCGGAAGTCAAATTTCACTTCCTTTTCCAGTTTAAATGTTAATGGTTGATTTCTTCTTTGATTGACCCAAGTGAGCTTTCAATTGACCATCTGTTGGCCCAGCATACTAAATTCTTCAGCCCCGCCTATTGATTCTGACATGAAATTCCACTTCAATTTCAAGCGGCGTTAATTTGCAAAATTTTTGGCCGGTAACATGTTACAAAAAAGAAAATGGTTGGTTTGCGACAAAAATGTCGTAGCTATAGCTTGAATTAGTTGTAATTATGAGGTTTAGGTCTTCAAACAAACAAAACTGCTGCACCTTTTGGACTTGTCTAATTGAAAGAAAAGACAGATGACATCTTTAACCCTTTCCTGGTTAATCCCTAGTTTTTACGTCCCTGTGATTTTATAATTGAAAAAACATTGTGAAAAAGAAGAATTGCTTGTGACAAACAATTTCTTCTTTTTTCCACAATATTTTCTACCCTAATAAATGATTATTTTTCAAATAAAATCAACTTTGAATTTTTGTCTGCAATACCTTTGAATTTTGAGTTGTCTAAAATTTTGCAAAGCAGGAAAGGGTTAAGTTGATGAATTTTTAAAAATCTAGTCTTTCTGGGAAGAAAACATTGTGGGAATTTAAGAAATTGCTTGTTACATTTTCTTTCTTCTTTACCCACTATGTTCTTTAAAGTTCTTTTCAATAGAGAAATAAAAAGCTGCTATGTGTAGGAATTGGCATACATAAAGTTTCTCCATGAAAATATAAAGCTGAACTTCTACATTTGAAGTTAAAGCAGTTGACACTTATTCTTAAACCAAATTGTTTGGTTCCAAAATCAGCAGGGAATGGTGTTCCTGTGTAGAGTTTTTTTTATTTAGAAATGCTGTGAACTGTCAGCAACTGAATCCTGTAAAAGAAAATTATTTACTATTTCAATAAAAAAAAAATCCTTCTCACAATCTTTTCTTTTTATCAGAAATTAAATTTTGTTCTTTCAGGGATAAAGCTTTTGAAAATTTTGTGGAAAATGAAGAAATGACCCTAATAAAGATTTTTTTCTCAAGGCAATCTTTTTTTACCCTTCTGAGCACAATCCCTCTCTTTTACACCTCTTCACACTTTTAAAAAGCAATTTCTTCAATTTCCACAATGTTCTATACTACTCTAAAATGCAGTTGGTAATGCATCAGACTGTAATCATGAGGTCCAGGGTTTGTTCCTCAGTCGTGGCAAATATCCTTTCCAACATTAATTTTGTCTCCTATCAATGGGTGGATAATCATAAACCTAATTGGCATAAGCAGATGGAGGCTCGGACAGGGTGTAATGGTAGTACAGGTGTGAGAAATAAGAGGAATCCATTGTAAGATGCTCAAGCCACAGCAATATGACTGAAATACAGTTGAAATCGGCATTAAACCCTGTTCGAACAAATCAAACAAACTGTCAATTTGGACCGTTCTATAATTTTTTTGTTTGGTAATAGGTTAACCAAGAACATCCTTGAGAATTCTTTGTTCAATTGATAAACAGTTTGTCCGATATATTTTTATCGCTTCAAGTTTCACATGAACTAGAAATTCTTTTATCGCTTTTGGCGCATTAAATGACCTCAGCTGTTGATATGCCGTTAAACCCCATTCAATCATTCATATGTTAGCTAAAGAAATAAATTGACCTTTCAAATCACTACTGAATACTGTCTGAGAAATTCCATGTTTATGCCTGAAGCCTTTACAAATCCACTTAATTTGTAGCTGTGCTACCAAAGTGTCCCAATTGTTTTTTGTAACAGTAATTACTATACTAATTTCTAGTCTAAATCCGTCAATCAGTAGAGTACTTTAATTAACTTGACACATTACAAGAGATGACAGAATTTTGGACTGGTCTGATTTGAAAGAAGTTACATTTGAGATGATTTGACAATTCAATGTGCTGAAGACAAAAAAAAAAAGAGTGTCACCTCGCAAAGACATTGCAACTATTTTCCTAATAATGGTTATTTTTCAAATTATGTCCATTTTATGTTTTCGTTAATTGATTCAGACAGGTCTAAAATTTTGCAAAGCAGGAACAAGTTAACAACATCGTGCAAAATTTCAACTCTGTGCTTCCAGACAAAGATATTAACCCTTTTCTGTACAATCCAAGGTTTTAAGTCCCTATGTGTTTATAATTTAGAAAAAAAAATTGTGGAAAATGAAAACATTGCTTGTAACAAGCAATTTCTTCTTTTCCACAATATTTTTTCCCAACTGAATTTATTGTCGTCTTTAGAAATCTTTGAACTGGGACTGTCTAAAATTTTGCTATACAGTAATGGCTTAAATTGCATTGAATGGAACAGAGAGCCATGCTAGATATATGCAATCACATATCCGCACATTTAGGCTGCCTGAGAGCAAGAGATACAGTGAAGTTGCCAATAGCGGATATTTCCCAATAGTGGATCGATTTATTTTTGAGGTCTCACTAAGCAAATGTAGAGAAAGCCTTTTTAGAATTATTACTTGCCTTTTTATTTACATTTTATGCATTCTTCTTTAAGCAATAAACTTCTTTTAAAATCAAATTACTTTAACAAAAAACTTGATACCTAGTAGAGTGTCTCAGGCCCTCTTGGGCCACTTGTTTTATGGAGAATGAAATACCAAACTTTTTTGAAATCCTAGTACTAACACAGAAATGTTCCTTAGGTGGCATTGTATGAAAATAGCTGAAAAAATTTAAATACGATGAAAACTCAGGTTTGCCATGGTAACAAAAATAATCTTTAAAAATCTTCTCCTCCTGACCCAGAAGGCGCAGCGCATTGATATTCTGGATGAAACATCAGTATATGACCTCTTCCAAATTTGCTAAAATCATTACCCTCGGGTCCCCAGGGACAGAGCCCAAGGTGGTTGGGTTTATATAAAAAAAAGAACAATTTTTCAAATATTTCACACCAAAAAATAACATCTCCTCCCAAACCACTGGGCAAATTTGAACCAAGCAGAAATGTTCCTTAGGTAGCTCTGTATAAAAATAGCTAAAAAAATTAAATCCGTTGAAAACTGGTTGCCATAGCAACAGAAATGAAATTTTAAAATAATCTTAAAATTCTTCTCAAACTACTTCTCCTCTGAAACTATTTGGCCAATCTGAACCAAATTTGGCAGAAATGTACCTAAGGTGGTCTTATTGCAAAATAGCTTAAATGATAGAAATCTAGAGGTAGAACTTTGGTAGCCGTGGCAATGAAAACTAATCTTTAAAATCCTCTCCAGTCCTAACCCAGTTGGCCATCAGCCTTGATATTTAGCATGAAGTATCAGTTGACTTCTTTCATATTTCTAAAATTATTACCTATGGAAATAATGAACTTCTATATATTAGTCCTAAAGTTTTGGAATTTGTTATTAAGACTTTTGGATCCCCAGGTAAAGGGCCTATGTATGTGTAAGGTATGGTCAGGACCATTTGTATCATAATCCTAAACTTAACATAAAATTAGACTGTTTAAGGTTCCTGTAGTCATAGTCGAATATTTCCTTTAAAATGACGTTTTGCATAAATATCAACAACATTTTATCACCTTTCATTTTAGTCTGTAGTTGCTTTTTATGTCCCCGCATCGATAGATCGGGGGCATATTATTTTACTGTGTCAGTCTGTCTGTCCGTCTGTCTGCAAAAGTTAACCTGCAAATTTTCCTATAACTTCAACCCTGATTAAGTTACAATGCTAATATTTGGTATGTAGATAGATCTCAACAAGGCACAACTGGGGAAGTTCATTTATTCAAGGTCAAAATATTAATCCGTTTCCCTAAAACGTTACTCAAAAACTTAACCTGCAAACTAAACATTTTTCTATAACTTCATCCCTAATTAAGTTACAATGCTAATATTTGGTATGTAGATAGGTCTCAACAAGGTGCAACTGGGGAAGGTCATTTCTTTAAGGTCAAGGTCAAACTTTTAACCCTTTTCCCTTAAACAATACTCAAAAACTTAACCTGCCAACTAAACATTTTTCTATAACTTCATCCCTAATTAAGTTACAATGCTAATATTTGGTATGTAGATAGGTCTCAACAAGGTGCAACTGGGGAAGGTCATTTCTTTAAGGTCAAGGTCAAACTTTTAACCCTTTTCCCTTAAACAATACTCAAAAACTTAACCTGCCAACTAAACATTTTTCTATAACTTCATCCCTAATCAAATTACAATGCTAATATTTGGTATGTAGATAGGTCTCAACAAGGCACAACTGGGGAAGGTCATTTCATCAAGGTCAAGGTAAAAATTTTAACCCTTTTCCCTGAAACCTTACTAAAAAACTTAACCTGCCAACTAAACATTTTCCTATAACTTCATCCCGAATTAATTTACAATGCTAATATTTGGTATATAGATGGCCCAACAAGGCGCAACTGGGGAAGCTCATTTCATCAAGGTCAAGGTCAAAATTTAACCCTTTTCCCTAAAACAAAGGAAAAAAACCAATAAAAATCACCCCTTTCTAAAGAATTCCTGTTTCGGCGGCATGGTGTTTCACAAACACATCTTATTATGGATTTAGTTTCAAGATATAACAAATTTAGTATCAAGCCCTAAACGGTGGACAGAACAAGACTATGTCCGATTCAGAGTATCCCTGACAGCTGATCACATGCCCTCCCTTTAACCCATTCCCACACAGCAAAATTTTAGACCAGTCCAAATTCAAAGAAGTCACAGACGACAATTTTAAGTTGATGAAATTTTTTAAAATGTTTGTCATTTGGGGTAGAAAACACTGTGGATAATGAAGAAATTGCTTGGAACAAGCAATTTCTTCATTGTCCACAATGTTTTCCAAGACTTTTCTATTGAGGGGTGTTTCAAGCACTGTTGTGTGGGAATGGGTTAATTCATACTACGCTTAGTTTGTATAAAATGTCCCTTGCCATGTGAACTTCCGAGTATTTACTGTACCTAGGACCATTATATTTCATGCATTCTCTCATCTTGTGATACACTTTCACCTCAGGCCAAGTTTCAGAGTTAACCCTGCGACACTGACCTTTGACCTTCTTTTTAACCTTACTCATTTCACAATTTTGCATAGGCTGAGATGGACAGGTACTTTTCACCCTTCTCATTTGCCTTTTACAGTTCACAACTATATTTTGTACAGAACAAAACCTAATGATAAAAGAAGGAATTGCTTGGTACAAGTAATTTCTCATTTTTAGCTCTACTGGCCGAAGGCCACTAGAGCTATAGCGATTGTTTATAACCGTCCGGCGTCCGTCCGTCCATCGTCCGTCCGTTAAACTTTTCCTTGTTTACGCGATAATGTCCACAGTTTTCATCGTATTCTCTTCAAACTTTCACAGAATGTTTGTACCATCATAAGGATTGTTCCTTTCGAAATTGGGTCAGATCCGTCAAGAAACACGGGAAAAGGGGCCTAATTAAAACTTAATTAAAAAATCTTCGTTTACGCGATAGAGTCCACAGTTTTTATCCGATTCTCTTCAAACTTTCACAGAATGATTGTACCATCATAAGGATCGTTCCTTTCGAAAATGGGTATGATCTGTCAAGAAACATGGGAAAAGGGGCCTTATGAAAATTTAATTAAAAATTCAATTAAAAATCCTCGTTTACCCGATAGAGTCCACAGTTTTCATCTGATTCTCTTCAAACTTTCTCAGAATGATGGTACCATCATAAGGATCATTCCTTTTGAAAACGGGTATGATCCGTCAAGAAACACGGAAGAGGGGCCTTAATTATGAAAAGTTAATTAAAAAAATCCTCATTTACGCGATAGAGTCCGCAGTTCTCATCAGATTCTCTTCAAACTTTCACAGAATGATTGTACCAACATAAGGATCGATCCTTTCGAAATTGGGTATGATCCCTCAAGAAACATGGGAAAAGGGGCCTAATATGAAATTTCATTAAAAACTCAATTAAAAATCCTCGTTTATGCGATAGAGTCAACAGTTTTCATCGGATTCTCTTCAAACTATCTCAGAATGATTGTACAATCATAAGGATAGTTCCTTTCGAAATTGGGTGTGATCTGTCATGAAACAGGGGAAAAGGGGCCTTATGAAAATTTAATTAAAAAATTCTTGTTAACACTCTAGAGTCCACAGTTTTCATCAGATTGTATTTAAATTTTCACAGAATGATTGTACCATCATAAGGATTGTTCCTTTGGGAATTTTGTCAGATCCATCTGGAAACACAGGAAAAGGGGCCGTATGAAAATTTAATCGAAAAATCTTTTAAGAAATACTCTTTAACACTCTGGAGTCAATAGTTTTCATCGGATTCCCTTCAAACTTACACAGAATGATTGTACTATCATAAGGATTATTCCTTTTGAAATTTTGTATGATCCTTCAAGAAACACAGGAAAAAGGGGCCTTATGAAATGTTTAATAAAAAATTCTCATTCATAATCTAGAGCCAACAATTTACAACGGATTCTCTTCAAACTTTCACAGAATGATTGTACCATCATAAGGATTGTACCTTTTGGAATCAGATATGATTCCTCAAGAAACATAGGAAAAGGGGCCTTATTAAAATTTAATTCAAAGATCTTTGTTAACACTCTAGAGTCCACAGTTTTCATCTAATTGACTTCAAACTTTCACAGAATGATTGTACCATCATAAGAATTGTTCCTTTCAAAAATTGGTATGATCAGTAAAGGACCACGGGAAAAAGGGGCCCGATTAAAACTGGATTGAAAAAGTCCTCGTAAACACAATAGAGTCCATAGTTTTCAACAAATTCTCTTCAAACATTCCCAGAATAATTATTACATTATGTGGATTGTTCCTTTCGGAAGTAGGTTTGATCCATCAAGTTTCATGGGAAAAGGGGCCCTATGAGAATTTAATAAAAAAAATCTTAGTTAAGACGTAATGGCCCTAGATTTCACCTGATTGACTTCAAACTTTCACATAATGATTGTACCATCATAAGGATTGTTCCTTTCAAATTTGGTCTGATCCATTGAGAATCATAGGAAAAGGGGCCTTAGGAAAATTCAATTAAAAAAATCTTAATTAATGCTTGTAAGTCCACAGATGAGATGGGGTTGTCTTTATACTCAAACAGAATAATTATACTTTTGTAAGAAGAGTTCCCTTTTAAATTGGTTCAGATCCATCAAGTAACATGGGAAAAGGGGCTATATGAAAATTCAATTAATAAAACCCTGTTAACACAATAATGCCCACAGCTTTGATCAGATTTTGTTGAAACTTTCGCATAATGATTGGAAGGTCATAACTATCATTCTTTTCATAACAGGGTTTGAACTGTCAAGAAGCACAGGAAAAGGGGCCTTATGAAAATTTCATTTATAAATCCTTGTTACAAAGTCCAGAGCTTTCATCGGATTTTCTTCAAACATTCACAGAATAATTGTACAATAATAATGATTGTTGATGTTTGCATTAGACCTGATCCGTCAAGTATCACAGGAAAAGGAGCATTATGAAATTTAATTTTAAAATCATTGTACCACAATAAAGTCAACAGTTTTCATTAGATTCTGTTAAAACTTTCACAGAATGATTATTCCATCATGAGGATTCTTTCTTTTCAAATTAGGCGTGATCTGTCTAGTATCATGGGAAAAGGGGCCTTTAGAGAATTTTATCTATAATCCTTGTAACCAAGTCCAGAACTTTCATTGGCTTTTATTCAAACCTTCACAGAATCATTGTACAATAATCACAATTGTTGAGGCTGACATGAGACCTGATCCTTCAAGTATCACAGGAAAAGGAGCCTTATGAAAATTTTATTTTAAAAATTTGACACCAAGATAAAGTCTGCAGTTTTCATCAGATTCTGTTCAAACTTTCACAGAATGTTGGTACCATCATAAGGACTGTTTCTTTCCAAATTGGGCCTGATCTGTAAGTATCATAGGAAAAGGGGCTGTATGAAAAATTATAACCAAATCCTCATAAACACAACAATGCCCTCAGTCTTTATCAGAATCTCTTCAAACTTTAATAGAATGATTGTACCATCATTTGGATTGTTCCTTTGTATTTTAGGTCTGATTGGTTAAGTGACACAAGAAAAGGGACCTTATGAAAATTTTTATTACAAAACATCATTATTACAATAAAGTCCTCAGTCTTTATCATTTTCTTCAAACTATCATTAGGATTGTTCCTTTGTACATTGGGTCTGATTTGTTAAGTTTCACGGAAAAAGGGGCCTTATGAAAATTTAGTTACAAAAATTCTTGACACAATTCAGTCCACTGTTTTCATTGATTCTCTTTAACTATTAAAGAATGATTCTACCTTCATTAGAATTGTTCCTTTTGAAATTTGGTTTGTTCTGTAAAGTATCATGAGAAAAGGGGCCCTATGAATATTTCACTATAAACTCATTAACACAATAAATTCCACAGATTAAACAGATTGATTGTACCATCATTCCAATTGTTGATTTTGACAGTGGATCTGACTACAGCAAGGGTCACATAAAAAGGGGCCTCATGAAAAACTCTCTTAAATATTCTGATTAACACAATGATGTCCCTTGATTTCACCGGATTCACTTCAAAATTTCACAGAATGCTTGTACAAATACTTAGATGGTTCTTTTCAGAACTGGGTACAATCCATCAAGTATCATGTAAAAAGGGGACATATGATTTTTTTTAAATATTCTAGTAAACATAATGAATTCTCAATATTTCATCGGATTCACTTTTAACTTTCATAGAATGATAAAACCAACAGTAAAATATCACGGGAAAAGGGGCCTTATGAGAACTTGAATTTAATATCTTTGTTAACACAATAAAGTCAACAGTTTTATTGGATTCTCTTCAAAGATGCATGGAATAATTGTGGCATTCGAAACACAGGAAAAGGGGCCTTACAGATTATTGTTCAAAACATTCTTGTGTATGTGATGAAGATCACAATCATTATCAAGTTGTCTTTTAAATTTCACAGGACAATAATTGTCGGGTTGTAAGGAAAATTCCTTTTGGAATGAAATTGATCCATCAGAAAACACAGGAAAAGGGGCCTTATTGATTTTCATTCAAAATAATCCTGTTTATGTGATGAAGTCCACAATTATTGTCAGATTCTGATGAAATATTCACAGAATGATTGTAGGGTCATAAGGTAACTTTCTTTTGGAAATGGAGTGGATCCGTCATGAAACATGGGAAAAGGGGCCTTGAGGATTGTTGCTTAAAATGATAAAGGGGATAAAGCCCCTTTTTTTTTCTTTATGCATTCTTCTTAGAGCAATTAACTTCCTTAAATATCAGATTTCTTTAACGGAAAACTTGATAACCAGTAGAGCGTCTCAGGCCCTCATGGGCCTCTTGTTTCACATTGTCTTCGTCAATAAATTTTCCAAAGGGAGTAAACAGTGTAGATTGTGTGGTAATGCTGGTTAACCCATTACCAGACGCCAAAATTTTAGACCGGTCCAAATAGAAAGTAGTTGCAGACAACAATTTTAAGTTCATGGAATTTTAGATTTCTTCAACTTTCTGGGTTGAAAACATTATTCAAAATGACAAAATTGCTTGTTACAAGCAATTTTGTCATTTTGCACAATGTTTTCTCAATTGTTTTACTTGAGGGGCGTCCAAAAGCGCTATTGTGTGGGAATGGGTTAAGTCAATGTAGAAAATTGAAATTCAAATGTTTGATGATGACTGTGGGGCATAAGGCACCTTTTTCCAGAGGCTTGGTTCATATAAGATAGTGAATTGATTTTTAGTACTCAGTTATGTTCATACCAGATGTGACTTTATACAGCCAGTGTGGAGATAAAATTTACTCTATCTTGTTAAAATGTCAAAGAAAAATATTGCCTTGATAACTGGATCTACAGGACAGGTAGTATTGGACTGATGCAAAGAAAATATTTTTTTTGAAAACACAAGCTGTTGACCAGGGTCAGCTAGCCTAAACTGCCAAGGCCCACTATGGTCAGAACATCCTATGTGGCTTATTTCTAAATTTGTATTGTGTTCATAATAATTTGCATCAAAGCCTTTTGAACAACAAAAAAAAAAGGCTTTTATTTAATTTTCAGCTCTACTGTATTAATCTCATTAAGAACTGATTTGCATCTTACTTGGCATAAGCATTCATTAGGAGCTGTAGATGTGCCAGACTAATGAAAATTTCATAAACAATTATTGAGTAATTACCTCTTATTTGACTTGAAAATGCTTTTCTTGACAACTCTTCCTACAGTTTCAGGCCAGTTCACTTGATACTTGGCAGAAGTGTTCATTAGATTGCTCAAGATGTGCGAGATGTTAATTTTGTGAAAATTACATCAAGAACTTTTGAGTTAATTGCCTCGGACGCTTTTCCAAAGTTTTTATTAGGAGTTGTAGAGTTATTACACGACATGCACTTTAAATTGCTAGTCTGGAAAACTCCTCTTGCAGCTTCAGTCGGATTTGCCTGATACTTCAAGATGGTGTTGATTACTGGTGTTGATGATGTTCAAAACACAATTTTCCACCTTTATCAAGAATGATTATAAGATTTATTATCCCCGGCCATTTCGATGAAGTTGATATAGTAATGGTCTCTGTCCGTCATTCCGTCCTTCTGTCCTTCCGTCATTCCGTCAGTCCGTCACTAAACTTGTCCGTAGCATATCTCTGAAAGTATATTTGCTATCAACTTGAAACTTCATAGGTCGATAGATCTCTTTGAGGAGAAGTGCAGTGCACAAGAACCACAACTCTTGCTTGCATAATTTTGGAGTTATTGCCCTTTGTTGTTTTAAAGACTAAGATTTTGTCCAGGGCATTTCTCTGAAAGTATAATAGCTATTAACTTGAAACTTCATTGGTGGATAGATCTCGTTGAGGAGAAGTGAAGTGCGCAAGAACCACAACTCTTGCTTGCATAATTTTGGAGTTATTGCCCTTTGTTGTTTTAAAGACTTAGATTTTGTCCTGAGCATATCTCTGAAAGTATAATAGCTATTATCGAACTCATTGAGAAGAAATGCAGTGCACAAGAAGCCTAAATCTAGCTGGCTTCAGTTTACTATCAAGCTTTTAAGGCAGGGGATGGCCATGTCCGACATGGCTCTTGTTGCCCTTGATTTGAATTAAAAATTAGTTAGTATGAGAATTTTAGAGCTTTTGCTTCTGATTCAATGACCAAAGTCTGGGATTTGAATTGGCAGAATGATTCTTGACTAAGGCTTTATGTAAGCTCCACTCATTGATTATGGTTGTAAATCAAATTTGTCTTTATGGCTATTTCCTTGTTTGAAAGATAAGCTGCTGGCTATGTAGTATAAATCAATGTTTATCCGTCTTTACATGTTAATGCCTTAACTCATTCCCACTCAGTGACGCTTTTAGACGCCCCCAAGACAAAAAGCTTTGGAAAAGATTGTGTAAAATGAAGAAATTGCTTGCGACAAGCAATTTCTTCATATTACACAATGTTTTCCTTCTAAAAAGAAGAAAAAACCTGATAATTCATAAAGTTTAAATTATCGTCTGCAACTTCTTTCAATTTGGACCAGTCTAAAATTTTCTTGTGCGGTAATGGGTTAACCTATTCCCACACAAACCCACTTTCAGGAAAAAACTCTTTTGAAAAAGTGAAAGTAATAAAATTGATTGTTACAAGCAATTTCTTAATTTTCTACATTATTTTCCACTAAAATTTAAAGGGCAAGCTATGTTGTCCTCAGACAACTCTTTAAGTCTTGCCACTAAACCAAATTTTAGACTGGACTAAGTTGAAAGAAGTTGCAGACGACAATCCAAATTTGACTGACTTGAGAAGCAATTTCTTTTTTATCTCCACTGGCCAAAAGCCGGCGTCATGGAGTTGTGTCTGCTGTGTGTCTGTAAACTTTGACTTTAACAATTATCTTCTCAGAAAGTAATGAACAGAATTCAACCAAACTTCACAGGAATGATCCTTAGGTGACCTTTTATCAGATTCCTACAAAGAATTTAGATAATAGTATAATGGGCAGGGCTAATTTTCATGTGTAGTGAAAGCTTCTCAGATATCAGGGGATAGCTATCAACCAAATTTTATAGTAGTGATCATTGTGTGTCCCTTTATCAGATTCCTTCCAAGAACTTTGATTGGATGAAAAACAGCTTTTATTGAGCACTATAATTTCCATATATGGTATAATTATAATGTCAATATTTCAGAAATATTTTTAGCTCACCTGAGCACAAAGTGCTCATGGTGAGGTATTTTCATTGTCCTCTGTCCGGCTAGCATCGAGCAGTGTGTGTCATTAGTTGTGTGTCAACAATTTTAAAATGACATCTCCCAAACCACCACGCCAATTTCAACTAAATTTTGCAGAAATGTTTATTGGGTGGTGCCCTTTGAATATAGCTAAAAGAATTGAAATCCGTTGAAAACTCTGGTTGCCATGGCAACAAAACTGAAGTTTTAAATGTTTTTAAAAATTATCTCTTAAAACAGAAGGCATAGAGTCTTGATATTTTACATTAAGCATCAGTACATTGACTTCTTTCAGAATCGCTAAAGTCATCACCCTCTGACCCCAAGGGTCGCAGGTCATGAGGAGTTGGGGGTGGACTTATATAGAAATAAAGAAGGATTTTTGAAATGACAACTTCTCCCGAACCAGTGAGCTGATTTCAACCAATTGGCAAAAATGTTCCTTAGATGAAGCTCTTAAAAAAATTGCTAAAAGAATTTAAATCGGTTAAAAACTCTGGTTGCAAGGGAAACAAAACGGAAATTTAAAAAAAAAAGATCTCCTGACCCAGAAGGCATAGAGCCTTTATATTTTGCATGAAGCATCTTTCAGAATTGCTAAAATCATCACCCTTGGATCCACATGGGGGCTAGGCTTATATAGAAATAAAGAAGGATTTTTAAAACGTCATCTTCTTCCAAACCACTGGGCTGCTTAAACAAAATTTGGCATAAATGTTCCCTAGGTGGTGCACTTTCAAAATTGCTAAAAGAATTTAAATTGGTTTAAATCTTTGGTTACCATGGCAACAAATAGGAAATTAAAAAAATTAAAAAAAATTTCTTGTCCCGACCCAGAAGGCGTAGAGCCTTGATATTTTGCATGAAGCATCGGCACATTGACCTCTTTCATAATTACTAAAGTCATCACCCTTGGGTCCCCAAGGGCAGAGCCCCAGGGGGAAGGGCGGGTTTATGTAGAAATAAAGAAGGATTAAAATTAAGAAAATGATGAATCATCTCCTCATGACCCTGAAGTCAATGAATCTTGAATTTTGCTTGAAGCATCAGTACGTTTACCTCTTTCAAAAAAGCTAAAATTTCAAGCCACAGGATGATTGGGTTTGCATAGAAATAAAGAAGTCTACTCTTTCAAAACTGTTTGCACAATTTTAACCAAATTGACAGAAATTTACCTTAGGTTGCCCCCTTGAATTATGACTAAAATAGTTGAAATATGTTGAAAACATTGGTTGGCATGGCAACATGAGTTGATTTTGATTAAATTTTTAAGGGGGTCTTCTCCTGACCTAGTTATTATTAGGCCTTTAAGAAAAAAAGCCTTATCTCAGGTGAGCGCCAGGGCCACTAGCACTCTTGCTTCTCAGAACTTTCCATATATTGTATACACAGGAAAATTTGAAAATTTTTCTATATTTCAATATTTCTATTACAATACTGTTGAAGAATTTCAAATTTCACAAGAATGATTCTTAGGTAACCCTTTGTCAGATTCCTTCATATACTGGCACTTATGGGCCTCTAGTTGTTTCATTTGCCTTGAAATGGATTTCTGATTAATTTTCGTGAAACAAAAAATAAGGTAGAAACTTATGACATGTGATTTCTTCTCTTTGTGCAATATTTTCTATCATAAAGGTGTTTTTATTATGTCTCCACATCAATAAGATTGGGGGCGTATTGTTTTACAAATGTCCTTCCTTGCGTAGGTCTGTCTATCTATCGTGAGATGTTCAATCTGTCTGCAAGCAGTAAACTTAAAGCAAAAACTTAACATTTTGCTGTCATTCAAACACTTTTCAAGATGCATGGCTCATATTTGGGATATTAACCCTTGTCATGCTGTATAAATAACCTTACAGAATCGCTGAAAGCACCGATATGTCTTGTCGATTGAAAATCAATATTTCTTTTAGAAATCACTTTCGTACACAATTCTGTCAGGAAAGGTACAAGCAGGAGGTGTAGACCAGGATCAGACTGCACTTATGTGCAGGCTGATCTTGGTCTACACCTCCTTCCAAAGGCGGAAAATTCCGGGCTCAGCATGACAAGGGTTAACATTTTGCTGTCATTCAAACATTGTTCAATATTTGGGACATAGTTTCCTTGCATTGATTGGATCAGGGTTATCCATCAAGGTCAAGATCACTTTTCAAGTATATGAATTGTGTAAATTTAACCCTTGTCATGATGTATAAATTACCTTTCTGAATTGCTGTCAAATCAAAGGGCTGAAAGCACTGATAGAACTTGTTGTTAAAAAGTCAGTATTATCTTTAGAAATCAACTTCATAAGCAAATCTGGCAGGAAAAGTACAAGCAGGAGGTATAGACTAAGATCAGCCTGCACATAAGTGCAGTCTGATCTTAGTCTACACCTCCTGCCGAAACCGGAATATTCCGGGTTCAGCGAGACAAGGGATAATACAAAAACTTAATATTTTTGCTCCTATTCAAACTCTGTTGCAGAAACATGGCTGATATTTTGGATATAGTTTCCTTTCATTTAAATGCACCATTTGATTGTAAGAGAAAGGTCATTCATAAAGGTCAAGGTGATCTGTCTAAGGTCAACTGAATTCAAAATCTTAAAATGTTGCTATTTTTCAAACATTGTTTTAGATACATGGCTCATATTTGGGACAAACGTTACTTGCATTGATAGCATCAGTTGGTTGAAGGGTCAAGGTCATCCATCAAGGTAAAGGTCTCATATCAAGGTCAACTTCATACAGAAACTTAACATTTTTCTGTTATAACAAACATGGTTCATATTGGGGGGGTGCAGGGAAATTGCAGTTGGTAGCATGTTTGACTCCTAATCATGGATTTCAGGTTCGATCCGTACCAAATATCCTTTCCCAAATTTTGTCTCCTTCCATTGGGTTGATAATCCTAGTCCTAAGTGGGATGAGCAGCTGGAGGCTCAGACAGCATGCAGTTGTAGTGCTGGTGTGAGAAATAGAAGGAATCTATGTTAAGATTGATTGATTGATTGATTGAATGGGGTTTGACAACACTTATAACTGTACTTCAGTCATATTGCGTAGGCTGGAGCAACTAACAATGGATTCCTGGTATTTCTCACACCAGTGCTACCACTTCATCCTTTCCTAGCCTCCAGCTGCTATCCCACTTAGGTTTACTTAGATTATCCACCCATTGGTGAGAGACAAATTTCAGAAAGAATATGTGCCGCCACCGGGGATCGAACCTATGACATCCCATATTTGAAGATTAGGAGTCTTACGCGCTACTGACTGCGCTATGATGGCGGCTCTATGTTAAGGTGCTCCAGCCGCAGCAATATGACTGAAATACTGTTAAATGGGGTGTTAAACTCCATTCTAACAAACCAACAAATCATATTTGTGACATAGATTCCTTGCATTGATATATAGGCTTCGTTGTCATAAGGTTTAAGTCATCAACAAGGTCAAAGTCATTTATCAAGGTCATATTCGTGAAAAAAGGCTTTTATAGGGGCATGGTATTTTACAAACACATCTTGTTTCCATTGATATTCACTGAGTTGTAAGTTCTTCAATTGGACCTGTCCAAATTCCTATTATCTTTATTCTTTCAGGATGGATCATATTTAGCAGAGTTCTTGATAGAAAAGGGTTATGAGGTAAGGCCATTAGAACATGTACTGAACTGTATGACCATGTGACAATTACTATTGAAATAGCATTCCATACCTTAACCCTTGTCATGCTGCATTAAAATCCTGTACAGAATCGGTTTTAAAATCAAAGGACTGACAGCACTGGAAAGTCTTATTGAGGGTCAATACCTCCTTTGAAAATTGGTTATTTAAACAAATTTTGCTGAAAGAGGACAAGCAGGAGGTGTAGACCAAGATCAGACTGCACTTATGTGCAGGCTCATCTTTGTCTATACTACCTGCCACACAGGATTCAGCATGAAAAAGGTTAATAATCTACCTTAAAAATCCTTGAAAGTAAGTTGCCCATTTTCTTCAAAATTTCCATATCACAGGTATTTATGGCTTTGAACTATATTATCAAATAAAACAATTTTATATCATGAATAGCAATTTTTCCTTTTGCCTTTCTAACTGGTAGAAGGGTAAGGTGTTTGAGTGCTATATTGTATGGGTATGTTTGTGGACATGAAACTAAATAGCCAGCCCCTGGTAAACATCTGTTAAATTGGAAGTAATGGGTTTAAGCCCCTACAACACTCTCAGGGACAACAAAATGTCTGGATTCATTAACTTAAAAAGACTTGTCCCAACATCACTTAAAATATAACAACAGTAATTTACTTTTCCTTTATTTTATTTTTTATGTTTTTTTAACTCACCTGATCACAAAGTGCTCAAGGTGAGATATTGTGATCAGTAATTGTCTGTTGTCTATCTGTCAGTCTGTCATCCGTCTATCAAAAATTACTTAATTATCTTTTCCTTTTAGCCGCCGTCATAGTGCAGTTGGTAGCCCGTCAGACTCCTAATCTTCAATCATGGGATGTCATTGGTTCGTTCCCAGGCGGTGGCACATATTTTTTCCAACATTTGTCTCTCACCAATGGGTGGATAATCGTAAACCTAAGTGGGATAGCAGCTTGAGGGTAGGAAAAGATGTAGTGGTAGTACTGGTGTGAGAAATACCAGAAATCCATTGTTAGGTGCTCCAGCCGCGGCGATATGACTGAAATACTGTTAAAAGCGGTGTTAAACCCCATTCAATCAATTAATCTTCTACTTTAAATCAATTAAGCTGAAACTTGGCACGGATATTCCATGGATGCTGCTCTACCAAAATTGTTAAAAGAGTTTAATTCAATGAAAATCACTGGTTGCCATGGTAACCAAAAGTAAGTACAATGTATGTGTGATGAACAGAGGTTTAATATTTTACATGTGACAAGATCTGATGATCCTCTTATAAAGTTTTTGAAATAATGCCAAGGGCGATTTGGCACACCCTATAGAAATAAAGAAGGAAATGTTTAAAAATCTTCTTCTCTAAAACCAGAAGACTAAGTGTCTGATATTTTGTATGTGGTATCATGTAATGAACCTCAACCATGTTTGATAGCCCCCTAAGTCATAATTAAGTTCTTTCTTGGCACAACCTAGCTATTCTACAAAAAAACAAAGGTCTAAATCTATTAAAATAAAAATGTTCTCCCCAGAAATCAGAAGGTAAACTGATTTGATATGTGTAATTAGTATCTTGTAGTAGATTTGAGCGATTTCAGCACACCGATTTTCAAAAGAGGCTTTTGTTTTCAAAATACTACAGACTGAGAGTGCGTAATCTTTTCCTGATTCTAAATAATTATAGAAATATCACTTTTGATAAAAATTGAGAAACCAATTGATCCTAGACGTTCTCTTCTTTAACCCATTCCCACTCAATCCCTCCTTTTTAAGCCTCTCTACGAAAAGGCTTTGGAAAACATTGTGGAAAATGAAGAAATTGCTTGGATCAAGCAATTTCTTCATTATCCACAATGTTTTCTGTCCAAAAAGACGAAAAAATTTAAAATTCAATCAACTTGAAATTGTCGTCTGCAGCTCCTTCCAATTTGGACCGGTCTAAAATTCCACTGTGTTGGAATGGGTTAAGTGCTTTCAGCACTGATTTTCAAGGGCGTATTTTTATTACAAAAAACAACATCAGAGAATAAGATATCATTGTATAAATACCAGAATAATGATATTCCTGTTGATCAAATTCATAAAAACAAAATACTGTAATGGAAAAATGAATTGAACAAACCAGGGTGCAATTTTGTGAGATAATATGTGTTGGATGAAAAAGGGATTAGATCCAAAAGATACATGTATGAAATAATAAACTTGGTTGAAAACAAGAGCTTAGTATAACTAAGATGACTTCTATATGCAAACTGTCTGAAAGTTTATCATTTTGGCAAATTCTCTAAGAAAAAATGGTTGCGAAAAGTGCTTGTTTTCACAATCAGTGCATGAAATAAAATGATTCAATTCAATTTTCCACGAGAAAAATAAATTTCAAACAGTTGTGGCTTTAGTTTGATAGACATCATAAAATAAAATGATTCAATTCAATTTTCCACCAGAAATTTAAACCGTTATGGCTTTAGCTTGATAAACGTTGAATTACATTATCTTCTACTTGAAATCGTCCAATCTTAGTGGAAGTGACAGTTTTCCAAAACTGGGTTTGCCATTTTGAATTTACTGTTTACCTATTGCTACCCACCATCCTTGGTGACTGAGAGTGTTGGACCAGTAGGAAATATGATAAAAAATCAATAATCACCAATTAGTAAATGTGTAAGTGTCTTATCAATAGAGATATTATGCAATATGTGATATACAATGCTATAGATAAAGAACCTGTCGTGTCAACGTTTCTGCATCCAATTTAATGGCTTGCTTGACCCTTTCTTCAGCTAGAAATAAAGCCATATCGGTTACCAAATTATAGCATATTGGTTATCCTAGGTGTACCGTCAACCTGTCTAAATTTATTAAGGCCAATACTGGGCTGATATGCCATAAGGGCCTCGGGAGAACCCTGAGAATGTTTGTCAGATTATAAGCATGATCCCTAGTGAAAATTGAAATATTCTGTTGAAAAAACACAGTAAAAAAATAGGCCTTAATGACTCTTTTGGTCCAATCTTATCAAACTTGATAAGAATGATGAACCCAAATGTACACGAGAACATACTTTTGATAAGCATAAAATAGCTTAATCCTTGTAATGCTGCACCCGGAATATTCCTGTTTTGGAAGGAGGTATAGACAAAGATAAGCCCCAGTTGCTTATATAATAAAATTTTGAAAATAAATATTAACCAACAATAATTCATTCTAGTGCCTTCATCCCTTTGACTTTTGATGCAATTCTGTAGTGGATTTAATTCACCATGACAAGGGTTAATATTAATGAGTTTTATAAGCCTTCTTCAATACTGCCTTGCCTTAAAAAATATGAACTGCTTTGAAGTTTCAGTTTCATGTTTCTTTGTTTAACTAAAGACTCAGGTGTGCAATCACTGGCCATACAACAAACTTGGCCCCCTTGATTTTTGGTATCATTGTAAGCAGTAACTTTTGTTTAGGTCTAATGAGTTACAATGGGAATTCCTTGTACATATTCATCCTGGAGTGACGAGTCAGGTGTAGGGCTTTATATATCTGGGTTGCCCTCTGTAGAAAGATATTTGGAGTTGGATTAATTTAGATGATCAACAGAATATCTAGTCTGCTCACTGTCTTTACTTTCAACCCTTAAATTAGAAAATGTTTGAAAAGCAGTGTGCAGACTGAAACAAACAGTCAATATTTGATTTGTATGTATGACAGCTGGTATGGTTTGCTGTAAACATGCTTTCTATTATCAACACATCAGGGATTGTTAAAACTTTCTTAACTATATGAATATTTTCTTAGAAACTATTGATTGTTAAGCACTTTAAAACTAAAGGGATATGAGAAGTCATGAAATAGCAATTTGTTAAACTGTTATCCAAATGATATTTTTAACAGGTCACTAATTGAAAGAAGTTGCAGACGATTATTTAAAGTTGAGGATATTTCAGTTGAAAAAGTTGTGGAAAATGAAATTACAAGCGATTTCTTCATTTTACACCGTACTTTTAACCCAGAATGTTGAAAAAAAATCTAAATTTCATAAACTTTAAAGTACCGAAAACAATTCAAGCAAGTTCCACAGAAAAGATCTGTAGGTGACCCTTTATCAGATTCCTTCAGAGAATTTTGATGGGATGATAAACATGGTTTTAATTGATGGGGCTAATTCCCATTTATGAAGAAACCTTAAAAAATCTACTCAACAGAATTCAGGCAAAATTCACAGAAATGATCCTTTGGTGACTCTTAAATATCAGATTCCTTCAAATAATTTTGATGAATGGTACACATGGCTTAAATGGGAGGGGTTAATTTCCATGTATGGAGAAAGTTTTAAAGTTCTCAATTCAAAAACCAGTTGATGGATTTCTTCTCAAAAGGTACTGAATAGAATTCAAGCAAGTTACACATAAATGATCCTTAGGTGACCCATATCAGATTCCTTCAAAGAATTGTAATGGGACAATAAACATTCCTTTAGTGGGTGGAGCTAATTTCCATAAATGGTGAATGTTTTAAATTTTCTTTTCGGAAACCAGTTGATGGATTTCTACAAATTTTACAGGATTGATCATTTGGTGACCCTTAATCAATTTCCTACAAAGAATTTTGATTGGATGAATAACATGGCTTAAATGGTTAAATTGGATAAATTTCTACCTAATTTCACAGAAATGATCCTTTATGGCTCTTTTCCAGATTCCATTAAAGAATTTTGATTGGATGAGCAACATGGCTTAATGAGTGGGGCTTATTTGAATATATAGTGAAAGTGTTGAAAATCTTTTTCTCAGAAACCAGAAAATGGATTTCAACCAAATTTCACAAGGTTGATCTTCACATTACCACTTATCAGATTCCTTCAAAGAAATTTGATCGGATGAAAAGAATGGCTTAAATGGATGGGGCGTATTTCCATATAAGTTGAAAGCTTTGAAAATCTTTTTTTCAATAACCAGCTGATGGAAATCAACCAAAATTTACTGGAATGATTCTCAGGTGACTTTTTTTCAGAATACAACAATTAATCTTTATTGGTTGAAAACATAGCTTTTATGGTCATGGCTTATGCCAATATATGGTATACAGTGAATTTTTTTAAAAGAAATTGTTAATGCCTAATTCAGCTGACTTGGTAAGTGAATTAACTTTTGTAAAACAATGAAACATTTGAAATATTAGAAGGTTTCATTGACAAGATTTATTTGCCACACATGGTGAATATGATTCGGATTATATTGAATTCCGGAAAACACCATTTGCTTGGTACAGGCGCTCAAATTAAGGGACATTTATAGGATAATTGCTATTTTATTTGTCTTGAATAGTCTTAATCATATAAGATTAAAATTACTTTGTTTTACAGGTTCATGGAATAATTAGACGTTCTAGTTCCTTTAATACTGGTAGAATAGAACATTTGTACACTGACAAAACAGCGCACAGTGGGGGATGTAAGATATATTAAGTTTCATCTCTGTATCTCTCTGACATTGATAAATAGCATAGAACTGCATTTCAAATCAGCTCCTCTTTGAAAGGGTTATTTATCATTTAGCTCTATTGGCCAAGGGCTATAAAGCCAACAGTTTCATCAAATTCTATTCAAACTTTATCAGAATGATTGTACCGTCATAAGGATCTTTCCTTTTGAAATTGGGTCAGATCTGTCAAGAAACATGGGAAAAGGGGCCCTGAGGATTGTTGCTCAAAATGATAAAGGGGATAAAGTCTAATTTGTTATTTTTTTTATGCATTCATCTTTAAATAATTGACTTCCTTAAATATCAGATTTCTTTAATGGAAAACTTGATAAGCAGTAGATAGTCTTAGGCCCTCATAGGCTTCTTGTTTCTCATTTCTTTTTTGAGGGTTGTAAAAACAGTGATTTTGTGAGAAAAGGTTAATGCTTATCCTGTTGGAGTTACCTGGAATTTATAGATACTTTAACCCATTCCCACTTACAGCAAAGAAAAACTGACAAAAAGGTAACAGTATCAAACCTGTTCTGTTCTGTTTGAATGGATTGTTCAATCTTTTAACCCTTTCCCGTGTTTTTGAAATTCTAGACTCCAAATTGAAAGACTGGATGCAATTTGAAATAAATTCATTCTATATGGTAGAAAACATTGTGGGAAAAGGAGAATATTTTCTCAAGTATAAAATCACACCAAAGTAAAATCCCCGGTTTATACAGGAAAGGGTAAAGGGTTAAAACTTTTAATTTCTGACAGACATTAAAGAATCAACCCATACAAGCCTTTGACCCTTTGACTAAGTTTTTTTCCAAATATCCATTACAATTTTTTTTTATGCCCCAACATAGATTTTTTATAGGCTAAAAGTTTGTACCTCTGCATTTATTATCCCCCGCCATTTCGGCGAAGGGTATATAGTAATGGTCTCCGTCCGTCCTTCCGGCACTAAACTTGTCTGGAGCATATCTCCGAAAGTATAATTGCTATCAACTTGAAACTTCATAGCTCTATACATCTCATTGAGAAGAAGTGCAGTGCACTAGAACCACAACTCTTGCTTGCATAATTTTTAGTTATTGCCCTTTGTTGTTTTAAACACTTACATTTTGTCCGAAGCAAATCTCTGAAATCAATTTGAAACTTCATAGGTGGATAGATCTCATTGAGGAGAAGTGCAGTGTACAAGAATCACAACTCAGTTTACTATCAAACTTTTACGGCAGGGGATGGCCATGTCCGACATGGCTCTTGTTTTTTAGAGAAAAGTTATTGCCTAACTGCCATCAGCGCCTACTTTCACATTTATCTATACCCGTTACTGCTGTAAGAATTTAGTTGAAACTTGGAATATATGTACACTATCTTTAAAAGACCAATGTATAATATTGTCAGGGATATCTCCAAATGCATCTTTGAACAAATTATGTCCCTTTTTAGCTCACCTGAGCACAAAGTAATCTATTGTGATCACCTTTTGTCCGGTGTCCGGCCGTCATGCATCATCCTTCAAAAAATTCTTAAAAACAGCATCTCCCTGCAAACTAATTGGCCAATTTCAACCATGCCATGGCAACGAAAGAGCATTTTTTAAACAATCTTTAATAACCTCCTCCTTCTGACCCAGAATGTGTAGAGCTGCAGGAGGGTGGGATCTATATTGAAATGAAGAATGATTTTGCTCTAGGAGGGCTCAGCCTATGTTGAAATTAAGAACGATTTATGAATGACATCTCCCAAACTAATGGACCAATTACAACAAATTTAGCAGAAATGTAACTTAGGTGGTCCTCTCTCGTGATAGCTACAATGGTAGAAATTTATTGGAAGAAGTTTTGTTGCCATGGCAATGAAATTTATATCATTAAAAATCTTCTTTTTAAAAAAGACCTTCTGACCCAGGACGCATATATCCTTGTATACATGTATTTAGCATGAAGCATCAGTTCATTGACATCTTTTATATTTCTAAAATTATAACCCATGGATCCAGAGGGAAGAAAAAGTGTTCTCCTCCTTTTATATTAGTCCTAAAGCTTTGGAATTTGTCAATAAGACTTTGGGATCCCCAGGTACACAGCCTTTATATTTATAAAGTATGTCAGGCCCACTTGTATCATAATCCTAACCTTAACATGAAGTTAGAAAGAGAGCCTTTATCTCAGGTGAGCACTCCATGTCCAATGGCACTCTTGTTCTTATAAAATGAAACCTACCACATTGAATCTCTTTTGTAACTAGTTGTACTTGAGATGAAAATAATTGTTCTCAAGTCCTCAAGTTGTTCCAAAATTATCTGCTATTGACTGCAAAATAGCAAAGCAACAGAGTTTTTCACTGACAAGCCCTTATGGACATGCATGATTTGCTATTGGAAGCTCCTTTTCAAGGTCATATATAAGAGTTTAAGGTTTGTCATAATTTTCAGATTGTATTTATGGAAGGGTATTTATTCTTCACACAATTATGTTTGTTGTAATACTTTTATGTTTATACCAAGTTCAAGGTCTGTTTTGGTCTTAAGGGCAGTGAAATCATAAGATCAGCTATTTGAGTCTTTTGAAGGTCACATTTAGACCCAGGAGGTTTGTAATTACATTGTATCCTTCAAGTGTCAGTAGTGCATCCATTGCATCCACAAATGTCTTCTTCTAAGAAAGTTCTGGATGATATTACAGCTGAAATTTACAGAAAAGATTTCAAGGTGGCCTTACATAAGATTCCTTCAAGACATTTTGATCTAATGAAAAACATGGTTTTTATTGGTGGGGTTA
This sequence comes from Fragum fragum, assembly GCA_946902895.1. Taxonomy (NCBI): domain Eukaryota; kingdom Metazoa; phylum Mollusca; class Bivalvia; order Cardiida; family Cardiidae; genus Fragum; species Fragum fragum. The sequence goes on from OX336373.1 coordinate 7,305,574, forward strand.
ATTTTCATGTATCTTATATTGCAAATACTTTATAAAATATTCTTAGAATCTGCTTTATGGATTTCAAGCTAATTTCTCAAAAATGATAGATACTTTGGTGACCCTTATCAGATTTCTTCAAGAAAAAATAATGGTAAATATGACTTTTTTAGATGTTGCTAATGCCCATAATTATATCTATATGGCATATAGGGGAAACTATGAATATCTTCTCATCAGAAATTACTGGATGGATTTTAACCAAACTCTACAAGAATGATAGTTGTAAGACCTTTTATCAGAGTCCTTTAATGCACCCTACCTAAATTGTGTATAAAGCACTGTGAGGTTAATAGAACTATGTTGTATATGCAATACACAGTGAATCTTAGTAAATTATTTTATATGACTAGTTTACTATTGTAAAATCATATAGAAATGGAAATTCTCATCAGAAACTTAAGGATTTCAGAGACTTTATTTATTATAATGAATACCTGAAGCATTTTCTCTAAATCAGTATATTCAGGGGAGTGGAGTTATGTAGGGGCTCAAACCCTCAAAGTACTTTATATTGCAGTTGCAGGGGATTTCTTGTAACAAATGCATCTTGTTCCATGAAGTTTCCTATTAGCAATTTATTTTTTTAGCCATGCAACTGCACTATGGAGACTTGACAGACAGTACCTGTTTAGTAAAGATCATCAATTTGGTACGGCCAACAGAAATCTATAATTTAGGAGCACAGAGCCATGTCAAGGTAAGGAGGCCATTAAGGTTTTTGAGGCACATGTAATGGCTGCCTTAAAGAAAACATGTCTATAAACTAGTTTGGTACAGCCTACAGAAATCTATAATTTAGGAGCACAGAGCCATGTCAAGGTAAGGAGGCTATAACAGCTTAGGAGTACAACACCATTTTAAAGTAGGGATGCTAAACAGTTGGTTTCTGAGTTGAGATAACTTGTCTTATTAGCTCACCTGAGCACAAAGTGGGAGGTGAGCTATTGTGATCGGTCATTGTCTGTCTGTCTGTCTGTCCATCCACAATTTCTTTAAAAATCTTCTCCTCAAAAACCAGCAAGCCAATCAGGTTAAACTTTGCAGGGATTTTCCTTGGGTGAAGCTCTACAAAAGTGGTTAAAAGAATTTCATTCCATGAAAAACTCCTTTTGCTGTGGCATTTGAAAATGGGAAATTTTTGTAAATTTTAGGAAAACTGTTATCATAAACTACAAGGCCATTTTTGTTTCATATCAAAAACTCCCCTGAGGTCAAAGTTGGGAAAAGCCCTCAATTGGAGCAAGTTCTTCTCCTCAGCTGTATGGCCTAGGAAATTCATATTTGGCATGTAACATAACTAGATGGTTTTGTAGTATATCATTTGAAATTATGCCTCTGGGGTCAAAAACAGCCCTGCCCATGAGGTCCAAAGTTGGTAAAAATGCTCAATTAGAGTAAGTTCACAGTCTTATCCTCCTTAACTATATGGTCTATGGATATTTATATTTGGCATGTAATATGACTACATGTACATGGTATTGTAGTATGTTATAAAAAATTATGCCTCTATGGTAAAAAATGGCTACACCCCTAAGGTCCAAAGCTGTGAATTTTCCTCAATTAGAACAAGTTCAAAAGTCTTACCTTAACTATATGGCCTAGAAGATACATATTTGGCGTGTACCAATACTAGATGGTTTTGTAGACTGTTATTAAAAATTAAGCCCCTTGTTTCAAAATTGCCCCACCCCTGAGGTCCAAAGTAGGAAAAAATGTCTGTCTGTCCGTCTGTCTGTCCGTCCGTCCATCTGTCTGTCTGTCCGTCCGTTAGCAATATTTTGTGTGCACAACTTCTCCTAAACTATCAATGGGAAAGAGCTGAAACTTTGCACAGTTACTGCCTATGATGTCTAGTTGTGCATAAGACCTTCGAAATTCAAATCTTTCCAGTCATTTTTGAGTTATCTTGAATTAACTGCCCTTAAATTGAATGAAAAACACTTAATGTCTTGTATGCACATCTTATCCTAAATTTTTCATGGCAATGGTTTTGAATTTAACAATGGTTTTAAAAGCTGTCATGTTTCTCATTTGTATACAATATTATTCAGGTTATAAGACCTTTCTATTGATAAAATGCCTGAGCTTTCATTCAAGCTAACATAACTGACAAAGCAAGGTTACTGACAAGCCCCTTCGGGTGTATATGCTCCGCTCTGCCAAGCTCTTGTTGCCACATTTTCTGTCTTGTTCATGTAAGTTGGTCAGGATGTTTCTGATGCTGATATCTGGGACAAGTTTCAATATGGGTCATTTTCATTTTGAAAGTAGGTCATGAGGTTGAATCTTAGTAAAAAAATGTGTGAACTCTGTAAGCTAAATTTTTGTCCAATGTTAATCATACTTGGTCCAAATGTTTTTCTTATTGATACCTCAGCCGAATTCCAATATTAGTCATGTGTGGTCAGAAAGTATGTTACTAGGTCGGATCTTTAAAAAAAACCATTCAGTGCACCACTTTCTCTGTATAAATCAGCGGGCCTGACTTGTTATCCCTGGACAACCTATTTCTTGTTACTAATTTCTGTAGCAACGCAGAAGAAACATTGAAACTTTCTTTGTTATGATTTACTGTTGCCAACCTACATTTTGTATGCCTTTTCTCCACAAATTGGAATGCTGAGACTGTAATCACGAAAAACCCATTACATATTCCTCTAGCCTTTGGTGTCAATGTATGTGCAGAGAGAAATTAGAATTTCATGTGATTATTCACTTATAGCAAAATAGCATTGATTAAACAGGTAATTACAAGGTTAATTGACTATCGCTGACACTAAATGTCAACTAATTAGAAGGTGCTACTTGCCAATCAGCATTTGTTAAATCTTATATTATAGTTGAAAAAATAATGTGTGGGATGCAAGATGATTTAGAATTAATTTTTGATAGTTTTCCCACTCCATAGCTAAAAAAATGTGACAATTTTAATTTTAATGTGACTATGGCCAATGGCACAGACCTTTACCAGTCACTTTATTAGGTGCACATGCCATCATTATATTCTATCCTAAGGTTTTTAATTAAACATACCAAGTTATGCCTTTTTAGGTCACCTGACCGAATGGTCATGGTGACCTATTGCAATCATCGTTTGTCCGTGCGTCATGCGTCGTCCGTCGTCCGTTAACTTTTAAACATTTTCATCTTCTTCTCAAGAACTACTGGGCGGATTTCAACCAAACTTGGTAGAAAGCATCATTAGGGGATGCCAATTCAAGTTTGTGAAAATAGTGGTTCTGGGGGTCATAGGGGCCCAAATAGGGGCCAAAAAGGGGTAATTTTTGGTACTTCTTTAAAAATCTTCTTCTAATAAACTGTTAATGCCAGAGCTTAAATATTTTGTGTGCATGACAACTAGGACAGGTATATTATAAATTGTGAAATTCATGCCCCTGGGGTCATGTATAGGGCCACACCCAGAGGTCAAAGTTCATCATGTTAAAAAATTCACATTTTCATCTTCTTCTGATGAAGTACAAAGCCAATTTCAAAGAAACTTGGTGAAAAGCATCATTTGGTAATGGTTATTCAGATTTGTGAAAATAAAAAGGCTGTGGGGTCAGGGGGCCCTAAAATGGGGACCAAAAGGGGGTAATTTTTGGTAACTTTTAAATATTTCATCTTCTTCTCAAGAACTTCTGGGCGGATTTCAACCAAACTTGGTAGAAAGCATCATTAGGGGATGCCAATTCAAGTTTGTGAAAATAGGGGTTCTGGAGGTCATAGGGGCCCAAATAGGGGCCAAAAAGGGGTAATTTTTGGTACTTCTTTAAAAATCTTCTTCTAATAAACTGTTAATGCCAGAGCTTAAATATTTTGTGTGCGTGACAACTAGGACAGGTATATTATAAATTGTGAAATTCATGTCCCTGGGGTCATGTATGGGGCCACACCCAGAGGTCAAAGTTCATCATGTTAAAAAATTCACATTTTCATCTTCTTCTGATGAAGTACAAAGCCAATTTCAAACTAACTTGGTAAAAAGCATCATTTGGTAATGGTTATTCGGATTTGTGAAAATTAAAAGGCTGTGGGGTCAGGGGGTCCTAAAATGGGGACAAAAAGGGGGTAATTTTTGGTAACTTTTAAATATTTCATCTTCTTCTCAAGAACTACTGGGCGGATTTCAACCAAACTTGGTAGAAAGCATGATTTGGGGATGCCAATTCAAGTTTGTGAAAATAGGGGTTCTGGGGGTCAAAGGGGCCCAAATAGGGGGCAAAAAGGGGTAAGTTTTGGTACTTCTTAAAAAATCTTCTTTTAATAAACTGTTAATGCCAGGGCTTAAATATTCTGTGTGCATGACAACTAGGACAGGTATATTATAAATTGTGAAATTCATGTCCCTGGGGTCATGCATGGGGCCACACCCAGAGGTCCAAATTCATCATGTTAAAAAATTCACATTTTCACCTTCTTCTGATGAAGTACTAAGCCAATTTCAAACTAACTTGGTGAAAAGCATCATTGGGTACTGATTATACAGATTTGTGAAAATTAAAAGGCTGGAGGTCAGGGGTGCCTAAAATGGGGACCAAAAGGGGGTCATTTTTGGTAACTTTTAAACATTTTCATCTTCTTCTCAAGAACTACTGAGGGGATTTCAACCAAACCTTTTTCTAATTCTTTCAAACAAAATCACTTGTCTTGGTGCTCTTTTACTCAGGTGACCGTTAAGGCCCACTGGGCCTCTTGTTTCTCAAGAGCATTAAAGAAAGCATTCAATTTTCTCCTTACTTGCTTTCCTATGAAAGATAGTCTCTAATGAAAAGGAACAGTTTACTAAACAATATAACTCTAGAAGAAACAGTCTCTTTCATTTCTACTATGTTTTTATTTTGTTAGCCTATTGTGATTGGCCAACACCCGGTTTCCAGTGTCATCATTGTGCGTGGCCATTGTTATTGTGTGTATCAACAATTTCTTTAAACATCAAGTCCTCCTGAGCTAGTGGGACAATCTTCATAAAACTTGGCAGGAATTGTCCTATAGTGAAGCTCTATAAAGAGTATTTAAATAATTGGAATCAATTCTTAACTCTGGTTACATCTGGGGACATCTATCCAAGTTTGTTCAAATGATGGCATTTGGGTAATATTTAGCCCTGCCCTGACACACCAAATTTTACATTGAAAGAATGAAAACTAAAAATCTATTTCTCTGAAACCACACAGTCTACATTATTGATATTTGGTATGTTGCATCTCATACTGGGTTTGTTCATATGATGCTCTTGGGTCACAATTTGGCGTGGCCGGGGGCATTGAATTTAAAAAAATTCAAAGAAGGAAAACTTAAAAATATTCTTCTCTAAAACCAGAAAGACTAGAGCTTACATACATGTATGTGGTGTGTAGAATCTCCAAATTAACACTTCTCCTGCTCAATAAATTACCTTACTGAATTGCTGTAAAATCAAAGGGCTGAAAACACTGATAGAACTTGTCATTCAAAAATCAATATTTCTTATAGAAATCAATTTCATAAATAACTCTGGCAGGAAATTTACAAGCAGGAGGTGTAGACCAAGATCAAATATCAGCAAAGGTATCCCTGATCTTTGTCTATACCTCCTGCCCAAACCTGAATACCTGTATAAAGTTTCTTCATATGATGTCATATTTGGGCTCCAATCGGGCGCACCCTATTTTAATCAGACATGCCATTTGTCCCGGACTATGTGGGACAGTACTGGATTTTCAAAGTCTGTCCCGGCGTCCCGCATTTTTTAAAGATGTCCAGGAAAATTGAGGAAAGAAATCCATAAATCTTCAGCAGTACAATTGCCGTAAAGGATGTTGATTAGGTGAAGTTATAAGTGCCAAAAATGACATAATTATTGATTTTTGGTTGCATCTAACACCCACCAATCACAACTTTGATGAAGACTTTCACACCTTTGCTGATATTGGCTATCATTGTAGACACACGCAAAATGTGATACCCCATTCTCTTTTGAGTAAAAATGCGATGATTATTAACCCTTGTCATGCTGTATAAATTATCCTTACTGAATTGCTGTAAAATCAAAGGGCTGAAAGCACTGATAGAACTTGTTGTTCAAAAATCAACATTTCTTTTAGAAATCAACTCTGCCAGGAAAAGTACAAGCAGGAGGTGTAGACCAAGATAAGGCTGCACTTATGCATCAAGCAAAAAAAACAAAAGCTTTACAAATTTTGATACCTTTTTGTATGGGACTATTTTGCGTTGAAGCATACAAAACCGCTGCTTGCTCAAAATTTTGTTTATGAAGTTAGGAATAATTTTTTCGACAAATCAGAATACTCGTTTTGATAGACCAAACTGAAATTTAAATTATTAACATATAATCCAAAACTTTGATGCACAAGTACAAGAAAAATGAAAAAAAATTGCTAGTAACAAACAATTTCTCCTTTCATCTCTTTGTTTCCAAACCAATTTGAGAATGACTGGTACTGTTCGAATTGTCGTCCATTAAAATTGTCATCTACAACTGTCTTGAATTTGTACTAGTCTAAAGTATTGTTGTCTGGTAATGGGTTAACTGTAGTGTTGAAAGTTATAGTTTAAATTCTATGTTAAATTATTAAAAGTTAAAAAAAATCCCATGTGAAGATTTAAAGTGATCACATTTGAGCTACTAGTAAAACAAAAAAAGACGTAGCTATTTATATGTTTTACCTTAACCCATTATCAGACCGAATCTAGGAATCGGCCAAATTTGCTCTATGCTTCTAGGAAACTGACAACGCCCTGAAAAATTTATCATTGCTCGTGAATTGATTCATAATTCCTTGTAGTATACTATCTGAAAATGTAAGCCCATTCATTAAGAATGACCGCAAAAAGCCAAATCAGGGAATGTGCGCAGTGATTAGGTCACAACATCTACAGGTACTTTTATTTTTACCATCTTTTTTGCATCTAGGCCACTCGATAGAGGGAATCCTCTGGGTTTGTCGTTATGTCAAAAGTTAACATCATCAAAGATATATTTATGATTCTGACATCATTTAATCAACTGTCTGAACTAACCATCATTACAGATTTCATTTTACAAAAAATGGGTATGTTATAGCTGCCATATTGTAGCCCTCTGTCTGATAATCTGCTGGCGAGGATTATCAGAAAGAGGGCTATGATATTGCAGCTAGTACGGTAGGCCCTGGTGTTCAATGATTCGCCAGTCTTAGACATAGTCGAAAGTGAAACTAGACATTCCGCCGTCTTGGAATTTTTCGAATATTATATTGAAATATTTACGTCGGTGTAAAGCTAAATTCAAGTATATTAATTCCGACACCTATCAATAATAAAACATATCTCAGGCTTTTTAATATTGGCGGACCGAAAGAGAGCCACAATTTGTAGACCTGTAGAAATTTACGGATGATTCAATTCTGATAGACCAGGAAGGTAAGGGTAGAATTTAATAATTCTCCGCACGCTAAATTTCATTGGTTTCTGACTACAGTTGTTGTTTTTCTTTTCCCGACTAGTAACGTGTATTAAATTGAATTCACCAATTATCATGTGTTTGTTTCCGATTCCAACTGTTGAATTTTTCAATTAATGGCTTCTAGACTTGGTCCAATTAGGAAGATAAAAATCTACCCGGAAACCTGTATTCATTTGAAATCTTTTCGAAATATCGGAGGGTGATGCTCCTAAAACTATCCTTCGTATATTTTGTCCGAATTTGATAATTGCGCTGTTGATCAAGTCAGTCATGGGCCAGAAACTATGGTGGCGATTCTGTCTTAGAGGAAAAGATAGAAGTCTTCATATGTGATTTCATAATAAGGATAACTTAACAGACAAATCAGAGAATGACTTCAACTATCGTACAAATTGTTAATATACAGTCCTGACTGCATTTTAGGCCATTCAGGCCTTTGATTTAAACTAGTCCAAATTGAAAGGAGTTGCAGATGACACTTTAAAGTTTGTGAAAATTTTGCTTTTATCAACTTAATTGGTAGAAAACATTGTGTAATTGGAAGAAATTGTTTATTGCAAGCAATGTCTTCATTTTACACAATGTTTTCCCAATTATTTCTTGGGGGGCATTAGAAAGCGTCATTTTGTTGGAATTGGTTAATATAGAAATAAAGTTGAAGAAAATGTCATTGAAATTCTCAAATCAGCCCTTTGTTTGAAGATCTGCATGCTAAATGTCTAAGATGAATATACCATTCTTCTTTTCAGGTTTCTTTTGACTTGGCAGAATACACTGCCAACGTTGATGCTGTTGGGACCTTACGACTTTTAGATGCTATCAGAACTTGTGGTATGACAGATAAAGTGAAATTCTACCAGGCATCAACCAGTGAAATGTTTGGGAAAGTACAAGAAATACCTCAGAAAGAAACAACTCCATTTTATCCTAGATCTCCTTATGGTAATTATTTTTAATCCTATAGATCATATACATTGTAATAAAAAAAGAAACAAAGTCAAAGAAATATAGATTGTAATCCTATAGATTATATATATTGAAATAAAAAAAAGAAACTAAGTGAAACAAATATTGGGAAAAGAGGTTGGTTCCTGCACAGGTCATCAGAAAAGTATTTAGAAAATAAAATGAATCATCTGTACCATGATTAGCCTTCCAGATTGCAATCTGACAAGGGTCAGTAACTTTGCACTTTCAAAAAGATCCCTATTTGCTTACCTGAGCACAAAGCTGTTGTGATTGGTCATTGTCCAGTATCAATCCATCTGTCCATTGGTTCGTTCACAATTACGAAAAAATTCTTTTCCCCAAACTAACCTTCAGATTTCAACCAAAGACATGACCTTAGGTCATGCTCATTTAAAGTACATAAAAAAAAAGATCCTTTAAGAAATACTGGTTACAACGTTGAAAAACTTTAAGGCCTAGAGCTTTTTATCATTGCCTTATGATCCTCCACCAGAATACTTGAAAGAATTACTCTACCCTAAAAATACCCCTATAGTGATATGTGAATTACTCTACTCTAAAAATAAGCCTATATTGATGTATGAATTACTCTACTCTAAAAATAACTCCATATTGATGTGTGAACTAATCTACTTTAAAAATAACCCTAAAGTGACTACGAAAAAATATCAAAGAATTACTCTGTTCTGAAAATCATCCCTATGTTGGGTGACTTTAAAAATCTTCTTCTACCAAACAGTAAAGTTTGATTTTTAGCTCACCTGAGCACAAAGTGTGAGGTGAGCTATTGTGATCGGTCGTTGTCCGTCGTCAGTCCGTCTGTCCGTCCGTCCGTCTGTCCGTCCGTCTGTCTGTCCGTCCGTCCACAATTTCTTTAAAAATCTTCTCCTCCTAAACCAGTAGGCAAATCAAGCTGAAACTTTGCAGGGATGTTCCTTGTGTGAAGTTCTTCAAAAGTTGTTAAAAGAATTTAATTCCGTCAAAAAATCTGGTTGCCACGGCATTTGAAAATGGGAATCTTTAGTAATTCTTTAAATATCTTTAAAAATCTTCTCCTCCTAAACCAGTAGACCAATTAAGCTGAAACTTTGCAGGGATGTTCATTGGATGAAGCTCTTCAAAAGTTGTTAAAAGAATTTAATTCCGTCAAAAACTCTTGTAACCGCGGCATATGAAAATGGGAATCTTTAGTAATCCTTTAAATATCTTTAAAAAATTTCTTCTCCTAAACCAGTGGGCCAATCAAGCTGAAACTTTGCAGGGATGTTTATTGGGTGAAGTTCTTCAAAAATTGTTAAAAGAATTTAATTCCGTCAAAAACTCTTGTAACCGTGGCATATGAAAATGGGAATCTTTAGTAATCCTTTAAATATCTTTAAAAATTTTCTTCTCCTAAACCAGTAGGCCAATCAAGCTGAAACCTTGCTTGGATGTTCATTGGGTCAAGCTCTTCAAAAGTTGTTAAAAGAATTTAATTTCGTCAAAAACTCTTGTAACCGTGGCATATGAAAATGGGAATCTTTAGTAATCCTTTAAATATCTTTAAAAATTTTCTTCTCCTAAACCAGTAGGCCAATCAAGCTGAAACCTTGCAGGGATGTTCATTTGGTGAAGCTCTTCAAAAGTTGTTAAAAGAATTTAATTCCGTCAAAAAATCTTGTAACCGCGGCATATGAAAATTGGAAATTTTAGTAAATCTTTGATGCTGTTTTTTTCATAGACTACAAGGCCAAAGGCCTTTATATTTTGTAAAGAGCTTAATCATATGGTTCTCTACCAAGTTTTTATATATTTAATCTCTGGGGTCAAAAATGGCCCCGCCCCTGAGGTCCGAAGTTTGGAAAAATTCTTAATAAGAGCAATTTCAAAAGGCTTCTCCTCTTAAACTATAAGGTCTAGGATATTCATATTTGGTATGTAGCATAACTAGATGGTTTTGTACTATATCACAAAAAGTTTTCATCCAAGGGTCAAAAACCCTGACTAGGAGTCCAAAAATTTGGAAAAATGCAAAATTTGAGTATGTTGTAAAAAATTCTTCATTTTAAGTGTAGCATAGCCTGGCTGTTATCTATCAATTTTGATTAAATTATGCCTGTAGGTTAAAAAACACCCCTTCCCTGGGTGTCCAAAGTTCGTAAAAATGCTCAATTAGACCATGTTCAACAGTCTTCTCCTCCCAATCTACAAAGTCTAAGGCATTCATATTTGATTTATAGCGTAACCAGATGGTTCTCTACTATGTTAGCTAAAATCTTAGCCCTGGGATAAAACACGGCACTGCCCCAGAGGTCCAAAATTTTGGAAAACACCCAATTAGAGCAAAAGTCTTCTCCCTCTGAAATACAAGATGAAGGGCATTCATATTTGGTATGTAGCATGACTATATAATTTTGTACTATGTTACAGGAAAATTTGCTCTTAGGATAAAAATGTCTCTGCTCCTGGGATTGAAAAATGCATAAATCGCATTGAAAGGATTCTTCTTAAATAGAAATGGAGAAATTTGCTTGCTTTCTCACAATGCTTTTTTAGCTCACCTGAGCACGTAGTGCTCAAGTGAGCTATTGTGATCGCCTTTTGTCCGGCGTCCGTCGTGCGACGTCCGTCAACAATTTCTTTAAACGACATCTCCTCCTAAACCACTGGGCCGATTTGAACCAAATTTGGCAGAAATGTTCCTTAGGTGGTCCCCTTCAAAAATAGCTAAAAGAATTGAAATCCGTTAAAAACTCTGGTTGCCATGGCAACAAAGGTGAAATTTTAAAATAATCTTAAAAAATCTTCTCCTCCTGACCCAGAAGGCGTAGAGCCTTGATATTTTGCATGAAGCATCAGTATATTGACCTCTTTCAAAATAGCTAAAATCATGATCCTCGGGTCCCCAGGGGTGGAGCCCCAGGGGGGTGGGGTTTATATAGAAATAAAGAACGATTTTTAAATGACATCTCCTCTCAAACCACTGGGCTGATTTGAACCAAATTTGGCAGAGATGTTCCTTAGGTGGTCCCATTCAAAAATAGCTAAAAGAATTGAAATCCGTTTAAAACTCTGGTTGCCATGGCAACAAAAGTGAATTTTTAGAATAATCTTTAAAAATCTTCTCCTCCTGACCCAGAAGGCATAGAGCCTTGATATTTTGCTTGAAGCATCAGTTATTGACCTCTTTCAAAATAGCTAAAATCATGATCCTCGGGTCCCCAGGGGCGGAGCCCAAGGGGGGTGGGGTTTATATAGAAATAAAGAACGATTTTATAAATGTCATCTCCTCTCCAACCACTGGGCCTATTTGAACCAAATTTGGCAGAAATATTGCTAAGGTGGTCCCCTTCAAAAATAGCTAAAAGAATTGAAATCCGTTAAAAACTCTGGTTGCCATGGCAACAAAAGTGAAATTTTAAAATAATCTTTAAAAATCTTCTCCTTCTGACCCAGAAGTCGTAGAGCCTTGATATTTTGCATGAAGCATCAGTACATTGACCTCTTTTAAAATAGCTAAAATCATGATCCTCGGGTCCCCAGGGGCGGAGCCCCAGGGGGGTGGGGTTTACATAGAAATAAAGAACGATTTTTTAAATGACATCTCCTCCCAATTCACAGGGCCAATTTGACCCAAATTTTGCAGAAATTTTCCTTAGGTGGTTCCCCTTTAAATTAGCTAAAAGAATTGAAATCCGTTAAAAACTCTGGTTGCCATGGCAACAAAAGTGAAATTTCAAAATAATCTTTAAGAATCTTCTCCTCCTGACCCATAAGGCGTACAGCCTTGTTATTTTGCATGAAGCATCAGTATATTGACCTCTTACAAAATAGCTAAAATCATGATCCTCGGGTCTCCAGGGGCAGACCCAGGGGGGGGGGGGGGTATAGGCATGAAGCATCAGTTCACAGACTTCTTTCTTATTTCTGAAATTATAACCCAAGGAAAAAGTTTTTTCCGTCTTTCAAATCGGCACTAAAGCCTTGGAATTTTAATTTGGACTTTTGGATTCCCAGGTTCATAGTCTTTATATGTAATTGTGGCCCACTTGTTTCATAATCCTAACCTTAACATGAAATTAGACTGTTGAAAGAAAAAGAGCCTTTATCTCAGGTGAGCGCCCCAGGGCCAACGGCCCTCTTGTTAAACCTTTTTCCCTGAGGGTGACAAATTCTGGGATAGTTTGGTAATCCATTAAACTATGAAGGCATTCATTTTCATTTTAAAGCATTACTGGATTGTTTTGTACAAAGCCCAAAATCTTATATTTGTTTTATTTATTTTGCTCAAGTTGTGTCTTTTTTATACAAAAAAGTACTTTAATTTGCAGATGCCTCAGGTGAGCGATTTAGGACCATCATGGTCCTCTTGTTTGATATTTAATATATATTATCACTTTAAGGCCCTCTACCAAAATACCCAAAGAATTACCCTTCCTTGAAAATTAGCCCTATGCTATGGGATCCCCAAGCCAAAATGTTCCAAATTATGTCACTTAGATTAAAAAGCTCCTATGTTGTGGGATCCTGATTTTATTACAAAAATAAAAAAGGAAATCTTTAAAAATCTCAAAACCTGTGAAGCTTTCAGGATTTGTATGTAGCATTGCCTAAGGGTCCTCTCTATACCTAAATACTACAAAATACTGCTCTTGGATCAAATTAAGTTCATTACTATCTTTTGAAACTTTGAATAAAACATGAAGAAGAAAATCATCAAGACCATGAGACCAAGAGTATTTATATTTTGCATGTAGAATGACAGTATGGAGATGAAGATGGAAATCTTAAAAAAATCCAAACTCCATGAAGCATAGAGCTATCATACTCATGTGAGTGATACAGGACCATTCTGGTCCTCTTGAAATACTTTTTATGTTTACATTTTTAGCTTACCTGAGCACAAAGTGAGAGGTGAGCTATTGTAATAAATCATTGTCTGTCATCCATCTGTCCACAAGTTCTTTAAAAATCTTTTGTCCTAACCCAGCAAGCTGATCAAGGTGAAACTTGGCAGAAATGTACAATGGGTGAAATTCTACAAAAAGGACATTCATATTTCATATATATCAAATGGTTCTGTACCAATTTTGCCAAAATTATACTCCTGGGGTTGAAAAAGCCATATATGTCCAAAGTTTGGAAAATGCCTAATAAGAGTAAGTTCTAATGATTTCCAATAAACTATAAGGCCTTGGACATTCATATGTATATTTTGTATGTATCATTACTAGATCATTTTGTACAATTTTACCTATTCAATGAACCCACTAAGGGCTTTTGTTGATCAAGAGGATGGAAATTGGTCAAATCATTATTTTTAAGAAATCTTGAATGTATTCAGAGATTGATCATTAACGTTGAAAAACTAAGTAAGTCTTAGAATACTCTCTTGAGACAATATTTCTTACCCATTCAACCTACATATCAGTAAATATAGATGTCTTGATAAAAACATGAATGGGGTTTGAAATTTGGCCTCCTTGAGTCAAACAAAATGTTAGTCCTTAGAAACTCCTTGATGACGCTGTAATTGAATTTTCTGCTCAAACAACCTAACGAATTATGTCAGTGTTGTCTTGACTGTGAATTCAGGCGAGCGATTTAGGGCAATTATTGCCCTCTTGTTTCTAAGGATCAGAATAGTAAAATACAAGAATGTACTTAAAATTAAGGAAGGAAATCTCGAAAGTTACAAACGGTCTCTGAAGCAGTAGAGCCTATAGCTATTATACTAATTAGAGTGATATAGGACAACTATAATCTTATGTTTTGTTTTTTCCAACTTTTAGGTGTTGCCAAACTGTATGCCTACTGGATTGTTGTGAACTACAGAGAAGCATATAACATGTTTGCCTGTAATGGAATCTTGTTTAACCATGAATCTCCAAGAAGAGGTATAGTCTCTGTAAGGCCAAAGGTTAATGCTATTACAATGGTGTGGTTTCTGATTGTTTGTCCATCGATAAATAATTCTTGTATTATAAACTGCATAGATCTCATTTTCCTAACAAGAACCTTTCAGAAGGATAATTCAGTGTGAAAGGAACATTCCTTTTGAAATTGGAGATGATCCATTCGAAAAAATAAGAAATAGTTAATCTTGAAATAGATGCAATACAGAAAAAAGAACCTTTGGAGATACCCTCTCCCTTCTGAAATTTCAATTCTTTTTGTGTCATATTATGACTTATTCAATCTAGAGGATTTGTTGCTAACTTTCATAAAATGTAAATAATTGCGGAATTTTACGGATGTCATTGTCATTTACGAGTGTTCAAAATTCATTCACAACAATTCAAAAACTTCTTGAGAAAAATTAATTTAAAAAAACTACTTTGACTAAAATCCTTCTATTCAGTTATCTACTTTAATTTCAAATAAAGAAAAACTGAGACAAACAACATTTCATGGCTTCTACGATCTTTTCTAATGTAATCTTGTTTTGATGGTTTATACCTTCTTTCCAGCTACTAAAATTCTATGTAATCCTATAAACTGGAGCAAATTATCCTGTGTTAGCATTGTTTGAAATTTAAACCTTCTCTATATGTGCAAAGTCTGCATCTTGTGGCCTTTACCCTTTACTCATTACAACTGTAACTCCATCAGAAATAACTTTTTGGAACAATCAGGGCCAGAGTTATCAGACTTAGAGAAATAATTGAATGATTTTTAGCTCACCTGAGCACAACGTGCTCAAGGTGAGCTTTTGGTATCACCTTTTGTCCGTCGTGCGTCGGAAGTCGTCAACAATTCTTTAAACATCTTCTCCTCAGTAACCACTGGGCGGAATTCAACCAAACTTGGTAGGAATGTTCCTTGGGTGACCCTTCTCAAAAGTTGTTCGCGGATTTTTGATTGACCCCCAAATATGGGCGTGGCAGGGCGTGGCAGTTTTTAACTTAGAAATCTTTAAACATCTTCTCCTCAGTAACCATTGGGCCAATTTCAACCAAATTTGGTATGAATGTTCCTTGGGTCACCCTTTTCAAAAGTTGTTCGTGGAATTTTGATTTATGCCCAAATATGGGCGTGGCAGGGCGTGGTAGTTTTTGACTTAGGAATCTTTAAACATCTTCTCCTCAGTAACCATTGGGCCAATTTCAACCAAATTTGGTATGAATGTTCCTTAGGTGACCCTTTTCAAAAGTTGTTCATGGAATTTTGATTTACGCCCAAATATGGGGGTGGCAGGGCGTGGCAGTTTTTGACTTAGAAATCTTTAAACATCTTCTCCTCAGTAACCATTGGGCCAATTTCAACCAAACTTGGCATGAATGTTCCTTGGATGACCCTTTTTAAAAGTTGTTAGCAGAATTTTGATTTATGCCCAAATATGGGCGTGGCCGGGCGTGGCAGTTTTTGACTTTGAAATCTTTAAACATCTACACCTCAGGAACCATTGGGCCAATTTCAACCAAACTTGGTATGAATGTTCCTTGGGTGACCCTTTTCAAAAGTTGTTCGGCAGAATTTCGTTTCACGCCCAAATATGGGCGTGGCAGTTTTTGACTTTGAAATCTTTAAACATCTTCTCCTCAGTAACTATTGGGCCAATTACAACCAAATTTGGTATGAATGTTCCTTGGTCGACCCTTTTCAAAAGTTGTTTGCAGAATTTTGATTTATGCCCAAATATGGGCGTGGCAGTTTTTTTAACTTTGAAATCTTTAAACATCTTATCCTCAGTAACAGTTGGGTCAATTTCAACCAAACTTTGCATGAATGTTCCTTTGGTGACCCTTTTCAAAAGTTGTTCTTGGAATTTTGATTTATGCCCAAATATGGGCGTGGCAGGGTCAGGCACTTTTTTGACTTTGAAATCTTTAAACATCTTCTCCTCAGTAAGCATTGGATCAATTTCAACCAAACTTGGCATGAATGTTCTTTGGGTGACCCTTTTCAAAAGTTGTTTGCAGAATTTGGTTTCACGCCCAAATATGGGCGTGGCAGTTTTTGACTTTGAAATCTTTAAACATCTTCTCCTCAGTAACTATTGGGCCAATTTCAATTTTGAATCATCTTACATTAATCAGGTGAGCGATTTTAGGGCCATTCTGGCCCTCTTGTTTAAGAATATTCTCATAAATTTCATTGAGTGACCCTTTTCAAAAGTTGTTCTTGAATTTTGATTGATGACCAAATAAGGGCTTGGAAGGGTAGGGCAGTTTTTGACTTTGAAATCTTTAAACATCTTCTCCTCAGTAACCATTGGGCCAATTTCAATTTTGAATCATCTTACATTAGTCAGGTGAGCGATTTTAGGGCCATTCTGGCCCTCTTGTTTAAAAATATTCTCATAAATTTATATGCCAATATTAGCTAGAATGTTCCTTAGGTGACCTTTGATAAAATTTGTTATTAAAAGTTATTTGGTATAAAAACTGAAGAGTAGCAGGGTCAAGCTTATTAGACTTAGAGAAATTATAGAATAATTCTCCTCCTAAACTACTGTGCCAATTTGGACAACACTTGTCAGGAATATTCCTAAGGTGACCTGTTTCAAAACTTGTTCATAAAATGTTGATTCCTGAAAAAATTAGGGCATGGCAGGGATGGCCCTATTAGATTTAAAGAGATTAAAAATAATACTCAGGTGAGCAATTTAAGGCCATTATGACCCTCTTGTTATTCAGACCACCTAGACCCTGCTAATGAAATATTGATTTTTTATGCCCCCGCATCGATAAGATCGGGGGCATATTGTTTTACCGATGTCTGTCTGTCTGTCCGTCCATCCGTCTGTCTGTCTGTCTGCAAAACTTATCCTGCCAACTAAACATTTTCCTATAACTTCAACCCTGATTAAGTTACAATGCTAATATTTGGTATGTAGAAAGGTCCCAACAAGGCGCAACTGGGGGAGGTCATTTCATCAAGGTCATGATTTTAACCCTTTTCTCTAAAACAAAAAAAAAAAAACAATAAAAATCACCCGTTTCTAAAGAATACCTGTTGCGGGGGCATGGTGTTTCACGAACACATCTTGTTATCATATGTTATCATCAAGTTTGTTTGTTTGAATGGGCTTTTACACTACTTTCAACAATCTTTCGGTTATATTGCGGTGGCTGGAGCACCTAACAATGGAATCCTGGTATTCCTAACACCAGTACTACCATTACATCCCTCCCTAGCCTCCAGCCACCGTCATAGCTTTCAACAATCTTTCAGTTATATCGTGGGGGCTGGAGCACCTAACAATGGAATCCTGGTATTTCTCACACCAGTACTACCATTTCATTCCTTCCTAGCCTCCAGCTGCTATCCTACATAGGTCTACGATTATCGACCCATTGGTGAGAGACAAATTGTCGGAAAGGATGAGTGCCGCCATCGGGGATCGAACCCGGGACCTCTAGATTGACAGTCTGACACGCTACCAACTGCGCTATGACGGCGGCACCCATTTACTTAAGAATTTGTTTTTTACATGATGAAAAATATAAAAGAAAAAATATTCATATATTCAGCTCTCCTTTGTAATTGACATCTGTCAACAACAATCTTCATCTATTTCCAGAATTGTGCATGTAGATAACCCTTTCCTGTTTTGCAAAATTTTAGACCTGTCCAAATTCAAAGGTTTTGCAGACGAAAATTTAGAGTAGATTTAATCTGAAAAATAACCATCTTGTAGGGTAGAAAATATTGTTACAAGCAGTTTCTTCTTTTTCTACATTGTTTTCTCTATTATGAAATCACAGGGACGTAAAAATCAGTGATGGAACAGGAAAGAGTTAAATCAGTTATTTTTGTGCTCATGAGTGAAATGTTATCAAATACTGATGCTGAAATCCTGTTTGAATGCCAATTTAACCCTTGTCATGCTGAATAAATTACCCTACTGAAATACTGTCAAATCAAAGGGCTGAGAGCACTGATAGAACTTGTTGTTAAAAAATCAATATTTCTTTTACAAATCAAATTCATAAACAACCCTGGCAGGAAAAGTACAAGCAGGAGGTGTAGCCTAAGATCAGCCTGCACATAAGTGCAGTCTGATCTTAGTCTACACCTCCTGCCAAAACCGGAATATTCGGGGTTCAGCATGACAAGGGTTAATCATGACCAGATATGATACTGGTATGCTAGGGACCTGACACATACAGATAGATTAAATCTTCTCTTTTATGACCGTAATCATCTCACTGTTTTTATGGAACTGTAACTTCAAGGGTCTATAACTGATCAAACACATCTTCTTTCTGACACACAAATTCTTGCATTGGGGCATGCTGAAAGTACAATGGTTGTTAGAGTAGCTCTTGAACAGATTTTCATGAAAATTTTCATATGGAAAATGATATGCTTTTCCAATAGTTATTGATATCTTTTTCACAATAAATAATCTTTCTTAATGTTAAATCTAATAAATTGACTTAAAATTTAATTTGATGTGATATATTCCCTATGTCATATTTTGAAACGTCAGAATATATTGTGTGAGGTCGTTAGTCTTCATGTGATGTTGATCACGACTTAATTGATAGCGCAAGCCAGGGACATAATTGATTTAAAAAAAATCTATAAAAAATCCTCTTAAACACTCAAGTCTACAGTTTTCATATGATTCTCTTCAAACTTTCTCAGAATGAATGTACCATCGTAAGGATAGTTCCTTCCAAAATTGGGTCATAATTGGGAAAAGGGGCTTTATTAAGATTTAATTAAAAAATCCTTGTTAACACTCTAGAGTCCAAAGTTTTCATTGGATTCTCTCCAAACTTTCTCAGAATAATTGTAATATCATAAGGATCGTTCCTTTGAAATTGGGTCAGATCGGTCAAGAAACACGAGAAAAGGGGCCTTATGAAAATTTAATTGAAAAATCTATTAAAAATCCTTGTCAACACACTAGAGTCCACAGTTTCCATTGGATTCACTTCGAACTTCCACAGTATGATTTTACCATTTAGTCAGCCCAATTAGCTCAGTTGGTAGAGCACTTGACTTCAAACCTCAAGATCACGGGTTCGAGCCCTGGGCTGACCATATCAACTAACAAAACTAATTGTCTTTCGGATGAGACATTAAACCTAGGCCCTGTGTGACAATGCTATCCATCGAGCACGTTAAAGAACCAGGCGGAGCTCTCAGCAGTTTCGTCCTGTATCCTTGCACTATCCCCCGTAACAACTAACCGTCTTCTGGGGATGTCGCTCATATGGGAATGTGCTTCAGTAGCGACGATAAATAAACGGAAATAATCAAATGATTTTACCATCATAAGGATCGTTCCTTTCGAAATTGGGTCTGTTTAAGTAAGAATAATGGGAAAAGGGGCCTTAAGAAAGTTTGATTAAAAAATCCTCATTAACACTCTTGAATCCACAGCGTTCATTGGATTCTCTTCAAACTTTCACAGTATGATTGTACCATTGTAAGAATTTTTCCTTTGGAAATTGGGTCTGATATGTCAAGTATCATGGGAAAAGGGGCCTTTTATTAACCCAATGATGTCCCCAGATTTTACCGAATTCATTTCAAGCTTTCACAGAATGATCATAACGATTGTTCCTTTGAAAATTGGGTCTGATCTGTCATGAAACACAGGAGAAGGGGCCATATGACATTTTAATTAAAAAATCCTCATTTATGCAATATATCCCACAGCTTTGATCAGAATTTGTTGAAACTTTTACAGAATGATTGTGAGGTCGTAACGATCATTCATTTCATAACAGGGTTTGAACTGTCAAGAAGCACGGGAAAAGGGGCCATATGAAAATTTCATTTAAAAATCCTTGTTACCAAGTCCAGAGCTTTCAACAGATTTTCTTCAAAATTTCACAGAATGATGGTACAATAATAATGATGGTTAATATTGACATTAGACCTGATCTGTCAAGTACCATAGGAAAAGGTGCCTTATGAAAATTTCATTTTAAACTCATTGTACCACAATAAAGTCAACAGTTTTCATCAGATTCTCTTTAATCATTCACATTGTACCATCATTAGGATTGTTCCTTTACAAATTCTGTCTGATCAGTCAAGTATCATGTAAAAAGGGGCAGTACAATAATTTCATTAAAAAAAATCCTCTTTAACATAATTAAGTCTACAGTTTTCATAGGATTCTGTTAAGAATTTCAGAGAATGTTTGTACCATCATTTGGATGGTTTCTTTCCAAACTGGGTCTGATCTGTCTAATATCACAGGAAAAAGGGCTGTATGAAAAATTATTACAAGATCCTCATGAACACAACAATGTCCTCAGTCTTTATCAGATTCTCTTCAAACGTTAATAGAATGATTGTACCATCATTTGGATTGTTCTTTTGTAAATTGGGTCTGATCTGTTAAGTGACACAAGAAAAGGGGTGTTACAAAAATTTTATTGCAAAAACGTCATTATCACAGTAAAGTCCTCAGTCTTTATCATTTTCTTCAAACTATTAGTTCTGATTTTTTAAGTTTCACTGGAAAAGGGGCCTTATATAAATCTTATTACAAAAATTTCTTGACACAATTTATTCCACTGTTTTCATTGATTCTCTTTAAACTTTTACAGAATAATTGCACCTTCATTAGAATTGTCCCCTCTGAAATTTAGTTTGTTCTGTAAAGTATCATGGGAAAAGGGGCCCTATGAAAATTTCACTAATAAATCCTTATTAACACAATAAATTACACAGATTACACAGATTGATTGTACCATCATTACAGTTGTTGATCTTGGCAGTGGATCTGATACGGCAAGTATCACATGAAAAGGGGCCGTATGAAAAACTTTCTTAAATATTCTAGTTAATACAAATGATTTCCCTAGATTTCACTAGATTCACTTTTAAACTTCACAGAATGATGGTACAATCATAAGGATATTTTATTTTAGAATTAGGTACAATTCATCAAGTATCATGTTAAAAGGAGCCTAATAATATATTTTTAGCTCGGCTGTTTTCGGCGAAAACCCGAGGTTTTGTGTTTACCTGAGTGTCGTTGGCGTGACAAATCTTAACCTTGGTCATATCTCTGTTGTTATGGAAGATATCCTCATGAAACTTGGCATGTGTATTCACCATCACAAGAGCTATCTACATTATCAAGGGGGATAACTCTAAAAGCATTTTTGTAAGAGTTATGCCCCTTTTTCGACTTAGAATTTTTGTATTATCCAGCACCTGCAGCAAAATGTTGGCACTTGTGGACGGTGCTCTTGTTTTAAATATTCTAGTTTACATAATGAAGTTCCCATATTTCAATGGATTCATTTTAAACTTTTACAAAATGATTAAACCAACAATAATGTATCACGGAAAAAGGGACCTTATGAAGACTTGATTGAAATATCTTTGTAACACAATAACATTTTTCTTCGGATTCTCTTCAAAGATGCCTGGAACAATTGTGGCATTGGAAACACAGTAAAAGGGGCCTTACAGACTATCATTCAAAACATTCTTATTTATGTGATAAAGTTCACAATTATTATCAGTTTGTATTTAAGATTTCAACGGACAATTGTAGGGTCGCAAGGAAGGTTCCTTTCGGAAATGAAGTGATCCATCAGAAAACACAGGAAAAGGGGCCTTATGGATTTTCATTCAAAACAACCCTGTTTACTTGATAAAGTCCACAATTATTATCAGATTCTGTTGAAAATTTCACAGGCTGATTGTAGGGTCATAAGGAAAAAACAGTTATTCTCATTACAAAGTCAGCTTAATCACCTTTCAACAAATGTTTAAAAGCATTAGAGCTGGAAATTTGAAAATTGGGAGCCAATTTTTTTCTTTCAAAATCTGTTTAAGAGATGCTGCTTTTTTTTTCCATTTTTTACTTTTATGCTGGTCTGTTTTGAAGATAATTATGTTCTACAATTATAGATAGGTAACTGGAATTATATTAAAATAAGTTAAAATTGCTCTCAATCCAGACAGAAGATTTTTGGATCATAGAAATTGAAAGAATTCTATAGTATCTTTAATGCTTATAAAGATGTCTGTAATGTTGAAACATGTTACCATAAAAAGTAAAGGTGTTATGCTTATCGGACAGTCACCATTGATCATTCATGTAACAGCTGTAGATAATATAACAGCTCATAACATGTGATTATAATGTAAATAATGAATAATATAGACAAATAATGTAGTATCATGTTAACCTTGTATTGATTGCTTCTTTGAATTGCTAGTTTTTAGTTTTTATCCTATTTCTACTTTCTTATCACACAACACCATATATTATCTGTCTTAGTAAGACAGCTGGATTGAAAGAAGTTGCTAACAATAAATATTATATCTATATAATTGAAAATATTCACAGCAATGTATTGTTTTGAGGTTATGTTAGGACTGCAATACAACACCACAAATAATTATAATGTCTTTCTTTTGAAATTATGTCAAAGTTGTAAACCAAGCCAAATCATTAAAATAATTGTAGAATGAATGCAAATGTTTTATCAATCAAAGAGGTCATTGAAAAATGATATATTACTTGTCAAAGACATGCTATTAATTTGCCACTATTATCTAAAATCTATTTTTCTCCACCATTTTTTAGGTGAAACTTTTGTGACAAGAAAGATAACCAGGGCAGTAGCTAAGATAACTCTTGGTCAACAAAA
Organism: Fragum fragum; assembly: GCA_946902895.1. Lineage (NCBI taxonomy): Eukaryota > Metazoa > Mollusca > Bivalvia > Cardiida > Cardiidae > Fragum > Fragum fragum. The sequence goes on from OX336373.1 coordinate 7,328,596, forward strand.
ATATTTAGAACTTGGTAACCTTGATGCAAAGAGAGATTGGGGTCATGCTAAAGATTATGTAGAGGTAACTATTTGAGTCTTTGTATCAAATTTTAATGATTTTTTATGTGCATGAAATATGGATACTGAGAGACTTGGAAACCCTTAGAATATTTTCTGATTGTTTATAGAAGTTTTCAGCTATTTACAGATTCAAAGTGGCTACACAGGGTGAAATGAGTCTATACCTTAGGCACAGAAGTAAAATGTCATACGCATGCTGATTTAATCCTAGTTAGCTATTTTAAATTTGAATCAGCCCTACCTCTAGCCATGGCACTTTTCCTGTCAGTGTGTGCATTGTATCCATCTGCTTTGATTTCTTCAGGACCCTTGAGCTGAATTGGATGAAACTTCACATATAAATTCCTTATGACATTGTGCCAACTCTTTCTTCCCTGTCTTTGGATAGCTCCAAGGTCGAGGTCACAGTTCAAGGTCAAACATTAAAATCAAGCTTGTACAGAGCATAGCTCCTAAATTATGGATGGATCTCAAAATAACTTTGCTCAATTGCTCTCTATCATGAGTAGTTGTATCATTTAAAAACAAATTATGATAGCTCCAAGGCCAAGGTCACAGCTCAAGGTCAAACACTTAAATTAAGTATGTCCAGAGCACAGCTCCTTCAATAATGAATTAATTTAAATATAACTTATTACACTGGTTCTCTATCATGAGTAGATGTATCATTTGACAGAAGGAATTCAAATATCTCCAAGGTCACATCTAAAGGTCAAACTATAGAATTAAGTATGGCCAGAGCAAAGCACCTGGATGGATTTTGAAATAACTTTGAACATTTAGTCTCTACTTTGAGTAGATGTGCCATTTGAAATTAAAAATCAAGGTCAAGGTCACAGTTCAAAGTCCATACAAATTAAGCTAGCTCCTAATATAATGGACTGATTTCAAAATAAGTTTCACTATTGTATTCAAACATGAGTAGATGTACCATTTGAAAAAAGATTTCAGATGGCTCCAATGTCAAGCTCAAAGCTCTTAGTAAGCATGTCCAGAGAATAGCTCCTTCACTAATGGATAGATTTCAAAATAACTAGACACAATTGTTCTCTATCACGAGTAGATGTACCATTTGAAAAAGAAAATTAATATCTCCAAGGTCAAGGTCACAGCTCAAGATCTGGAGCATTGCTCCTAGAATTATGGATGGATTTTATATGAGTAGATGTGCCATTTGAAACAAATTTTAGGGGCCGCGACTATAGCTCAGTCATTGATAGCACAAAGGACTCCTAGTCAAGGGGTCCTGGGTGCGATCCCTGGCTGCAGGGAATATCTTATCCAACATTTGTCTCCCATTAATGGGTGAATAATAATAAACCTAAATGGGATGAGCAGCTGGAGGCTAGGAAAAGATGTAGTGGTAGAACTGCTGTGAGAAATACCAGGAACCATTGTTAGGTGCTCCAGCCGCTGCAATATTACTGAAATACTGTTAAAAGCGGTGTTGAACCCCATTCAATCAATCAATCCTTCAATATACTGTGGGTAATATAGTAAATGCTTTATCCATAAATCCATGGTCCTTCTGCACTTTGGACTCAGATGACTGATAAGGCCCTGCGGGCCTCTTGTTCCTTCAAACTGCCTAATTTAAAAACTTGAGACAACTCAAATTCTTGAACTAACTACATGTAATGTCTCTACTCAGGTTAGCATTTACACAGTGGAATTTTAGACCGGTCCAAATTGAAAGGAGCTGCAGACGACAATTTCAAGTTGATGGAATTTTATTTTTTTTCGTCTTTTTGGATAGAAAACATTGTGGATAATGAAGAAATTGCTTGGATCAAGCAATTTCTTCATTTTCCACAATGTTTTCAAAAACTTTTTCGTTGAGGGGCGTAAAAAGGAGGGCTTGTGTTGGAATGGGTTAAGGACCACATTGTTGACATTTAATCCTCCGGCGTCGAACTGTCAATCTAGAGGTCCCGGGTTCAATCCCCGACGGCGGCACTCATCCTTTCAGACTATTTGTCTCTCGACAATGGGTCGATAATGGTAGACCTATGTTGGATAGCAGCTGGAGGCTAGGAAAGGATGTAATGGTAGTACTAGTGTGAGAAATACCAGGATTCCATTGTTAGGTGCTCCAGCCACCGCGATATAACTGAAAGATTGTTGAAAGCGGCGTAAAACCCCATTCAAACAAACAAAATTTAATCCACCCGTCAAAACTTTTCATTTAGTTCAAAACTACACATTACTCATTTAAGAGATGAAGAGAATAATTTTTGTTTTCATGGAGGTATGAACCCAAAAAACTAATCACACTGTATGAATACGCGAAGCGGATTCATACATCGTGTGATTAGGTTTTTCGGTTCATACCTCCATGAAAACAAAAATTATTATCTTCATTTCTTATAATTTAATAGTATCGAGCGAAAAAAGCAAAAACTTTACACATTTCGATACCTTTTTGTATGGGACTATTTTGTGCGGAAGCATACAAAATTGCTCAAAATTTTGTTCATGGAGTTATGAATAATTTTTTTCGACCAATCAGAACGCCCGATTGTGATAGACGAAACTGAAGATTAAATCATATACATTATGATGATGGGTGTCTACTGATGACAAGGCCACAGCTATCTGTCCAGATCAGTCCCGATACTATCATAGACAATTGTGGAGAATCTCACAAACACTTTGTGTGTTTTCCTTGTTCTGTATCTTATATGCTTTATATTATCCCATTCCCACACATGAGAATTTAAGACAGGTCTAAATTGAAAGAAGCTGCAGACGACAATTTAAAGTTGATAGAATTTTAAATTATTTTGTCTTTTTGGATAGAAAACATTGTGGAAAAATTAAGAAATTTCTTGATACAAGCAATCTCTTCCTTTTCCACAATGTTTTCCAAAGCTTTTTCTTGGGAGGCGTAAAAAGGGAGGCTTGTGTGGGAATGGGTTATTTCCCATGTATGCAACTTTGTATCTTTCAGTTTTCTATATTGATTGTACACTACCTATGAGTGAATCACACTACCCAAATTATTCAATCATTCATTCTCACAAATATTTGAGTTAGAATGTGGAATTAGGATGAAATTAAATTAACAATTTATTACAGGCAATGTGGTTAATGCTGCAACAAGATGAACCTGAAGACTTTGTGATATCGATGAATGAAGCACACAGTGTTCGAGAGTTTGTTGAGGAATCATTTAAAAAAGTTAACGTTGAAATTGTGTAAGTAATGAATTCTAGTAGAATGACATTAATGCTACAGAGTTTGATAGTTTTGAACATTGCCCCTGATTCACATTTGAAATGATTGTCTGTATAACTCCTACAGTTTTAGTCTGATTTGCTTAATACCTTTCAGAAATGTTCACCATGAGTTGAAGATGTGCAACACACAAAGATTTTTAAATTTCTATCTAGAAATTTTGTGTTGTTGCCCCTGATTTGACTTAAGAATTAGTTAGTGTTAAGGATTACAAAGTTAACGCCCCAAAATTGATATTGCAGAATTATGCCCCTGTGATGTGAACTATAAGGGTGAAGGACTTTATCACCTTTAGTGAAAACTTTCTATTTTAAACCTGTTTAATTTTATGTTGATTTTGAAACAAGCACTTATATGCTAGCCAATTTTCATTACATATGTAATTCTCTGAATTTCCAGTTGGGAAGGTGAAAAAGTGAATGAAGTGGGGAAGAACAAAGCCACTGGAGATGTTCTAGTTAAAGTAAATCCGAAATATTACAGACCAACAGAAGTGGTGAGTGTTTATAGACCTGTTTGCTGTAACCCCACCTACTAAGCAGAGAGGATATATTGGATATTCCATGTCTGTCCATTGTCCATCCTTTTGTCCGTCCATAGACTTTTTGTTTTTGTGCTCTAACTCTAGAAGCCGTTTATCTAGAACCATGAAACTGCATATACTTGCTGCCAATGATCCGAGCGGTCATTGTCACAATTGAACTTTGATTGAAAACCATTTCTGTGCTCTGAATCATCAGCCATTTGAACTATGACCTTGAAACTTTACACAAACACTATTTGTGACAAATAGAGGTGCCCTTTTGTTTATGAATAATATAGGTAAAAGGTCAACTGTGCTACTTGAATGACAAAATGCTGATGCGGTGTTAGTCGACTTTGTAGCAAATGTAGTTCTTGATTTTACTGTGTGGTGCTGTAGTTAGGACAGTCTACTGATAAAATTGTAAACTGTGACTTTTGCACATTCCTATTGCTGAATCAATACTGTCATTAGAAAAATGGATTTACCGATCAAATCAAGTCTTTTTAGCTGGACTATTCAAAAAATAGGTGGGCTATTCTGGTCACCCGGGTGTAGGCATCAGCATAATGGTTTGGTTAAACCTTTTGTGCAAGTGTCATATCTCAGTTTCTACTAATGCTATTGCTCTCAAACTTTGCACATTCTTTCTTGGTTAAACCTTACGTGCAACTGTCATATATCTTATCACAATATGTTATAAGGATAGTAAATCTACGGACAGATACACCTTTAGGTTAATTACTTAGGTATTTTCTGAGGAGACGCTAGATTTGTTTCAATAGCAAATATTGTTTAAACTAACTTTTAGAACCTGATAAAAATGTTGCATCTCTAACTGAAAAATGAATTTTGTTCCACACACTCATGCTGTAGTATGAAGATGGGTTTTTCTTGTACAGCGTATTAAACTTAGAGTTAGTAATGTCATGGTAATTGATTGTAAATTGTAGTTAGCGTTATTACTAAAGGAAATGATGTCTGTCATATACCCCGTATCTCTAGATTTATATGTTAACCCTTGCCATGCTGAACTGGGAATATTCCGGTTTTGGCAGGAGGTGTAGACTAGGATCAGACTGCACTTATGTGCAGGCTGATCTTAGTCTACACCTCCTGCTTGTACTTTTCTGCCAGAGTTATTCATGAAGTTGATTTCTAAAAGAAATATTGATTTTTGAACAAGTTCTATCTGTGCTTTCAGCCCTTTGATTTGACAGTATTTCAGTAAGGTAATTTATTCAGCATGACAAGGGTTAAAATACCTGTGCGATAATAGACCTTTTCACGTTCTTACTGCGCATGCGTCAAACCAAATCTCTTTAATTTCGATATTTACCCGAGACTATGTCATGTGATCGATTGCGGGGAGTCGATAAATTATCGCTATATCAACCTATATAAATTGGCTATTTTCAACAAACAAAAATAAAGATTAAAAATAAAAATTTTGGTGAAAAAAGTTTCAATCTGTGAGCAGACATATGCTGGCCAATTGTTGCGAGTAATTTTGATGATATTATCGCGAATCTGCAATCAAATTGAGTTTAAAACAGCCTGGTATCTAGGCCATATGAAATATAACGTACCTCGAATTTAGAAATAATCTTCTTTTCATACAATTATATTTCCAATGCAGTAAGATTTTTTGGAAATATTTTTAACACCCACCACTCCTAACCTACATACAAGAATGGAAAAAATATAGAGTTACAGTTTTACACTCAGACAAACACTGAATGGTCACTTTGAATAATTGTAATATCAAACTAATTACTATAATTTATTTGTGTCGGAAATAATCGACACCAAAGAAATCCGCCTTCCCAATTTTTCCGGCACACTGATTGGTTAAATATGTGAAAATGCATCAATCATTTGCACGTCAATCATGGCAAAACCCGCCCTTCGCATGATTATACAAACAAGTGACAATAATTCTGATTGACATGATTGGTTTAATTAATTTGTTTAATCTTTGGTGCATTTAAGTACTATTTACTACATTTTGGACGATACAGATAAATGTTGCTTTACATATGCCATAAAAGTGGCCTATGTTGATACCAATCTCCAAAAAATTTCACAAAAAAGCATATATTTCTTTTTCAAAAAAGTTTCCTTGTTACAAAGTATAGGCATTTAAACTTAAACATTATGAAAATAAAAAACACAGCAGGCATGCTATTTTTTGAAATATTTGTGTTTTGGCTGTGAGTCCACCAATGTAGATCTCTCCCTCTTTTCTCTCTCTATTTTTTCGCTCTCTCTCTCTCTATTCTTTTCTTTTATTAATATCAGACACGGCCACAGAAGAGCATGTCATTTTTTTTTTAAATATTCACATAATTGAATCAATAGAAATGTCCAAGCAAAGGAGAAAGCATTTTCTTGATATAAATAATTATCTTTTCATAAAAAAGTGCCATATAATGAATTAAAGAATACACTGCAATGCGAAAACAGGAAGCATTATTTTGACGATCCATGAATGACATGAACCGAACTGATGGTGTCGATATTATAGTGCAAAGAAGACTGCAAAAAATGAAATGATTAAAGTAATGATTATGATTAGATAGAACTTATCAGAAGAATGAGCTGTTAACAGCCTTGGTGTAAAGGGTTCGGAAAATCACGATACATATGGGGTTATTATGTAACCAGCAACATGTCACAAAGAATCAGATAAACACTCTTACATTTAATTAGTAGAATTTATGATTTGATGAGACTAACTTGTTCTTTTTATGTTTCAACCAATATGCCGCCAAATACTAATTTCTTTTCAATTGATCAAAGGATGTGACCGGGGGTAGTTTCAATCGGCACGGTATTATCATAACATGGTGTTTATCTTTTCAGCATTTTTCCAAAATCAAATGAACCGAATACCCTTATTTTCATTGAATGGATTTAAAGTTGTTTTTTTGCTGCAGGATATATTGCGAGGTAGACTTTCATTTTCAAAAATCTAGTTTTAATGTTTGAATCATGAGAATATGAGTTTTGTTGATTCTGATGTTTGTCGGAGACAAAATGGGTTAATGACCTTCCCATGGTGCATTCCCCTTCATTCATTACAGGCGTTTGTTTCAACATAAACTATATACTGGGTTATGATACATTCTATTGAATATGGTGAAACATAGATCATGAAACAAAACACCCATCATTTATTCCTTAAGGCCGATAATATAGAGTACTTTAAATGCTTCTGAAGAAACATTACTTGAACAACGGAGAAAGAAATATTGTAACAAACAGATGTTACATCTCAAAAAATATTATCTACATTATTTAGCCCATGCTTTTCATTGTAAAACATTGAAAAATGAAGTTAAAATGGCTAGACGCAATTTTAGGCCTTTCGAAAAACGAAACCGGAAGTAAATCCTTCCCGCAGGGGAAATTTGTTGTTGTTGTTTTTTGAGTCGCTGAAGCTGAAAGCTTCGGAAGCGACTCATTGCTATCGCACGATCTTTCTGTTACAAAAGTCCTGAACCAATTTCCACCCCTGACTGCCTATGTTATAACTCTGCCATTGTATCTTAATTGGATAAATGAGGACATTTCGGAAACAGTTAGAAGATTAATTTTTGTATATTTAACGGTTTTGAAGCAAAACAATCGTAAACTTTGTCATTTTTCTAGTTTTCAACGCGAACTAGTTACAGCGCGGAAAAAGCCAAAGTACGTACTAAAAGAGAGGTCGACAGTTCTTATGAAATGACCATACTTCCCTATGTATATTGCATAACGTCATATTCGATTTGCATTTTCAAATAAAATAGATGTCAAAATTCATTTTAAATCAAAATTGAATATGTAAACCATTACTGTTCATCATTTCGCGGAGGTAAAATAAATCATCCGCGTAGTTAGGGACTGTCTTACTATTTACCCCGGGACACCCCGGGACACCGTGTTTAAGTCAAAACGGCCCGAAGTCAATACGACCCGAGGTCAAACAAGCCCGTAATTTTGTTGGATTGACCCTAAGTGATTTAACATGTCAAAACGGCTCAAAAGGAAACTTTCATAAAGTAGATCTTGAAAATTATCGAAATATAAACTTTTATGAAGAATTTCTGAAATTGGACCAAATGTAAATACAAGTTTGGACCGTTTTGACTTTCGGTCGTTTTGACTGTAAACAAGGACACCCTGAGATGCCTGACATATGAAAATAATATTGTCATATATTCACTTATAGTAAATCTTAATAACGTTGCATTAATTTTGCGACCCCATTTAAGATTAACGTGTTTCATGTTTGGAAAAATAAAACTTAAAATCAATGTCCATTCTAGTAAATGAAAAAGGTCTCGGGTTGATGTTATTAATCTAAACAATTCATTTACCCTAGGGCTCATAGAGTTACTATCGCCGCTTTAAGCAAACCGAGGGAGTCCCGGGTTAACAAATAGGTTCTTTATGTGAGAAATTTAGATAGCCAGTTTGACTTAATTTTTCCGTAAGTAAAATAAAGGCATCTCAAGGTACTGAAGGCATCATCTCCGGGTGAGAAAGAAACTGAAAATTGCCGACGAAAGTTGTAAGCATTATTAAAGCTTCATTGGAATTACTTTTGGGCTGAAAAAATAGATAGCTATGGCAACATTGAGTATATATTGCCGTCTAAATGAAGCAGAAAGAGTCCAGAGGTTTCTGTGTTTCCATGTGATTAAAGAAACGAAGCGATCGACGGAAAATGGAATAATGACAAATCGTCAATGTATTTACTCACTGATATTAGATTGTACGAAAAGATGAGACACCAATTGGGGAAAGAGTTAAGCATTCGTGTAAGGTTGGAACAGTTATTTCCGCTATTTTAATTTTTCCCTAAATGTTCTTTGAAAGTAATTGTTATCTGCTTTTATTTTAGCTTGGCAAAGACGTCCTCAAGCTTCGCATATACCAATTTCTTTACCAAACATGTGAATTCCTTTTTTTGTACAAGTATGACTTATTACACTGGGTATTATATTCATATTCGATTATCAGTCCCCCAAGTTGATATATGACGATGTGTAGAGTTAAAAAGATTTCATAATCTTCCATTAATAATCGACTAGTTAAGAGCGCAACAATATTTTGTCAAACTGCAGGTATTACGTTTTTGATAGAAATCCGAAGATGTAATAGACGTTTTACGGATCTGAATGCATCTTCTTAATCTTAAGAATTGAATAAAACGATATTACGGTCTCGGAGCATTTCAACGCATATTTATAAATGTTTATTTATGAAAATACTACGAGATATATTTTCAAGACTATACTATCTTGCTTATGGAGAGTCCGAGCGTATGTGAAATCGTCAAAGAAAGTCAATATGCACTTTATACTAAAACTACCGCCATTGTTACCCTTGAATATATTAAAGTGAAATCACCCGGGCTGCTCATAGATCTGAAATATGGATTTAATTATAATATTTGTCTCTGTTTAATCGATATGCAAATGAAATAATTTTGACATCCGGGTATCTCTTTTAAATGTACCCCGGGTCAGCCAAACATTATTTAATAAAAGTACGCACTCATCCGGGGTATGATTATATACACTCTCAATATCTCTGATTTTTTAAACTTCAAGTCACTTAAATTATCCCGCTGGTGCAATCACAAATTGTTCCAATGAATTATGAGAGATGAAACCAATTCCCGGGGTACACGATATGGCTAGACAACGTATTGAATACAGATCCATTGTAATAACTTGTTAATATTGAATAGGTTTTTCATAATTCAAACAGTAGGGTTGTGGAATGTGTTCCTCTTTTAAAATGACTTATCTAGTCTGCTTAACTGTCAAACTGGTCAGGCGGGCGGACACCAGTAAAATAATTTGCCCCAGTATATTTAAAATTTGCACTACTTAAAGGATACTTCTGTTCATCTTTCGTTGCTACGATGGTTGTAAAGCAACGTCACACGGGGTCTCGATTTAACGTCTCACGCAAAAGACAATCAGTTTGCTGGTTTGGTCAACCAAGGGCTCGAGCCCATGATGATGAGATTAGAAGTCAAGTGCTCTACCAAATGAGCTTATCGGCTGTCAAACACTTCTTAAGAAATTCATAAAGCATATGTATATAACTGCCTGGTGGTTCCACAAGTTTGAAAGTTCAAATGAAGAATGTATAAATGTCGAAAATCAATTTGCTGAAAGGCCGTAATATGCATGTTTCAGTATACGGTTTATTGAAAACGCTTGATCAACAGTTACCACATTTATTTATTTGTATTTTGTAAATGAATAGCGCTACAAGCATTCTTTTAATGGCGAATAAAAGAAAGAAATTCAGATCTTCATACGTAGGTTTTAATTTCTGCACCAACAAAATTTATTGAATTTATAAAATGAATGAATAGAAGTTGGGAAACTTGAATATTTTATTAATACATGTTAAAGCATTAGAAGACTACCTTGAGTCTGGTTTGGCGACCTTGGGACTGCTTTGACCATATGTGGGCCGGTTTAACGTTTTTTTTAATGGAGAGGCCGGTTTGACTTTATTGGGCCTGTTTGACCAGGGGCCGGTTTCACGATGGGCCGGTGTAACTGGTTCCCTGTAATGATAATTACGGACAGCACCCGTATAAATCAAAACGAAATTTTGAGTATTACAAGAGAGTTAGTTATCATAATTCCTTAAACCCAACTCAATATATATGGCATATTACTCTACATCAGGTGTCCCGGGGTTTTCCGCGGTAGATAGAAAGGCGTTTCGGCGAGAATTGGATGTCGACAACAACAACAATGGAGGCGTTTGAGTTCTTTTTGGACTCTCGATATTTATTACGGCGTTTATTCATTTTAATAGTCTTGAAATGATGTTTCTTCAATCGAGAAACAATAAGAGAAATATTATTGAATAATTACCAATGTGATTAGCTGTCTTGACGAATTAGCGTGGCCAGTTCCTTTAAAAACGTATCCGTCGTTTCCAGTGCACCAAGTTTAGATTGTCATCCGCGTTGAAAAGGGTCAGTGAATACCGCAGTCACACACATCATGTTTGATTTACTTTATTTTCAGTTATTTTTTTTCTTTCAAAGACAAACAATAATATTTATCAAGTTGTCCTATTCTTTACAAGAGCAATTTCTGTGATTGTTTATAACTCGACACCCAGGACCCATCAGGAATCGCCAGCAAAAATGTTCAGGACTTTTACCCATGTGATGTTAAGATCTTTTAGCCCATTTATGAATATTTTCAGTTTGAAATTGTCAAGAGTCTGAAAACTGGCCATTCCATTAAGATTGGTTAACAGATATTTAAATTCAACAAATTTTGATATTCTATGGGTGTGAATTATGATACTTATTACCATCGGTGTGAATTATGATACTTATTACCTTAGGGGTAAAATATGTGTGCTAGTTGTTCTTATTGAATTATTTTGGAACATCAATATGGACATGTAAAATATGCTTCTGAGAAAGGGATGTATACCTCTGAATCTAACAAATAATGATTGACAAACATTTCTCAAAAAATCACGCCAAATATGCAAAATTTCTAAACATGAATCAGATGAATAAATTATTTGCATAGAACCTACAGTGTGAAATGAAGTTAAGTGCAAGAAATGAAAGTCTTTTTCAACATGCTTGCATGCACTCTAGAGGTCACATTTTAAGCTTAAACCATCATTAACAATTACTTTTGTGGGGAGTCATAGCCATGCCACTGATTATGTGGGTATATACAAGACCTGGGTATGTCCTTTGGCAAAGCATTCGGTGACAACATAGTACTAGAGGCACTGAGCCAGTACATGATTGATTGATTAAATGAAGTTTAACACAACTCAATTTAACAGTATTATAGTCATATCACAGCGGCTGGCGCCATGGATTCCTGGTATTTCTCACACCGGTACAACCAATACATTCTCTGAGTCTCCAGCTTTTCATCACACTAAGGTTTATGGCCATCCACACATTGGTGGGCTACCTTATGTCGATCAGGAAGTTTGCTGTGGCCAGGGATTAAATCTGGGACCCCATGACTAGGAGTCCTATGTACTACCAATGTGCTATGGCCATGGCTGAAATACATTAATAGTTGAACTTTGCCATGATATAACTGAAACATTGTTCTTTGAACAGTGTTATACCCCATTTAATCAAATGAAAATCGACTTTGCTTCATTAACCTATTCGAACACGATTCCCTCCTTTTACGCCCCTCAAAAGGTTTGGTAAACATTGTGGAAAATGAAGAAATTGCTTGTATCAAGCAATTTCTTCATTATCCACAATGTTTTCTATCCAAAAAGTATTAAAATTCTATCAACTTGAAATTGTTGTCTGCAGCTTCTTTCAATTTGGACCAGTCTAAAATTTCATTATGTTGGATTGGGTGAACAGAATTTACATGATTTAATCTGCTTCATGCGTGAAATTAATCTCAAGTGATCAAAGGCAAACAGCCTAAGGTTAATGTTCAATAGCCAATACCAAACAATTTGTCTGTTATGGCGACTCTCAGGCCCTTCAGGGCTTTGATTTTTTCAAAGCTTCTAGTGGATACAGACTTTTTAGTCATCTGGGGCTTTGCATGAAAAGGTCTATTACATCGGTTATCAAAAGTTAACCAATTAAGTGTAGGGAAAAGTTCAGTTGACCTTGTTCTTGTCGAAAAGCCTAATATAACACGGGCAGCTCTTTTCTTGAGCATATGCAGTTTAGAGATCTAGTTTTAGCGCTTTTCCACCAAACTGTACAGCAAAAATCAAAGATAGGCTTTAAATAGTTGATTCATTTCAATTGACAGATAAGCCAAAAATCTTTTTAGAAAAGTGAATTTACTATTCATTTTAGAACTAGTTTTGTCAATATGCATATTCCACAACAAGTGTTTGTCAAGGTTAACAACCAAAATCTAATTGGACTTCAGAGCTGAATCTAGGGCGCGGGATTGCAGGGTTCACGCATTTAAATAGTTCAGGACGCAAAAAACATAAGGCCGTGCGCCACTTGTCATGCACGTTTTATAAGGTTGGCGCATTGTTAAATCAGTGGTGTGTTTAGCATGAATCCATTTAGATGCTCTTGAGAAAACCCCCTAATTTCTATTGCATTGTGTAAAGCTGTTTATACGTACCCTGGAATAATCGATACTATAAATAGAATCCCCAGTTAGGTCCCCCGATAAGGGCCGCCTTCATAGTGCAGTTGGTACCGCGTCGGACTGTCAATCTAGAGGTCCTGGGTTCGATCCCCGACGGCGGCACTCATCCTTTCCGACTCTTTGTCTCCAACCAATTGGTCGATAATCGTGGACCTATGTAGGATAGCAGCTGGAGGCTAGGAAAGGATGTGATGGTGGTACTGGTGTGAGAAATACCAGGAACCCATTGTTAGGTGCTCCAGCCGCCGCAATATAACTGAAAGATTGTTGAAAGGGGCGTAAAACCCCATTCAAACAAAAAAAATCCCCCGATAAAGTTACACTTCAATGAGTACAGCCCACAGGTAATAATGTGTAGGAATTCTAAGGCCATAGAGTCGTAAGTGATATCGATACACATTATAGATAAAGCTTTATTTAATCTGATTTCACATTTCTTTTCGACACAATACAGTCGACCCCAGCTTCCGAAGCCGTATTTTGATGTAGCATTCTCCATCAGGACCTAAGACAGATAGTTGTCGGATAATAAATGAATAAGAAGCAGATACGAAAGCTAGATATTATTCCGTGTTCTATGTCTGGTGAATAGATTAGTGTCAAAAAATTGGAATGATACACAAAGAGTTTGATAGTCTTTAAGGGAATTTTGATTTTCTCTTTCGGGTATTTCATTTATTTATACATGTCCCTTGTAAAAATATGTCAATCAAAACATCAATTTTCAACAACATCTGAATATCGTCGATAGGCAGCCGAGTCCTTGTGAGTACAACTTCACTGAAGCTGTAATTACGATATTTTGATCGCATATATTACATTGAGTGATCCAGAATTGTTCACATTTCATATTCTCTTGATTTGCAATAGTAAATACAGCAGCTTGTATATCAAAGGTTAACCAGCGGTGGGATCCGACCTTATTTAAAGCTCTACCAGATCCCTCAAAATTGCTCACCTTGATAACTTATCTTATAAAATGAAAGAACAATGAAAAAAAATGTGTGTTTCCAAAAGATCTTCTTTGGCACTTGTGTTTTGTGTGCCTTTCTTTTTAGGGTAGTCAAAACTTTAAAAAAAAAAAGTAATTTCCGCATGTGGCTCAAATGTGAAACATTGGCCCACATTTTGAAATGTGATGGGGGAGTTGGCCCACTTTTGTAAAAACCTAGATTCAGCTCTGGGACTTAACAATTTCAATGCCATCGTCATTTATCTTGAAATCTTATTTTGACCTTTTTATTCTATATCAAGATAGATAGATAACTCATTTGTCATACTATCCCTTGTACCTTTATGTTCAACAAATTACATAATTCTCTTAGACATTAATCACTGTGTTAATCTTAAATCTTTTGCTTCTAGAAGCCGCACAACACTACTCAACAATACCCAAATATGTATTGTTCAATGCAAGTTGATTTGTAGTTTCCCAGAGTACTATGTAAAATGATAGATCCATTCCTAAAAATCGCTGATGTAGTGATATGAAAATAATTCCTGAAATAACAAATGTAAATGCTTGCTTGGTCATGTTGGTAAGACGTTTGGTAAGACGTTGTAGATCACCAATCTACTGGGAATATCTACTAGGTGCATGATTAAATAAGATCAAAGGACTGAAAGTACTGAGAAGTTGGAATGTGCTGAAAGGGTCATAACTGTGGAATTTGGTTCAAATTCATCTATTACTTACCGAGTAAGCCTCCCCCCTTTAAACTTAAACCAGCATTCCTATTCCTGTACATATGTGCATGAATAAGGCACAAAAAATATAAATCCACATACAGAAATCAAAAACTAGCACTGTCTTAACCCATTCCCAGACAGTGACGCTTTTAAATGACCCTCATTATGAAAGCTTTGGAAAACAATGTGGAAAATGAAGAAATTCCTTGTCACAAGCAATTTCTTCATTATCCACAAAAAGACCAGGATTTTTAAAGATTTCATCAACTTACAATTGTTGTCTGCTACTTCTTTGAATTTGGACTGGTCTAAAATTTGGGTGGGTTTAATAGGTTATAAGCTCGTGTCATGCACAGCAAAATTAGAATTTTCAAGCATAATATTCTCCTTTTGATCAACTGTAATATATGAACTCCTTTTAGAATCATGAAAACAGAGAATAACAGCTTCTACAGTGAGAAATCAATGACCTCAATGATTATTTGACCCACAACTTGGCCAATTCTGTAATGATCATACTAAACTCACATAGGTTTATGAGTATACGTGGAAATTTGAGGAAACTTGTTTCAGGGTGATCGATTCGAAATACCGGTTTAGACTTAGGAAAAAAGAATATTTAAAGCGTTGGCAGTAAAATTCAAAAGAAGGCTGTAAATCCCACAATAATCTCATTTGCTTGATGCTTACGATCCCCCTTAATCGCTCTAAAATGTTTTCAAGCACTGGGCGGCATGATTATTTTAAAAATGCATTTGCAACCTTTGCCATATTTGTAAACATTGCCTATCTATGGTCACATGACTACCACATGTCACTTGAGATCAAGTGATTACCAAACACGGGACGGCAAATCACTAAAAACAAATTACTGCGCTGATTATTACCTTGTTTTTCAATAATTTAAAGCAAACTAAAGCATGTTTAGAAGTCTCTTAACGAATTTTTATATCATCCTTTACATGTGCCATATAATTGTCTCTAACTGATTGTCTGTGACAAGTTGAGATGACAAGTAACCCGAGATGTATTCAAGTGATATGTGTTATCTAAAAACCCAAAATGAAGTTGTCTTGTGTTCATTTTGCAGTTTTGTTAAATCTAAATTGGAATTGCTCCACATTCCAACTTAAAAAATATAGTTATCCTCCAGATGAAAATTAAAAAAAACATGGAAAAATCAGATTTTTCTTGTAACAAGCAATTCCTTTATATCCCATAGTTTTTCTTTCTCAGAAAGACAATGATATTTAGCTCCACTGACGGAAGGCCAGCTAGGCTGTTGCAAGGGCATTGTGTCCTTGCTGCGTCTGTCTATTTGCGTTAACTTTTTTATGCCCTATAAGGGAGGCATATAGTAATCGAACTGTCCGTCCGTCCATCCCCCTTTTGTGTCCACTCTGTTACTTCTACATGCAATAAGGCATTTCAATATAACTTTACACAAATGTTCACCGCTATAAGACGATGTGTTGCAAAAAAGAGCCAGGTTTTGTTAAATTGTGTCTGAAATGGTTAAATTGTATTTACTCTCTTATTCTTCAATGGATTGCTTCCATATTTGGACAGATGCTTAATTGGGTGGACCACTTTACATGACTTTGACCTAGTGACATTGACCTTTGACCTACTTTTGACCTCAGAAAAATCCGTGTATAATGCATTTCTTGATTTCATTCTGTATTTATAGAAATTATTATATGTATTAAAATTTCATTTATTAAAAACCCAGACGTATAGATCACAAATGCACGGATTATGTTTACAAAACAAATCAAAGTGCCTCATGCTTGACCCTGTCCTTTGTAGGCATTTGTCACATGACTGTAACCACCAGCTCTTGTTTTAAAATCTTCTCAAAAATAACTGATCAGAGTCCGAGAATATAGAAAACTTTTTTTGTACTCAATGGAGAATTTACTCAAACTTCGTGTTGGGATTAAATATGTATTTCTGCTTAGATCCTATAATAATTACATGAAAATAAAATACAATATTTGTAGGTTTGTACTTATTACTCTTAACATGCAATCAAAATTAAACAAGATATTTATTTGAGTTTTGAGTAAATTCTCCATAGAGTACGAAAAAAAGTTTTATAATCTCTGGCCCTAATCTAAACCTAACCTCGATGGTTCTCTTTCAGATACCTTCAAACAATAATGTTCCACGAAGATCGCAGGTTGCCAATGCAACCAAAGTAGATATCTTTTACAAATCATTTTCTCTCAAACCATTCTTTTGGTTTTATTGTTTTTTTGCTTAAATGTTTCGTGGGTCAAGGTCTACCTAATTCCATAAAATTATTTTCAAAAAACATGACTTTTATGGAGGGGACTTTTTTCATTTACAGCATAAATATGTGGTTATATTGTATTATAAGTTAACCCATTTCCATACAGTGATGCTTTTAAACGCTCCTCAATATAAAAAGCTTTGGAGGACATTGTTGACAATGAGGAAATTGCTTGTTACAAGCATTTTCTTCATTATCTGCAATTTTTCTACCCAAAAAGACAAATATTTTAAAATTTTCAACAATTTTAAATTGTCTGCAATTTCTTTCAATTTTGGCCAGTCTTAAATTTCACTATGTGGGAATGGGTTAATTATCTAAGGGGGACAACACATAGTATTTGAGAAATAGTTGAATATATATTGAAGGATTATAATCCTTGTTCGTGTATATTATATCTTAGTAGGAAGTAAAGCTTGTTTATATTGAGCTTTTTTTTTTTATACTGATTTATTTTAGTTCAATTGCGACTAAAGTTTTAAGCTTATAGAGTCACTCACGAACACACAAAGATGTTTTCACATCCCTGAAAGAGAGGAAGTGGCTTAACCCTACTGCCACCCACTTCTACATCTGGTTAGACTGGGCCTTGCTATTAAGTGTCTTGCCCATGAACACACCTCGGTAACGGGGCTTGAACCCGTGACCTTCAGGTCACGAGTCAAGCACCTATACCACATGGCCATCGAGGCATATTGACTTGAACAATTGGTTAAAAAAAAAACAAAATGAAATGTCTTCTAAAATTCATTCAACCCATAGACATATAAAATATTGACTTGTCCAAATGGAAAAATATTGTAGATGATGATTTTAAGTTGATGAAACTTTATAAGCTTGGTAGAAAACATTGTGAAAAATGAATGAAAATCTAGCCTTTTATAGACTTGACTTATTATGCCCCGCAGTTTTGGCAAAGGGGATACAGTAATGGTCTCCTTCTGTCCTTCCGTTATTCTGTCCTTCCTTCACTAAACTAGTCCGGAACATATCTCTGGAAGTATAATAACTATTAACTTGAAACTTTATAGGTGGATAGATCTCGTTGAGGAGAAGTGCAGTGCACAAGAACCGCAACTCTTGCTGGCATAATTTTGGAGTTATTGCCCTTTGTTGATTTAAAGACTTAGATTTTGTCCTGAGCATTTCTCTGAAAGTATTATAGCTATAATCAAACTCACTGAGAAGAAATGCAGTGCATAACAAGCCTAAATCTAACTGACTTCAGTTTACTATCAAGCTTTTACGGCAGGGGATGGCCATGCCGACATAGCTCTTGTTTATAGCTAGCAAAGCGTTAGCTTTGATAGCTCAGGTTTACAGACAAAATTTGAGGTCTTCTCAGAGTTAAATGCGTGAAAACTGCCGCACAAAATCCTTCGAATGCCTACGCTGTAAAAAGTAGTTCTTATGTATTTCAGAATATTGCAAACTTTCCTACAAGTTCATGATCATCTCTTATGTATTTTAAGCTCACTTGAGCACATCGTGTTCAAAATGACTCTGATCAGAAGAAGTTCCAGACGACAATTTCAAATAAATAAAAGTTCTAAAATATTTATCTCTCTTGGTAGAAACAATGTGGAAAATGAAGAAATTGCCTGTAACTAGCAATTTCATTTTCCACATTGTTTTTTTTATAGAACTATTCTATAAAGGGGTGTAAAAAGGAGGGAGTGTGATGGGACCCCAGGGACCTCGTTTATTTACCATCATAACTTTTTACAAAGAAGATTACTAAACAAACAAAATTAATGCTTTGCTAGCTTACAGTGCTTTCAGTACTTTGATTCATATATAGCAAATACCTTTAGTTGTCAGGTTATGTTTAATTTATGGTTCACTATCAAAAGAATCAACCTATACTATTAATAGGGATAACTCTAGATGAATATTGTCCACTATCCAGCACCCAACAGCCGAGAGTAGGCACCCGTAGGAGGTGCTCTTTTTTTATCTTTCTAACTTTCTTGTAACAAACAATTGCTTCATTTTTCACAAGTTTTCCTAATCATTTTAGGGGCCTCCAAAAGCGTCACTGTGTTGGAATGGGTTAACACTCCATAGTCCACAGTATCCATCGGATTCTCGTGAATCTCAGAATGGTTGTACCATCATAAGGATTATTCCTTTCGAAATTGGGTCCGATTGGTCAAGAAACATGGAAAAGGGGCTTAATTAAAATTTAATTAAAAGATCTACATTAACACTCTATAGAGTCCACAGTTTTCATCAGATTCACTTCAAACTTAAACAGAATGATTGTACCCTCAAGGATTGTTCCTTTCCAAATTGGGTCAGATTCATCAAACACAGGAAAAAAGACCTTATGAAAAATTAATTGAAAAATCTTTAAAAAATCTTTATTAACACTCTAGAGTCCAGAGTTTTCATCAGATTCACTTCAAACTTTCATCAAATGATTGTACCACCATAAGGATTATTCCTTTCGAATTTGGGTCTGATCAAGGGCTCCAGAAAACAGATAAATTGCCAATCTGGACGGAATTTGTGAATTGCTAGACCGATTGGAATCCCCAAAATCGGTCCAAAGTTTTCATTAAGTTTCATGTTGAAATATTTATAATCCCACGCACCATCTATCAAAATCCATTTGAAACCTAAAGAATTCAAGGGTTTCACATGTTTCATGTATATTAAGGGATTAAAGACAGTGCCAGAAAACGATAATTATACCCCCCAAAACTATGTTTGGGGAGTATATAGGAGTCAGCTTGTCGGTCGGTCTGTCTATCTCTAGCTTTTTCGTGGCCGCTTAATTTTTCGGCAACTATTGGACTATTCAAACTTAACTGATATAATCAGAATCAAGCAGAGATATGCATATATTATTTTGGTTACGGTCTATAAATTTTTGACGGAGTTATGGCCCTTTGGTGAAAAATCATGTCCCCTCAATTTCTCAGCAACCATTGGACTGATTTGATTCAAATTTCACAGAAAGACTTGGAAAAAGTCAGAAATGTGCATGTCCTATTTTGGTTATGGTCCATTTATTTTTGACTAATTTATGGCCCTTTAATTAAAAAGTCCATTTTTTGTTACGGCCCTTTGGCGGATAGCACTTGTATATGGACAAGCGCTGTTGGGGGTATTAGTCTGCTTTGCAACAATTTCTAATTAGTATACCTGCCAGTAAAATGCCTATCCGTTTGGACAGTGACTGGTGTAGTGGAATATTTTTGTTTGTCACTCTTTTCTCAGCAAGTATTCATAATTTGGCTTTAAACTTGGTGTCAAAGTTCATCTTGGGGTTCTACAGGGTGCTTGCAGAATTTAGGACCACATTTTAACCGCTTCCTGTTTTATGACTTTGTTTATATTTTGACAATGACTTGTGTAGTGGAATATTTTTGTCACACTTTTCTCAACAAGTATTCATAGAATTGACTTGAAACTTGGTATGTAGGTTCATCTAGGGGATACCACATGGTACTTACTGAATTTAGGTCTGAAAGTTGATTACTTCCTGTTTTACGACTTTTTTTATATTTGGACAATAACTGGAATATTTTCGTCACACTTTTCTCAGCAACTATTCATAGCATTGTTTTTATTCGGACATTGATGGTATAGTCCTACATGGTACTTACTGAATATGTTCATTGAGGGAGAATTCCATTTTCACTGTAGTATGCCGTACTCCTTGTGGGGGTATACTCAGTGAGTTTTGACTCACATGTTTCTTGTCATTGAATGAGTAGAGTGTTATTTGATTGTGTGAATACTAATATTTGGACGCTTCTATCCTAACTATGTATATTTCACATGAACACCTTAACCCTTCCCCATTTTTCAAAATTTTAGACTGGTCCAATTTGAAACAAGCTGCACATGACAATAAAAGTGGGTGCAAATTGAAAAGTAACCAACCTATAGTAAGAAAATATTGTGGGAAAAGAAGAAATTGCTGGTCATAAGCATAGGTCATATGGAAAATTGAGGATCCCTTTGAGAATAAAAAACTGGAAAAGAGGCTACTGTCAATATGACATAAAACATTGTTGGGTACAGAATTAATTCCAAAATTACTATTGGATTCTCTTTAACCCTTTTATACATGACTAAGTCAAAATCCTGTTGAAGTATTTTAGAAAATAAAGAAACGTTTATTCTACCACCATGTAATGCCATTGGGCATATAGTGTTACCTGGCTGGGTGTTCTTGTGGGTGTCCAAGTTCATGGTCACAACTGAGGCTTATTTGACAAGCAATTATGTTAGGAAATACCTGTCTGTGACAAATTTCCAAGTAAATTAATTTTTCATGTACTTAAATTTGCTGTCTGCAACTTCTTAGCGATTTCAATCAGTCTATTTTCTATTTTCACAATAGTTTATTAAGGTTGCTGGAATTGTATTGTGTCTTGCAACAGTTGGGCTCTTATAATTTTGCAATAGAAGAAATGGCTCAATACTTTAACACATTCCCACATAACAAAATATTATTCCAAATTGAAAGAAGTTGTAGACGACAATTTAAAGCTGATGGATTATTTTAGCTCACCTGAGCATGAAGTGCTAAAGTGAGCTATTGTGATCACATTTTGTCTGTCGTCAAGCTGTCGTCTGTCATGTGTAAACAATTTCTTTAAACTACATCTCCTTCCAAACCACTGGGCCAATTTGAAATGAATTTGGCAGAAATGTTCCCTAGGTGGTCCCCTATAAAAATAGCTAAAAGAATTGAAATCTGTTCAAAACTCTGGTTGTCATGGCAACTAAAGTGAAATTTTAAAATAATCTTTAATAATCTTCTCCTCTTGACCCAGGTGGTGTAGAGCCTTGATATTTTGCATGAAGCATCAGTATATTGACCTCTTTCAAAATGGCTAAAATCCAGATCCTCGGGTTTACATTTACAATTTAGACTTTTGGATCCCCTGGTACATTATCTTTATATGTAAGTGTGGTCCACTTGTTTCATAATCCCAACCTTAACATTATATTAGACTGCTGAAAGAAAAAGAGCCTTTATCTCAGGTGAGTGCCCCCTGAGGGCCAACAGCCCTCTTGTTTTTCGTCTCTTTGGGTAGAATACATTATGGAAAGGGAAAGAATTGCTTGTAACAGTCAATTTCTTCATTTTTCATTATGTTTTCAAAGTTTTTTTCCTTGGGTGGCGTTTAAAAGTGTCACTGAGTGGGAATGGGTTAAATACTTGTAGTATTGGGGATTTACAATATCTTTTCATCTCATCTTTTATGTGGTATAGACTTACAATATTTTGGACCCTCATACCTTTCATAGTTTACTTTATTCTGGCTCCAGTAGAAGGGCCTCATTGATCATTTTAGCTATTGTTATTTGACCATTTGCCTATTCCTTGGAAAATCCACGTATAAATGCTTTTGCACGAACTTTTGTGCAAAACTTAACTTGTTTCATAATAAGAGTATTGATTGTAAGTGGCGTGAAAAAGAATCCCACACCTGGTATAGGTAAACTTTCTTACTGCAACACTCAAGCTTTAGAGCAAACATTTTTGAAATTTTAGTTCTTGTCCAAACATTTATTTAGCATTTATAAAAATATATACATATCAGCGTA
Organism: Fragum fragum; assembly: GCA_946902895.1. Taxonomy (NCBI): domain Eukaryota; kingdom Metazoa; phylum Mollusca; class Bivalvia; order Cardiida; family Cardiidae; genus Fragum; species Fragum fragum. The sequence continues at coordinate 7,351,130 of OX336373.1, forward strand.
TCATAAAAATTGAATTATCCCAAAGTAACAATTTCTTGAGGAATAGACTTTATTTATTTAATATAAATGTTCTTGATATGTTACTAAATGTTTACTGTTCAAAGATAAATAGTTTAATTGAAGAATGTATTTACGCTACATTGCTAATGTCAACACTATTTCATGGCTTAATTTGATGTTTCTCATGTCAAGAAGTATTTTCATTTTCCCTTAGCTGTCACATTGAAATGGTTTCAAGGATTTTTATTTTCACTTAATGTTTTAGTACAAAAAATTCACAATGCAATTTTTAGCTCACATGAGCACGAAGTGCCCTGGGTGAGCTACTATGATCGTCACTGTGAGGCATCTGTCCGCCCATCTGTCTGTTCACAATTTACAAAAAAAATCTTCACCTAAACTTACCAATGAATTTCAACCAAACTTCACAGAAATGATACTTGGGTCAGGCTCCTTCAAAGTAAATCAAAGAATTGAAATAGATGAAGAACTTTGGTTGCCATGGCAACGAAGTGCAAAAAACTTTACGGCCTTTGATATTTGGTATATATACTCATCTATTGACCTCTACCAAAATAGTTCAAATAATTACCCTACTCTGAAAATTAGCCCTTTTCTGTGTGACCCTGATTTTATTTAGGAATGAAGAAGGAAATCTTTGAAAATCTTCTCTTCCCTAACCATAATGCCTGGAGTTTTGATATTTGGTATAATTTTCATTTATTGGCTGTCTAACAAAGCACTGTCTTCAAAGACTTACCATAATCTGAAAATTAGCCGTTTGCTGTACAACCCCTGATTTCACTTACGAATAAAGAAGGAAATCTTTGAAAATCTTCTTTTCCCAAACCATAATGCCTAGAGCTTTGATATTTGGTATTAATAATCTTCTATTGACCATTTACCAAAATACTTCCAAGAATTACGGTACTCTGAAAATTAGCCCTTTTCTGTGCAATCCCTTGGCCCGTATTCACCAAAATTTTCTAAATTCTAGAATTGAGTCTTGCCTATAGTGCAAAGGTTATACTATTCTATTAGAATGGGTATTAGTACGGTAGGTAACAGACTTGGAATAACGAAGAATTTTCGCAAAAACTAGTTCTTAGAATTAAGAATGGGTTGATGAATACTTATAAAATTCAAGTTATTCTATTCTTTGGATTTAGTCAACTAAATCAATTTCGAATATGCGCCCTGAATTTACAAAGGTATAAAGAAGAATATCTTTGAAAATGTTCTCCTCCTAAACCATTAGGCCTCTAAGAATGTTGACATTTGACATGTATCAATGCATATTGACCCTCTACCAAAATACTTCAAAGAATTACTGTACTCTGAAATATAGGGCTATTTGTGGGCTCAAATATATACCGATGATTAAGGGAGAAAATCTATGAAAATATTCTTCTCCAAACCAATTAGGAGTATAGCTTTGATATTTTGTATATATCATAAAGCCTTGAGCCATCATACTTAGGGGAGCTCTACAGGACCATTATTGTCCTGTTGTTTTTGAACTTACCCAAGTTTAAAGATGTTGCAGACAACAATTTCAAGTGGACTAAATCTTTAAAATCTTTGTCTATTGGGGTAGAAAAAAATGGGGATGATAAAGAAATTTGCTTGTAACAAGTAATTTCTTCATTTTCAACAATGTTTTCAAAAGCTTTCAAATTGAGGGATATTTAAAGGCGTTGTTGTGAGGGAATGGGTTAGTTTTATATATTTACCTTTCTCATCAAATTCCATCATATTTGAAATCATCTGCAATCTTTTCTTAATTTACAGTTGTTTGATATGTTAGTGTGTAGTTTAACCCATTTCCAGACTACAATTAGACTGGTCCAAATTGATAGGATTTGCAGACGACAATTTTGAATCTATGAAATTTTGTATTTTTTTTAACTTTCTAGGTGGAAAATATTGTGTACAATGAAGAAATTGCTTGTTACAAGCAATTTCTTCATTTTACACAATATTTTCCAAATTGTTTATCTTGAGGGGCGTCAAAAAGCTTCATTGAGTTGGTATGGCTTACATGGATCAAGCACCATTTCCAAAGCCTCTAGAAACGTATGTTCCAGTTATCGTAATTTCCCATACAATTAAAATCTACAGTTTTCATACCAAATAATTGATCAGTAATTTACAAAACAACTATTTTGATTACATATTATACTCCATGTTACCAATAAAGCTTACTAAGATGAATACTAGATTCAATTTTGTATAAAAACAAGTGAAACTTTTCCCAAAACAACTCTATGGACTTAAATTATTCTCACAAGGATTAAGTTTATTACTTATATTCACCCATTACAACACAAACAAATTTTTAGACCGTTCCAAATTCAAAGAAGCTGCAGACAATAATTTCAAATTGATGGAATTGTAAATTGCTTCACCTTTTAGAATAGAAAACATTGTGGATAATGAAGAAATTGCTTGCTACAAGCAATTTCTTCATTTTCCACAATGTTTTCCAAATCTTTATACTTAACGGGCATAAAAAGGAGGGCTTGTGTGCGTTAACCTTTGTCACACTGAAAAGTAAAGCTCTCCAAAATTGCATTTATATAGAGGAGATGCAAAGGACTGGAAACACAAAAGTGGGCAAACATTTAATTTGAATATTTTCGTGTAACAAATCTGGCTCTATAGGGAGTATAAGATGATGTAGACGAAGACATCTCTGCTAATGCGCCTAAATAGAAATATCCGGGATTCAACATGACAATTGGTAATGAATAGTGTGCTAGGTAAATTTTGGTTAAGGCCTTTGATTGTGATTGTTTTGCCCTCCACAAAGTTTTGTTTGTTTAAATTCTTACCGGTACCTATATTTAACCCTTTCCTGTACAACCCTGGGATTTTATGTCACTTTGATTTTATACTTTAGAAAACGTTGTGGAAAAAAAGAAGAATTTGCTTGTAATTAGCATTTTCTACTTTTACCACCATATTTTAATCAACACAGGATGGTTTCATTTTAAATTGCATCCAATTTTCATTTTAGTCTGCAACCTCTTTCAATTTGGACCAGTCTAAAATTTCAAAAAACAGTAAAGGGTTAAAATCTTTTTATAAAATGTATCAATTAAAGGTAAAAGCATATCATTGTGGAATAACAACCAGAAGGCTTTAGATACAGCTTCTCCAGGCTGTAGTTAGGACATTTTGGCCTCTTAATTACATTATTTCACTTGAGAAGGATAATTGTGGTATTTTTTTATTGTAACTAAAATGTTCTATATATTCTCAAAATGATTAAACAGCAATATGCCACGCCAAACCAAAGTAAGCTTGGAATGGTTTGGCTCTTTTATACTACATGTAATGATAATGGATTATAATTTGGATCAGTCATAAAATTTTCTTGTGTCGTAATGGGTGAACACCATGTAACCCCCCCAACTAATATGTCACATAATGATTAAAAGCCTATAAGTCTTGTGTATGAATATAATTACCAGTCATAATATTTACACACTAGCTATTAATTGCTGATGGATATCAGGTTGCTGTGACTAGTTTAATGATAAACTTTGGCATGTCTGTTAATCATGCCCTGCAGCATGATCTTGTCAAACACTTGAAGACTACGTGTTATTTGTACAGTGTTTGTTTATAGCAAGGTAATGGGATTAAAGTACATTGATCACTGCTGGCTTATATCACAACAAATAGACAAGTGGATGAGAAAAATAAATAGTTTTGCCATAATTTTCCAATCCCATCTTAGAGAAATTGGGGCTACTGCTATAATTTTTGTCCCATTATTTGTTAGCACAACATGCTCAAGATGAGCTGTTGTGATAGGTAAATGTCCAGCGTCTATCTGTCTGTGAGTCTGTCAGTCTGTCTGTAAACAATTATCAAAAAAATCTTCTCCTCCTAAACCATAAGGCCTAGAGCTTTGATCACATCAAAGAAGTACCGTACCCTGAAAACAAGCCCTTTTCTGAGTGATCCCTGATAAAGATGGAAATCTTTGAAAATCACCTCCTAAATCATAAGGCCTAGAGCCTTGATATTTGGTATGTTTTGATGTCTTTTGACTATCTACAAAATTACTTCAAAGAATTACTGTATCCTGAAAATTAGCCCTTTTCTGTTTGATTCCTTGATTGTAGATAGGAATAAAGAAGGAAATCTTTGAAAATCTACTTCTCGCAAATCATAAGGCCTAGAGCTTTTATATTTGGTATGTATCATCACCTATTGACCATCTGCCAAAATACTTCAAAGAATTACTGTACTCTGAAAATAAGCCCTCGTCCCTGAGATCCCTGAATCAAGAAGGACTTTGAAAATTAAGCCCTATGTTGTGTGATGTCAGCTTTATACAGGAATTAGGAAGGAAAATTAAAATTTCTTGTCCCAAATCACAAGGAGTCGCCGTAATAGCGCAGTCGGTTGCGTGTCAGATTCCCAATATTCAAAAAATCGGATGTCATGGGTTTGATGCTCGGCGGCAGCACATCTCCTTTCCGCCATTTGTCTCTCTCCAATGGGTGGATAATCGTAAACCTAAGTGGAATAGCAGCTGGAGGCTAGGAAAGGATTAAGTGGTAGTACTGGTGTGAGAAATACCAGGAATCCATTGTTAGGTGCTCCAGCCATGGCCATATGACTTAAATAATGTTAAAAGTGCCGTTAAACCCCATCTAATCAATCAATCCGAAATCATCAGTCCTACAGCCTTGAAAATTGGAAATATACCATTCAATCTTTAAAAATCTCCTCCAAAACCATTATAAGTAGACCTTTAATATTTTGTATGTATCATAAAGCCATTAGCCATCATATTCAGATGAGCAATATAGGACCATCATGGTCCTCTTGTTGGTCTACTTATTTGTCTATACAAAAACTGAAATATTTGTCTTGAAATACCAGGGGCTTTTCTGTTCCCCATATCCTAAGGTAGGAATAGTTCAGTATGTAGGTTGTACAAATTTTAAGAAATGCTCATGAAAGACTGAGTAATCCTTAAAGGTCACATTCAAGGTTTTTTAGCTCACCTGAGCACATAGTGCTCAAGGTGAGCTTTTGTGATCATTGAATGTCAGTTGTCTGTTGTCAACAATTTCCTCATTAGCACTCTAGGGGCAACAATTTTAGCCCACAATTTTGGCCCAATCTTCATGAAACTTGGTCAGAAAGTTTGTCTGGTGACAAGAATGAACCCTATCAAAAATTGGAACATTCTGTTTGAAAACACAGGAAAAAGAGCCTTAATGACAATTTTCATGTTGGCACTCCTTGGGCCATAATTTTGGCCCAATCTTCACGAAACTTGGTCAAAATGTTTGCATGAGCACAAGGATGAACCCTATTGAAAATGGGATGGTTCTGCTGGAAAACACAGAAAAAAGGGCCTTAATGACAATTACCTTGTCGGCACTCTAGGGGCCAAAATTATTGTCTAATCTTAATCAAACATGGTCAGATTTTATGATTCAAGGATGAACTCTATTGAAAACAGGAAAGTTATTTTTGAAAAATATGGGAAAAGGGGCAAAAAGGGGCCATAATGACAATTTCCTTATTAGCATTGTAGGAGCCACAATTTTGACCAAATCTTTTTAAGACTTGGTCAGAATGCTTGGCAGGTTGAAGTATGAATCCTATTGGAATTGGGAACGTTCAAATGGAAAACACGGGAATAGGGATCGTAATGAAAATTTCCTTGTTAGCACTGCAGGGACCACAATTATGGCAAAATCTTCATTAAACTTGGTCAGAAGGATGAACTGTAAAAGGAAGGGTAAATTATTGTTGAAAAACACAGGAAAAGGGGCATTAGTGGCAATTTCCTTGTAAGCTATCTAGTCAACAAAATTTTGGTTTAATCTTCAAGAAACTTGGTTAGAATGTTTGGTAGGTCACAAGGAAGAGTCCTATCGAAAATGGAATGCTTTGTTGGAAAACGTTGGAAAAGGTGCCCTAAAGACAAATTTTATGCCCCCGCATCAAAAAATTTGTTTTACCATTGTCTGTCCGTCTATCCATCTTTCCGTCTGTTGGTCTGTCTGTCTACAAAACATAACCAAAAAACTTAACCATGCCAATTACTACCAGCCAATTCAAGATACAATGCTCATATTTGGCATGATGATACATCTTTATAATATGCATCTCTTCATGTCAAGGTCATGTGATAAGGTCAAGGTCACACCAAGGTCAAACGTTTAGTCCTGTTGAGAGGGCAGTGTGTTTCACAAACACATCTTGTTTTGTTAGCACTCCAGCGGCCACAATTTTTCCCAATCTTCTTTAAACTTGGTCTAAATGCTTGGTAGGTAATATTGGGATTAGACTTATCAGAAATGGGAATGTTGCCTAGGAAAATTGGCCTTATTGGCAGACTGTATACATTTTCCTGCCTGTCTGTCTATCTGTCTGTCTGTCTGTCTATCCATCTACAACATTCCTCTCTCCTCTGCTTTTCAATTTACAAGGCTCATATTTAGTATTTTGGTACATTATTTTGATAGAAATATCATTCGGGTCATATTTTCAAGGTCAAGTCAATGCTAGGTTGATCACATAACTGCTTATGAGTTCACTTCAGCATAAAGCTCGAGGTAAGAAGGAAATCAAGATGTTATTGGGCCACATTTAACAGAGGTATTAAAAGAAAAACCTTTGACAAAGGTCTAAATGTAAACATTTGGACATTCAATTCACAAAAATTGTAGTATTGTTTAACATTGATATACCAAAATGATTCACGATAACTTTCAATCTTCTTCTGAAAGTTAAAGTCCTATGTTGTTTGATCCAAAATATGTCATAGAGAATTGAAGAAAGTCTTTAAAATTTGGAACTCATATATTCAGGTGAGCGATATTGGACCATCACAGTCCTCTTATTTTGTTTGAATGGGATTTAACGCCACTTTATTTCAGTCCTATCACAGTGGTTGCAGCTACTAACCATGAATTTCTTTCCTAGGTTGAGCTGCTCATCCTACTTAGGTTCACAATTATCCACTCATTAGTTGGAGACAAATGTTGGAAAGGGTATTTGCCTAGACCAGGGCTCAAACCCTGGACCTTGTGATTCAGAGTCTGACTTGCTACCAACTGCGCTATGGCCACACACACACATTCAAGATAGCCTAGTGCAGGTTCATATTCTTTTATGTGTGCAAGCATGATTATACATCACTGTCTTGTGTGTTAATGGGTTTTGATTATCTAGCCAAAATTATGTGTTTATTACTTGTTATTTTTTCAGGAATTCCTGCTTGGGGACTGTTCAAAGGCCAAAACAAAGCTCAAATGGACACCAAAATATAACTTTGATGTGAGTGAAAATTAATATCTTAAATTGTTTCAATGTACATGACAATACTTTCTGCTATATGTATACGATATCACTACTATTAATGCATTTGATATGTACTGCTGTATTCTTACTGAAGGATATTCAAGATTATCTCCAATTATTTTCTGATGGTCATTGGCTTTGATATTGCTATCCCATTTTTATGCTCCCTGAAAGAATAAGCAGGAGGGCCTGAGGGCATATAGTTGCCATGTTGTGTGTACCTCTGTTTATCTGTCCAACATTCCATCCATCCAAAACCATTTCTCCACAACCCCTGGACCAAACTCGAACTTCATTTATTAATTCCTTAGTATATTTCCTAGGTAACTTTTTCCTTGTTTCTCTATTTAAAGCTGTTTCACTAAAAAAGGGGGAATTAAAGTAATATGAAACTAACTACTTCTCTGATATCTTCTAATTTAAGTGTCAGAATTTTATAGAATTTCTAATTTAAGTTGTAAATTACAAATCTACAGGCAATACATAGTCTTATTAGTCCCCTCGTAGCTATCTAGGACAAAGGGGACTTTGGGTTTGTACTTTGTCCATCTGTGTATCTTTTTGTCAATCTGTCAGTCTTGAAATCTGTTTTCCGGGCTTTTTATTCTAAACGCTGGAAGGTATTGAGCTGATTTTTGGTGTAGGATTCCACATTAATGAGTTACAGAAAAAGTTTTATTCCAGTCTATTGATTTTTGAGGAAGATAGGGATGCTGGTTTAGAAAATTACTTGGAAGTTACAGTTTTCAGGACTTTTTTTCCTCAACGCTTGAAGTACATGATTCCTGATTTTTGGTTTCTAAGTTTGCATTAATGAGTTATAGAACAAGTTTGGGTTTCAGTCCTGTCCACTGATTTCTGTTTTCCGGATTTGTTTTAGCTCTACTGGCCGAAGGCCACTAGAGCTATAGCGATGGCTTTTTCCCGTCCGGTGTCTGTGCGTCCGTTTTTCCGTCCGTCAGTCCGTTAAACTTTTCCTTGTTTACCAATAAAGTCCACAGTTTTCATTGGATTCTCTTCAAACTTTCACAGAATGGTTGTACCAACATAAGGATCGTTCCTTTCCAAATTGGGTCAGATCCGTCAAGAAACACGGGAAAAGGGGCCTAATTAAAACTTAATTAAAAAATCTTTGTTTACTCGATAAAGTCCACAGTTTTCATCGGATTCTCTTAAAACTTTCACAGAATGATTGTACCAACATAAGGATCGTTCCTTTCGAAAATGGGTATGATCCGTCTAGAAACACGGGAAAAAGGGCCTTATGATAATTTAATTAAAAAATCAATTTAAAATCCCTGTTTACACGATAGAGTCCCAGTTTTCATTGGATTCTCTTCAAACTTTCTCAGAATGATTGTACCAACATAAGGATCGTTCCTTTCAAAAATGGGTATGATCCGTCAAGAAACACGGGAAAAGGGGCCTTATGAAAATTTAATTAAAAAATCCTCATTTACGAGATAGAGTCCACAATTTTCATCAGATTCTCTTCAAACTTTCACAGAATGATTGTACCAACATAAGGATCGTTCCTTTCGAAATTTGGTATGATCAGTCAAGAAACATGGGAAAAGGGGCCTTATGAAAATTCATTAAAAATTCAATTGTAAAATCCTTGTTTACGCTATTTTGTCCACAGTTTTCATTGGATTCTCTTAAAACTTTCACAGAATGATTGTACCAACATAAGGATCGTTCCTTTCGAAATTGGGTATGATCCGTCAAGAAACATGGGAAAAAGCCTTATGAAAATTCAATTTAAACTCCATTTAAAATCCTTGTTTACAAGATAAAGTCTGCAGTTTTCATCGGATTCTCTTAAAACTTTCATCGAATGATTGTACCAACATAAGGATCGTTCCTTTCGAAATTTCGGTATGATCCGTCAGGAAACATGGGAAAAAGCCTTATGAAAATTCAAATTAAACTCCATTAAAAATCCTCGTTTACACGATAGAGTCCACAGTTTTCATTGGATTCTCTTCAAACTTTCTCAGAATGATTGTACAATCATAAGGATCGTTCCTTTCGAAAATGGGTCTGATCTGTCATGAAACAGGGGAAAAGGGGCCTTATGAAAATTTAATTAAAAAATTCTTGTTTACACTCTAGATTACACAGATTTCATCACATTGTATTTAAACTTTCACAGAATGATTGTACCATCATTAGGATTGTTCCTTTTGGAATTTGGTCAGATCCATCTGGAAACACGGAAAAAGGGGCCTTATGAAAATTTAATCGAGAAATCTTTTAAGAAATACTCTGTAACTCTCTGGAGTCAATACTTTTCATCGGATTCCCTTCAAACTTTCACAGAATGATTGTTCCAACAAAAGATCGTTCCTTTTGAAAATGGGTATGATCGGTCAAGAAACACGGGAAAAGGGGCCTTATGAAAATTCATTAAAATTCAATTGTAAAATCCTTGTTTACGTGATTTTGTCCACTGTTTTCATTGGATTCTCTTCAAACTTTCTCAGAATGATTGTACCAACATAAGGATCGTTCCTTTCAAAAATGGGTATGATCCGTCAAGAAACACGGGAAAAGGGGCCTTATGAAAATTTAATTAAAAAATCCTCGTTTACAAGATAGAGTCCACAGTTTTCATCAGATTCTCTTCAAACTTTCACAGAATGATTGTACCAACATAAGGATCGTTCCTTTCGAAATTTGGTATGATCCGTCAAGAAACATGGGAAAAGGGGCCTTATGAAAATTTAATTAAAATTCCATTAAAAATCCTCGTTTACACGATAGAATCCACAGTTTTCATTGGATTCCCTTAAAACTTTCACAGAATGATTGTACCAACATAAGGATTGTTCCTTTCGAAATTGGGTATGATCCGTCAAGAAACATGAGAAAAAGCCTTATGAAAATTCAATTTAAACTCCATTAAAAATCCTCGTTTACTCGATAGAGTCCACAGTTTTCATTGGATTCTCTTCAAACTTTCTCAGAATGATTGTACAATCATAAGGATCGTTCCTTTCGAAAATGGGTCTGATCTGTCATGAAACAGGGGAAAAGGGGCCTTATGAAAATTTAATTAAAAAATTCTTGTTAACACTCTAGATTCCACAGTTTTCATCAGATTGTATTTAAACTTTCACAGAATGATTGTACCATCATTAGGATTGTTCCTTTTGGAATTTGGTCAGATCCATCTGGAAACACGGGAAAAGGGGCCTTATGAAAATTTTATCGAAAAATCTTTTAAGAAATACTCTTTAACACTCTGGAGTCAATAGTTTTCATCGGATTCCCTTCAAACTTTGTAGTTTGTACTATCATAAGGATTATTCCTTTTGAAATTTGGTATGATCCTTCAAGAAATACAGGAAAAAGGGGCCTTATGAAATGTTTACTAAAAAATTCTCATTAATAATCTAGAGCCAACAATTTACAACGGAACTTTCACAGAATGATTGTACCATCATAAGGATTGTACCTTTTGGAATCGGATATGATTCCTCAAGAAACATAGGCAAAGGGGCCTTATTAAAATTTAATTCAAAGATCTTTGTTAACACTTCTAGAGTCCACATTTTTCACAGAATGATTGTACCATCATAAGAATTGTTCCTTTCAAAATTTGGTATGATCAGTCAAGGACCACGGGAAAAGGGGGCCCGATTAAAACTGGATTGAAAAAGTCCTCGTAAACACAATAGATGCCATAGTTTTCAACAAATTCTCTTCAAACATTCCCAGAATGATTATTACATTATGTGGATTGTTCCTTTCGGAAGTAGGTTTGATCCATCAAGTTTCATGGGAAAAGGGGCCCTATGAAAATTTAATAAAAAAAATCCTAGTTAACACGTAATGGCCCTAGATTTCGCCTGATTGACTTCAAACTTTCACATAATGATTGTACCATCATAAGGATTGTTCCTTTCAAATTGGGTCTGATCCATTGAGAAACATAGGAAAAGGGGCCTTAGGAAAATTCAATTAAAAAAATCTTAATTAATGCTTGTAAGTCCACAGATAAGATGGGGTTGTCCTTATACTCAAACAGAATAATTATACTTTTGTAAGAAGAGTTCCCTTTGGAATTGGTTCTGATCCATCAAGTAACATGGGAAAAGGGGCTATATGAAAATTCAATTAATAAAACCCTGTTAACACAATAAAGCCCACAGCTTTGATCAGATTTTGTTGAAACTTTCACAGAATGATTGGAAGGTCATAACTATCATTCTTTTCATAACAGGGTTTGAACTGTCAAGAAGCACAGGAAAAGGGGCCTTATGAAAATTTCATTTATAAATCCTTGTTACAAAGTCCGGAGCTTTCATCGGATTTTCTTCAAACATTCACAGAATAATTGTACAATAATAATGATTGTTGATGTTTGCATTAGACCTGATCTGTCAAGTATCACAGGAAAAGGAGCATTATGAAATTTAATTTTAAAATCATTGTACCACAATAAAGTCAACAGTTTTCATCAGATTCTGTTAAAACTTTCACAGAATGATTATTCCATCATGAGGATTCTTTCTTTTCAAATTAGGCGTGATCTGTCTAGTATCATGGGAAAAGGGGCCTTTAGAGAATTTTATCTATAATCCTTGTAACCAAGTCCAGAGCTTTCATTGGATTTTATTCAAACCTTCACAGAATCATTGTACAATAATCACGATTGTTGAGGCAGACATGAGACCTGATCCTACAAGTATCACAGGAAAAGGAGCCTTATGAAAAATTTATTTTAAAAATTTGACACCAAAATAAAGTCTGCAGTTTTCATCAGATTCTGTTCAAACTTTCACAGAATGTTTGTACCATCATAAGGATTGTTTCTTTCCAAATTGGGCCTGATCTGTCTACTATCATAGGAAAATGGGCTGTATGAAAAACTATTACCAAATCCTCATAAACACATCAATTCCCTAGTCTTTATCAGAGTCTCTTCAAACTTTAATAGAATGATTGTACCATCATTTGGATTGTTCCTTTGTAAATTAGGTCTGATTGGTTAAGTGACACAAGAAAAGGGGCCTTATAAAAATTTTATTACAAAACATCATTATTACAATAAAGTCCTCAGTCTTTATCATTTTCTTCAAACTATCATTAGGATTGTTCCTTTGTACATTGGTTCTGATTTGTTAAGTTTCACGGAAAAAGGGGCCTTATGAAAATTTAGGTTCAAAAATTCTTGACACAATTCAGTCCACTGTTTTCATTGATTCTCTTTAACTTTTAAAGAATGATTCTACCTTCATTAGAATTGTTCCTTTTGAAATTTGGTTTGTTCTGTAAAGTATCATGAGAAAAGGGGCCCTATGAATATTTCACTATAAACTCATTAACACAATAAATCCACAGATTAAACAGATTGATTGTACCATCATTCCAATTGTTGATTTTGACAGTGGATCTGACTATAGCAAGGGTCACACAAAAAGGGGCCTTATGAAAAACTCTCTTAAATATTCTGGTTAACACAATGATGTCCCTTGATTTCACCGGATTCACTTCAAAATTTCACAGAATGATTGTACAAATACTTAGATAGTTCTTTTCAGAACTGGGTACAATCCATCAAGTATCATGTAAAAAGGGGACATATGATTTTTTTTTAAATATTCTAGTAAACATAATGAATTCCCAATATTTCATCGGATTCACTTTTAACTTTCATAGAATGATAAAACCAACAGTAAAATATCACGGGAAAAGGGGCCTTATGAGAACTTGAATTTAATATCTTTGTTAACACAATAAAGTCAACAGTTTTATTGGATTCTCTTCAAAGATGCATGGAATAATTGTGGCATTCGAAACACAGGAAAAGGGGCCTTACAGATTATCTTTCAAAACATTCTCGTGTATGTGATGAAGATCACAATCATTATCAAGTTGTCTTTTAAATTTCACAGGACAATTGTCGGGTTATAAGGAAAGTTCCTTTTAGAATGAAATTGATCCATCAGAAAACACAGGAAAAGGGGCCTTATTGATTTTCATTCAAAACAATTCTGTTTATGTGATTAAGTCCACAATTATTGTCAGATTCTGATGAAATATTCACAGAATGGTTGTAGGGTCATAAGGTAACTTTCTTTTGGAAATGGAGTGGATCCGTCATGAAACATGGGAAAAGGGGCCTTGAGGATTGTTGCTTAAAATGATAAAGGGGATAAAGCCCCTTTTTTTTTCTTTACGCATTCTTCTTTGAGCAATTAACTTCCTTAAATATCAGATTTCTTTAACGGAAAACTTGATAACCAGTAGAGCGTCTCAGGCCCTCATGGGCCTCTTGTTTTCTAAACACTGGCATGTTTTGAGCTGATTTTTGGATTGTGAGTTTTTATAAATGAGTAACAGAACAAGTTTGAGTTTTGTTCCAATCCATTGAATTTTGAGGAAGATATAGATGCTGGACCTAGAAAATTGCTGGGAAATTACAGTTTTTGGGATATAAAGAAAGCCAGTAGGGGACTTGGTATCGCTATGCAATACTTCAGAATGCTTGTTATATTAAAGCCTTGCTTCATGATAAATGTGTTTTTATATGATGTCTCAAAAATCATATTTCAAAAAGTAATCCAGCTATCAAAATGTAGCATCATGGATGACGAGATATCATTGAGGAGAGGTGAAGTGTAAAAGGACCATAAGTGGCAAACTTTCATGTCATGTTTTTTTCCTTTGATGTTTACTAAATCATATTTTCCTACATATATGCAATACAAATTAATATCTTATCAATATGAAAATTCATGGATGGATATCTGTACCTCACTTGATTTATGTCTTCTTGTAACAAGTATTTGTTCTGGGATCATAATCCGTCTACGACAGCTCCTGTTAGCTTGGCTGTTTTGGAACTGTTGTCATCACCATGGCTTTAATATAGCATTGTCATTGGTGTGACAACATTTAACCTTGCTTATGATCCCCCTCCGTTTTGGCGAAGGGGATATAGTCATGGTCTCCGTCCTTCTGTCCTTCCGTCACTAAACTTGTCCGGAGCATATCTCTGAAAGTATGATTGCTATCAACTTGAAACTTCATAGGTGGATAGATCTCATTGAGGAGAAGTGCAGTGCACAAGAACCACAACTCTTGCTTGCATAATTTTGGAGTTATTGCCCTTTGTTGTTTTAAAGACTAAGATTTTGTCCAGGGCATATCTCTTAAAGTATGATAGCTATTAACTTGAAACTTCATAGGTGGATAGATCTCGTTGAGGAGAAGTGCAGTGCACAAGAAGCACAACTCTTGCTTGCATAATTTTGGAGTTATTGCCCTTTGTTGTTTTAAAGACTTAGATTTTGTCCTGAGCATATCTCTGAAAGTATAATAGCTATTATCGAACTCATTGAGAAGAAATGCAGTGCACAAGAAGCCTAAATCTAACTGGCTTCAGTTTACTATAAAGCTTTTAAGGCGGGGGATGGCCATATCCGACATGGCTCTTGTATCTCTTAACCCATTACTAGACGACAAAATTTTAGACTGCTCCAAATTGAAAGGAGTTGCAGAGAATGATTCATAGTTTATGAAATTTTAGATTCTTTCAAGTTTTTTGGTAGAAAATATTGTGGAAAATGAAGAAATTGCACAATGTTTTCTAAAGCCTTTTTCTTGGGGGGTGTTTAAAAGCGTCATTGTGTGGGAATGGGTTAAACCTATCATCCAATTTTATGATATTTCACACACTTGTATATCTTGATTATAGCAAGTGTGCTGCACTTATTTAAGGCCATGGGTTCAAAGTGGAAATTCTGACCTTCCTTTTCTCTTGAACATATAGTCTGATTTTCATAATCTTGATAAGAGCAAGATGTGCACTGCTTATAAGTCAAACGTCCAAAAATTAAGGGCACGAAAGTTTAATCTCGCCTGTATTTCTTTATTCTAAAGTCTTAAGTTTTGGAAAATTAGACATCTTGATGACAGAAAATGCACTGCCCTTTGAATCATAATGCCTATCTCAAAGGTAAAGGTTGCACCAAAATGTTAAATTTGGCCTTGTCTGTATCTCTTGAACCTGTTGTCTGATTTTCATAATATTTCACACACTTATATAAGCCAATGCACTTTGCTTTTTCAAGCTCCTATCTCAAAGGTCAAGGTCTCAGCAGAGAGTTGAAAATGAAAATCTCTCTTGAATTGTTACTGGAATATATATGTCACACATGTTCATTTGGATGAGAGTAAAATTTTGGAGAGAGTTTGTGATTAAGGCTCCTTACAAAACAAAAAACAAGATTGAAGTAGAGGGCTTAGATCATCTTTTTTTAGTCTTTTCTTTATCATAAAACCTATTTTCAAATTCTCATATCACATGTATTTCATGTATTTAAACACTTTGTTGAGAGTAAGTGCTGTGAGCGCCTCAAAAGTTACAGTCACAGCAGAGGAGACCAGGGGTCAAATTTTGATGTAGCCTGTATCTTCTGAACCTGTAGTCTGAATATCAATTTTTATGCCCCTCTTTGTAATGATGATAAGCATATAGAGTCACCTCTGTGTGTGAGTGTGTGTAAAGGGAGAGGGGAGGGGGGGGGTAGATGTGTGCTTGGGTGAGGTTTTAGCTTTGCTGTTTTGGGAGAAAATTAGAGATATTGCTATGGCCAGGTTGTGTAGCAGTTTTACCCAGTATCAAGTACTTGAACTGTGGTGACATGCAGTGCTCTTGTTGTGTATTTCCAATTCTTGTCCAGAGCATATCTTCTACATTATTTGATGGATTTCAAAATAACTTGGAACAGCTGTTCCCCTTGACAAGAACTACTGTTATGTGCAAAGTTCTGTTTGATAATCTCAAGTTCAAGGTCATAACTGAAGGTCATTTGACAAGTAACTTAGGCTGGGGCATATGTGTCTGAGAGATATTTCTAGTTTCATAAATGTGTTGATGTTTATAGTAAGTAAATGCCTTGAACATATTGTCCATCACCCACAGCCGAGCCTTGAAACCCACTTGGGTTGTTCTATTTTGCATCTTAATATTCTTAAGTAGAAGAAAAAAACAATTTGATATGAGAAATTCAGAGACAGAAGGAAGATAGTGATTAAATTGATAGGAAACAAGAATGTTGTTTGTCAAGTGAAAAACATGTCTTTTAACCCTTTCCCATTTTGCAAAATTTTGGACCTGTCCAAAATCAAAGTTTTAACATAGGACATTATGAAATTGATCTTATTTGAAAAAAAAAATCATTCAGTACTGTAGAAAATATTGTGGAAAAAGAAGGAATTGCTTGTGACAAAGACAGAAGGAAGATAATGATTAAATTGATAGGAAACAAGAATGTTGTTTGTCAAGTGAAAAACATGTCACTTAACCCTTTTCCATTTTGCAAAATTTTGGACCTGTCCAAAATGAAGGGTTTAAAATAGGACAATATGAAATTGATTTTATTTGAAAAAAAAATCATTCAGCACTGTAGAAAATATTGTGGAAAAAGAAGAAATTGCTTGTGACAAGAACGTAAAGACCAGGGATGGAACGGGAAAGAGTTAAGTAGCCAAGTTATTACAACTTATTTTTAACTTAGATTTACTTGTTTTAATGTAAGAAAGGTTCCACCTTCTTCTTGTATGTTTCAGAGTCTAGTTGGAGAAATGATAGAATCTGATTTAGACTTGATGAGAACAAGACCAATGGCATAATGTGATATATAGGTACAGTACGTTATAAATTACATTGAATAATATTGAAAAAAATCATATTTTAATTGTAAAAGGAATAGTGGAAAAGCATACTCTGAAATCATTGCAAACTTTTCTTATCATCTGTAGTTAATTGTGATTTGTCATTGTTAGTCATTGTCAGCATCTACTCCTAAACTAATCAAAAGATTTCAACAAAACTTTACAGAAATGTCCTTTTATCATGCTTTTTCAAAATACCTCAGAGAATTGTAATCCCTTAAATTCAGATTGTCACTCTAAGATTAAAATTAATGTTGTGGGTTCCCATATTTTGTAAATATATTTATGGAAAAAAATGTAAAATATCTCCGCCAAAACCATTAGGTCTATTGCTTTTAAAAATGTGCTTGCATGCAGAAATTTATCATGGTGGTCTTTTGAAATAAATCAAAACCATCACTCATGGATTAGTTTCAGAATTGTTGTAAAATTCACTATTGATACAGATGGAAACCTTCAAAACGTTCTCCAACTTCAAGCCTATCATACTTAGGTCAGCAATACAGGACCATTAATGCCCTCTTGGTTAAACCATCCCTACACTACAAAATTTTAGACTGGTCCAAATTGTAAGAAGCTGCATACGACAATTTAAAATTAATGTAACATTAATGTTTTAGTCTTTTGGGGTAGAAAACATGGTGGATAATGAAGAAATTGCTTGATACAAGTAATTTCCTCATTTTCCATGTTTTCCAAAGACTTTTTCTGAAAGGGCTTCAAAAGGAGGGTTTGTGTGGGAATGGGTAAAATGTTATATTTTTAAAGCTATAGGGTGTCATTTGTAAGAGATTAGGGTCATAAAATATACATTTATGCGTATGTCAATCCATAAAGGATAAATATATAAAAATAGATTCCTTATTCATTTTAGAAAAATTGCCTTTATACAACAGTCTATCAGTCTATTTAGGGTCAGCTTATAGGGTTACAACCATATAGAAAAGTCTGACACAAATTTGCATATTCCTTAAAGAGTCATTTCTAATGAACTTCAGCCTATAAAATCATCAAATATACAGTTAACCCTTGTCATGCTGATCATGGAATGTTCCTACTTTGACAATAGATTTGGCAGGTGAATAGACTAAGATCAGCCTGCACAGACGTGCAGTCTGATCTTAGCCTACACTACCTGTTTATTGTTGTCGTTGTGAGAGAAATATTTGAAAACAAGATCGATCTAATTATGTCAAAGTTTTCAAATATAGAGAAAAGAGGAAAAGAATTCAGCAGGACAAGGGTTAATATAAATTACACAAACATATTTTTGTGTTGGCTCTAGAATATTCACTTTTATGAAGAAAAGGGTATGTTTGTATACACTTTACCTAAATTTCAAATCATTTTTTCCACATTTGCTTGTATGTTGTCAGTCCAGTTCTGAATTTAAAACAGCCAAAGTTAACTCTATCTATTGATTTATTTCCTTAACCCATTCCCGCACAACAAAATTTTAGGCTTGTCCAAATTGAAAGAAGTTGATACAAGCAATTTCTTCATTTTCCACAATGTTTTCCAAAGCTCTTTAATTGAGGGGTGTAAAAAGGAGGGCTTGAGTTGGAACGGGTTGAAACAATAAATTACCTATCAATCTTTAATGGGAGTGGGTTGGGACTAGGCTACATGCTGTGTCTGGGTCCCAGGTTTGATCCTCCTCTCGTCCAGTCCTTCCAATGGTACTTAAATTTTGGTGATGTCTTCATATGATCTCAGCTGTTAAATGGGACCCATCAGTCCATTCACATGGGTTCGATCCCCGGCGGCGGCAAATATTCTTTCCGACAATTGTCTCTCACCAATGGGTTGATAATCGTAAACCTAAGTGGGATAGCAGCTGGGGGCTAGGAAAGGATGTAGTGGTAGTACTGGTGTGAGAAATACCAGGAATCCATTGTTAGGTGCTCCAGCCGCCGCGATATGACTGAAATACTGTTAAAAGCGGCGTTAAACCCCATTCAATCAATCAATCAATCAATCAGTCCATACAAGCAATCATGCAATGATTATTAGTGTTATGCAGATTTGTTCAAATTTCATTTCTACATATCTTTAGATAAGGTTATCAGATAGTTCGGTAAACTGTAACCATACCTTCATGTATGAAATTTTCCTTTAATTTCAAAATCATATGTTGTTTGTTTCAGATCTGACAACCTTCATCATGTGGACCAATAATAAAGACTAGAAGCTGACTAGGAATCTCAAAGAAACGCAAATGTCATGTCCTATTTAAAAAAATCATTTATAAGTTTATACCTGACAGAATTTACACTGTTGCATATTCAAAGTTTTCGCAGAAGATATGTCCATTACCATTCAGTTCCTTATTTTGATGCCTCTGAAGACTAATATATCAGAAAACAGAAACAGAGACATTATTTGTACCAAACAATTTAACCTTTGTTTACAATTTTTACTATCTTAACTGATAGTAACTTATCCATTGAGACATGCTATAATGTGTTGACTGCATCTTCTTATAAGCCATCAAGTAATGATTTAACCCTTTCCTATTTTTGAAATTTTAGACTGGTCGAAATTGAAAGAGATTGCAGAAGACAATGTTAAATGAAATGAAACCATCCTGTGTGGTAGAAAATGTGAGAAAAGACGAAATTGCTTGTTACAAGCAATTTCTTCTTTTTCCACAATGTTTTGTCATGTATAAAATCCCAGTGCCGTATGATCCAGGGTTCTTACAGGAAAGGGTAAAGAAAAAAAAGTGTTGGTTAGACAAGCAATTTCTTCTTGTTGTAGAGGTGCTAATAATTATTTATCATTGGCTTCAAAGCAAGGCATTGTGTGGTTATGGATTAAATGGTAAAGTATTCCTAGATATTTCATGCTAGTTTTGTAGACTGACGAGTCAATACTATCTGTAATGTTTCTATATACATTCCCTTTTTGGCTTGGCTGTTTTCGGAGAAATCCCGAGGTATTGTGATCACCTTGACTTTGTTCGCGTTGGCTTTGGCGTTGGTGTGATTCTTACTCTATTTACCTGATTTACCTTTAAGGGTGTCAGTGTTGAAACTATTGAGATACCAGTATTTACAACTTTTCTCACAATGTTTATACTCCCATTTGTTATTTTCACTTTCTGTACCCTTTAAATTGTCATCAGGATCCACAGCTCCTTTGAGTTAAGCTTTTTTTGAATTCTAGACTGGTCCAAATTGAAAGAGGTTGCAGATGACAGTGAAAATCATGTACAATTTGAAATGAAACCATCCTATCTGGTAGAAAATATAATGGGAAAAGGAGACTTTTTTCCTTAATGTTTTCTAAAGTATAAAATCATGCTTTTGTATTAAACTTTCAAGAATTTAAGTCCATGAAGAAGAGTTGGTCAATAGCTTAAATTTTAGAATTTTTTTTTAATTGGTTATCTTTGGTATGTAGGCTTTGTTAAAATGCATCTGCTCATACCTTCGAAAAGGTCATCAGTCTAGGTCAAGGTCATTTATCAACATCTTTTTTTATAGCTCACCTGAGCACAAAATGTCTGTTGTCCGTCGTGCATTGTGCAGTGTCAACAATTGAAGTGGAGACTCTAGAGGCCACAATTTTGGCTCAATCTTCATGAAACTTTGCCAGAATAATTGTAAGGTCTTGAGGATGAACCCTATTGATTATTGGATGGATCTTTTTGAAAACACAGGAAATGGGGCCTTATTGACAAATTCTTTGTTTACTTTCTAGAGGCCACAATTCAGGCTCAATCTTCATGAAAATTGGTCAGAAGGATGAACCCTATTGATTATAGGAAGGTTCTTTTGGAAAACACAGGAAAAGATGTCTTGGTCAGGATAATTGTTAGGTCATAAAAATGAACCTTACAGATTATGGGAAGGTTCTATAGGAAAACACAGGAAAGGGGGCCATAATGTCAATTTCTTGATTTACAATATAGAAGTCACAAATTTGGCTCAATCTTCATGAAACTGGTTGTAGTTATTAGTCTCTAGTTGCATTTTCTTAACAGCAGACAATTCAGGTGAGTGATCTAGGACCATCATGGTCCTCTTGTTTAAATTTAGCTGAATTGGGTATTCAGTGTTTCACAAAAATAATTTATTTTTCCCCTCGTGTTTTGACAAGCACCTATATGAGCATTACCTGTCTGTGACAGCTCTTATTTTGACAAGATGCTGGGGTGTAATCATATTTAGATACAGCTGTAGGTCCTTTTGGCAACAGATCCCTTTTTACTATGCAAGTGCTGGCAAGGTGTATAAGTTAACCCATTCCCACACAACTAAGTTTAGACTGCTCTAAATTGAATGAAGCTGCAGACAAAAAATTGTAGTTGATGTAATTTAAAAAATCTTTGTGTTTCTGGGTAGAACCGTTTTTGGAATGAAGAAACTGCTTGTAACAAGCAATTTCTTCATTTTGCACATTGTTATCCAAAGTTTTTTGTGAGGTGTGTAAGAAAGCAGGAATGGGAATGGGTTAAATTCAGAGCTCTAGTACATCATGTACTGGCAGTTTTACCTCGTATGACAGAAATCCATGTATTCTACAAAATTTGTTACAGTGAAATCTAGAGAGAAAAAAAAGTATGGATGTAAATGTAAAATTGATTTTTAACCCATTACAACATGGCAAAATGTTAGACTGGTCCATATTCAAAGAAGTTGCAGACGACAATTTGAAGTTTATTAAAGTTTGGATTTTTTCAATTTTCTTGGTAGAAAACTTTGTGGATAATGAAGAAATTGCTTGTTACAAGCAATTTCTTCATTTTCCACAATGTTTTCCAAAGCTTTTTTTCTTGGGGGCGTCTAAAAGCGTCACTGAGTGGGAATGGGTTAAATGATGATTTTTATTGTAATATTAGTTTGTAAAAATGTATTTCGTTTGTTATTTTAGTTACTGATTAAAGCAAAGTGAGGATGTCTTTGCCTCAAAAATAATTAACAGATTATAGGAAAGTGTCAAAACCTCTCTATTTCATTTTCCTTATCATTTGGTGCCCCAAGATAAATATTGGGGTAAAGGAGCAATTTCAAAATTGCAACATGCAACTTCACTTTTTAAGATGATTTCATATCTAGATTTTTGTGCAACTTCTTTAAACCCATTACCACTCATTTAGGCTTTTAGATGCCCAAACGGAAAAAGCAAAAAATCCCAAATTTCATCAACTTAATTTGGCGTCTGCAGCTTCTTTCAATTTGGACCAGTCAAAAATTTTGTTATATGGGAATGGGTTAAAATGTAGCAATATGAAATATTCCTGTCTAGTTATCATTTAGTAGTTGTTGAAAGAATT
The DNA here is from genome assembly GCA_946902895.1 of Fragum fragum. Classification (NCBI taxonomy): domain Eukaryota; kingdom Metazoa; phylum Mollusca; class Bivalvia; order Cardiida; family Cardiidae; genus Fragum; species Fragum fragum. The sequence goes on from OX336373.1 coordinate 7,373,442, forward strand.
TTATTGTTTTATTTGTAATAGTGGGAGATACAGTTGTGGGTATATTGTATGGTATTTACTATTTATCATTTTCAGCTTGGTTGTTTTAATTGGTAACCCATTACCACACAAACAGATTTTTGACCGGTCCTAGTACAAAGATGTTGCAGATGACAAATTTTAGTGAATGAAATGGTGGGTCTTTTTTATTATTTTGTTGGAAAACATTATGGATAATGAAGAAATTGCTTGTGACAAGCAATTTCTTCATTTTCCACAATTTTTTCCAAAGATTTTTTTCTTTGGGCGTGTCTAAAAGTGTCATTGTGTGAGAATGGGATTTAGTGGGGGCTGTATTGTTGTCATCATTGTTGTCGTCTTCCAGCTTGGTCAATCTGTCATATATCTCTGGTATTATTGTAGGTATTGAAAAGAAACTCAAACTTTAATGATCATCATTTAAACCACCAAGATGGATAACTCTTAATTCTTTGTGAGACTGTTGCCTCTAGTTTAGCTTATGTTTTGTGTTCACTCTACAGCACTCGACAGCCAAGTGTTTGACATCAACGTGCAATGCTCACTTTCTCACATTACCATGTTACGGAAATTCAAAACAGTAACTTTAGAAATAGATATTGAGTTTAATTCAATCATCACTGAATAGATCATATTTAAAAGCAGTTGTTTTGATCTGGTGTTTATTATGCTTGCAGATTGGCCAGCAGTTGATTCTACATATGTCCATCTATCAACACTGCCATATTCGGGGAAAATAATTTCTGACGGCTCTTGTTTATTTTGGACTTTGAAATAAAATGTGTCTGATTTTTCAAGACTTTTCAAGTTACATAGATTTATGAATTTCAAAATCACTTGTCACAGTTGTTCCCCCTTGATGAGCACCAGTATCACCTGTAAAGTTTAGTGGGTGTTCCCAAGTTCAAGGTCACAAGTAATGGTCATGTGACAAACAGTTATGGGTGGTTTCCATTTCTGTGGTACATATCTCTTTCTATTTTTTGTCTCACTCTATACATATCCTAAATTGACATGATTTATGTTTCAAGCAACCCCTTTGTGCAGTTTTAACACTTTTAGAGTTAAGAGTCAACTATGACTCTATTTCCCCCACATTTTCCCAAGTCTAAGACTCATTTTCAAAAGATGTTATATATAAGTTTCAAACAAATTGATCAAAGTTAGTTTTCTGTGAGTATTTTCAAACCCTTGCATAGATTGGATCTGGGGACATACTGGTTTACCTATGCCAATCTGTCCATCTGTCCATGACATTTTGCTCGGATTCAAAAAAACGTTGAAGATTCATGGCTTATATTTAGGGTAAAGGCTCCTTGCATTCATAGGGATCAGTTGGCTGTAAGATTAGGGTCATCCATCTAGGTCAAGGTCTCTTATCAAGATCATGAGTTTTGTAAACTAAACTCAAAATCTTATATAACTTCAGTGACATTGGCTGGCTGTAAGGTCAATGTCAATTATCAAGGTCACAATTTCGGGGAAAAAAAGGCTTTTACAGTGGCATGGTATTTCACAAGCACATCTTGTTGCATTTATATTGACTATATTTTTATATACTTTAATTTAAATCTGATTAACATTCTTTAGCTCACTTGAGCATGCAGTGCTCAAGTGAGCTTTAAGAATCCATTGATGTCAGTCTGTTGTCTGTCCTTCATCAATTTTTGCTTCATCCAACATCTAAATGGCTGGTCCCATTTTGAAATAATTGCATGTAAATATTCCCATGGTGGCTCTTTACCAAATTTGCTCATATTGTTTTGGTTAAATGCACACTTTGACTGAAACTAGATGACCCAGAGGTTCCATATTTGTACAGCTGCATCTAGTGGAGCTCTACAAAGTTTTCTCAAATTGTGCTTCTCACAAATTGACTCCTCCCAGGGGGTAACTTTATTTTACATAGAATTTATAAAGGAAAAGTTCAAAATCTTCTCCCCCAGAACCACAAAACCTTGAGCTAAAATAATTTGCATGCAGCAGTGCCTAGTCGACCTTTAAAAGTTTTGCTGAAATTATGATGGCTACCTGGGTTCATACAGTCCCCGTCAGATAGAGAACGACATTTTTATGCGCCCGCATCGAAAGATAGGGGGCATATTGTTTTACCGTTGTCCATCTGTCTGTCTGTTGGTCTGTCTGTCTGCAAAACTTAACAAAAAAAATTTACATTGCTAATTACTACCAGCCTATTCAAGAAACAATGCTCATATTTGGCATGATGATACATCTTCATAATACGGATCTCCTCATGTCAAATTTATGTGATAAGATCAAGGTCACATACCAAGGTCAAACGCCAAAATAAACCTCATGTACTGCGGGGGTATTGTGATTCACAAACACATCTTGTTTAATTTCTTGTTTTATTTTCGACAGATGAATATTTATAAACTTTCAGCTTTTTTAGAAATTGATAACTTTCTTAGCAACCAGTGACTTCCATATCAGCTAGAGACTTTTCACCACTTTGGGTTCAATTCCAACTCTGGGGATATAGAATCTTTTATGTGATTAACACGCCCAGCTACTGTTTAGTTCAATGTTTAGTTATGATTATTTTTGTCTCATCACTCAGCACTGACATCATCAAAAAGTTGGATTCACCATGTTACTAGTGAACCCTGCCTTCTCTGGAATTTAGATAAGGTCACTCAAGTGAGCTATAAAGGGTCATCATGGCCTTCTTGTTAACCCTTTACTGTTTCTTTTATTATCATTATTCAAAATTTTGCTCCTATCCTCATTCAAAGGGGTAGCAGAGGCCTATATAAAGTATTAACAATTCAAAAAGTAACAATCATATATGATAGAAAATATTGTTGGAAAAGATAAAACTTCTTGTTACAAGCAATTTCTTCTTTTTTTGCACAATATTTTCTTATCTATGATATCACAGTCAAGTAAAAATCAGGGATTGTATGGGAAAGGGTTAATTTATTGTAATTTGAAATGATAAACTCCAAGATGTATCATGTAACATCAATGAAGTTATATTGGTCCCTATTCTACCCCAGTTTTGACTCTATTGTGTTCATTATAGTAATGTTTCAATATCTTGTAAATGCAAAATAGAAAAATAATCAAATAAGATGGTGAACATGTTTAGAAAGGTGAACCTTTCTCGTTTGAAGATAGATTAAAATGTGGAAGAATCAGCAAGATGAAATATATTGCTTTTATTTGTTTCAGTGATGCTTTTAATATACTTCTCAAAATTTAGCTGAAAAGTATTGTTTAAGATGTAGTTATTTAAGATTTGTTTAAATTATGAGGGGATTTTCAAATAAAAGGGGCTAAATTCATGTTTTGTTACTTTTTTTTCTTAGACTCATGTTTGTCTCAAATTTCTGCGAGATAGGTTAAAACCGTTTACAAGGACTCACTTATTGATACATCGTAACCGTCACTCACAAATTGAATGACCAATACCATCAGTCATGCATTCCGGATTTATCCACGACACTTATGTAAAACATTTAACCCATTCCCACTCAGTGACGCTTTTGGACGCCCCTTAAAGGAAACAATTAGGAAAAACACTGTGTAAAATGAAGAAATTGCTTGTAAAAAGCAAAAAAAAAAAGTAAAAAAAATTTCTTCATTTTACACAATGTTTTCTACCCAGAAAGTTGAAAAAATCTAAAATTTCATAAACTCTAAACTGTCGTCTGCAACTCCTTTAAAAATTTTGTCGTCTGGTAATGGGTTAATTGCCTGACGACCATTGAAGCTGTAGTTCCAGGGTTTTGGTAACCAACTAACAGTTTGGTTTTTGTCTTTGCCTCAGTGAGCCGCCGCCATAGCGCAGTCGGTAGCGCGTCAGACTCCTTATCTTCAATTACTGGTCGTCGTGGCTTCGATCTCCGGCGGCGGCACATATTCTTTCCGACATTTGTCTCTCGCCAATGGGTGGATAATCGTAAACCTAAGTGGGATAGCAGCTGGAGGCTAGGAAAGGATGTGGTGGTAGTACTGTAGTTAGAAATGCCAGGAATTCCATTGTTAGGTGTTCCAGCCGCTGCGATATGACTGAAATACTGTTAAAAGCGGCGTTAAAATCCCATTCAATCAATCAATGATTTGCCTCAGTGAAATGTCTGTTACCACCCGTTTTAGCTCACCTGAACGCGAGGTGATCTATTGTGGTCCGCCAATTTTCAGTGGAGTTGTTTAGAGGCGTTGGTTGCATGGTACATCTTTTCACAGTTTCTGGAACCGATGGAGGTATATTCATGATACTGAGCAAGGATGTTGAAATCAATCTTTAGCTTTCTGCCAGGGCAACAAAATTGATGAAATATTTAGAAAATAATCTACTCTACTTGAGTTAAGGCTCTCCCAGAGAAAACCATAACGTACATAGATTCAAATCAGAAAATCTTATTTCAAAATCTTCTTATGGTAAACTATGAAGCTAAAAGATGTCATGTACTTCACGGGGTATCAACTGGCGACTCTCCGCAAATTTTGTGTGTCGTTTAACATTATCGACTTGACTCGGGCGATTGCTTTAGGGCCAATGACCCTCTTGTAATATAACATCTCATGTATCTCAGACAAACTGTACTGTCGGGATGTTTTGTAGCGATCTTTCTTTGAAGTGGACGAGACTAGCGATCCATCAATTTGGCTATACTGGGCGGAGAATCTATTGTCTATGGCTATCAAGGTACAGACGAGGTTATGTGGTGCTCGACGTAAAAATTGCACCGAGCGGCTGTCTACATGGCACACACGGATGAACTAAATTGAAATGTCACTTCTTAGCAGTTAACATGTTAAAATTACCCAAAATAATAAGATCGGGACATTTATTTGGGCTGTAAACAGTTTTATGGGGATATAACTCGACTTTCATTGTTATTATAATTATCTCCGTTGCCGGGCAGTGTTTAGTTTTCGTGAGTAAAATAAACAAAGGTTGTCGCGTAAGTTTTCGGTTGAAAAAAGTCCTTGTTTGCTCTTTCCAGTAAGTTTTTATTAACGTACGGAAGAGAAACTAGGCTGAAGTCAAAGAGATCCACTCCGTGAATTTTGAAGATCCGCTGGTTTTTTGTGGTAAATTGAATTAGAACCTATCAACAGGATTTATAGTTAAGATTCTAATCAAATTGCACAGATACACAAGTTAAGGCTTGATAGTTTGGCTATGTATTGTCGTTGGGCTGAAAAAATATCGTAACATAAGCTTAACCCATTCCCATACAACAAAGCTTTAGACTATTCCAAATTGAAAGAATCTGCAGACGACAATTTAAAGTCAATGGAATGTTATCTTTTTGGATAGAAAACAGTATGGACAATGAAGAAATTGCTTGATACAATGTTTTCCAAAGCTTTTTTTCTTAAAGGGCGTAAAAAGGGGGGTTGTGGGGGAATGGGTTAAGTAAGAAACAGCTGTTTCTTCGTTCCTCCATGGTTGTATAATTTTAGTCCATGGTCTTTGCCATTATAGTGAATTAATTTCAGTTTTGCTTCTCGTTCTTGCGTATATATATGTGTGTCTGCTAAAAAGGGTCCATCGTATTGTTAAGAGACAGGCGATTTTCTAAAACTTGGAAATGATGATTTGGTCAGAATCTTCTCGTGACTGTTGACTGCAGAAAATTAATAACGTCGTTTGCTACCTTACGTGTCACGACGTTAACGTGAAATGACGTCTATAGATAAGAAATAAGGTGTAACGTGAACCCCGCACGGAGAGTGTCACAAACGTTATAAACGTCGTGACCAGTTTTAGATAGACATTGAATAATTTACTCAGGAAGCCATAATATGTTACTAGCACCATGCAAAAATGTGACCCGTCGCGCGGAAAGGGGGCGTCTATTGAAGGGTGATAGACCGGTTTGCTTTTTATATAAAAAAGCAGAGTAAATTAATTTTGGAAGAAAAGAATGGCTGTAGAGAAGGTAGGAATGGTGTTTTTCCAAATAGAAAAACTCCAGTATTCGATAACTGACGAGCACAAATAAAATTAATGATAAAGATTTTTATGGGAGATTATCTTGTATCAATTTTTAGCTCCAGTGAGCTTTTGTCATGGCATTGAGTCCATCGTGCGGTCGTCCGTCCGTCTGTCTGTAAACTTTTACTTTAAAAATCTTCTCCCCAGAAAGAACTGAACAGAATTCAGCCAAGTGTCACAGAAACGATCCTTGGGTGATCCTTTATCAGATTCCTTCAAATAATTTTGGTCAGATAAAAAGAACTTGACTTTAATGGGAAGGGATAATTACCATATATGATGAAACCTTTTAAAATCTTCTTTCCAGAAACCAGAGGATTGATTTCAACCGAATTTTACAATAGATGATCATTGGATGACTCTTTATCAGATTCCTTAAAAAATTGATCGTATGATAAACATGGCTTAAACGGGCGGGATTAATTACCATGTAATGGGAAGGCTTTGAAAATCATTTTCATCAGAAACCAGTCTATGGATTTCAACCAAATGTTACAAGAATGTTCCTTCGGTGACCCTTTATCAGATTCCTTCAAAGAATTATGATCAGATGAAAAACATGGGCGGGGTTAATAGCCATATATGGTGAAAACTTTAAAAAAATTTCTCGGAAACCAGTGAATGGATTTCAACCAAACTTCACTGGAATGATCCTCTGGTGACTCTTTTTTAATTCATTTTGATTAGTTCAAAACATGGTGTTTATTGTGGCTTGTGTACCTTATATGGTATACAGTGATCTTTTTAACAAAATATTTATACCTTTTTTCATCTGACTTAGTATATTAATTGACTTTAGTAAAACGATGAAAATTTTGAAACATTAAAGGATTTCATTGACAAGGTTTATTTGCCACACACGGTGAATATGATTCTGTTCATATTGAATTCCTGAAAACACCATTTGCTTAATCAAAGCACTGAAAGTACTGCTGATGGGCGTCCGTGTTGGCATGGTAGAGTTCTGGTGTACAAAATGGCAAATTTCATATAGATGATCTTTTTTAACCATTTCCTGTACAGACCAGGGATTATACGTCACTGTGATGCTTAAGAAAAACATTGTGGAAAAAGAAGAGATTGCTTGTAACAAGCAATTTCTCCTTTTCCAACATTATTTTCTCCCACATAGGAAAGTTTTATTTCAAATTGCATCCGATTTTATCGTCTGCAACCTCTTTCAGTTTGGTTCAGATTAACATTTCAAAAGGCGGCAAAGGTTTAAGCATAATCTCTCACCTTGCCTGGTTTGTTTAGGTACGTGTAATACAGGATGTTTCTATTCTAGAGTTCTGAGCACGATCACAAGGTCGGAAAACAATGCCATTGTTACACACGTCATTTGTTTTTCACCGATGGAAATATGATAAATAATTTGCCAGTTGTCTGGGCAGCTACACATGTAATGGCTCAAATTTATTGATGCACTTGCACATGTTACTGGTGTGAAAAATGACAAGAAGCCATGGTTTGGTGCACCTACCAACCCCAGTTTTACTGAAATACTACTGATAGACACGTTAACCCATTCCCCCACTTTTGATGCTTTTTGACGCTTTTCAAGAATAACAATTGGGAAAACGTTGGGTAAAATAAAGAAATTGTAACAAGCAATTTCTTAATATTCTGCAATGTTTTCTGCCCAGAAAGTTGAAAAAAAATCTAAAATTTCATAAACCCTAAATTGTTTCTGCAACTCCTTTCAATTAGGACCATTCTAAAATATTGCCGTCTTTTATTGGGTTAAACCAAATTCACTTGATCGCCGTCTAACTAGCTTTCGAGATCAATACTTTTTTTTATTTTCAGAGATTATCCATTTCCAAAGACATTCCACAAATAATAAAATCACCATTGAAGAAACTTGGACAATATTAGATTAGCAATATTCATTGACAATTATTACCTGTAAGAAAGAAATGAGAGATTTTGTATATCTTTTAAACCTTCCGTGATGCAACAGAAGCTTAACCCATTTCCGCTTTTTTACACCCCTGAAGAATTGCATAAAAGAAAAAATTGTGAGAAAAGGAGAAATATCTTGTTTCACGATCTTTTTTATCCTATCTGGGCCTTAGTTTTCAATCCCAAAGCGAATCGAATCGTCGTCGGTAGCTAGGCTAAATTTTGTCGTTTGGTAATGGATTGAAAAGACTCGTTCAAAATAATAATAAGCATCTTTAAATATATATTATAACTCCAGTGGTATACAGTTGATATGTTGAGTTCTCAAAGTAGGAGGCAAATTACCCACTATATAATTGGAAGATTCCGAGTTATTGCAACCGTGACTGCATCTACGCTATAAGCGGGTTATTGGTAGGTGTTTTCGTATTGAAGAGTAGTCTTTATGCGTTCTACGAATCATAGAGAATCCTCGTATTACGTTATTTTCAGAATGTACAGTTTGTTTGGGAGAGACAGGTTTTGAAAAATAAATAGATTGAACCTAACTGAGCAGTAATTCTCTTCTAGCATCATCCTACTGAATTTTCCAAACTGGCTAGCACTAGTGGACGCCCACGGAGTCCATCAAAAGCAAAATCAGGCCTGTGGAGCGATACAGACGCCCAAGCGCCTCTAGTTAGATTACCTAAGCAGAAGATGCTCGTGGTGTGATTTGTGATACTTGAGTGCCTGTCGTGCGTCTACCAACTTCAAAAATTTCTTTGTTTATGCTCTACGGGTCACATTATCATCTTAATGAAATTTCGTCAAAATGATAAATAGGATGAAAGGATTAATGTATTGAAAATACAAAGATTCGGTCGGAAAACACGGGAAAATGGACAATTTCTCTGTTTAAACTCTAATTTGGTCAGAATGATTGTTTGGTCATATGGATACACCATATTGTAAATTGGTAAGATTCTATTCAAAAATAAGGGAAAGGTGGCCTAAATGATTTATTTTTATTACTCTCTAGGGTCCACAATTTTGACTCAATCTTGGTGAAACTTGATGGGAATGCTTGTTAAGTCGTAAGGATGAAATTTATCGAAAATGGGAAAGTTCCATTTGAAAACATGGAAAAGGGGGCCTAAATGAAATTTTCATCAATATTTAAAATGTTATGAGCAATGTGTCTGCTCGTCAGAAACAAGACCCATTGTATGTTTCAGTTTCATTTTTATGTCAACTGGAGAAATCTTTAAAAATCTTCTCAGAAACCAGTCGATGGATTTCAACAAAGTTTTGGGAGAATGATCATCGTGTGAGCCTTTATCAGATTTCTTCAAGATATGTTGATCGGTTGAAAACATGGCTTTAATGGGCGTGGCTAATTTCCATATATGGGGAAAGCTTTGAATCTTTTTCTCAGAAACCAGTTAATGGATTTCAATCAAATTTCACAGAATTAATTCTTTGATGCCCTTTTATCAGATTGTTTAAAAAAGATTCGATCGGATGAACAACATGACTTAAATAGGCAACAGGGCTTATTTTCATAGGTTTTCACTGACTATCTACTTCGTTTCCTCCAATCTCTTTTGTTTTTATTTGCTAGAATATATCCTTAGTACACATTGATTATGACATCTTAAGTCTTTCCAAAGGTTATCAGAGACAGATAAAAGCAATGAACGCGAATGCTCAATATTGTTTAAACCGCAACGTTAAATGAAATTTATTTCCATTAAAAACGCAAAAGCAATGTGACGGATACTATAAGAATCGTAACGTAATTTTCGCATGACGTCTACTTAACCCATTACAAACAACAAAATTTTGACTTGTCCAAACTCCAAGTTGTTGCAGAACACAGTTTTCATTTGATGTAGTTTTTTTTTAACGTTACCGTTTTGGGTAGAAAACATTGTTGATAATAGGAATATAGGATTTTCCTCAATGTTTCCAGTACTAATTTTCTTGCAGGCGTAAAAAGCGTGACTGTGTAGAAATGGGGTTAACCCATTACTAGACGGTAATTGAAAGGAGTTGCAAACGTAAATTTCAAGCTTATGAAATCTGGAATTGTTTAACCTTAAGAGAAGAAAACATTGTATAGATAATTTGCTTGTTACATCCAATTTCTTCATTTTCCACAATTTTTTCCGAAGTTTTTTTTTTTTTTTTTGGCTGTCTTTAAGAGTGGTTGTGAGATAAAGGGTTAAAAGTGATGATTTAGTAGTTTAATTATTCGGTGTATCTAACGATTCATTCTTGTCTTGGTAAGGAATACGCTTGGCCGAGTTTTATCTGTTTTAGTATGATAAGTTAGATAAAAGCAAAGAAATGAACACGAATATACCGTAGAACAAGGTGCTCATGGTGGACTTTTTTATTGTTGAATGTCCAGATTGTCCTCTGGTTGTGTGTTGTTTGTCATCCATTGTCGATTCAGTGTTACCGCTCTACGGGTTACAATTTTGGTGCAACCCTACTCAAATATGCTGGATTTTTATGCCCCCACATCGATAAGATCGGGGGCATATTGTTTTACCGGTGTCTGTCTGTCTGTCCATCTTAACCTGCCTACTAAACATTTTCCTATAACTTCAACCCTGATTAAGTTGCAATGCTAATACTTGGCATGTAGATATGTCTCAACAAGGCGCAACTGGGGAAGGTCATTTCATCAAGGTCAAGGTCAAAATTTTAACCCTTTGCCCGTTTCTAAAAAATTCTTGTTTAGGGGGCATAGTGTTTCACAAACACATCTTGTTTTTATTGAACTGTTGATGATTTCAATTTTTTATGTTGACATTCCACCCAATATCAAGGGGGGGGGGGGGGAGGGATTGTAATAATGACCATGTCAAGGCTTGCAGTTTGGGGTAAATCTTTCTATAACATGCTGAAAATGTTCGTATGGTCATAGGGATGATCTCCATTCACCCATTTGCAGATGACAAAACTTAAGACTGGTCAAAATTGAAAGGAGTTGCAGACGACAATTTGAAGTTTATGAAATTTTAGATTTTTTAACTTTCTAGGCAGAAAACATTGTGAAAAATGAAGAAATTGCTTGTAACAAGCAATTTCTTCATTTTACACAATGTTTTTCCCGTTATTTTTCCTAAGGGATGTCCAAAAGTGTCATTGTGTCGTAATGGGTTAAATAATCGTGGTTCCAATTCTGTCTATACCAGGTGAAAAGCCAACTTCCTTGATCCACTCAACATATCACTCTTATGGCTCAAGCCTGCTGAAAATGTATGATTGATGCCTATGGAACATGGTAGCATTTCATCCATTGTCACTGGAAAAGGGGCTTTAGTGACTAATTCATTGATACTGCACTATAGATCATAATTTTCAGCTCAACTGGCTAAAAGCCAAAGGGTTATTGACATGGCTTGGTGTCTGTTGTGCGTCCAGTAGTCTCTCTGTCCATAAGTTTTACTGTAAAAATCCTCTCACCAGAGTACTGAACTGAATTCAACCAAATTCACAGAAATGATCCTTGGGTGACATTTCATCAGATTCCTTCAAACAATTTTGATCAGTTTGAGAACATGGCTTAAATGGGTGGAAACATTGTATGTTGAAAGTTTTAAAAAGCCACTCAGAACCAGTGAATAGATTTCAACCAAATTTTGCAGGAGGAATCCTTGTGTGACCCTGAATCAGATTCCTTCAAACAAATTTGAACAGATGAAAATCGTGTCTTTAACCCATTCCCACACATTGACACTCTCTGTCACCCCTCAAGAAACCAATTGAGAAAACATTGTGTAAAATGAAGCAATTTGCTTGAACCAAGCTATTTCTTCATTTTCCATAATGTTTTCAAAAAAAAAATGAAAAATTAGAAAATTCACAGGATTCAATTTGTTGTCTGCAACTCTTTTCAATATGCACTGGTATAAAGCTTTGTCATATGGTTAAGGGTTAATGGGCAGGGCTAATTTCCAAATATTGTGAAAACTTTGAAGAAACTTTTTCTCAGAAACCAGCTGATTGATTTAATTCTTATTTCACAGGGATGAGCCTTTGGTGACTTTCTTATTGCCATATATGGTAGACAGTGAAAACTTTTATTTCTCAGATACAAGTCGACTTATTTTAACAAAATTATCCTTTGGAGACTCTTTAACAGATTTCCCCAATGAATTTGATTATATTAAAAGAATGGCTTTTTCCTGGTGGGGGGCTTATTTCCAAATATGAACTATATTCTGAAAACTTTAAAATCTTCACCGAATATTGTGGATGGGGACTTTTAACCAAATTTCACAGGAATGACCCTCAGAATGACTCTTTGTCAGATACCTTCATATAACCTTGGTCAGTTGAAAAACATGGCTTTTATGTCCATGGCATAGAATGGATATTTCAAAAAAAATTTAAATATCTTTTTATTTGAATGAATTCTACATACCTTAACTTGACTATTGTAAAAAAGTGAAAAAAAATAAGTGCTTCTGTAGAACTATTTCAAAGAATTCATTGCCCAGATTTATTTGCCAGATATGGCAAAGATAATTCAGTTTATATTGAATTCTGTGGCCGCGGCAATATTGCTTTCGGTAGCATGTCAGACTTATAATCAGCTAGGGTGTTCCAGGTTTGGTCCTGGGTTTGCGGCAAATGTGCTTTCCGACATTTGTGGAGGCTCGGAAAGGATGTAGTTATTGTGTACTTGTGAGAAATACTAGGAATCCATGGTTAGATATATAGTGAAGTATTGTGCTGTCTTAGAGGCAATGTAATTGTAACTACTCATCTAATCACCCTTTTTGTCCATTATACTTATGAAACATGCCTAAATGTTTGTGTAGTCACCAAAATGACACCTTTATAAAGGATGGTTACTTTAGTAGAATAGATGACACAAGATTGTAAGTGATTTAGCATCCATTTGTTACTCTTGTTTGTAACCGATTACCACATAATTTCACTTACCGCCCTGAAGAAATATGATTAAGGAAAATTTGAAGCAAGAGGAGCAAATGGCTTGTAACAAGCAATTTCGCCTTTTTGCCAAATATTTTCTACCTTATTTTGTGCTTATTTCCAATTTGAGTAGACTTTGCAAAATTTCCTGCATTCTAATTCTATCAGTTTTTACATTATCTAACATTTGTCTGGTAATTGGTTAATCCATTCCTACACAAGAAAATTTGACAATGGTCCAATAATTGAAAGAAGTTGCAGATGATAATTTAAACTCAATGAAACTTTAGATATTTCATACTCCTGGTTATAAAACATTGTGGAAAATGAAGAAATTGCTTGTTACAAGCAATTTCTTTATTTTACACAATGTTTACCAATTGTTTTTTAAGTGTTGTCAAAAAGCGCCATTGTGTGGGATTGGGTTAAAAGTTGTTTTCCTTTACGATGCCGTCCGGTGATCTTGCGCATCTAAGATAACTTCCATAATGCACAAGATCACCGGACGCGCAAGATCACCGGACACGCAAGATCACCGGACACGAATGTATCAAGGTGCTACTGTTTTTTGAGAGGCGTAAAACCTCTAATTGTCACGGTTAAAATTCGTTGAATAACTTCACACACTTAATAATGTCACATATGCCTTATTTTTAATCAAAAGACGGGTTTACACGCTGACAGAATACGGTAGAAACAGTCATAGTGACATCGTCATTTCTTAAGGATTGACTGCGTTCCGTCTTCGTGTTTTCTAAGATGGAAGATTGATAACAGAATAAGATTGCGAAATATTAGATGTTATTGATCTTACAAAAACAATATGACCATGATATTTTATTTTGCCATGGGACGGCCTTTTAAAAAGATTATTGGTTCACCGGAAGTTATATCGAACGACTGTAGTGAAGCCGTATCGGAGTGGGTTTTTTCTATAACGTTTTATTATGGTATATTACGGTTCACATACAAATTAAATGTTCTAAAATTAATATTTCTTACAGTATTACCAACGAATAGGCCTATTTTCCTACTAAAATCGACGTTTTGCCCTTTCTTAAGAATGGGCAAAGCCTTGAATTTACCATCTGCCCATTCTTAAGAATGGGCATTCTAAAGAATGGGCACGACATATATACCATATATATAACCTTTAAAAAGGGATTTAGAGAAGAATATTAACCCATTTTTAACCCAACAACATTTTGGACTGGTCGAAATTTAAAAGATTTTCAGACAACAATTTAAAGTTTATGGAATTTTAGATTTGTTTAACTTTCTGCGTAGAAAACATTGTGTAAATTGAAAAAATTGCCTTTAACAAGCAATTTATTCATTTTATACAATGTTTTCCCCATTGTTTTTCCTAAAGGGAGTTCAAAAGCGTCACTGTGTGGGAATGGGTGAACTAAAATTCAGCACATCGAACAATTAGATACTAGTTAGACGGGGAGCCAGTCTATGTAATGTGGTATCTACCAAGTCCTCACTACGTTTCTGTATATAATAACAATGAATGAGAAAAAGACAACCAAGGCGTTTCTTCTGCGATCTCTTTTGTGACTTCTACATTTTGTTTTGTTTTTTTCCCGAGCTTTAACGAGTTAATTGGATAATCGTAAACCTAAGTGGGATAGCAACTGGAGGTTAGGACAGGATGTAGTGGTTGTACTGGTGTGAGAAATACCAGGAATCCATTGTTAGGTGCTCCAGTCGCCGCGATATGACTGAAATGCTGTTAAAAGTGGCGTTAAACCTCATTCAATCAATCTATCAATCGTTATCCACATTTTTTTCTACAGTACAAAGACAAGGATTTTTATAACTTCATCAACTTAAAAATGTCTTCAGCATGTTCTTTCAATTTGGACCAGTCTAAAACTTTCTTTTGTGGTAATGTGTTAAACGAAATTACAGTCGGATGTGACGTATTATCAAGGTATTGTAAGATAGATATGATGCATTCCCATAAATTTTCACTCGCTGCGAAAGATATATGAAGTACGCAAACAAGAATGGATGAAATTACGAACGGACAGAGTTGACGAGAAGTTGATATCGGTATACGTCGCACTCAGTCATTACCAGACGGCAAAATTTTATACTGGTCCAAATTGAAAGGAGTTGTAGACAACAATTTAAAGCTTATGAAATATTGCATTTTTTTTTACAATGGGGAAAGAAAAAATTGTAGATAATGAAGAAATCGCTCGTCACAAGCAGTTTTCCATTTTCTAAAATCTTTTTCAAAGCCTTTTTCTCTTGAGGGCGTCTAAAAGCGTCACTGTGTGGAAATGTATTTAGTCCTGTCGATAAAGTTAGGCTTGTTTTTATCATAGTATTTTCTTTTCACATTTGTATCTTCAAAGGAAATACGATTTCTCTCGAGATGTTTTTTAAGCGAAATGGTTATATTGTCCAATGAAATGAATACCCCCTTTTCAGTTACCATACTAATTTCTATTTATACATAATAAAAACACGTCAGAACAATAATGAAAATATGTGTTTAGCCATATCCGCCGTTTGAAGTTTATTTAGAAAACAATCGAAATAAACTTCACACAATGTCGTTATTAAATATGAAATAGACTGCTTTTTATTCGTTTTTTTTTTTTTTTTTTTATTTTACATTTTCACTAGGCTATGTTTCTAATATTTACTCGTCAATTGAATTATGTTAATTCAAATATCGGACAAGCATTTTCTTTTTTTTTTTTTTCATTTTCCACGTTTTCCAAGGTCTTTTCATTAGGGGCGTCAAAAGGCGCCATTGTGTGGTAATAGGTTAAGTTTGTTTGGGTTTTGATTGGGGGGGCGGTTTTCCGTTATTTCATTTATTATTTTTTTTTTTCAGCTCGACTGGTCGAAGGATAGTGGGCTATATTGTTAATGGGGTTGTTCCCGTCTTGCGTGCGTCAGTTTGCACGTCCGTTTAAAATCTTCTCTTCAGAAACTACCAGCTGGATTATTACCAAAGTTGACAGGAATGATCTTTGTGTGTCTCCTTTTCAGATTCCTAGAAAATATGGCTTTCATGAGCTAGTTTACATATAATATAGTGAAATTTGAAGGAATGTTTCTTCAGTGTTCTGCCATTTTCTACGCCGTAGTCATGAGGTTTTGATAGAACACTGTCGATGATTTTCCTCGAAAAGTAACAAGTATGTATCTTTCAAAATTTACAGTAATGATCCTTCTTGGATGACTTTTAATTAGCTATGTTTGAGCTTTATAGCCATTTAATCTTTCAGATCATGGCTTTATTCGTATTGTACTTATATGGCAAAATCGTCAGTTTTTATAAGTTTTTATTAGTTTAGAAAAATGTGGCTACATGCCCAGATTCCTGTTCCCTTTTTTCCCTCGGTGGTAAAACAAATGTTAACAAGGTGGTAAATTGTCACATGATACGCCCGTCACACTGCTTGAGCTTGACTTTGGAAGGGGATTAAATTTAAGTCTAAATTCAAGAAGAGGTAACAATTCACAATGATAACTTATGGTTCTGGTGTTTTGTCTTGTTATCATGGGGATTTGAAAACCATAGGCTGTTACACTATAAGAGACAAGAAAAAACGAGATATGTTCCTTGATGATATCAATATCCTACCATAAAAATTCATGATGATAGCTGTTATACTTACAGAGATATGCTCCAAACAAAATCCAGGTATGATAAACGACAAAGGGGAATAACTAAAAATAAGCTAGGTAGAGTTACGATTCTTGTGCACTGCACTTCCCTTTGATGATATCTATCTACCCATAAAGTTTCATGACCATAACTATTATAATTTTAGAGATATGCTCCGGACAAAATCCGAGTATGAAAAACAAACAAACAAAGGGGAATAGCTAAAAAAATAGGCAAGGTAGAATTACGGTTATTATGCACTGTACTATCCCTTGATGACATCTACCCACCCATAAAGTTTCATGATCATAGCTACAAAATCCAAGTATGAAAAACAACAAAGGAGAATAACTAAAACATAAGCTAGGTAGAGTTACGGTTCTTGTGCACTGCACTCCGTAATCATGAGAGGAATATAATTGCCAAGTTTCAAATTAATCGGACTTAAGGTGACAGAGTTATGCTCCGTACTAAGAAGTGAACGCCGACCGGGGCATCAGACATCGGACGCCACGGGTGATCCCATAATACGTTCCGTCTTCGACGAGCGTATAAAAATCATTTTCTCGGTGGCTTTCTACATGCCTCCTCTCGAATTATAATGTGCCGGTTCACTTCAATAGCACTCAAACTATACCATTTTAAAATGTTTATGTAAAGCATGGGGTCCTTTATAAGTTATATAGTAAAACATTATAATATTGTTATTATTCACCTTTAATCAGCCATCTGCTAATGATTCTATAAACTTATTGCTTTCAAAATATTTGTTGTGGTAAAATATGTTGGCGACAATATGCGGTCTATTCCAAACAGCCTGAAGTGATATTCCGTCTGTTTTGGAATGCTATCTTTCTTTAATGCTTTCAGGTGGATTAACGAGAAATAACGGTAGATTATCATTTGATAAACTCACCGCCTATCTAGTGAAATTATCAAAACTTATGCCCCGCTTTCGTACATTACACCCTATCTGACGTTATCTAAGCAGAGCAAAATAAGTGACGTCATCATAAGCGTTGCATAGCAGTCACCTGCAAAATGACGCGCTTTAAGAAAAGTTGTCATATAATTTTCGCATTTTGTCTAATTTTTGCATTAAAGAAATAGAACAATCGTTTGTTTTTCGGGTAAGATCGATTGATATTTCATTTCGTGAACAACAAAAGCTATATTTTCTATCGTGGCTTCGCCACTTGTGAAAATATAGCTTTTGTTGTTCACTCAATGAAATATTAACCGATCTTACACTGAAACAAACGATTATCCTCTATTTATTTCAACATTTGCGATCAAGATTGACTTGAGTATTTGAAGGAGAGGAGGTTAATTGTTGACCAATACTAAACCGACATGTACATCTTTATAATTACTAACAACAAGAAAAACAAGAGTTGTCAGAGGACAGCAACGCTCGACTACTCTGAGTGCAGGGTATTAACACCAACTCAATGCCGACTTGGGCAGAATTCCACTAAAGGAATGTTAGAATAATAAGTATTTGTTAAATCATGACTCAGAACACATGTCTAAAAGTTTCAAACCGTTATCTGAAGTTGTTACAGAATTAAACACCCACCCACACACACGCACCGAAACAAACAAACAAACTGCACTTTGAAGAGTAATGAATAGATGTCTGATACTTGAAACATACGAGAGTTTAACAAAGATGAAACATTAGAAAAGACATGCACGTACAACTTTAACTTAGAATGCTCAAAAGGGTTGAATCATTGATCGAATGGGGTTTTACGCCATTTTAACAGTATATCAGTCAGATCGCAACGGCTGGAGCACCTAACAATGGAATCCTGGTATTTCTCACACCAGTACTACCACTACATCCTTTCCTAGCTTCCAGCTGCTATCCCACTTAGGTTTACGATTATCCACCCATTGGTGAGAGACAAATATCGGAAAGAATATGTGCCGCCACCGCTAAGTCAAAAGGGGTCAAACATCCACTAAAATAAATGCCAGAGTAATGATAATATGTTAAGGGATTGGTATCACGATCACAAAGGGTAATGGCATTGGTAGAAATAAAGATTAGATAGTTTCATATAAAACTTTTAACTTTATGTTATGGCAAAATAGCATATGCAAAGTTTCAGAGAAGTATCATATGTAGGAACAGAGATATAACATAAATATATTGCAGTTGCAAGTAAAATTTTAAGTAATGATTTCTAAGTAAAAAAAAAAGGTCAAAGTTCCCCTAAAAGGAATGTCAGAGTAACAAAACTTTGTCCAGGGTAAATTTGATGTTCACAAACGCATGTGCGAGGCTTCAGAGTAATAGCATTAGTAGAAACAGAGATATGATACTTGCACGTATGACTTTAACTAAATGGCCAAGTCGAAAAGGGAAGGGGTCATAGTTGCACTAGAATTAAAAAGTTAAAAAGTTTGTAAAGTGACTTCAAGAATCTGCCCTATGGGGAACGATATGATGGTCACGCCCTATTTCAATGTTAGAGAGGTAGTGCTTAATATTTTCTCCCATGGGGTCCTACAGTTCTATAAAAAAATGAAATATAAATGATTAATTAAAGGACTTTAGACAATCATTTTAACCACATTAGCGGAAATTGATATCGCCTTTGGAATATTTAAGGGAAAATATATAACGAATTTAGATGATACAAAAATGTTTTTGGGTTTGTTTTTTTTTTTTTTTTTTTCGTAATTTCATAGCCAAACTGTGTGCGCAGTTTACATATAGTAATACATTTGCAATCTGCGCCATCTCTTTTTTGCTGCGTGCGTCAATATACATATATAGGTACCGTCAATAAGAATGCAGGTGCGTGGAAACCATTCAAAATATATAGACATAGGCATACTGTATTTGGTTACCTAGGCCATCGGCCCATAATAGAAGTATCCAGAATTATACATGATTCATAGCAGTGACGTATAACAGTAAATTACATATATCAGAAAGCAGCAAAAGGACTACATCATTACTTTCCCTACATCTTTTCTCTTTCTTTCAAACCTGTTTTTACAGTAACTTGTAAAAACAACGGCAAAGTTTCGTAAACATTCAATTTAAAAGTTAATTTAATCGAATTTACCTTGATCCGATCTTTGCTTTTTTTTCTTGGGACAAATGCTTGTAAATATAAATGAGAAGAGCGCCGAAAATTAGCTAACGTCCTACGAAATTCGTAAGATAGAGTAAAACTTAGATAAAATTCTGGATTGAGCAATGGTTAAAAGTATCTTTGATGAAATGTTTTAGATGAACTCTCTTTTTCGCTTGACCACTTTTGTTTGTTGAAATCCTTTAATCTATAAGCAAAATAATGAATAAATTGTTTTTCCTTATGAAAATTCCAGACATGAAAATTCCAGACATCACCAAAGTCATAATGTAACAATAAATCCTTTATATATGAGAACAGCATTTTCTTTCTACCTGGTTCGTGTAACTCTATCGTACAATAGTAAGCTAGTATTTAATACAATTATGGATATATTTGGTATTTAGTGATAATCGTCCACATTCGGCGAGTGCTTAAAAGTCCCATGTGTTTTGAAAGAAAGGCAGCAAAGTCCTTTAACCCTTTCCTGTTTGTAAAATTTTAGACCAGTCCAAATTCAAAGGTTTTGCAGACGGCAATTTAAAGTCAATTTAATTTGAAAAAATAAGCATTCAGTAAGCTTGTCTCAAGCAATTTCTTCTTTTTCCACTATGTTTCCCAAGTATAAAAATACAGGGACGTTAAAAACAGGGATTAAACAGGAAAGGGTTAAAAATTGAACGCGTTCTTTTTTCTCTGTTCAAATATATATCCCCAAATTTGGAAACCGCAGCATAGTAATGGGGCTACAGTTGCGTCGAAAGTTTTAAACATTTCCTTCACTTGAATTTGGCTACTATGCTTACGAAGTCGAAAAACAAAATTTATGGCTTATTTGAGCTTGAAGTAATAACATCTATTGTGCTTTTTTACCAAGAGAGTCGACTTATGTTAATAAATATTGGCTCCGTTCTTTGGTTCATGTTCAAAATGTTATTAAAAGCATGTAATAGTTCTCCTTTAAAGTCACTTTACAAACAATGACAATAAAGGGCCCTGAATCGAAAGAAGTTTAAGACGACATTTCAAAATCAAAAATTCTAAAATTGGAAAATAAGTGCCAAATAATGTAGAAAACATTGTGATAAAAGGGGAAATTGCTTATTACAATCAATTTCTCCTTTTTCACACAAATTTTTTTGATATCATATTTCTTGAGAGAGTCCGAAGGTGGCATTGCGTGGTAATGAGTTAAGCTCCATGATATGCCGATTTTACTTCTCCGTGATAGCCAGGAGCTCTGGAACATCAGTATCTTGTTATCATGTATTTGGAAGCTTTCATTGTCAATAAACACACAGGCTTCAATAAGCCAGTAACCGTGTTTTGCCATTAGTAACATAAATATTATTTTGGCATCGATGTGAGAAAATCAAACTCCAACAAGACAGATAATTTTTTATCAATACACTATCAAATGACATCTGTGTATTCAGGAGGATAAATAACCGATCAATGAGAAAAGATAAATAAACGTGTGTCATACTGCTACCATTATGATTTCGGGTTTTCATGGCAAAGACTTCCCACAATGCCATGTTTACCTATTTGATTTACGTCACATTCGCTTTAGAAAAAAAATCCCGCCTTCATAGATTACCTTTCATCCATATCGGAAGTGAGATTATTTGAACAAAAATCAGATCTCTACCTCAAATTGAAAATAGCAATATGTCAATTTTCATGTCAGCAAATGTGATTTATAAAGCAATGTCAATTTTCCATGTTAAAAAACCAAACTGTATCAGAAAATAACAGGTTTCAATTAAAGATATCTAGAATTTCTCTGAAAAAGATCGTCAACAATTCTTTTTTGTTATTCCAAATAAGAAATGCTTAAAAACAACAACAACAACAACAAAAGAATATAGATATTTAATTTGAAATTGAGGCGGGGTCATAGAATTTCTTTGATAGAATTCATTTATTTCGACAAGTCCCTTTTCTTATTTTTCAGAAAAATATTAAGACATATCGCAGGTTAAAACAAGAACTTTATAGAGAGGCGCATACATGGTGGAAAGGGCTTGTGAGTGATAACAACAACAACAACAACTAACACACTTTAAGCTGTATTGCTAGGTCAATGGCAAATATTTCTGAAACGACTTGAGAGACCAAATTAAGTTTAGCTCCTGCACAACTGAACTAACTGTATTTTTTGTACGGACGGATGGATCTGTATTATTTTGAGGTTCTTTTTATACAGTATTGCGATGTAGATATTGTTCAAAAACTGGGCTTTTCAACACCGTTCTCTGAAAGTAATTAGAATAATGACAAAAGCTTGAACAGAAAGTTTTTAGTTTTTAATGGGGTTTAACGCCGCTTTTAACAATTTTCAGTAATATTGCGGCGGCTAGATTACCTAACAGAGTACTTCTGTTATTTCTCGTACCGGTATATCCTTTCGTAGCCTCCAGCTGCTATCCTATTTAGGTTCATGATTATCCACCTATTGGTGAGAGACAAATGTCGGAGAATATATTTGCTGCCGCCGGGGATCGAACCCATGACGCCCCATGATTTAACAGAAAGCGGCCTTTTGGAATGCAAATGTGCTTTGGAAGGACTGAAGCTTTTAAGGTGTCGATAAGCTTTAGCCTTATTTTGTATCAAATTAAATCTTTTAATCGCAGTTTAGACATTTTCATTTTCGTTCACAATAAAGAAAAAAACACCTTTTTTTTCTAACGAGAGAAAAACTTTGCATTTCTTTCGAATCCTATACAATCATTTTGTAGTTTTTATGAAGATTTGTTATAAAACAACTTTAAAAGAATGTTTATTTGTAAAGGTTGGGATGGGTAATGATTTGGTTAACCGTTAAGTAAAATGTCAACAATTTATTCAGCGAACATTAGACGTGTCGAGAAAATCAAATGTTGTTGAAACAAACATAAACAGCCTACTTGTCATGGTCAACTTGCTAATCGCCATATATTTGAGTAAAACAACAGTTACGATATCGCTGCATAAATATTTTCCTGTCTATAGCGAATGTCCGGATCATAATTTGGAAAAAAGATCCCAAGCCAGTCTTTACAATAAGTATCAAATACAAATAAACCTTTTATATCGGGACTCTTGTAAGAGCTACATCTCTCACCAACAGTGAGCCTTGATATATCAGTGTGTTCCAAAGCCTATGTAACCTGTGTAAAAAAAAGTGTCTGTTTGTCATTCCTGGGGGCATTTTATCACTTTCAACTAGAATATCTCAAATGGTAGTCTCTTTTTCACAACAGAAAAAGATACAAAAACAGGATTTGAGAGAGAGAGAGAAAGAGAGAGAGGCAGACAGACAGACAGAGAAAGAGAGACAGAGAGAGAGAGAGAGAGACAGACAGACAGAGACAGAGAAAGACAGAGAGAGAGAGAGAGAGAAAATAGCCGATAATGACAAAGCCGAAAAAATAATGACATTAGAATCCTTTTCTGTACTTTATCTTTCAGTTTGTGTAGGATTTGTATTGAGTCTCTCTCATTCAACCCCCTCCCCTCCCTAGTCGAGCTCTTGATCAGTAACTTAGGTCGATGCCCGTGCGTTTACAATTTCATTGTCTTGCTTGTAAAACATTTTTATCCACTGTTTTATCTGTGTATTCATGTATTGTCTTTTTTGTTTGCTTATTCCGTTTTTTTTTTATCATTGTCTTGTTTGTCCATTTTGACATTATTTTCATTGTTTGTCGACAGAATATTAATACTTGTCTAATGCGTGTTGAAATACAGAAATATGTGAATAGTATTTTCTTAACAAATACGTGAGTTTTGTAAAATAACGACCCTGGGTAATCTGCTCGGTCCATTATTTTAAGGTATTGGACCAAGTTGCCGTAGAGACAGCCCGAAAAAAGCCGTCAATATTTCGCTAACTTAAAATAGAATTCGACAACTCTGGTTACCGATATAGACCAAAATCTTTGTCATCATTTCTATGTTCAGTTCGTTACTTTGTAAACATTTCATTAGTAGTAGAATCTCAGAACAGTTTTGAGACCTTGCTTGATTGATTGATTGAATGGGGTTTAACGCCACTTTTAACTGTATTTCAGTTATATCGCGGTGCCTGGAGCACCTAACAATGGATTCCTGGTATTTCTCACACCAGTGCACTACCACTCCCACTTAGGTTTACGATTATTCACCCATTGGTGGGAGACATATGTCGGAAAGAATATGTGCCGTCGTTGGGGATCGAACCCATGACCTCCAATTATTGAAGATTAGGAGTCTGATGCTCTACCGACTGCAAGTCCTTCTTGAACATCTGAACTGCATCAAGGATGACAAAACACCTAGTTCGAAATGCTCTCCTTTGTAACATGGTTAAAATAGACATTCATATAAACGAGGCATCAAATTATCTCTTCTTCTAACAATCATATGTATATAATGTATGTTGTCATTTATTCAAAATTCAAATAACCTATTACATCTGCTAATGAATCACAAATAGGGAGAAGAACATTATAAGCTTATTTCTGTTTTCGTTCTAATTCTTTTTGCTTGGTTTACATTTATCTGTGTCATACTCATATGTATATGTTTATAATGAAATACATGCACATAAAATATGTTTAAACCAAATTATCTTTGATCTATTTTAATTCAACGAATTCTTCTGCAATTTCATTTTTCGTGACTAGCCACTTTTTGAAACAATGTGTAGATATCAGCTCCGCCAGTCGCCATCTATTACAGTGCAATTCATAATAATGATTACTTCAAAGTCTGTTCTGAGCGGAAAGTTACATTCAACTAAAACTCTGAAAGCAATTTCTTTACGAATTAAAAGTTTCAACAGACTGAACTAATCTCTAAACAAAATATGTGTTTATAAGTGAATTAACCAGATGCTAATATAAACGTGATATTAGTATTTAAACATAACCACAAAGAGACCGCCTTCAATCCTTAATCAAAATATCCTCATGGAGTGTTTGATTGGACCAAGACTTATCACTTCTGTAATGGGGAGGACTTCTTTTAGCTAATATGTGATTTTCCCCTTCGTATTTGGCCTATTTCTGTGGCAAGCACAGCGAGAACTTGTTTCCCTTCTACGTTTTTTCCATATATGATATTATACGCAGTCTCTTTAAGTTGTAACAGAATTTTGGGAGACAGAAACACATTCTCTTCCTGTAACATAGTATTCTGCAGAAACACTCTCTCGTTCTAAAATACCATCGTGCAGTAACATATTCTCGCTGTAATATACTATCCTACAGAAACACCCTCTCGAAAAAATTCAATCGTGCAGTAACACATTCTCTCTATAACATACTATCCTGCAGATAAACTGTCACGTTCTTAAATACCATCGTGCAGTAACACACATACTATTCTGCAGAAACACCCTCTCGTTCTAAAACACCATGGTACAGAAACAACCTCCTAGTTAAATGTACATGGTAGGGTTCGTAAAGTAGTTCTCAGAAGAGAGTTCATTGAGATAAATTAAACGTAAGTTATTGTTTAACATATTATACGGTCAAGACTTGTTAACATAACATACATGCGCAATGAGTTTATTTCTAAAATTACACATTGGGTACTTCTAACAGTCGGTAGCGCGTTAGACTCCTCATCTTCAATTATGGGATGTCATGGGTTAGATCCCCGGCGGTGGCACATATCCTTTCCGACGTGTGTCTCTCACCAATGGTCGGATAATCGTAAACCTAAGTGGGATAGTAGCTAGAGGCTAGGAAAGGATGTAGTGGTAGCACTGGTGTGCGAAATACCGGGAATTCATTGTTAGGTGCTACAGCCGCCGCGATATGACTGAAATACTATAAAAAGTGGCGTTAAACCCCATTCAGTCAATCAATACTTCTAACAGTAACCCGAGTAACGTTGCCACATTGTCAAGTACTTAGTCTAAATCTTAAAAATTGCTGTCGCTTATTTCTTGAGTTCATTTTGATTTAAACGAGAAGACATTTATGATTTCCTTGAAAAATGGTTTTAGATTTTCACTCAATGTTTACCTTTTCTTCTAATATGCCGCCGTCATAGCGCAGTTGGTAGCGCATCGGACTGTCAATCTAGAGGTCCCGGTGTTCGATCCCCGACGGCGGCACTCATCCTTTCTGACTATTTGTCGATAATCGTAGACCTATGTGGGATAGCAGCTGGAGGCTAGGAAAGGATGTGAAGGAGGTACTGGTGTAAGAAATAACAGAAATCCATTGTTAGGTGCTCCAGCCGCCGCGATATAGCTGAAAGATAGTTGAAAGCGGCGTAAAAATCCATTCAAACAAAACAAACAATTCTTCTAATAATCATTCATTTAGATAATTTCGTATGAATGACAAGGTGTCACATTAACGAGTTTAACAGTTTCATGGACTATTTTCTACTTTTCATCGTTTATATATTACTGAAAATAAGAAATCAATTAAGAGTTAATTAGTCAGTATGCGTGCATTCTGATTGGCTTACAATTTCATTTCATACAACTATGGAAAAAGGACACCAGACTACATGATTTTTATATGTTTGAGCAGAAAACTCTTCCATAAAATATCAGTCTTCAATTACTTGAATATGTGCTTTCTTTTGAAATTTCGTATCTGATACAATTATTTGTTAAAGATATTAAATCATTAGAAGTGAAGATTTTTTTCATTCATGTATGAAACTAGAAACCTAGTCATACTTCTGTATGATCTCTTTAATATAAATAGGATTTAAGTTTCATACCTCATTGAAAACAAAAAATCTCATCATCTCTGTATTTATCCTTTCCTGTTCAATCCCTGGTTTTTACGTACGTTTGATTTTATGATTAAGAAAACATTTTAGAAAAAAAAAGAAATTGCTTGTCACGAGCAATTTCTTCTTTTTCTACAATATTTTCTATCCTACTGACTGGTCAATTTTCAAATTAAATCCACTTTTCGTCAGCAAAACCTTTGAATTTGGACAGGTCTTAAAATTCGTAAAACAGGAAAGGGTTGATGAATACATTCTGTGCTCCCAAAACTCACTAAGTGAGTCATACTGTATTTAAGGAATTTAAAAACCAGATTTTCAGAGACAACGAAAACCATCCCGCCTACTAACTTGTCAACAATTAATTGATAGAATTGATGTGACCACATCAAAGGATCGAAAGTGTTCCCAAACTTTCTTTTAAAGATCGGACTAATTTTAAACACAATAATTTTAATCCCAGAACAATCGCATCTTAATGCCCCGACAGAAATATAATCCTAAGCGTACATTAGTTTATTGTATCAAAGTTGTGAATTTTACAACGGAAATATTTGATTTACAAACAAAACCCGAGCCAATCACTTGAGTAATATCTAACACCTGTGTTGCAGCAGTTTTCAGTTTTCTCTCCCCCCCCCTCCCCCTATTTTTTTAGGAAAGTGAATCACGAAATATTGTATGAACAAAAGAAAAGAAAACTTATAGTTTCAATCCAACATTTCCAACAAATCTTTGAAGATAAAGAAATCTAAGATTCTTGCTTTAGTTTTCATTCGCATTTGTATGATGTTATAAGTATAAAGCGGGAGGGATACGGGACATAAGTTTTCAAAGAGATAAATGGTAGGAATAGTCAACATTATTTAAAGACAAGAAAATGAAAAGAGTGCTAATGTTTCTGACAAGATAATTAGTAAACAGTACTCTTCTACCATCATCACTGTATATCACCCCGCAATGAAACCTCCGAACAACCTGCATAGTTACGCTTTTTAAATAGAATTACCGATTTTTTCTTGAAATACTTTTTCGTCTGAAAAATGAATGTGTAAAGTAACGTATAATGAATAGATAAATAATGGATAAATGATTTTTGAATAGAATATAAACAAGAGGACCAGGTGGTATTGGGTTGTTTTCCTGGGCCACAAATACAACTCCTATGCAACCACTGTATGTACCTGCAATTTGACTGAAAACTTCCTAGAAAATGCCAAGAAGAACAGGGAAAATGAAATGCTTTAACCCATTCCCACTCAGTGACGCTTTTAGAGGCCCCCAAGGTAAAAAGCCTATGAAAACATTGTGAGAAATGAAGAAATTGTTTGTTACAAGCAATTTCTTCATTTCCCACGATATTTTCTAGCCAGACAATTTTCATAAACTTTAAATTGTTGTCTGCAACTTCTTTCAATCTGGGCCTGTCTTAATTTTAGCCATCTGGTAATGGGTTAAAACGCTGGACAGACAGACAATCTGCCTCTATTACAATATCTCTTACATTGACTATGGTAGTCGGAGTTAGTCATGTTAACCCTTTCCAATACAACAAAATTTTAGACTGCTCCAATTTGAAAGAGGCTGCGGACGAAATTTCAAAGTGCATCTTAATTAGAAATATCCACTCTAAAGGGTAGAAAACATTGTCGGGAAAGAAGAAATTGCTTGTAACAAGCAATTTCTTCTTTCCCTGCAATGTTTTCCCAAATACAAAACATTTGGGACGTGAAAACAAGTGATTGTACGGGAAAGGGTTAACCATGTTTTTTTTTTAACCGAATGGCGATGTTTCATTCAGGGGAATATTTGTAAAGACATTCAAAGCTAAAAGAATATTGTTTGTGCTGGTATCTTCTACGATTCCCTGCAAAATTTTGAATGTTCCCCAAGGGCTGTTCAAGAGGTCTCCTCAATAGATAAATTGAAAAAAAAGTAATTGTCATGAATAAAAAAAGAAAATGATTATAATAACAATTAATATGAAAAAAGGTGAAAGAACCCAGTTTCTTTTCTGAAAAAAAAAAAAAAAAACACACAACAAACACATACACACACAAAAAAACCGTGTAGGAAATGTGTTTCACTGTCATAAAAAGTAAAATTATAAATGTTATGAATACACCTGGGCTCCTACAGATGCTCTGAGTGTTTTTGTAATTTTATGACAAAAACCGTGTTTTTGCAAGTTTTCTTGTCAACGAGAAATATGATCGCTTCAGCACCTAATGATCTTTTTACTTAATTTCGTGTCTTAATTCATTCTCAACTTTTTGCCTTTTATTTATGATATTCTCTCTCTCCCTCTCTCTCTCTCTCTCTCTCCCCTCCCTTCTCCCCCTCTCTCTCTCCCTCTCTCTATCTCTCTCTCGTGAATGAGAGTTTTGGGCGAACAGTTATGACTGTTCACACTCATTAACCCATTACCACACCAGACTATAAAATTTTAAACTGATCCAAATTCAAAGAAGCTGAAGACAATAATGAACAGGATTTTATGTTGTTTTCTTCTGGTGTAGAAAACATTGTGGAAAAATGAAGAAATTGCTTGTTTCAAGCAATTTCTTCATTTTCCCAATGTTTTCCTAAGCTTTTTTCTCGAGGGGCGTAAAAAGGAAGGATTGTGCGGGAATGGTTAAAAGAAAAAGAAAGTTATTCAAGGAATGAATAATTTTAAGCAATATATTCTCCTTTTCAAAAAATGTACTACTTCAAAACTTTCAACGGGGTTTGCAAATGAACAGAGGCAAGCACTTGATATAAAACCAATGGCCGGTTCTATTCAATTCGTAACCCAGTCGAACACTATCTTATCCAATCAAAATATGTCTTAGTCCCAAGACTAGTAGGTGCGAAATTTTGAAAGTGTGATATTTATAAAGGTTCACAGTGAAATATTATGAAAAAATGTTTGAGTAATGTTTAATAAAACACTCGCCATTTGTTTAAAAGATAGTGAATATACAGGCCATGTCGACGCCAAATGTTTTAGATGATTCTTGAACTCTATCAGGCTTCTTTCAATGTTATTCTATTTATTCACCGTGAGCTTATCAGTTCAAGCCTAGAGCGCGTCTGTTAAACTAGTTTGATCATGTTAGAATCAATACCCCTGTTTGTATATTTGCACACAGTTTAAGATGGCGGTGCTGATTTCTAGATATGTTTTCATGAGGTATAATGTCTTGGACGTGTATTGCGCTCGTTTACCCATCATTGCAGTCAAGGGATCTCGTCATCATAATTCGGATCGAATTGTTTGACGATCTTAAAGTATTCAGTAACAAACCATGACGCACGGTACGTAACCCGCGCTACTTTAATAACGTTACGCCCATCCAGTCAAGTACATAGCAGGAATGCGGGTTTGGCGATGTACATAACAACAAATACCGTTTAGACGTCGTTATGGAGATATTTTTCAACGTTTATAAGACAACAACCGTATCAGCAAAACAAGTAAAACTACAACAAAGGCAACAACAATAAACAAAATAACCAACAAAAATAGTTAAACAATAGCACCGCTTCGCGCATTACTATCAAATACTGCTGCTCGCACTAATTATCTATGTAAAACCAAAATTTGAATCGGTCTTTGATAAATAGTTAAAGTTTGAATATACAAAATTCCCATCGCTTCAAATGATAAATCTATGTAGCGTTACTTCTAATAAACAAACACTATCACAAACAACAAAATCGCGTACGGTGCTTACCGATTGATAGAAACATTGCATCAGGCGAGGCTCGAACTCATAGCCTCCGCCTAGTCGAGTCTCTCATATTGTGAGAGGAAGGCACTGTCTACCCAACAGAGGAAAGTTAAAGGATATTAACCCATCATCACACCATAATATCTTAGAACAGTCCCAATTCAAAAAAAGATGCAGACAACAGTTTTAAGTTGATGAAATGCTGAAAATATTTGTCTTTTGAGGCAGGAAACATTGTGGATAATAAAGAAATTGATTGTAACAAGCAATTTCTTTGTTATCCACAATGTTTTCCAAAGTTTTGATATTGAGGGGTGTTTAAAAACGTCTCTGTGTGGGAATGGGTTAAGACAGATAAAGATATAATGGTTTTTATCAGTTATTCGTGTAGTTTTGAAATGGATACATATCCAAGGGGGAGAATGCGTTTGTTAAACAAATATTTAATATAATTTTTGCTGATTCTACATTAACACAAATTTAGTCAAAACAGCGATTACTATCTCTTTCTCGGTAAAACCATACATCGGAATTATTCGCGTTATATTTGTATCACTTTCGCAGAATCATATTTTCGTGGGTAGGCGAGTAAACGGTCGTTTAATAAAGCTGTATTTACGACATTCTGCTAGCCTACAAACGTTTTGTTAAAATCCGCGAATGTTTATAGGCAGTTACAACTGTTTCGCACTGATCCATCGATATTATAAAAGAAGAAGAAGAATAAGAAGAGAGAGGGGGGAGGGGAGAGAGCAATTTCGACACATTGTCGATTGTTAGAGTATAGATAGTTTTTTTATTGTGTAAAGCTATGTGATGTCAATGAACCCATGCGTTTTATTTGAAGTTTGGTTTAGTGAAGCTATTTTTCATTTTAATCTCGTCATCACACTGAAAGACAATCCACGCGCCTAGTCTATATAACAAGTGTCACGTGATCTATCTGCTCCATCAGTAATCAAAATGGCCGCCAACGAAGCCATTTTCTGTTGATTATTTATAAAACGTGGTTTTATCGAATTTGTTTACTTGTTGAAAAATAAACGTTTAAACTTATATCCGGCGGCTGTTTTCTCTCAAACTGGTTTACGTGCGTTTTTATGTAAGTTTTTTTTCCGTCCATCTCAGTTTCGAATAATTTATCGGTTGTTGTAAATATGCTCCTCGATGGAATTTAATATGCTGTATGCATGTACTCAGAATCGTTGGCCCCGCCTTAAAGTTGGCGTTCCTTGTGTCCATTGAACATATCTTAGAGTTGTATCATTGATGCATTCAAATACTTTGATATAAAAGTTTACTGTTATAGAGGCCTTTTTCGAATACAGCAGTGAGTTTAAATCGTTCCTATAAGTCGGAATCTTTCGGACTTTTTGCCCCCGTTGTTGTGTATAGAAATGAAACCAAAGAATAGATCCTTTCCTAGCCTCCAGCTGCTATCCCACTTAGGCTTGTGATTGAAAAGAGTATCGACCCTAATCACACTGCGTGGAATGTGTTTAAATTATACTAAATCAATTTTAGTGTCGTCTATCAAAAATGGGCGTTCTGATTGAACGCAATAATTGTTCATACCCCTATGAACAAAATTTTGAGCATGCAGCCATTTGTATGCTTCCGGCCACAATATTCCGATACAAGAAAGTAAAATACAAATAAAGTTTTCGCTCGATGCTATTCAATTAAAAGAAATGTAGAAATATATACATATATTTTTGTTATGTTTTCATGGAGATTTGAACCGAAAAAACTAATCACACTTACGTATGAATACGGGAAGCGGATTCATACATAAATGTGATTAAGTTTTTTCGCTTCATACTAGTACCTCCATGATAACAAAAATTATTCTCTTCATCTCTTAACCCATTACCACACAACGACTCCTTTTGATGCCCCTCTAAAAGACAATTGGGAAAATATTGTGGAAAATGAAGAAATTGCTTGAGACAAGCAATTTCTGCCATATTCATAATGTTTTCTACTCGGAAAGTTGAAAAAATCTAGAATTTTATCAAATTTTAATTGTATTATTTAACTCCTTTCAATTTAAACCTGTCTAAAAATTTTCATGTGGTAACGGGTTAATTGGAGTAGCATATTTTGTAAGCGTTGATGACTTTGCGACTTAATGTCGAAGAGCTAGCCATAAAAATAAAAAAGAGAAATTCAGTTTTTGTTCCCTCAAGAGCAATCTTAACCTAACCTAAAGTCAGTGCAAAAGATTAGTGTCACATCTAAATAATCTAATCGTTAGCTTCGTCTATGATAAACGGGCGTTCTGATTGGTCGGAAAAACTCCATGAACAAAATTTGGAGCACACAGCTTTTTTGAATGCTCGTGCACAAAATAGTCCCATACAAAATGTATTTGTAAAGTTGTCGCTTTTTCGCTCAGTGCTATTATATTATAAGAAATGAAGAGAATATTTTTTGTTTTCTTGGAGGTGTGAACCAAAAAAGCTAATCACACTTATTTTGTGTGGTTAGTTTTTTCGGTTCATACCTCCATGAAAACAAGAAATATTCTCTCCATCTCTTAAGTCGCATATAAAAGCTCGGCATGCCTTATAGACCCGCTTTGGGACATACAAATATACCCCATGACGAATACTTAGAAAATAAACTGTAGTAGCTTCTACCAAACCCAGTCATTTGTCATCATTTTTGGATCAGGAGATGAGTCCAAACCTATATATTGGAGTATTTATAGAATATATGCTTGTACAACATATTTTGATATATCACGGATACCGTCATAATTGACCAATCTCGACTGTCAATCAAATAACCAGCCGACCAATGAAATCACTCATTTAGATTGGAAGATCACTTTGAAGTCTGACATTGATCGCCATTTAGATGTATCGATTTTGTTGGTTTGGCGACTTAAACGTCGTAACTACAGCTATTTCAAGTTTAATTCGCCAATCAATCATTCTACTTATTGGTTACTTCAACTGGCCATAAATTTTGCAAAACAACTCCTTTTAAAATCGAAGCGGGGCTTACAGTTGGAGTCGTTGGGCGGGGCAAACTCGGAGTCTTCAGAGGTCAATCAGGGATTGAATTTAAAAAATGAATGATTAGTAAGATAAAACGAAGGACAATCTTACAAGCTCGTAAAGTTTCAACGGCTACTTTTCGGTCGATACTTTTCACTTTTCCTGGCTGGTACTATTTCGCCAGACTGCCAGAAATGATACTATCTGAACCCTTTCCTGTTTTGCAAATATTTAGACCCGTCCAAATTCAAAGGTTTTGCAAAGGTGGATTTAATTTACAAAATAACCATTGGGCAGAGTAGAAACTATTGTGGAAAAAGAAGAAATTGCTTGTGACAATTTAAATTTATTAAATCGCAGGGACGTAAGAACCAGGGATTTGCCAGAAAAGGGTTGAGGGGTTTCTTTTTTTTTTTTTTTTGTCTTTTCGTAAACATAAACAAGAATTACCACTTTACCTTTCCAATCTTCTCAGTTTTAACCTGTGAAACAAAAACATAAGGAAAAACCTCTCAGTATTTACAAATATGCAATGTCTAACTTCGAGAGAGCGCCATTAGTTAAACGCCACAAAAAGTTCGTCGAGATAAATTATGCTGTTGTAACTTATGATGGGTATTAGGATTATTAAAATGCTACAAAAACTTATGGACATCAAAGCGAGGAGAAATTGATATTAATTATATAATAAAGACACTTTTGTTTTTCGGAGATAGTTCTGATGTTTTATGAGATTTTACGCACGGAGTGAAAACGTCCTATTGTTGTGCGATGTTACAGAAACAAGTTGTGGTGTACAAGTATAGTAAATCCTGCATTAAGCGACCAGTTAATGTACGAAATTAATAGCTTAATACATTTTTCTTGTGCGGCATATGTGTCCCGCCTGGACCGATCTAATTGATTGATTGAATGGGATTTAACGCCACCTTTAACAGTTTTTCAGTCATATTAGCCGCACTCTGACTAAAAAATTGTTAAAAGTGGCCTAAAGCCCCATTCAAACAAACAAACAAAATAGGGCTGTTTGAGATAGTTTGGCAATTTTAACGCAAAAAGCAACACAATCGAATGCGCATAAGACAAAAAACAAATAACTATGCCTAACGATGGTTTTTTAAAAGCTGTTTTTCCTTTCCTATAATGTTTTCTTATAAATATATACTTATTTTCCCACCAAATTTGAATTGCCAGCCACAGTTCTTTTGAATATGGACTGTTCTAAAACTTCATCGTTCCGGAAAGCGATTTATAAATTGTCAGCATTTCGAATCTTGAAACAAGAAACCTAATTTGGGTCGGAGATAGAAATGGAGAATGTTGTCATCATGAATTGTGTTGAGTTTGAGAGATAAACAAGGGGAGGAGAGAAAAGCAGTTTGATGTACTGCAATGAAAGACTAAATAGAAATTTAAGAATATATAATATATAATTGTGAATTTGTATAGAAACACTCTTAGGCCATTCAAAAGAATTTTGAAAATGTTTTAAAGTATTACTGAAAGTGCTTTCTTTCTATACTCTCTCATATGAATATGCATGTATACACGTATATGGGTTAAAAGATAGAGGACAAAACACCAACGTAATATCTTTCTGAAACACTGGATCCCTAAGGATGCATGAATACTAACTGTTTGAAAAAGATATAAAAGAAATTGTATTCATACTGTGCAATAAATTTTGTTGCAAGCACTTTTTTCTTTAACACAATTTCCGAATTGTTTATTCTTGATGGGCGTCAGAAAGCGTCATTGTGTGGTAATGGGTTAAATCGCCAATAGGTCAACGAAACACCAGTATAAATACAGCAGGTAAATTGTAGGGGGGAAATTGGGAAAAGAAAAAAAAGTATAGAAAAGCTCGTACCATCTTTTAGGTTTAGAACTCTAGATTGCGATGACAATTTGAACAATTCAAAGAAGTATAATTTCTGGTATTACGGGAAACGCTGTGTGTGTGTGGGGGGGGGGTATGCGGTTGTGTTAGTGGATGTGTGGGTGAGTGCGAGAGAGAAAACAAAACAAAACAAACAAAAAAAAAAAAAAAAAAAAAAAAAAAAAACAAGAGGACCTTGCTCACCTGAGTAGGATTGCTCTAGGCTTCACAGAGCTGGGGAGGTGAAGAGAGGATTTTTAATTTCCTTTTATATCTCTTGTAAAAAAAATATGATTACAGAACTTAAGGCTAATTTTCCTCGTATATAGCAAAATTCAAACTGACTTGCCATTATCATCGTACGACAATCCTACATATAAAACACGAATGATCTATGTTTAAAGGTTTGGACGAGGATGAGTCGAAAGTGTTCCCCTATATCTATTACTTAACCCATTCCCACACAATCCCTCTTTTAACGCCCCCCAAGAAAAAAGCTTTGGAAACGTTGCGGAAAGTGCAGAAATTGTTTGTATCAAGCAATTTCTTCATTTTACACAATGTTTTCTATCCGAAACGACAAAAAATATCAAAATTCAATGAACCTGGAATCACCGTCTGAAGCTTCTTTAAATTAGGACCAGTCTAAAATGTTGTTGTTTGGGAATGGGTTAAAGTACATGATCTAACATATTGCTTTATTTAATATAATAATTTAATGTATCTCAGGGCTAGGAGGTAATGCTACATCCAAGATATGAAAGTTGTTGTTGTAATTTCGAATAAGATCTTTAAGGCTCTCAACCCTTGTCCTGCTTAATATTTATCCTTTCTTCACAAAATGTTGATTTTTTGTCAAATTCAGATCTACCTTGTGTTCAAATATTTGCTAAACGCAAAAAGAAAAGACAGGTAGTGTAGAATTAGATCAGACTGCACATCTGTGGGGGCTGATCCTCGTCTATACACCTGCCACAGCTATTGTCAATACAGGAATATTCGGGGTCGGCATGACAAGGGTTAATTTATTTCTACGAAAAATACGGCATCCCACATTTTTGAAATTTGAAATACTATATCTCAATATTTTTGTAATTATCATATTTTTCGTTTCTTTTTATTTATCGCTTTATTTCCTTAAGGTTACTTTTATTCTGTTATTTTCCCCTTATAATTCAAGATGTAATCGTCAGTGGGCGGTTAAAACCTTGTAACTGTAGTTTGGATCTTCTCGGGTTAACAGGCCATTGTCGCCTAACGAGTATAAGTTTCGTGAAAAAGGCTGATTTGAAGTATAAAGTTAGTTTAGGGCACTGATCGAATCCTTATTTCATAAGCATTATTGTAAATTTATATTGACCCCCCTTTCCCTCAATTCTTTAAAAGGCCTTTTAACTTCAATCCGAAAATAAATCTTTACATTTCAGGTCTTTCATAGATCCACTGTAACCTTTAGTATACGCTATAGAAAAGAGGAAATAGTGAAAATGTTGAGCTCTTGTTGTTCTTTAAAACCAAAATTATAAGTAATTGAGATTTTCTTGATAAGACATTTAACCCATTCCCACTTAACAAAATTTTAGACTGGTCCAAATTGAAACAACGTGCAGACGACAATTTCAAGTTGATGAAATTTTAAATTTGTTTGACTTCTTGGATAGAAAGCATTGTGGACAATAAATTGCTTGATACAAGCAATTTCTTCATCTTCCACAATGTTTTCCAAAGTGTTTTCTTGGGGGCGTAAAAAGGAGGGCTTCAATACAGTCATCTTTGATTAAAAAATTCATATTTCGAAATCGAATTCTTAAGCTTTGGTATCGCCAATTTTGCAGTAAGTTATCAAAATTTCCTTTAGACTATCGAATGAAAAACAAACAAAAAATATCCTTAACAGGTTCGAACCTTCTACTTCTGGGTTCATATTCGGCGATCTTACACTAATGGTTATTCATAGATACGTAACAGTGTAGGCCAATGACAACACATTCTTTTATAACAATCTATTCCTAAACTCGGGGGCCTTTAATACTGTGACATATAGGTGACATGTGCGTTTTATTATTATTATTATTATTGTTATTATAATTATCATTTATCTCGTTCCGTAGTGATAGCAATACGTTTTCCTTCTTATTTTTTATTATAAAAAATATCGTTTTAAAGTTGATTTTGTGATTTTTTTCTCTGTTAAATACACACACACTAAAAAACATTTTTTTGTGATTTCCTTTTCTTATAATAAAAGACAAGAGAGAAAACGATTTTTTTTTCTCATAGGAACGAGATACACAACCAATCATAGTCGGTCTCACCTTTCAAAAGAGAAGTAACCAGGTTGGATGATTATCTCGTGCTATCTCGTGCCCACGACATAAAACCCGGCTTTGATTAGCTGTATATCTCGTTCCCACCAGATAGCACTTTTTTTTATATATTTAAAATCAAAGTACTGAAGTACTGTAAGCTAGCAAAGCATGGTTGAATTTAGAAAACCTTTCCCTTGTTGGGTAGAAAAAATTGTTGACAATGAAGAAATTGCTTGTTACAAGCCATTTCTTCATTGTCCACAATGTTTTCCAAAGTTTTTTTCTTGAGATTCTTAAAGCGGAATTGAGTGGGAATGGGTTAATAGCATCCTTTTAAAAGAGTTCTCTACAATTTGAATAGAGTTTTCAAAATTCCTGAAATACATAAGAACTACTTTCATGGCGTAGGCATTTAACGGATTTAATGGTTAAGCCAGTGGCAGTTTGCACTAGTTGACCTTTGAGAAGACCTCGAAATTTTGTCTGTTAACTTAAGCTATCAAAGCTGACGCTTTGCTAGCTAAAAAGTATTCTAATCGTTCGTTTAAAACGATTACTTTTTTTAATTAAAAAACGAATTGCTAATCAGTGGGAGCGAGATGAATTAAAAAAAAAAACAAAAAAAAAAAAAACCCGCACATATCATCCCTTTGCCACCGTACTTTCACGTTCTACTGAATACAAGTTTTTACACTTAACCCTTTCCTGCATCATCCCTTATTTTTACATCACTGTGATTTTATACTTGAGAAAACATTGTGGGAAAAGAGGAATTTCTTGTAACAAGCAATTTCTACTTTTCCAATAACATTTTTAAATTGTAGGTTGGTTACTTTTAAATTGCATCCACTTTTAATTGTCGTCAGCAACTTCTTTGAAATTGGTCCAGTCTAAATTTGAAAAACGGAAAAGGGTTAAAGCATTTATAGTCAGAAGGAAAGGGCAGCTGTAGCTAAAATGTGTTGTACTCCAACTAACAAATTTGTAATTTGAAATAAGCTGAACTAAACTGGGAAGAATAACGCAATGAGTTTGAAAAAAAAAAAATGGGAAATAGAAATTTGTTCTCTTACTATAATGTTTTTGGTTTTTGTAAATCTATAATTGTAGGTCTATCAAAATAGTATTTGTATACGGAAAATTGTATAAATGTTGGAATAACTTTTAAAAAAGAATAGGTAGATAAAAATATGATAATAAACACATTGTGTTTTTTATGTTTTTATATATAATAAAATCTATACATTTAATTGTAACAAACGGTTTATATAATAACATCATTTAACACCAACAAGTATTTTGCTCAATTTTTTTGTGTGTATGTTTAAAACAGTTTCTTTGTAAAAAGGAAAGGACTCGGGAAAATGCAAAACCCATTAACACTTTTCTTGTTCTTTACCAAACTGAGTCTTAACTCTTTTTATAAAGATGCAAAAACAAATAAGCAAACAAAACGAGATTTCTGACATGTATTCTATCATTCTTGATACTCGAATTATTGAATTTGTGGCCCCATGATTTTTCTCCAAATTCTGTCAAACTGATTTTTAAAAAAGGCGAAAGAATGTTGTTCATGTTAAACCTAGAAAAAAAACCTGTACAAGATTTTCCTGTGTTCTCTCTTTCTATTTTTCCCCGACAAAACATATTTGCTAAAATCATAGTGAATTAGGAAAGTAGTTTGCGTTTGCTTACTGAAAACAATTTCTTGATTTGCCTCTTCATTCAATTACACGAGTCTTTTTCTAGTTAGTATTTGTTCGGTTAGCCTTTTTGTCATGATCATTCGACAGAAATGTTAGGCACCATAGTTAAAAAGACAAAAAGCCAGATTTTATCACTGAACCCTCGGTGTGGAATGTAGTTGTGGCGCACCAGGGGACCATATTGGCGGACTTTCCAGTGTGGTTCGTGGAGATGACGCATTCGGAGGCTGGTTCTCTGACAGTGGTAACGATAAGGATGCTGGGTTCTGTTGGTACATCAGTTCTGAAACCCCGTGTCCTATCCCAGGATATATCGGACCTGTCACATGACCGTATGTAGAATAACCGGAGATGGTCGAATACATGTTAGGAAAGCCGAGCCCGTATATACCATTCGCTAGCGACAGTTGAAGTGTACTTATATTTCCACCTTTAAGGTCGATGATTTTTGGCGGAGGGCTCGGAATCTTATCAAAAATATCTGTTTTTCTTCTTTTACGTGGATTATCAACGCTTTCGTCAATGTATCTCTCGGAGCTTTCATCAGCTTTGTTTGATTTCAAGTCAGAATCTTTACAATCACTACCAATTATGCTGTCTATGGTAAACAGTTTTCTTTTGATACCCGAAAACTGAGTCCCTGAGTATTTCTTGGTTGAGTTTTCTACACTGTTATCACATACTTTGATATTTGTACAGTCAGTCTGAAGTCTGAACCTATCAGCAATATCGGTAGATTCTCGAGAGTTTTCGTCCTCACTAGAACTTGAGCAAACGTTAATACCACTGTCATTGACCGAGGAAACATATTTTCCTCCGAGGCCATGGAGACGATCCGAACAGTCGGGTTTGCTGGCTTCACCGGCATCACATACAGAGTCAGCATCTGAATAATTCATATGACCTTCACCGATATTCGTATCATCAACAATTATTTCAGGTTCGTCCTTGAAAGGGGCCTTGACTCTGCGCTTACGTCGTCGATAGTTCCCGTTTTCAAACATCTCTTCACAATTAGTATCCAAAGTCCAGTAATTCCCCTTTCCTGGTTTGCCTTTTTCCCGCGAAACTTTCACAAAGCAATCATTTAAACTTAGATTATGCCGAATGCTGTTCTGCCAGCCCTGTTTGTTGTCATGATAGTACGGAAAACGTTCCATAATAAACTGGTAAATTCCATTTAAAGTCACTTTTTTGTCGGGTGCGTTCTTAATCGCCATAGCGATCAGAGCGATGTATGAATATGGAGGTTTTTGAGGCTGTTCTCTACGCTGCAATTCCTCAATCATGCGTAATGCATACGCGCGGTTGATATCAGCTGGATGATAGTACATGCCTGTATATCCATAACTACCAGCACTGCTCAGGTTACTGTATGCTGGGGGAAATAAGCCCGAATAAAGCGATGACATCCCGTGAGGTAAAAGTTCACTTTGAAACATTGGAGGAGAAGACATCTTTAACATCCACTACTTGATAAACGATGTATGTTCTCAATCTACTATCGTATCACTTAATAAACAAGTTTATACATAAAACACCTTTTTGCACTTTTTATGTCCAGTTTATGAAAAAAAGGTAAGTTTACTGGGTAAATCGTAGTTATTTCAGAGTTAATATGATGATCTTATGAAACCCAATTTGTGAGTGACTATGTTTCGATAAATGCACTAATATTTATATTCCGTCTCCATCAATTATTGGTCTTTTTAATTGTAAATGATAAAATAAATGGACGATTATAGAAATAACACTCAAAACAGTCTAAGAGCCCTTACGGCCGTTTTATGTCAATTAATCCGACGTCACACCTTATGTTCGCAATTAGCGAATCACGTTTCTTCTTGAGTAAACATTGCGATGTTAGGCCACGGTCATTACCCCGCCCACCCATGCGCAGTCAGACAGAAAAGGAGGTATTGTTTATTTTGAAAATTAAAATGGAGAAACTTGGCCACCCAAAATATAAACATTGTTTTGACGTGAATTTACAAAGTATTTCCCGTTTTCTGTTATTCTAGAAACTCATCACCTCTACGATAAAATTTCGAATCGGATCTGGTCGGGATTTATTTAGATGGGTTTTCAACAGATCATGTTTAGTAAAGAGCAATGTTAACAAACATATAACACACTTAAACAATTCCTTGTGATTTAAAACATACGTTCTCGGATATAGGCAACACTTATGGTACAAATGGTTCTTTATCTAGCAGAAATAATATACAGGACAACAGATACTGTGCTATTCAAATTTTGGGCATTTACGAATAGATGTTAATTAAAAAAAATAAAGCATTTTTCAAAATTTTGAATTTGTTTATAAAGAAAATGAATAACGCATAAAAAAAGTTGCCGCATTTTCTTCGGAATGAAATCATTTTCGAATGGATCTACAAAGATAGCAAGGACAACGATGCTTATTATACCTTAATGAAAATTGTATTTTTATCACCATTTAAATAATTGTTATGAAACTAAAATAAAAAAATATACACCTAAAAATTTAGGAATTGAACTGGATTAAAATGGATGAAAGAATATGAAAAGAAAGGACGCAATTCAATTTAAGTTTCTATAACTAGTACAATACACGCGTGTTTTTATGATTCATCATTATTATTATATATTTAACTTTTTTTCTTTATTTATTCTCTTTCTATTTTTTCTTCTACACATAAAGTAAAAGTATATACATGTATATCTAAATATAAAAAGAACGAAAACGGTGACAAATGCTACCTAGATACTCGTTTTTATGTTTTGTGAATAAAGAGAATAACTGCAACAATCCTACATGCATACGTTTCATGAATAAAATCTAAATTTTCCAAAATTTGAAATAAGTCTGACTTTCTCGTGCATATTTCATCACATGATTTAAGATGGCAGAGATGAAGCAGACCTGTGTTTTTCGGATGTTTATGTAATTAGATAAATGAAAATAATTTGTCAGGTAATATCAATTCCAACGAAAATAGAAATACCGAAATATCTCCGGATAGTTTATAGAGACAAATAAAAATAGAAGTTAGAGAGATCACGTGGCTTAGAAATAGAATTGAAGTAAAATGTCCTGATGTCAGTAGAAATGATTTCTAATACAGGATTTAGATTTCCGTTACTTTCTTACTAAACCTTTTTTCACACAATCCCAAATGTTCGCGCCTCCCCCCCCCCATTCCCACATAGCCAAATTATAGACTTGTCCAAATTGAAAGAAGCTGCAGACGACTATTTCAAGTTGATGAATTTTTTTTTTCATCTTTTTGGATAGAAAACATTGTGGATGATGAAGAAATTGCTTGATACAAACAATTTCTTCATTTTCCATAATTTTTTCCAAAGCTTTTTTCTTTAGAGGCGTAAAAAGGAGGGATTAAATTTGGAATGGGTTAAGAAAAAGGAACAAGAAAACAACTAGCAAAAGGAAGAAATTGCTTGTTACATGAAAAATCTGCATTTTTCGTTGTTGTTTTTTTTTTCGGAAGAGGCAGCAGACGAAAATTCAAAGCGCATTTAAATTAAAAAATAACCAATATAAAGGGTAGAAAACATAGTAGGGAAAGAAGAAATTGCTTGTTACAAGCAATTTCTTCTTTCCCTGCAGCGTTTTCCTTAATACAAAACCTATGAGTCGTGAAAATAAGTGATTGTACGGGAAAGGGTTAAATTAACCTCATCAGCTCTGTACCTCTCCACCACGGACATTTCTAGCAATTTTTGTAAATGTGTTTTAAATTTTTTTACATGCCTGTCTGTCAGTTTCAACCCATGTATATTTCTCACTCCTTCTGTCCTATTTTGATGTATATAATGTAAGAACCAACACGTACTGTATCTTCGATAGACCTTTGGTTTTCTGTCAATTCACAGCGTAAAACATCAAAGTCACGATATTTCGCACTTTAACCCATAACCACACAACTCCTCATTTTTTCGCCCTTGAAAATAGTATTAACCCTTTCCTGTACAATCCCTTGTTTTTACGTCCCTGTAGTGTTATACTTGAGGAAACCTTGTGGGAAAAGAATAAATTGCATGTAACAAGTAATTTTTTCTTTTCCCCCGATATTTTCTAACCTATAGGTTGATTACTTTTCAAATTGCACCCACTTTAATTGTAATCCGTGCCTTTTTTTTTCAAATTGGAAAAGTATTAAATAATGAAAATCGGGAAAGTGTTAAGGAGAACAATTTGGCAAGGAAAAATTTCCTTTGGATACGCGTTTCTCTCTTTTCCTCAAGGTTTTCTACCCATTTCGGCAGTTATTTTACAATTTAAATCCATTTAGAAATGTTGTCTTTAACTTCTTTGAATTTTAATTTGCCAAACTATTTTTGTTATAAGGTTAACGTTACGCTTAATATCGCTTTCATTACATAATTTTAGTACGTGGTGAATTTCTAAGATATCAAATGACTGAAAATCTATGAAATGCACACGATTGTTTTAAATATTGCAGACCATAGAAAATCGTATTTATTGCTTGTACGTATAAAACATCTAAGTATGAGACCTATAGCATTCAGTAAACCCTCTCCCGTTCAAATACGGGATTTAACGTTCCTGTAATTTTCTTCTTGAGAAAACATTGAGGAAAAAGAAGAAATTGCTTGTAAAAAGCAATTTCTCCTTATCCACAATATTTTCTACCTCTTATGATGGTTTCATTTCAAATGGCATCCAGTTGTCTTTGTCGTCTGCAACCTCTTTCAATTTGGACTAGTCTAAAAAAGCACACCCAAATTATCGTTGTCTATATGAACTTATTTCAGGCCAGAGACCAGAGAGGGCTTTTGTCCAGATTACATAAAAAGCAAGCATTTTCATAAGCATCTCCGGCGACACCATGGAATGTCTTTCGACTGAAACTTTCGACTGAAATCGCGAACCGTACGCGATTCTGAATTTACTTCAGAGTTAAACCGATGTACTGGGAATTGTCAACTGATGTTCCGGCTGATTTAATTTGTCATTCGGGACACAGTATTTCAGATTTCAAATGTCTTAACCCTTTCCTGTTTTTTGAAATTTTAGACTTGTCCAAATTCAAAGGTTTTGCACACAACAA
This sequence comes from Fragum fragum, assembly GCA_946902895.1. Lineage (NCBI taxonomy): Eukaryota > Metazoa > Mollusca > Bivalvia > Cardiida > Cardiidae > Fragum > Fragum fragum. Next base: position 7,417,419 of record OX336373.1, read on the forward strand.
TTTATTAAAGTTGAATTTTATTTATGAAAAATGTTCAGTCAGTAGGGTAAAAAATATTGTGAAAAAAGAAGAAATTGCTTGTTACAAGCAATTTCTTTTTTCCACAATATTTCCCAAGTATTAAAACACAGGGACGTAAAACCAGGAATTAAACAGGAAAGTTAAAAGAGATCTTCCTGCCATAAAGCATTTACTCGACGGAAATATATGTACCTAGTTTTTAAAAGACCACATGTCTATCTAGGCCGCAAAAGGAACTACGTTTTCACATTTACAATACTTTAATTAGATGTTTGAGTTTTAAATTTATTTTCAATACATTACCAAATATCCCCCCAAACAAATAAGCCCCCAAACAAACAAAGAAAAAAAACCCACCCACCCAAACACTAACAGCAACAACAACAGATTATAGAATTGTTGTCCTTTGAAGATCAGCATGTTTATTCAAAGTAGTATCAACTAATTAAAGACGACAACATTTCAGAATGGTCCAAATTGAAGGAAGTTGAAGACAACACGGTAAAGAGTATTTAAGTTTGAAAATAAAGCCCAGTAACTAAATCCCAAACGACAAAATTTTAATGATACAAAGTATTCCAAGCGGTAGGGAATCGATTTAAAACAATGAATAAACCCTTTTATTTAGTTTTCGGCTAATGCCTTCTTCGGAAATGACAGTATATTTTAAGATTATGTAACATCCATTTTCATAGACATCAACATTCAAAATGGCTAACTTGAGTTCAAAAATAATAATAACCAAAAAACGTAAAAACAACATCAAGACGTTACTCTCATTTTTCTCATTTTCCCGTACTTAAAAAACGTAAAAGTTTTGGCGTATATTTCTCACAAAGAAATATCTATGAAGTGGGTGTTAAATAGCGTTAAGATATACTGTCATTTCTGAAGAAGGCATTAGCCGAAAATTAATTAAAAGAGTAAAATTGAACATTGCGACACAATTTTAAACTGGTCCAAATTGATAAAAGGAGCCAACGACAATTTCAAGTTGACGGGATTTTTTTCCTCGTCTTTTTGGATAGAAAACATTGCTGATAATGAAGAAATTGCTTGGCACAAGCAATTTCTTCATTTTCCACAATGTTTTCGAAAGTTTTTCTTTTCTTGGGGAGCGTAACAGAAAGGATTGTGCTGGAATTGGTTTAGACCTTAAACATAGGCAAGAAAGGAAACATTGGCCGTTAGAAGCATTTCTTCCTTTTCCCAAAAAGTTTTCAATAACCATATTTCTCTGGGATGCCATAAACAGGGATTGTGTGATGATGGGTTAAAGGAGAATATACGTATTTTTTCATTAAGAGACATTTTACATCAAGATAGATATCTGACTACCCTTAACCCTTTCTCGTTTCGCTAATTCTTTGACTTTATATTCAAATGTTTTGCAGACGAAAATTTCAAGTGGATTTCATTTGAAAAATAACCTTTCAATAGAGTAGAAAATATTTTGGGAAAAGAAGAAATTGCTTGTTACAAGCGACATCCTCTTTTTCTACAATAATTTTCATTATAAAACCACGGCTCTGTAAAAACCAGGGATTGAACAGATAAGTGTTAAAATGACAAATGTAGCACAGCTATCAAAAGTGCGATCCTTTGATTTTGATAGGGATTTAAACGTTTTTTTTTGGGGGGGGGGTAATTTTCTAAATAATGAATGGACATTCTATTTTACCACCCGAATTATCTTCGTCATGTAGATTCTGACTGATCAAAATTGGGTGTGAGGATTGGTTGATTTTCTTATGACAGTAACGAATAAGCTAGAATACAGACATGAGCAATATAGCCCCGTCACGCTAGAAACAGGCCATTCGAGATAAGCAAGAAACCAATTGTTAAAAAGAGATGCTGGATCCAGTGGTCAATCAAAGATAGTTTTAACTCTTTCACGTTTTTAGACTGGTCAAAAACGAAAGAGGTTGCAAATGACAATAAAATTGGATGCAATTTGAAATGAAACCATCCTATATGGTAGAAAATACTTTGGGAAAAGGAGATATTGTTTGTTACAAGCAAGTTCTGTCCTTTCTAAAAAAATTTTCTCAAGTATAAACTCACAGCGACGTAAAATCCCGTGTTTGTACAGGAAAGGGTTAAATGAATATTTCTCAGGGTCAAATGTCCATTCTAGATTAATGAACGTTTGCCACGACCGAAAAGTATCAACTAAAGTCAGTTGAGCAAAACGGAACATTTAGTCGTCAAGGGTGAAATTTAAGATCGGATAAAAAGATTGACCAAGTTTGCAATGAAAACACATGTAGTTGATACCTTACATCATATAGATAATAATGAAAAAATCAAAAGTTTATCAATGACTTAAAATGATAAACAAAAGAGATTAAAGTATTTTTATTACGCCAATAGTACATCATCTCCCTGTCCCTCTTCAGTATTCATCGAACTTTTGAGATTTATGAGACTAAGTAACATAAATTTAAAAAAAAAATCAACTTATTTTGGCGCTTCTTGTGCGTTCAGCTCTTTGATTATAATTTAATTGACTAATCGCTTCTGTCAATCAAAGAATCATTCGACCAATCATATCATATATTTAGGCTTTGAACGTTCGACATTGGCCGATATTTATGTGAATCATATACGTTGGTTTGGCAACTTAAACGTTGTAACTACAGCTTAAGCTTATTCAAGCTGTAGTTACGACATTTAGGTCGCCAACCAACAATTTACTTTTATGTTACATGTTACTGGCCATAAATAATGCTAAATCCACCGTTAAATCTCGAAGTTGAACTTCCTGTCGGAGTCAGTGGGCGGGCCTAGCGACCCATCAATTTTGTTGAAGATTTATAATTCAGCTTGACTAGGGTTCATAGTTCATTCGTCTATTAGCGATCAAAGTACCATAACTGTAGTTAATATAATGTTTTAGTTACGATAGTTTGGTTATTCACTGACGAAATCTTTATAAGACACAGTCTTTCATTTCATTTATGATTGAAAGCACCACTCTTTACAGTCCCGTAGGATCATGGGACTCGGGGCCTTATTCCCATCAATAACTGACTAGAATTGAAAACGACACATAGATTTGTTCTAATTTACAAACACAAGAAAATTTAAAAACAATCTATGTTAGCCCCCCCCCCTTCCTTCAAATGGTTTCGACGACCTGTTTTAGGGCAAATGTCCTTTATAAGTTCGCATAAACACGTTTTCTTCTTTTGTCGTTATGAAGAACGTGAAAAAGTCAGTTTGTTACAATGTTACAACACCATCAGTTATGTGTAACTGAAATAGAGAGAATAGGTATCTCTCTGGGAGTTGAACTGTCTTCTCGAAACCTGAACGCCCCTCAAGAAAAAAGCTTTGGAAAACAATGTTGAAAATGAAGAAATTGCTTGTTTCAAGCAATTTCTGCATTATCCACAACGTTTTCTAGCCAAAAAGACGAAGAAATTAAAAATTCTATCAATTTGAAATTGTCGTCTGCAGCTATTTCCAATTTGGACCAGTCTAAAATTTTGTTGAATGGGAGTGGGTTAAGATTAAGCAAACCTTAATCTTTAACGCCATCTCTTGGATTATAGTATCAAAATATGGTTATTTATAATTAAACCCGATTGAAAATGATGCAGATAGGATAGCAATGTTTTTACAACACTTTTGCAAAATGATAGATTTGCGATTACTGACAGACTTTGCAAAAACACTCTTTATAGAAATGATTTGATCATTCAACAAAATATCATCGGAAGACACCAAAAACTACCTAACCACACTATGAATAACCTGTAGTTACGAGGTTTTATCAATCGACGATAAAACGATTTTCTCTGAAGAAAGCTTCGGAAGAACCGAAGTCAATTTGATATTATCGTAATCCTTTTAAAGCGGCCACCACTAGCCTGTATTATACAAACTGAAGTTTAACCCATTCCCATACAATGAAATTTTATACCAGTCCAAATTCAAAGAAGTTGCAGACAACAATTTCAAGTTGATGAAATCTTTAAAATCTTTGTTTTTTAGGGCAGAAAACATTGTGGATAATGAAGAAATTGCTTGTGACAAGCAATTTCTTCATTTTCCACAATGTTTTCCAGAACTTTCATAATGAGTTTTTTTAAAACACCAATATGTGGGAATGGGTTAAAGAGGCAATCGCTTCTTCATTCTGAACGCTTACCAGTACTCGTGCATAATGTCAATGAAAAGAGGTTTGTGTTAAATGCTCCGTGAAGAGACACCATTTCATTGAGAAAACAACAAACAAAAAATCCAATGGTATTCTTAAAATGTTTAAATCAAATGGTTATTTGCTCTATAGTCTACTAAAAAATAAGATAAGTACAGGTTCCTGGATTTTATGGTTTATACTTATAAGAAAAAGGGGAAAATAAAGTGTGTGGGTTGGGTGGGTGTGTGGGGGTTGGGGGGTAAGAGGTAACGGTAAAAGTAACTAATGAAACAATCTTAATAACTTTACTGATGGTATTGAAACTAGAATAATCTAATTATCCAAAGGTCTAAGAAAATAGTTATCTAAGTCGACATGTGCTGATTTTACATGGATACAAGATTTCTTCTCAGATTTTTTTTGAAAAATTTGGAAGGTAAAATTATTCCTTTGTATGAAATAATAATGAATACGTAAACTGTTAATTGAAGTAAATTACATTTTCAGTTTTACAATTTGTTTTAGGAATACTCTACTAATTTGTCTGCCATCTTTTAGTGGCAGACACATCGACTTTAAAAAGTCGATACATACATAATTATCGAGTACATTTTTTAATTTGGGCAGTGCATTCCATGATTTGGGGAATGCATGTTTAATATTTCATTTCTCTCAATATTACAAAGTTGATAAAACCTGTTACCAAATTATTTGTAATAATCAAATAAAATGAATACGTTAAACCAATGTTAACAATGAATCAAGTGGATTTCATGTATTTGGCCAGAAGCAATGGTTCACTTAAGACACTAGACAAACAGGTTCGTGTAATCCAATATTTCGAGCATCCCGACCTTGTTTGATGGATAGAGTCACCGACAACAACAGGTGTCATATAAACACGTTAGGTTAAATAAATTAATTCAATACGGGGCTTTAAAACTATCAACTTTTTGAATGAGAAAGGAAGCATCGCTTATAATATTCTAATCCCGAGGTATGATAATCTTCCAACTAAATTTGTTTTTGTTAAAATCGTATTAAGTAAGTAAACAATTGACCAAGGCGAGTTTTTTTCTACCTGTAAACTGAAACACGTTTTCTGACTCTCAGCCGTATTTATTCACGCTGGTGACAAAGTTTTTAATTCTAGGTGACCCAATATTTCATTTGTTCGAAAAAAAACAACAAAACATTTTGACAAAATTTCAAGAACATGTTGTCTCACATGCTAAACCTTGTTTTTCTAAATGTTATTTAGTTAACTCATTTTTACATTATATTACCGAATGTTAATTTTGTCTTGATGATATTTGGAAAATAATTATTTTCAAGATTCAAAAGACAAACATTAGAGCCAAATGAGCTAACATAACATAACATCATCTTTATTCTCCAAGGTACAATGTTTTGTACAGTATTAGGAATATATCAAATTAAATTAAACATTGTGAGATAGGATCGACCTGTCCGTTCGTTAAATATAAGTGCGGTTTAATTACGCCAATATTAGATATAACACAAAGAACAGAACATAAAGATAAGAAAGTTAACAGGTACCGGGTAAAAAAAACATGTCTGATACAAGTTTGAAGTAATTGATTGAAAGTCGAGTCACCCAAAATCTGTAGATGCTAAGGGTGACCTTTCTTGTTTTCGAAGAGATTGACCAGATATTTAAAATTTCATATGTATTAACAAAAGTACTTAATATACATAAATTAACCAATCTAAAGACATTTAGATCGGCCAAAGGCGACCAAAAGAGCGGCGGCTTCAGCTTTACTAAAACTGCAGTCCCGACATTCACCTAAAGACGACGTAATTGTATATCGTCGCTAACGCTCAAAAATCCCGCAAGCACTGCTTGATTTCAAGCTGTAGTTACGAGGCTTTAGAACGACGACATATCTTTATATATAAAAGACCGTTATGTACTCATATAAAAAGTGACTGTGTGTAATTTAGTGGATTTTTAAAAAGGTCTAAATAACAATAAAATGTAGATGGTCGAGGTCTAATTTTGCACGTGAGCGCAAAACTAGCCCTCGACCGTCAAATATATCCATTTCAATCTGATGGAATACAGCGATAAATATAGTGCGTATGGAACAAAAAATATGACAAGGGTTAATAATAACAATAATATATAAAAAACCAAAAAAAAAAACCCAACAACAACAAAAAAACCCATCGCCACCACAAATAACAACAACAACGACAAAAAAACCCACCAACGACAACAGCAGCAGCACCAAAAAGAAGAAAAAAACAAAAACACAAAAAACAACAACAAAACCAAACAACAACAACAACCCCTCACAATTCATATCTAGATTGTACATGGTATCAAGGGATTCTGATCAAGTTTTAAATAATTTGGGCCATAGATGAGGGCTATTTGATTACTTCCGTTTATTTATCGTCGCTACCGTTGCACATGCCCATATGAGCGTCGCCCCAGAAGACGGTTAGTTGTTACGGGAATAGTGCAAGGATACAAGACGACGATACTGCTGAGAGCTCCGCCTGGTTCTTTAACGTGCCCGATGGATAGCATCGTCACACGGGGCCTCGCTTTAACGTCTCATCCGAAAGACAATCAGTTTTGTTAGTTGATATGGTCAGCCCAGGGCTCGAACCCGTGATCTTGAGTTTTGAAGTCAAGTACTCTACCAACTGAGCTAATCGGGCTGACAGATGAGGGCTATAAACTACGTAAACGTTATCTAAAAACAGCTTAACCACAGGAACGCGTCTTTTAACCCTTTCCTGTTTTTAAAAAAAATTTAGACCACTCCAAATTCAAAGATTTTGCAGAGAAAAATTTTTAGTAGATTAAATTAGAAAAATAAACATTAATAGGGTAGAAAAATATTGTACAAAAAGAAGAAATTGCTTGTGACAAGCAATTTCTTCTTTTCCTACAATGTTTTGTTAATTATAATATCACATGGACGTAAAACAGAAATACAAGGTTTTAAAATCGATTGCAAGTATTTTTGACATGAAGAAGTACATTTTTTTTGAAAAATCAAATTAACCCACTTCATTGTAATCCCGCTTTTTGACGGACTTCTAAAAAGTAGTTACAAGAAAATATTGTGAGAAAATGAGGGATTGTTGGTTGCTTTTAATTATCGTCTGAAACATCGTTCAATTTGGTTTTGATTGATTGATTGAATGGGTTTAACGCCACTTCTAACAGTATTTCAGTTATATTGCGGAGGCTGGAGCACCTAACAATAGATTCCTAGTATTTCTCACACCAGTACTACCACTACATCCTGCTTTTATCTCACATAGGTTTACGATTATCCACCCGTCGTTCAATTTGGACTAGTCTATAGTTTATCATCTGGAAAGGAATTAAAACCTAGAATTTGAGTACGTCAAACTTCAGAGCCTTTCGTCGTTGTATTTCGTTTAGATTCCAAGGCAATTTAACTTATTCTTTCAAGCTGGCTTGACATTTGGGGACTTCAAATATATCTTAGACCTTACCTGTTTTTTTTCTCTTTCTTTTTTAAATTATAGGCTGGTCAAATTCGAAGGTATTGCAGACGACAATTTAAAGTTCAATCTATTTTAAAATATTATCATTCAGTAGGATAGAAAATATTGTGGAAAAAGAAGAAATTGCTTGTTCAAGCAATTTCTTCTTTTTCCACAATGTTTTACCAAGTATAAAAGCAGAGGAACGTAAAGACAAGGGATTAAACAAGAGAGGATTAAAGTCATTACTGCAAGATACCCAGTATGCTCTCCACAAGGGAGTTTTATCAAGAAAACGTTGTGAAAAAAAAACAAAACAAAAAAACAACGCATGAAGCTAACAAAGCTCGACTACAGGTGCTGGATACGGGGAAAAAACTTTCGAGAAAGGGGCATATTTCACAGAAATATGTTTTCATCCTTAATCCCCCCACCCCTTCATAGTATTCTTACAACCATACTTTAAAAATTGAACTTTAAAGTGTTAACAGAGATCGAAGATGGGGGTCGACTTGAAACTTACTGGAGTGGTTCATACCATACCAATACAATTTTTCCCCTTTCTCAATATAATATTTCCTAAATATTTTATCGTTTTTTGATTTCCAATTTTCAGATTTTGTTTTCGCCACAGGCTTTGTTTTGGTCATTTTGTTGTTGCAAACTTTAAGGTTAAAGTCGAAATGTACACACACACGGAACTGATATAATTGAACAACAAACAGTTTAAGATATCCTCTTCACCATTAATCCATCCCCAGACTCTATTATTCCAAAATATTACAAGATCACACAATAAATTTACTCTCGGATTTAGGGGCATAATAATTATAACACCTGGATCCCTTTGAACAGGGTCTTGGCTGCCCGTGCCCCTTATTAAAACCCATTAAGATTTACTCTTAGTTCACACTTTAAACTACCAAACCGCTGACAACTAGTTACTCATTCCCACACAACCCCCCCCCTTTTATGCCCCTCAAGAAAAAAGCTTTAGGAAACATTGTGGACATGGAAGAAATTGCTTGTTTAAAGCAATTTCTTCCATGTCCACAATGTTTTCTACTCCAAAACAAAGGATTTTACAATTTCATCAACCCTAAATTGTCGTCTGCATCTTCTTTGAATTTGGACCAGTCTAAAACTTTGTCATGTCGGAATGGGTTAAAAGCAATTTTCAGACACCATAAATTCAAACGATACGCCAATAAGAATTTAGGTGTAGGTAGAAAACGTTATGAAAAAGCCGTTATTCGAGCTGGAAAACATCATATTGAAGAAGTCGCAAAATTAAAAATGGACTCATATTTAATATGATATAAACACCAGGAAATCAAAGAAATTGCTCATATTGAGCAATTTATTCTTTCACACTATTCCCCCCACCCACCTTTTAATAAACCTATTCCCGCACAGTAACACATTTTGACCGCGGCCCCTTTAGAAATAAAGATTTGGAAAAACATTGTGGAATATGAAGAAATTGCTAGTTAAAAGCAAATTCTTCATTGTCCATAATGTTTTCCCCCTGTAAGAACAAAAAAATATTAAAAATAAATTCACCAACTAAAGATTATCGCCTGCAACTTTCTTGAATTTGGACTAGTCTTAAATTGTGTATAGGAATGGGCAAGATTTTATATGGATGTCAGAGAGAAACTAAAATACCGTATATACAGCTTGAAAGTAGCTGTATGGAATCGCGATACTATGATTTCAGTGTGAATTGAAATATCCATAAAATTTTAGAAAATAAATGAACTGTAAACGTCATTACTAACACAGAATAATACTTATGTTCCACGAAAGCAGTAGAAGAATTCTAAACTTTTCATGTTTTACCAAAATTTAGACTTGTCCAAATTCAAAGCATTTGCAGACGAAAATTTAAGGTGGATTTAATTTGAAAATAACCTTTAAGTAGGGTAGAAACATTGAAGAAAAGAAGAAATCGCTTGTGACAAGCAATTTCTTCTTTTTCTACAATGCTTTCTCAATTGACCAAACGCGGCTGTCAATCAAGGAATATATCGACCAATCAAATTATCCATTCAGTCCGGAATTGATATTTAAACTCCTACATTGGGCGCCATTTTAGTGAAACATTTTTGTTGTTCGGCGACTTAAACGTCGTAACTACGGCTTATTCAAGCTGTAATTACGCCGTTTTTACTTTTTTGTTACATGTTACTGACCATAGCTTTTGCAAAATAACGCCGTTTAAAATCGAATCGTGACTTCCTGTTGGACCCAATTGGCTTGGCCAAAGGTGGAAGTGGGCGGGGCCAGCGATTGGTCAATTATAAAATCACAGGGACTTAAAAATCAGGGATTGAACAGAAAGGAGTTCAACTGATGTTGTGTTTTGCAGAGGTTAAAAAAGGAAAGAAAATGTGACCAGCCAGACATAAAGACTGACTGCGAAAAGTATTGACCCGGTATCAATAGATCTGCACGGATCGCCGGCTGATATTTATACCCCTGCCACCATATGGTAATGGCGAAGGGCATATATCTTCTAGATTCGTCGACGTGTGAGTGCGTACGTGGGTGTGCGTTTCCAATTCTTTTTTAGGACACATCTTCTAGAATTATTAATGGATTTCAAAATGATTTGGTTCAGTCGTTCCCTCTGCCCACTTCTAAGTTGCATGAGTAAAGTTCTGTTAGATACTCCCAACGTCAAGGTCACAACTGAAGGTCATGTGACAAGAAGTGTTTGAGCGGGGTATCCTTGTCTGGAGACAAATATCTAGTCCGAGTTTAGAATGGCCATTCTACAACTTTATGATGGCGATCGTAAAACTGAATTGCGTGAATAGTTGACTCCTGCTAGATTCTAAATATCCTTTTAAAATCGTTGCCTTTACAGGTGGAAGATTTCTTTTCGACAGTTCACAAATAAATAAAAACGGATAAATAAATCGGATAAATAAAATTGAAATAATTAAATAAACGAATAAGGATATTTATTAGTCAATCATGAGTTTTTAACAGGTTACCACAATATATAGGTAAAAAGTAAATAACTGAATAGTAAATACATTGTATTTAGTAAAGAAAGAAAGAAAACAAAATTGTCACAAGAATACGAAGTAATTTCCATAACGGATTTTTTTTCTGAAAGAAAGAAAGATTGGTTCACGGAATGGGGTTTAACGCCACTTTTAACAGTATTTCAGTCATATCGTGGCGGCTGGAGCATCTAACTATGATTCCTGGTATTTCTCACACCAGTACTATCATGACATCCTTGCCTAGCCTCGAACTGATATCCAACGCAGGTAGGTTTGCGATTATCCACCCATTGGTGTAGAGAAAAAGAAGCAATGGCTTTGCTAGACTTTAAAGTCGACGGTAGACTGGTACCACTGTCGACTTTAACAAAAAAGCCGACAGGTAAACACCGATTTTCGGTACATACACGGAAAGCCTGGCCCGTTAGGTTTTTTTCCTTACTAAATTCGAAAACGAGGCTTACGCATGCGCAGCTAATTTTGTTGAAAATTTTGGACACGCCGCGGGATTTCCACCCAGTACGATAAAAAATCCTACTTTTGTAGTTTTAAAGCATTATGTTTTAATGTTAAAACATCTTCACATGATCAGTCGAATTTGTGTGCGAGAAAAACCTTGGAATGTTATCCTTTTCATGTAAAATATGTAAGGTATTCCGCGTTCCGCTTCAGCCATATTGTTTACAAACAATGGAGTAGCCAATCAGATTCGGTGTTTGGGTTTACGTCATTAAATGCCCACCAGCCAATCTCGATATGCATTCGTTTGGGATCTACCTGTCGGCTTTATTAAAGTCGACGGCGGTACCGGTCTAAGTCGACGGCGGTACCGGTCTATGGCTTGGCATTTGGTGAATTTCATGGTCAAGTTATTTTCACAGTGGTGCAAAGGGAAACCACTCTAAATAAAAGAATAAACTGTCAAAATGTTTCAGAAGTTTTATAAACAATTTGCTTTACATGCATGCACTTTCTCCCGCTGCTGTCAGCGTAGAATGTCGATGAAGACTGCCGCTGATCCAAGGTGAAAAAACAATAATCCAAAAGCTAACAACAATTCATAGTGTGTTGAAATTAAAAAAAAAATAATTAAGCCATGGATAGAGCCAGAGGAGATATTTCGCGTTCAAAGCAACTTCCCATTTTCCAACAATGTTTTCTACTGATATTTTTATGCTTTGAGACAAAATTTTGTTAATTTCTTTTTGTTTAAACTCATTACAATGAGAACTTGTTCATGACTTTTTTAAGTTGATGAAATTTTAAAAGTTTTGATGTCTTTCTTTGTAGAAAAATTGTGGTAAATGAAGAATTTGCTTTTCACAAGTATTTTTGTCATTTCGACAATTTTTTCCAGACATTTTCTTAAGAAGAAGAGGAATTGTGTAGGAATGGGTTGAAATAAAGAGTTTGATAAGACTTGGGCAGTGTGAGTTTGGTTATTTCTTGAGCTCACCTGAGCACAATGTGCTTAAGCGGAGCTTTTGGGATCACTCAGTACATAGGATTTTGTCCATCAACAATATCTTTAAAAATCTTCTCTTCCAAACTACTAGGTCAAACTTTTGCAGGAATATACCTTGGGTGAACCTTTTTGAACCTTGTTTGTGAAATTTTGTTGTGCTGGGGCTTAGCAGACTTTATCAAATAATATTTTTAAAATCTTCATATCCTAAACTGATCGGTAAATTGGACCAAACTGGACAGAAATTTGTCCTTGGTTGACCCTTTTGAAATCTTGTGCATGGAATTTTGATTTATGAAGAGATGGAGGCTTGGCAGGTTAGGGCTTATCAGACACGGAAATCATAATATTATTTTTTGAAACACTACTCCACTAAAACCACTGTGCCAAATTGTGCCAAGCTTAGCAAGAATTATCTATGGGGGATCCTCTCATAACTTGTTTATGAAATCTTGATTTGTGGAGTAACATTGGCATGTTAGGACTGTGTTTATCATACTTTAAATAGAGAAATCACAAAATCATCCTCAGGTGAGCAATTAAGGGCCTTATTTGACCTCATGATTCTTTTTTTCATCATTTTAGGTTTTTCACTTTATTTCAACATGCCCAGGCCAAACAGCTTGATTATCAAAGAAAAAGGTGAGGAAAGCAATCCTATTACCGTAATTTGTCCATATATTCGGACACTCCAAGAATTTGGACACCACTAATTATTTCATGAAATGATTAATTTTGTGCCTCTAATTTCGGACAAATGGTGTCTGGAATTTATCTATAAATTCGGACACCGAATTTACGAACAAAAAATATCAGGTTAACAAATACCCCATCCATTATCGGCAATTTGGAATCTTGGCGATCAGTATCTCTAAACTGTCTGGGTTAATTGTCAACAGGTGTATATTGTTTATAACAGTGACCGAGAATAGGCATGCACCTCGATATGCTTAAGCTACGAATTGTGAAGGTGATGCAATTAAAATACCACGCTTGGTTTCTCTCTCTGATTTCCTAATTTCCAGGACCTGCTCTGAAAGGATGGCTACGATTAACATAAATTAATCAAATTGACATGAACCTACTTTCGATTTTACTACACTTTCCTCGTATCCGGAGCTCATCGAGGGTATTGTCATCGGCCCTATCAAGTCAAGAAAAAAATGCAATGATATGCTTTGAAAAGAGTCAGTCGTAGCTACGACGTTTTCACTAAATACGGAAAATGCGAGAATTTTAATTGTTAATTTGTCACAAAATTATTTTTTTCTCATCCGTACCTTTGCCATATTACGCTCACTATCCGAGTTATCTGTACTCTAAAGCTGTAAATGCATTTTTGTAGGAATTATCCTGTTCCCACACTATGAAATTTTAGACCAGATCAAATTCAAAGAAGTTGCAGACAACAATTTTAAGTTGATGTAATCTCCAAAATCTTTGTCTTTTAGGGTAGAAAACATTGTGGATAATGAAGAAATTGCTTGTAACAAGCAATTTCTTCATTCTCCACAATGTTTTTTAAAGCTTTCATATTGAGGAACGTTTAAAAGCGTCATTATGTGGGAATGGGTTAGGCCTCTATTTTGATTTGATTTTTTCAACTAGCAAGCACCTGCAGTACTGTATGGCATACACTTTTGATACTCTTGTTTTTCAGTGGTGTTTTGTCCCACAAGATAGAAGTGCATGGTGTTCGACTACATTTTGAGATGACCGGTTCTGGAGATCACACGCTGCTTCTGTTACCTGGTGCTTTGGGTAAGAATAGATCATTTACAATAAGAGCTTGTTTGAATGAAGTTTTTCATGTAGGTCCACTAGGGCTATTGTCATGGTCTTGTTGCATTCATAAAAGATTTAGCTTACCGAAACTGAGCTTATATGGTGTATAATGAAAAATTTAAAGTCTTTTTCTCAAACTGTTTACTGGATAATTCCTAAATTTCAGAGGATTGAGTTTAGAGAGACTCTTTATCATGAAAATGAATCAGATGACAAACCTGACTTTTATAATAGGAGAAGGGGAATCTTTTCCATATGACTTGTGATGTATAACAAAAGCCAGGTTTTCTTTTGGGAAAGCATCAAATGGATATCAGTCATATTATGGGTGTTCTTTTGATTAGATTGTTTTCAGAATATTTGATCAGTTTTAAAATATGGACTTAACCCATTACCTGACGATAAAATTATAGATTGGTCCAAATTGAAACGAGTTACAGACGATAAATTACAGTTTATGAAACTTTAATTTTTTTCAACTTTCTGGGTAAAAAACATTGTGGAAAATGGAGAAGTAGCCAGGTAGTTGCCAGCGTCTGCAATGGTGTCTGAAATCTTGGACATTTTGCAATATCTGGTATTACTGAAGACATTCACTTGAAACTCGTAGTATATATTTACTATCAATAGAGCAATTAATACCAATAAGGGGATAACTCTAAATGCATTTTTGAATGAATAAGGCCCCTTTATCTACTTAGAAAGTTTTTAATCACTATCAAGCACTTGAACAGCAAAACATTGGCATGTGCTTGCAGTTCTCCGTTATTAGCTCTACTGGTGGAAAGCTAGGAGGCTGTTTTCACTGTGTTGTGTCAATTGTCTGTTCTTTGTGTGTTTGCTGTCCGTGAACCCTGTCCTTGTGCATGTGTTAAGTTTTACTTTAGAAATCTTTTCCTCAGAAAGAACTGCTCAAATTTCAACCAAATTTCTTAGAAATGACCCTTTTGTGACCTTCATCAGATTTATTCAAAGAATTTGGAATGAAGTTTTATGGGCGTATTACTTATCATATTTAGTTATAAAGTTATCTATCATACATCGATTTGGGAACAATTTTTTCAAACTTAGATTAACCCCTCTCAATTCTGCTTCCTGGAGAATACACCAGTAGTAGCGCCTATTAAACCTATCCTTTTTTTTTGTCTGCCCGCTTGCGGAGAGCGAGACATAGTTGTCACTATGACAAGGAGTGTATGTGCGTTAGTATGTTAGTCCATCTGTCTGAATTTGTCTGAATAATTACTCCTACATTAATGTATGGATTTCAAAATAACATGGCACAATAATTCTCCACCATGAGTAGATGCGCCATTTTAAAGAATTTTTGGGATAGTTCTAATGTCAAGGTCACAGCTCAAGGTCAAACACTAAAATTGTGTTTGTCCGGACAATTACTCCTACATATATGGATGGATTTCAAAATAACTTGGCACAAATATTCTCCATCATGAGCACATGTGCCATTTGAAAGAATTTTAGGGATAGTTGTAATGTCAAGGTCACAGCTCAAGGTCAAACACTAAAATTGATGGTCAAGGTCAAGTTGATTGTCAAAACCTTGCAAACTTGACAGCTGTTGTCAACCATCTAGTTTTGAATTTTAGACCTGTCAGAATTCAAAGGTTTTGCAGACAATAATTCAAATTTTATTTAGACCATTATCATTCTGTATGGTGGAAAAAATTGTGGAAAAATGAAAAAATGCTTGTTACAAGCAATTTTCTTCTTTTCCCACATTTTTTTTCTCAAGTATTAGAATACAGGGACGTAAAAATCGGGGTTTGAACAGGAATGGGTAAAGTGGGCCATTGACTAAACTAAGATTGATAGCTGCCCCCAGGAAAAGAACTTGGGAACTCATTAGAAAGACAACACTCTAATATTTATTCTTAAATTAAATTTTAAAAACATCTCTAACCAAAAAGGAATAAACACATGTTGTGGACTACTATCAGACTGCACTTATGTGTAGGCTGAACTTTGTCTATGCCTCCTTCAAAAGCAGGAATATGCCAGGGATCAGCATGACAAGGGTTAATAGGTTTGATTATATTGCTTTGGAGGATTTGCCAAATTTCAGGTACATAGTGGTGTAAGGGAGATAATTATTACTGCTTGACTAAAATACATGTATTTGTTGTTTTAAGGAAAGTTGCCTACATTAAATCAAATCAATAAATAAATGAGTTGCCTCCTGTGTTTGATCTATTCCCACACGGTGACACTTTTGAATGCCCCTCAGGAAAAACAAATGGGAAAATATTGTGTAAAATGAAGAAATTGCTTATTACAAGCAATTTCTTCATTTTACACAATGTTTTCTACACAAAAATCTAAAATTTCATAAAATTTAGATTGTTGTCTGCAGCTCCTGTGAATTTGGACCAGTCTCAAATTTTGAAGTGTGGAAATTGGTTAAGATAACTAAATTACCTGTTTGATTTAATTCAGTCCTGTGGATCGAATCAGCATTCAAGCCCCACTAGTGTAAGACTGCTACTGGACTAGTTAATTTTGTTGCATATCATTTGCTTCCCTTGTTATTTTCATAGATTTAAATATGTTTAGCTCTACTGGCCGAAGGCTACAATTGTTATTACGATGGCTTTTTCCTGTCCGGCATCAACGCATCCGGCTGTCCATCTGTCTGTCCATCATCCGTCCATTAACTTTTTCTTATTCCCACTCTAGAGTCCACTGTTTTCATAACATTCCCTTCAAACTTTCCCAGAAATATTGTACCATCATAAGAATCATTCGAAATTGGGTCAGATCAAGAAACACGGGAAAAGGGGCCTCATTAAAATTTAATGAAAAAATCCTCGTTAACACTCTAGAGTCCACAGTTTTCATCAAATTCTCTTCAAACTTTCTCAGAATGATTGTACTATCATCAGGATCATTCCTTTCGAAATTGGGTATGATCCGTCAAGAAACACGGGATTCTCTTCATATATTCACAGATATAATTGTACTATCATAAGGATTGTTCCTTTCTGAATTGGGTATCATCTGTCAAGAAAAAAAGGAAAAGGGGCATTATGAAAATTTAATTGAAAAATCTCTAAAGAATCCTCATTAACACTCTAGAGTCCACAGTTTTCATTGGATTCCCTTCTTATGTTCACAGATATGAGTGTACTATCATAAAGATTGTTCCTTTTCTAATTGGGTATGATCCTTCAATAAACACGGGAAAAAGGGCCTTTTGAAAATTTAATTAAAAAATCCTCATTAATACTCTAGAGTCAACAGTTTTCATCGGATTCTCTTCAAACTTTTGCAGAATGATTGTACCATCATAAAGATCATTCCTTTTGAAATTGAGTATGATCTGTCAAGAAACACTGGAAAAGAGGCCTAATTGAAATTTAATTAATAGATCCTCGTTAACACTCTAGAGTCAATGATTTTCATTGGAATCTCTTCAAACTTTCACAGAATGATTGTACCATCATAAGGATCATTCCTTTCGAAATTGGGTATGATCTGTCAAGAAACCCAGAAAAAGGGGCCTTATAAAGATTTAATAAAAATAATCTTAGTTAACACATCATGGCCCCAGATTTCACCTGATTGCCATCAAACTTTCACAGAATGATTGTACCATCATAAGGGTTGTTCCTTTCAAAAAGGGTCTGATCCATTGAGAAACATAGGAAAAGGGACCTTATGAAAAACTACTTAGAAAAATCTTAATTGACACTTTAAAGTCTAAATATCATTGGGTTGTCTTCATACTCCAACAGAAAAATCATACTTTTGTAAGTATAATTCCCTTTGGAATTGGTTCAGATCCATCTAGTAACATGGGAAAAGGGGCTATATGAAAATTTCATTAAAAAATCCCTGTTAAGGCAATGAAGCTCACAGCTTTGATCAGATTTTATTGAAACTTTCACAGAATGATTGTACGGTCACAAAGATCAGTGGACTAATTCTCTGCACAAAAGGTTGGAAAACTGCCCATTGTAGAACTATTGGCACAAATATTTATCGTGAATGATTATTAGTGATTTTCAGATCAATCCATTTAAGGTCAACATCACAGGGTGACCTTGAACTCTGTTATATAAAACTTACCAAATCTTTCAGGAGGATAATGTGACGCAGTTTTGATCTACCTTGCTCAAAGTTCACAAGGGCAATTGTCTAGGGGTGACTGTTTACATAATTCCTAATGTTTTTCAGAACAAGGTCACAGGTTGGCCTGTAACTTTTTGATTGAAGGTCAATGTCAAACCTTGTCATATACAAACCAGAAATTTACTAGTAGAAATTTGAATCAGTTATCAAATAAACTGCACCAGTTTCAGTATCATTGTTGTAGTAGTGGGCAAGACTGTTATACAAACAGATCTCTTGTTTTATAAAGCAGTTTTTGTTAAAGTTTCCAACAGAGAACACACATTCATTTCCAGTTTCTAAACTTTTACCATTTATTTTTTTAATCATTTTTTTTTCTACAGGATCATCCCAAACAGATTTTGGTCAACAACTGTCAAATTATAATAAAGATGATTTCACATTGATTGCCATGGACCCTCGGGGTTATGGTCGGAGTCGACCCCCAGACCGGGACTGGCCCCTTGAGTTTTTGCAAAGAGATGCTGAAGATGCTATTGCCCTTGTTCGAGTAAGTATCTAAGTGTACAAAAAGCAGAAAAGTCTACAAATTAGAATGATTCTTCACTCTGATATCCGCGTAGGTTTGAATCCCGTAAGAGTCAAATGGAAATATTAGTTCTCCACTAGGATTGAAAAAGACCAGAGTCACTGCCGTAGTTTAGAGAATTCAATATACTATAAATAGAATTTCTAAAAATAAAACCCTTATACGGAGAGTGCTGCAGTGTCGGGAAGCTTTATATGCATCATTTGAACATCCTTTTTGGAGGGGGATGTCTCGGTAGCGCAGACGTTAAAGACATTTGACATGGCAGCCGTATTCGCGTAGGATCAAATCCCGTAAGAGTCAAATAAAAATATTAGTTCTCTACTAGGATTGAAAAAGACAAGAGTCACTGCCGTAGTTGAGAGAATTCAATATAGAGTTAACCACATGTGGCAATCTTATTAAAATTGATACAATGCTGAAAGCATACAAAGGAGACAATATGCTTAACCCATTACCAGACTGCAAAATTTTAGACTGATCAAAATTCAAAGAAATTACTGACGACAATTCTTAAGTGATGAAATTTAAGAAAAAGTTGTATTTTGACTCGGAAATCATTGTGGATAATTTCTTCATTTTCTACAATGTTTTCAAAACCATTTTTCTTGAGGGGCTTCATTGTGTGGGAACCAATTACTAAAAAAATAAAATTTCCCATTGGTCCAAATTCAAAGATGTTGCAAACAACAAACTTTAGTTGTTGAAATTTTGGTTTATGTGAACAAGCAAAGTCTTATTAGCGTTTTCTTCCTAAACCTAAGTGGGATAGCAGTTGGAAGCTAGGAAAGGATGTACTGGTAGTACTGGTGTGAGAAATACCAGGAATCCATTGTTAGGTGCTCCAGCCGCGATATAACTGAAATACTGTTAAAAATGGCGTTAAACCCTATTCAATGAATAAATCAAACCCATTCCCACACAGTGACACTTTTGGACGCCCCTCAAGAAAACCAATTGGACCAATCATTGTGTAAAATGAAGAAATTGCTTGTAGCAAGCAATTTCTTCATTTTACACAGGTCCCGGGTTCGATCCCTGACGGCGGCACTCATCCTTTCCGACTATTTGTCTCCCACCAATGGGTCGATAATCGTAGACCTATGTGGGATAGCAGCTGGAGGCTAGGAAAGGTTGTAATGGTAGTACTGGTGTGAGAAATACCAGGATTCCATTGTTAGGTGCTCCAGCCGCCGCGATATAACTGACAGATTGTTGAAACCGGCGTAAAACCCCATTCAAACAAACAAACAAATCATTTTACACAATGTTTTCAACAAAGGAAGTTGAAAAAATATAATATTACATAAACTATAAATTGTCGTCTGCAACTCCTTTGAATTTGGACCTGTCTGAAATTTTTTTCATCTGGTAATGGGAAGAGTTAAGTTTTTCCACTGTATAGGTCTGCCGTAGTTGAGAGAATTCAATATAGAGTTAACCACATGTGGCAATCTTATTAAAATTGATACAATGCTGAAAGCATACAAAGGAGACAATATGCTTAACCCATTACCAGACTGCAAAATTTTAGACTGATCAAAATTCAAAGAAATTACTGACGACAATTCTTAAGTGATGAAATTTAAGAAAAAGTTGTATTTTGACTCGGAAATCATTGTGGATAATTTCTTCATTTTCTACAATGTTTTCAAAACCATTTTTCTTGAGGGGCTTCATTGTGTGGGAACCAATTACTAAAAAAATAAAATTTCCCATTGGTCCAAATTCAAAGATGTTGCAGACAACAAACTTTAGTTGTTGAAATTTTGGTTTATGTGAACAAGCAAAGTCTTATTAGCGTTTTCTTCCTAAACCTAAGTGAGATAGCAGTTGGAAGCTAGGAAAGGATGTACTGGTAGTACTGGTGTGAGAAATACCAGGAATCCATTGTTAGGTGCTCCAGCCGCGATATAACTGAAATACTGTTAAAAATGGCGTTAAACCCTATTCAATGAATAAATCAAACCCATTCCCACACAGTGACACTTTTGGACGCCCCTCAAGAAAACCAATTGGACCAATCATTGTGTAAAATGAAGAAATTGCTTGTAGCAAGCAATTTCTTCATTTTACACAGGTCCGGGGTTCGATCCCTGACGGTGGCACTCATCCTTTCCGACTATTTGTCTCCCACCAATGGGTCGATAATCGTAGACCTATGTGGGATAGCAGCTGGAGGCTAGGAAAGGTTGTAATGGTAGTACTGGTGTGAGAAATACCAGGATTCCATTGTTAGGTGCCCCAGCCACCGCGATATAACTGACAGATTGTTGAAAGCGGCGTAAAACCCCATTCAAACAAACAAACAAATCATTTTACACAATGTTTTCAACCAAGGAAGTTGAAAAAATATAATATTACATAAACTATAAATTGTCGTCTGCAACTCCTTTGAATTTGGACCTGTCTGAAATTTTTTTCATCTAGTAATGGGAAGAGTTAAGTTTTTCCACTGTATAGGTCTACCCTAAGACTTTCTAGTAAAATGATATCTAGAGTAAATTTGGAATACAACCAATTGTCACATAATCTTATAACCTGTTACTTTTGTTAGCTTTTTGAAGAAAGTGGTGTTACCTTGGTCATCTTTGCTTTGGTTGAATAAAGGTTTTGCATTAACATGTTTATCAAGCCCGCTTGTGTGAAGAGAGAAATCGTTGTCACATTGACAGTTTGGTGTATGTGCATTTATTAGTATGTAGGAACGTTCATCCGAATTTGTTCAGATTATAACTCTCTGTCTCCCTGTAATGGATAGATAATCATAAACTTTAGTGAGATTAGCAGCTGGATGCTCCGAAAGGATGTGGTAGTGCTGGTGTGAGAAATACCAGGAATCTATGGTTAGGTGCTCCAGCTACTGCGTTTTGACTGAAATACTATTAAAAGTGTCATTAAACCCTCATTCAAACTCAAATCCGACTACAAATTTTACTGTTTTGGACGGATTTTAAATTAGCTTAATTCGCTATCTTAGTGTAAAAACATCATAAGTGTCTATACTTTGTATAGACACTTATGTTTTTGCACTAAGCCACCGAAATTTTTCCCCATTATATTTTTGTTAGGGTAAGTTCAAGCTCACAGCTGAAGGCCCAGCTTTGTCCAGTCCGTAGCCCCTTTAATATATATAGCTGTCAAAAATGGATGATATGGGATCACTCATGGCGGGGTACAGTAAGTATAGTAGATATAACTGTGAAACTTCATGGATTGATAGGTCTTATCAAGGGGGAGTACAGTGCACAAGAACCAATACTCTGCTATGGAAAGCTTTTGAGTTATTGCACTTTTTATGTGCCCGAAGGGTCGTATTATGTTATGGCCTTGTTCATCCATCTGTTCGTCCGTTAGCAATTTTTTGTGTGCGCAAATCCTCCTAAACTAATTATGGGAATGAGCTGAAACTTGGCACTATTAATCCCTACTATGTCTAGTTGTGCATAAGACCTTTGAAATTCAAATTGCTCCAGTCATTCAAGAGTAATCTTGAATTATCTGCCCTTGAATTGAACAAAAATCACTGTTTATTGTTTGCGCAACTCCTTCTAAACTATCAATGGGAATGAGCTGAGACTTGGCACAATTATTCCCTATGATGTCTTGTTGTGCATATGACCTATGAAATTCAAATTGCTCCAGTCCATCTTTAGTTATTTTCAATTATCTGCCCTTGAATTGAGCGAAAATCAATGTTTATTGTGTGCGCAACTCCATCTTGACTATCAATGAGAATGAGCTGAAACTTGGCACAAATACTCCCTTTGATATATAGTTATGCATAAGACTTTTGAAATTCAAATCTTTCCAGTCCATCTTCAGTTAACTTGAATAATCTGCCATTTAATTGAACGAAAAACCCCTTTATTTCTTGTGAGCTTTATTTCTCCTACATTTTGAATGGGAATGAACTGAAACTTGCCACAATGAGTCTGTATGATTTCTAGTTGTGCTTAGGACTAAAATTTGTTTGATATGTCAAGTTGTTACTGAATTATCTGCCCTTTACTTAACAATATAGCTTAAAATTACTGTTTTTTTTTTGTGTGTGTGTGTGCACAACTCCTAAAAATTCTATTGGATTGAACTGAATCTTGTCATAATGTATCTCTGATATTTAGCTGAGCATAAGACTCACTTCAGAAATTCAAAAAGCTTGGGTCCATCTTGAATTATCTGCCCTGGAATTGATTGAATTCAGATTAAGGTCATTTTGAGCTCTGAAAAACCTAAACTGAACCATTGCGATTTATTTGTCAAGATCAGTTTTTCAAGGTCATATTTTTATTGCTTGTAGTGATTACTTTCTGTTGAAACTTGTTTCAAGATCATTGGTCAAGGTCATTTTTTATGTCAATGGTATTCAAATTATAGAATTTAACTATTGTACATAATGTTGAATGATAAGTTATTATAAAGCTGTCTTGTTTCTCAAGTGTAAACAGTATTATTCAGGTGATAAGATCTTTTTTTTTTTTTTGACAAAAACCATTAGGTATCATTCAAGCTCAGGTTACTGAAAAGCCAAGGTTACTGACAAGCCCCTTTGGGCGTATATGAGACGCTCTGCGAATCTCTTGTTCCAACTTAGATTTGGTCAATCAAGCTCTTTGTCAGGACAGGACTTTGACACATTATATCTAATTCAGACGAAACTTGGTAGTTGTATTCATTGCATGAATACAGAGTACAGTGTACAAGAACCTGAACTGAACAATGCTTACTTTTTAAGTGATTACCCTTTGCTTTTTTCCTGACTTCGATTTTGTCTGAAGTATTTCTCTGAAAGTATAGTCATGGATAGTTCTTGAGTTATTGCCATCTGTTGTTTTTAGCTCTACTGGCCAAAAGCCAGAAGAGCTAAAGTGTTGGCAGTTTCCCTTCTGGCATCTGCGCTTCCTTTTGTCATCCGTCGGCCCGTCAAGTCGGCTATCTGTCTGTGAAATTTTTCTTTTTAATGCACTAGAGTCCACAGTTTTCTAATTAAAATCTAATTTGAAAATCCTTGTTAACACTCTCGAGTCCACAGTTTTCACAGGTTTCTCTTCAAACTTTCACTGAATGATTGTGCCATCGTACGGGTTGTTCCTTTCGAAATTGGTTCTGATCTGTGTAGAAACAAGGTAAAAAGGTCTTTTGAAAATGTAATTAAAAAAATTTGTTAACACCTTTGTGAACATCTTTGTTAGCATCTGTGCGTCCTTCTGTCAGTCTGGCAATCAATCCACCCTTCAAGTTGGCTATCCCTAACTCTGGTTGCCATGGCAACAAAAGTGAAATTTTGAAATAATCTTTAAAAATCTTCTCCACTTGAATCAGAAGGCGTAGAACCTTGATATATTGCATGAAGCATATGTATATTGACCTCTTTCAAAATAGCTAAAATTATGATCATAGGGTCCGCAGGGGCCGAGATCCAGGGGGATGGGTTTGAATAAAAAGAATGATTTTTCCTCCAAACCATCTTCAATCATGGGATGTCATGGGTTCGATCCCCGATTGCAGCACATATCCTTTCTGACATTTGTCTCTAGCCAATTGGTTGAAAATCAAAAACCTAAGTTGGATAGCAGCTGGAGGCTAGGAAAGGATGTAGTGGTAGTACTGGTGTGAGAAATACTAGTAAACCTCTGTTAGGTGCTCCAGCTGCTGCTATATGACTGAAATCCATGTACTGTTAAATGTGGCGTTAAAACCCATTCTATCAATCAATCCTCCCTAACCACTAGGCCAATTTGAACCAAATTTGGCAGAAATGTTTCCCAGGTGGTCCCCTTTGAAAACCTCTAAAAGAATCGAAATCCGTTAAACTCTGGTTACCATGGCAACGAAGGTGAAGTTTTAAAATAATTTTTGAAAATCTTCTCCTCATGACCCAGAAGGCATAGAGCCTTGATATTTTTTGCTTTGAGTATCAGTATATTGACATCCCTCAGAATAACTAAAGTCATGATTCTCGGGTCCCCAGGGACAGAGTCCAGGGGGTTGGGGGGTGGGGACTTCAGAGGACTTCCTCTGTATACTGATATCTTCTTGAAGCTCTTGTTGTTGTGAATTGTAGAAGTTTAATGTTGATAAGGTGTCTATACTTGGCTGGAGTGATGGAGGTATCACTGGTCTGATTGCTGCAGCAAGATATCCTGAAATGGTGAACAAACTTGTTGTGTGGGGATCAAACACATACATCACAGAGAAAGACATGGCCATATATAATGGTAAGGTAATTGAGCTGAAGGCATCTTGACAAGCTTAGGTTTGGTGATTCTTTTATTAATTTCAAAATAGGAGAACACAAAATTTCCACAAACAATATGAAATACAATTTAGAATATCACACAGATAAATGAATATATCTGTACAGCAAAATTATTTACAATACAAGTTCTTTTGTTGTAGTTTGGGTAAGAAAGTACATATTTGATATATAAGTGCAACAAAAAAGGGAGACTGCCATGCATTAATTCCCTAACAAGACTTTATTTCCTTAAAGGAAAAGTATGTATCTCCCATTATAAACTGCTTTGCTTTTTCAATTGTGATGGTATGATCCTGGGTTTCTAGAAAAAATCTTTTATATTATTCATGATATGACAAAGGTTAAAGTTTCTGACACCAACAAAATCAACTACACCAATAATACAAAAATGTAAAGATGATTAATGTCCCAAAACATCTGAGCACAAAACTAGGTTCTTTATACTCTGTTTGGGGGTAGGCTTGTTGGTTTGTCTGTCCTTTGGTTGGTCAGTCATATACTCTGTAGCCTTTTAATTGTCAGCTCAATTACTAAGCAACTACTATAGATATGATTAAAACTTTACAGATAATTGGGTATTATGAAGAGATGTGCATATTGTAATTTGGTTGCAGTCCATTTACTTTTAAGCTCAATTGAGCATGTTATGCTCATGTGAGCTTTATGGATCCATGGATTTCATTGTCTGTCTGTCGTACTGCCTTCTATCAACTTTAGCTTCAAACAACATCTCCTCCTAAATGGCTGCTCCAATTTGAAATACAGTCGAATCTGTGTACAGCAGCTAGTCAAGGGAGAGGGCCAAATTGGCTGCTGTTCACAGATTGGCTGCTGTTCACAGTATCCTTAGGGTGGCCATTTGCCATACCATATTTGGTTAGCTCATTAACAGAACATAAAACTTTATACTACTCAAAATTCTAAGAAGTTCTAAGCTTCCATTTTAAGTGTCTTTTAAAGAAAGAAAAGGCAATTTGTACCATTTAAGATAGAAAATATTGTGACAGAAGTGAAAATATCTTGTTATAAGTAAAGTGTAAGAAGGCATGTAAAACTCACAAAATTTGAACAAAGCGGACCAATTACCTTCATTTGGCCATATGTAGTGTCCATAAACCATTTGTAACACAAATCATCAATGTGTTCAAATGAGACATTCTTTTTGACACGCTTTGAAGAAGGATCACCTTTTTCATATTCCTCAAGAATTTCTCGTTTACGTTTAGCTACATTTTGAACCTGCGTACTACCTACACCAAACTCACTAGCAATAATCCTAGAAGAACGTCCAGCTTCAAGCATGTGGACAACTTTCACATGATCCACTAGAAAGAGGAACCTACATTTAAGAGCGAGAAATTGACAGCAATAGCAAGTTTTCATCCTTTTTAACCCATTCCAACACAGCAAAATTTTTGACTGGTCCAAATTGAAAGAAGCTGCAGACTACAATTTCAAGTTGATGGAATTTTGAATTTTTTCATCCTTTTAGGTAGAAAACATGGTGAATAATGAAGGAATTGCTTGATACAAGCAATTTCTTCATTATCCACAATGTTTTCCAAAGCTTTTTTCTTGAGGGGCGTAAAAGGAGGGATTGAGTTGGAATGGGTTAAAGACCCCAAGAAATCAGTTTGCTACATATGTAAACAACCTGTAATGCTGAAGTTCATTTTATTTAAAAGAGAGTCGACAACTCAAAAATTCCCTATGCTTTAAACAATAATCATCACCCAAATCGACCAAACAAATATCAATGGCTAATTACACATCAATTAATCATCTACAAAGGATTAAGTCGATAATTGGCTGTTTATATCTTGTACATTATGATAAGGCAACTTCGGCAGTTACTATAGTAGTAATTATCGATTTTTTCGAACAAGACTAATTTAGTCACATGTTTTGTAAGATGACCGTTGTTTAGGTGCTATTTCCTGGTGACAATAACCCAAATAAGGTGACCGCTGGCTGCATTTCAGGAGATCACGCTATTCACAGTGCAATTAAAGAAGGAATTTGCACGGGGGAACTCGAGTGACCGCTGTCGGCAGATTGGCCGCTGTGCATAGTTGGCCGCTAACACAGATTTGACTGCAATTAATATCAATAAAACTTTATTTTTCAGTCAAACCTATCTTTAAACTAAACAAAATAATCATTATTCACAGTTTCGTAACTTTTCAACTACTCTATCAAAAATACACGCTTTCAGAAAAATGGGAAAAACATGGATTTTGGCATGTTTGTATGTAGCCTTATTATCATTACTTGTTTGTCTCATAAATCGACAACCATACCGAAAGAATCCGACATCCACAGCTTTAACGAGTTCAAAAAGTCCTTAGACCTGACAAGAAACCTTAAAGGATCTTTTTGGGTGCTGGGTGATTTTAACTTACCAAAATTCTCATGGAACTGTGATCATATACCAGTATTGAAGTCAGGATGCAGTTATACCAACTTGTATGAAGAATTTAATGACTTACTTTCAGATTTCAACCTCACTCAGATGGTAACAGAAAACACCAGAGGAGAAAATACACTGGACCTCTTCCTAACATCAAACCACACCTTAATTAAAAATGTAAAATGTCTTCCAGGTATATCGGACCATAATATTGCCTCTATTTTTGCAGATACAAAGCCACAGATGACAAAACAACAACCTAGACAGGTTCATCTGTACAAAAAAGCTGACTGGGGTAGCTTTAAAATCTACATGGAGCAAGTTAAAAATGAAATTCTGAAAGATCATCTCTCTAATTCTGTTGAAGAAATTTGGTTAAAATTTTCAGATGCAATCTCCACAGGTATCGAGAAGTATGTTCCAACAAAACGACTTGGCCACAAGAGATCGCTTCCATGGATTACACAGCCTATAAAACGCCTTATCAGAAAAAGGGATCAACTCTATTTCAGATTGAAGAAAGAAGGAAACAACAAGATGAAGACTGCTCTCAAGGCTCTAAAAAGAAACATCAAAAATCAAATAAAAGTTTCCTATATTAATTATATTGAATATATTTTAGGCCTAGATGGAACCACTGAAGACAAAGAGAAAGCCACAAGATTTAACAATAAGAAACTTTTCAGTCTTTTAAAGAATGCCAAGCAAGATGCAACCGGAGTAGCCCCTCTTCTCGATAAAATTTCAGGTTCCATCAAATCGGACAACACAGAAAAGGCGAATATCCTAAATCAACAGTTCCAGTCAGTCTTCACTCCAATGACACCAATTTCTTTGGCTCAGTCCTGCCTTTCATCTATAAGACAAAATGTATTCTCTTCCTCTTTCAGCAAATACCCAGTTATGCCGAACATTACTATTTGCAACAGTGGAGTACAAAAACTTATTTCCAACCTGAAACCAGACAAAGCAGCAGGACCAGACAACATCAAACCTCTTGTACTAAAAAACTTATGTTATCAAATTTCCCCGATCTTACAAATTCTCTTTCAGAAATCCCTAGACACAGGCACTATTCCCCAGGTTTGGACAAAAGCAAACGTGACTCCACTCTTCAAGAAAGGAAACAAAGAAGATCCTGCAAATTACAGACCTATATCTTTAACATGTATACTGTGTAAAGTTCTAGAACATATTGTAGCATCAAATCTAACTGAACATTTTAATAAAAATAATATCCTTTATGACTTGCAGCATGGTTTTAGAGAAAGGCGTTCATGCGAAACCCAGCTACTTCAACTGACCGACCATCTTGCCAGAAACCTGACTGAAGGAAAACAAACTGATCTAGTTTTGTTAGACTTCAGCAAGGCTTTTGACAAAGTTAGCCACTTAAAACTTTTGTATAAATTGCAGGAACATGGTGTTAACAATGCTACCCTTTTGTGGATTAAATCTTTTCTAATAGGCAGATCACAAAAAGTAGTTTTAGAAGGTGGATGCTCATCAGAAGTACCAGTCACGTCTGGAGTACCTCAGGGATCTGTACTTGGCCCTCTTTTGTTTCTTTTGTATATAAATGACCTTCCAAATAACATCACATCCCAAGTTCGTTTGTTTGCAGATGACACTGCCGTTTACTTAGCTATTAACAACAGACAAGACTGTTTGACCCTACCAGAAGATCTAGACAAGTTAATGCAGTGGGAGAAAAAGTGGGAAATGGAGTTTAACCCCAGCAAATGCATTGTCCTAAATATTACTAAAAAGAAGAAAAAGATTTCCTTTGATTACAGGTTACATGGACAAGTACTAGAGACTGTGGACAATGCCAAATACCTAGGAGTTACAATATCTGGAGATCTTTCCTGGAACAAACACATTGACAATATAACATCAAATGCTAATAAAACTTTAGGTTTTCTCCACAGAAACATCCAGACCAAAAATAAGAAGATCAGAGAAATAGCATATAAAACTTTAGTGAGACCCCAGGTAGAATACGCATCAACAGTTTGGAGCCCCTACACAAAAACCTATATCAACAAAGTGGAAAAAGTACAACGTAGAGCGGCAAGATGGGTTCAAAATAATTTCTCTTATTATGACAGTGTTACCTGCATGCAGAAGGAGCTTGGTTGGAAAACTCTCCAATACAGACGAGACATCTCCAGAGTCACCATGTTTTATAAAATCGTTAACAATTTTGTTGCAGTGCCAGTACCAGCTTATCTTGAAAGACCAGTGAGGACCACCCGACATATGCACACAGCATCTTTCAGACAGATCCACACAAATGCAGCCTACTTTAAATATTCTTTTTTTCCCTACACAGTGATATTATGGAACAGCCTTCCAGAAACAATTGTACAGCAACCTGATATTGCAGCATTCAAAAAGAGTCTTGATTCTTTTCAGATAGTGAGCCGTCCCTGAATGACCCAAATATGTTTTATCAGCTCTTTTAATCTAACACTCACAATACTTTTAAAATTTTGCACCCTAACAAATGTCTAACAGTTTTTATTCCAGCACAGACGCGCACCTGCCAGTAATACCCGAAAGGGGAGTTGGGCAGTATATATAGATAGATAGATAGATAGATAGATAGAATCAGTATTAAAATGCCTAAATGAAGATAATGTTATTTTTGTGGGACATGCTGCAGTTGATACCGTATTTTTCACTAATGCATTTGTCATTCACCAGTCTTAACATATGAAAATTAGTGAATGAGGACGACATTCCATTCAATACTTAATTTCTCATGTATTCTTATTCATGTAACTGTACTATTCGAGTATCCATTACACCTAAGGTGAAGCAGCTCTTTTGGATGTTAAAGGAAATCTATTCACTCTGTTTAAGGGTTTTTGTTTACAGATAATTGAAATATCTTAACCCTTTTTATGCTGTTTAAATTAGCTTACTGAATTGCTGTCAAATTAATTGACTTGAAGCACTGATAGAACTTGTTGTTCAAAAATCAATATTTCTTTTAGAAATCAACTTCATAAACAAGTCTGGCAGGAAAAGTACAAGCAGGAAGTGAAGACTAAGATCAGCCTGCACATAAGTGCAGTCTGATCTTAGTCTACACCTCCTGCCAAAACTGGAATATTCAGGATTCAGCATGACAAGGGTAAACCCGTTCCAACACAGTGGAATTTTAGACCGGTCCAATTTGAAAGGAGCTGCAGACGACAATTTCAAGTTGATGGAATTTTAAATTTTTTTGTCTTTTTGGATAGAAAATATTGTGGATAATGATGAAATTTCTTCATTTTCCACAATGTTTTCCAAAGCCTTTTTGTTGAGGGGCGTAAAAAGGAGGGATTGAGTGGGAATGGGTTAAGTGATAAGATAAATTTGTTCTCTTTTGTTATTCACACTACTTCTTTAATTTTACCACTGCATGCATAAAAGGAAACAGCTGACAGACATTTCCTATTTAAAAGAATCAAATTAATTGAAAAGTTAACTCTTTGAATCATGTCACAGTTAAAACATGCCCTGTCAGGTAAAAAAAGTTATTGTCAAATCATAGACAATAGAATTTTTTTTTTTTTTTTTGCTCTCTAAAGGTCACATTTTTTGCGCAAATATTGTCAAATTTTGCCAGAATTATGGTCTCCTTGGTCTCTGGGCGAAGTTCTTATTAGGGTCAGATTCGGTCAAAAACTAGGCCACAAGGTCAAATCATAAAAGTACATTGTTAGCCCTCTAGAGGCCACTTTTTTTTACCAAATTTCTTCAAATGTTGTCTCAATTATTTTCTCCATGGTTACTTGTCAAAGTAGAAATTTCGGTTACAGGACGTCTAAAACTAGGTCACTAGATTAAAGCTAAGAAATACTTTTTATGCACTCTAGAGGCTACATTTTTAGCTCCAATGACTTGATATTTGGTCAGAATGTTTGTTTCCATGATTTCTCAGTGAAATTAGACATGTCGTCAAATACTAGGTCGAAAGGTCAAATCTTAGAAATACCTTCTTTGCTCTCTAGAGGCCATATTTTTTGCTCAAGTAATGTACTATTTAGTCTGAATAGTTGTATCTATAGTCTAACGGGGTCACATGGGTTCAAAAACTAGGTAGATAGAACTAGGTTTGCACTCTGGATGCCTCATTTTTGGCTCAAATGACATGATATTTAGTCAGAATGTTTCTTTTAATTTAAAAGTCAAGTTTGGTATTTGGTCACATTGGGTCAAAACTAGGTCAATAGGTATAGTCTAAAGAAATCTTCTTTGAAATGTACATGCTTCTTTTCCTTTCTAAATATCTTGAAACTTTGTATGCAGGATTGTTCTTGAGACAAGATTTGATTAAGGGTCACTTTTGTGGCAAAATTCCTAAATATTCGTACCATGTCCTCATGAGTCTCCTTAGGCAATAAGTCTTTGGGGCCAAGGTTTTTGAATTGGACCAGTCTAAAGATATGATTGGGCTATTGATATTTATACCCCTGCAATGCGAATGTTTTCAGGGGAATACTTGAATCAGCCTGTCTGTCCATGTGGCCGTGTGTCTGTCTGTCTGTGTACAAAATACTATCAATTTTGTGTGGCAAACTCTTCCTTCAGTTTTGCTTCAATACCATTAAAACTTTATACAAAGATTAACAACATGTTGAAGGTTTGCAAGACGCAATTTTGAAGGCCTAATTCCCCCTGGTTCAAGAATCATCTCCCCTTGAACTAAGACATTATTTATGCTCTTTAGACTTATACAGCTAATTATACTACCAATTTTGTGTTGTGAACTCCTCCTTTCTAGAAAAGCAAAATCAGTAGCTATGATCCTGTATTGTTATAGATCTCATTACACTGAAAGTATGTGTGGCATATTAACCCTTGTCATGCTGTATGAATTACCTTACTGAAATGATGTCAAATCAAAGGGCTGAAAGTACTGATAGAACTTGTTGTTCAAAAATCAACTTCATAAACAACTCTGACAGGAAAAGTAAAAGCAGGAGGTGTAGACTAAGATCAGCCTGCACCTAAGTGTAGTCTGATCTTAGTCTACACCTCCTGCCAAAACAGGAATATTCCCGGTTCAGCATGGGTTAATAAGGGTTAAGTCACATACTGTGACAAGTCCTTGTCTGGTTAACAGTCGCTATCCAACAATTGATATTTTTGTAACAGTCTTATTTTGTCCTAGGCCACAGACTTTTCAATTGCCATTGTGCATTGCACAATGCCTGATAAACAGCTTCTTTTTAACTAGGTATAAGAGACATTTCTAAATGGAGTGAAAAGATGAGAAACCCTTTCTTGTATTTATATGGAGAGGAATATTTTAAAGAACATTGGAATAATTGGATAGATGCCTTCCAGAGTTATGTGGATAAGAGAGATGGTAAGCATCGTTTTGCCTTTCCTTGATTTTTTTCCCTGCAAAATCTATTACAAAATAGAATGCAAAGTTTTCATCAAAATTTCTTCAAACTTTCACAGAATGATTGTATAATCAGTTAATCATTCAAAACATTCTTGTCTATCTGATGAAGTTCACAATAATGATCATATTGTCTTGGGAATTTCTCAGGTTGTAAGGATAGTTCCTTTTGGAAATGAAGTGGATCCTTCAGAAAACACTGGAAAAGCGACATTATGGATTTTCACTCAAAGCAATTCTATTTATTTATGTGATAAGTCCACAATTATTATGAGATTCTTTGAAATGGAGTGGATCTGTCCATCATGAAACACTGGAAAAGGGGCCTTTAGGATTGTTGCTCAAAATGATAAAGGGGCTAGTTGTTATTTTCATTTTATGCATTCTTCTTTAAGCATATAACTTACTTATATATCAGATTACTTTAAAAGAAATTTGATAGCCAGTAGAGTGTCTCAGGCCCATTGGCCTCTTGTTTATGTCTTGAAAAAATACTTAAGGAAACAATATAAAAAAAAGGAGAAATTGTTTGTAACAAGCAATTTCTTCTTTTCTTACAGTATTTTCTACCTTATATGGCTCATATTTTCATATTAGAAAAATAGAATTGTTGTCTTGACTTCTTTCAGTTTGAATCTGTCTTAAATTTTGCCATCTGTTAATGGATTAAAGATAGATGTTTCCAAGTTGGAGGATTTGTATTGCTTCAACTCCTTTTGTGTGGTCTAAACATTCAAAATGTTGGGATTTTCAGGACCTTCAGTCCTTTGATTTAATGTTCTCTAGCAAAAAGAAATTGCTTGTCTCAAACAATGTCAATGTCCATAAAATTTTCTACCTTAAAAGACAAAGAAATTTTAGAAATTTCACTAAGTTTGTCTTCAACTGCTTTCAATTGGGGGCCAGTCTTCAATTTTTATGCCCCCGAAGGGAGGCATATAGTAATCGAAC
This sequence comes from Fragum fragum, assembly GCA_946902895.1. NCBI lineage: Eukaryota > Metazoa > Mollusca > Bivalvia > Cardiida > Cardiidae > Fragum > Fragum fragum. The sequence continues at coordinate 7,451,057 of OX336373.1, forward strand.
TGTCCGTATGTCCATCAGTCAGTCAGTCAGTCCGTCCGTCCTGCTTTCGTGTCCGTTCTGTAACTTCTACATGCAATAGTGGATTTCAATATAACTCAAAATAAAAAAAGACCCAGGTTCCTATCTCAAAGATCAAGGTCACAATCTGAGGTCAAAGGTAAAAAATGGAGACTTTTTGCCGTGTCCGCTCTGTAACTTCTATAATCATGCACGCAGGTACAAATTTCTCTCATACCAATGTTAGCCACCTTCAGACGACATGTCGCAAAAAAGACCCAGGCTCCTATCTCAAAGATCAAGGTCACAATCTGAGGTCAAAGGTAAAAAATGGAGACTTTTTGCCATGTCCGCTCTGTTACTTCTAAAATCATGCATGAAGGTACAAATTTCTTTCATACAAATGTTCACCACCTTCAGACAACGTGTCCCGAAAAAGACCCAGGTTCCTATCTCAAAGTCAAGGTCACAATCTGGGGTCAAAGTCATAAAATCGGCACTTTTTGCCGTGATCGCTCTGTAACTTCTATAATCATGCACGCATGTACAAATTTCTTTCATACAAATTTTCACTACCTTCAGACGACGTGTCCCGAAAAACCCAGGTTCCTATCTCAAAGGTCAAGGTCACAATCTAGGGTCAAAGTCATAAAATCGGCTCTTTTCGCCGTGTTCGCTCTGTAACTTCTATAATCATGCACGCACATACAAATTTCTTTCATACAAATGTTCACTACCTTCAGACGACGTGTCTGGAAAAAGACCCAGGCTCCTATCTCAAAGGTCAAGGTCACAATCTGGAGTCAAAGGGGCGTCCAGAATAGTTAAATTGCGTCGGGGATGGTTAAATTGTATTTACTCTCTTATTCTTCAATGGATTGCTTCGAAATTTGGACAGATGCTTAATTTGGTGGACCACTTTACATGACCTTGACCCAGTGACCGTGACCTTTGACCTACTTTTGACCTTAGAAAAATTTGTCCATAATGCATTTCTCGTTTTCATTCTGTATTTATAGAAATTATGATATGTATAAAAATTTCATTTATTAAAAACCAAGACGTATAGATCACAAATGCATGTGGTTGTGTTTACAAAACAAATCAAAGTGCCACATGCTTGACCCTGTCCTTTGGGGGCATTTGTCACAAGACGGTGACCAGCTCTTGTTTTATCTTGAAATGATTTCAGAGAGCTAGTAGAGCATCTCAGCTTATCTTTGACCTCTTACCTCTGGTCTAGAGCTCAGGTTGACAAAAGAATGACAAATCTTGTTAACTGTTTGAAACATTTTAATGACTTACCTCCCTTCACATGTTTTGATACAGCTTTTTATAATTATGAATTTTCATGAAAGAGAAAGTTTTTAGCAGGTTTTGGGCAGAATATAAAGCTACAGTATTTAAGATATTTCTTATAGTTTTCAAGTTACCCTCGTGTTCACATGGACACTTATTTTATTCTCATCCATTTATGCAGGTGACATCTGTAAAGAAGATCTTAAAAAGATCAAAGTCCCCACACTAATTATACATGGCAGAAAAGATCCAGTAGTGCCTTTAGAGCATGCAGACTTTTTACATCACAACATTAAACATTCAAGGTATTAATTTATCTCATAAACAAAATGATTTTTTGACTAAAATTATGAAATAATGTTAGTTGAGTAAGATTTATTGTTGAAAAAAAAGTTTGAGGATTCTACTGTATCTGACAGATCTTTTTCACAAAGGTCATGAAAAAATAATTTAAGTTTTAGTTACGTCTATCAAAACGGGCGTTCAGATTGGTGCGCAAAAAAATATTCATACCTCCATGAACAATATTTTGAGCATGCAGCCATTTTGTATGCGTCTGCACAAAATAGTTCCATACAAAAAAGTATCAACATTTGAAAATTTTGAAAAGTTTCTGCTTTTTCCCCTAGATGCTATTAGATTATAAGAAATGAGGTATGAACCGAAAAATATAATCACACTTATGTTCGAATCCGCTCTATGAAAACAAAAAATATTCTCTTCATTTCTTAAGTGGATGAATTTCAACAAAATTTCATGAAAATGATTGGGTAACCAGTGCTCCAGCTGGGTTTGAAAAAGGGCAGGGTGCTAGTGCCCTGAAAGGGCACTTAAAGTTGCGAAGCGACAAGGTGGGGAGGGTGTGGGAGGGGGATAACCCCCAAGAAAAATTTGAATTTATAAAGCTTAAAGATGGGCTCTGGTGGATTGTTTTAGTTAAAATAGTATTTTGGTTTTCAATAAGAGTGACTTTTTATTTACACCATTTATTTATTCATTATTTTCATTTTATTTTTAATACAAACACTTTTCTAGTTAATTACTGATACATGTTTTAGAATAAAAATATTGTTGAAAAAGGTGACTTTTCTGAGGGTTCAGGATTGCTTCTTTTCACACAATATTTCAAAAGAATAAAAACATAACATGAAATTTGACAGTCAAAAACAAATGATCTTTTGATAAGAATTTATGCTGATAAACTAACACTTCAGATTGAATCAATTCAAGTTTTACTGTTAACTATTACACTGATGCTCTCTGGTAGGCATTATGAAAATCTAAATGTTTGAAAATGTATGTGTTCGCTTGTTGAAATAAAATGAATAAGTGAAGTTCCTTCAGTAAAAAAACTGTCTGGAATGTGCATTATGGAGGTAATTATTTTAAAGAATGACAAACCGTACTAAAAAAAACTTGAGTCGTATTGTTACCACTTCTCATTCCCCGTTTAAAGAAACCGACAAATGACAACAAAGCGGCGCGATTTTAATAATTGATCTTATTGTCTGTTAGTTTTCTTGCATTAATTTTCAATATTGATTAAAAAAAAAGATTTCGAACGAGTGTAAAAAGAATTATCTATAGATCTCCAATTGACCCAATTTCTGAAGATGCAGCAGGGGAAGAATAAATCGTGGTAGAAGGACGAAAACTATATCTATTTGAACCTTACAACAAATTTGAAACTTAATGAAGGGTGTCAAACTCGATCATAAACCACGCTATATTGCGTACAACCATACGCAAGCATTTAAACAGTATTTGGTGTTTGTTTACAACTGTCAAATCGATTTACGGGCATGTGCTAATCGTCATGTAAAGATTATCGGAAACTGCTCCCTCGATAACGAATCGCACTTTGTGATTGGTTGACTTGCTGATATAAGCCGAGCCCCCCCCACACTTCTACAGGTCATAATGTGTATGCTGGATTAACGCATCAGTAATCACGTCGAACTATAGGCATCAATCGAATTCATACAAAATTAAAGGATAGTCGATAATTTCTAGAGTATTGGAGGAGTTTAGCGTCTTTCATTTAGGCAGAGCATTTGAAAAAAAGGCAGGGCGCCACACTTTTAGGGCAGGGCTGGGCGCCCTTATAAAATGGCCTAGCTGGAGCCCTGGTAACCATTTATCAGATTCCTTAACCCATCCCCACACAGTGACTCTTTTGGATGCCCCTCAAGAAAAACACTTTCAAAAACATTGTGTAAAATGAGGAAATTGCTCGTTACAAGCAATTTCTTCAATTTCCACAATGCTTTCAACCCAGAAAGTTGAAAAAATCTAAAAGTTCATAAAGTTTAAATTTTTCTCTGCAACTCAATTGAATTTAGACCAGTGTAAAATTTTGTTGTCTGGTAATGGGTTAAAGAATTTTGATCTGATGAAAACATGGATTTTATAAGCAGGTCTTATTTCCATACATAGTATATACTTAAAACTTCATAATCTGGTTGATTGAAATTAAGAAAAAAAAAATGATAAGCATGTTCCTTGTTGCATCTTTGATGAGATTCCTGCTATATTGATCATATGAATGAATGGATTTTTATGGGCTCGGCTAACTCCCTTATGTGGTATATAGTGAAATCTTTGAAAAACTTTTCTCTGAAACTATCAACTGGGTTTCAAAGAAAAATGACTGGGCTTCGACCCTTTGCCATGTTTGTGATTTTAGACTAGTCCAGATTAACCCTTTCCTGTTCAATCCCTGGTTTTTACGTCCCTGTGATTTTATAATTGAGAAAGCATTGAAGAAAAAGAAGAAATTGCTTGTAACAAGCAATTTCTTCTTTTTCTACAAAATTTTCTAGCCTTTTGAATGGTTACGTTTCAAATTAAATTCACTGTAAATTTTGGTCAGAACATTTGAAATTGGGCCAGTCTTAAATTTATAAAAACGGGAAACTGTTAAAGAAAAGAAACCACCCTTGTGGTAGAAAATATTGTGGGAAAAGGAGAAATTTTTTGTTACAATGTCTTTGTTTATATGCTAGGGGTCATAATATTGCACAAATTGGAATGAAACTTAGTCGAAATATTGGAATATAGCTGAAAAGGAGGCTTGATGACAATGATTGTTATGTCAAAATCATAAAGATATACCCTATTGGGAATCTTCTGTTGGAACACAAGGGAAAAAGAGGACCATATGAAAATTTCTTTGTTTTACACCCTAGAGGCTGTATCTTTGTCTGCTTTATGACACTTAATCCTTTCCTGTACAATCACTGATTTTTAGCTCACCTGACCACGTAGTGCTCAAGTGAGCTTTTGTGATCGCCTTTTGTTCGGCGTCCGTCCGTCATGCGTCGTGCGTCGTCCATCAACAATTTCTTTGAACAACATCTCCTCCCAAACCACTGGGCCAATTTGAACCAAATTTGGCAGAAATGTTCCTTAGGTGGTCCCCTTCAAAAATAGCTAAAAGAATTGAAATCCTTTAAAAACTCTGGTTGCCATGGCAACAAAAGTGAAATTTTAAAATAAACTTTAAAAATCTTCTCCTCCTGACCCAGAAGGCGTAGAGCCTTGATATTTTGCATGGAGCATCAGTATATTGACCTCTTTCAAAATAGCTAAAATCATGATCCTCGGGTCCCCAGGGGCGGAGCCCCAGGGGGGTGGGGTTTATATAGAAATAAAGAACGATTTTTTAAATGACATATCCTCCCAAACCACTGGGCCAATTTGAACCAAATTTGGCAGAAATATTGCTTAGGTTGTCCCCTTCAAAAATAGCTAAAAGAATTGAAATCCGTTAAAAACTCTGGTTGCCATGGCAACAAAAGTGAAATTTTAAAATAATCTTTAAAAATCTTCTCCTCCTGACCCAGGAGGCGTAGAGCCTTGATATTTTGCATGAAGCATCAGTATATTGACCTCTTTCAAAATAGCTAAAATCATGATCCTCGGGTACCCAGGGGCAGAGCCCCAGGGGGGGGGGTTATATAGAAATAAAGAACGATTTTTTAAATGACATCTCCTCCCAAACCACTGGGCCAATTTGAACCAAATTTGGCAGAAATGTTCCTTAGGTGGTCCCCTTCAAAAATAGCTAAAAGAATTGAAATCCATTAAAAACTCTGGTTGCCATGGCAACAAAAGTGAAAATTTAAAATAATCTTTAAAAATCTTCTCCTCCTGACCCAGAAGACGTAGAACCTTGATATTTTGCATGAAGCATCTGTATATTGACCTCTTTCAAAATAGCTAAAATCATGATCCTTGGGTCTCCAGGGGCGGAGCCCCAGGGAGGGTGGGGTTTATATAGATGTAAAGAACGATTTTTTAAATGACATCTTCTCCCAAACCACTGGGCGAATTTGAGCCTATATATTTTGCATGAAGCATCAGTATATTTATCTCTTACAAAATAGCTAAAATCATGATCCTCGGGTCTCCAGGGGCCGACCCAGGGGGGGGGGGGTTTATAGGCATGAAGCATCAGTTCACAGACTTCTTTCTTATTTCCGAAATTATAACCCATGGAAAAAGTTTTTTCCTTCTTTCAAATCAGCACTTAAGCCTTGGAATTTGTAATTTAGACTTGGATCCCAAAGTTAATAGTGTATATATGTAATTGTGGCCCACTTGTTTCATAATCCTAACCTTAACATGAAATTAGACTGTTGAAAGAAAAAGAGCCTTTATCTCAGGTGAGCGCCCCAGGGCCAACGGCCCTCTTGTTATGTCACTGTGATATTATACCGGAGAAAATATTGTGGAAAAAGAAGAAATTGCTTGTAACAAGCAATTTCTTCTTTTTACCCAATATTTTCTATCATATTGGATGGCTATTTTTTTTATTTGTCCTAACTTTATAATGTGGTCTGCTATCCCTTTGAATTTGGACAAGTCTAATTTTTTTAAAAACAGGAAAAGATTTTTTCAAAGAAACACTGGTGACAGGACTTCTTAGCCCTCTTATTAGTAAGATTATTGATTAATACTAAGAATTATTTGCAGAGAATATTTTTAGAAAGTATGCTGTGTGCCCTTAGTTAGAATATACTATAATTGGTATGGTTAAATTTGACCTTTTTTATCCCCCACCGAAGGGGATATAGTAATGGTCTCCGTCCATCATTCCGCCCTTCCGTCATTCCGTCACTAAACTTGTCTGGAGCATATCTCTGAAAGTATAATTGCTTTCAACTTGAAACTTCATAGGTGGATAGATCTCATTGAGGACAAGTGCATTGCACAAGAACCACAACTCTTGCTTGCATAATTTTGGAGTTATTGTCCTTTGTTGTTTTAAAATTAAAGACTTAGATTTTGTCCTGAGCATATCTCTGAAAGTATAATAGCTATTATCGAACTCATTGAGAAGAAATGCAGTGCAAAAGAAGCCTAAATCTAACTGGCTTCAGTTTACTATCAAGCTTTTAAGGCGGGGGATGGCCATGTCCGACATGGCTCTTGTTACATCTGGGATGGATGTAAGTAAAATACCCAACCTTGCTAGGCAGAATGGAACAAGCTTGATTTTGTTTCTTACACAATGTTGCCAGGAAGTAAACAATTTACAAATTAAATGAGAAATATTTTTGTTGCTTTTTAGCTCACTTGAGCACTAAGTACAAGGTGAGCTTATAGTGTTTGGTCATTGGTCCGTCATCTGTCTGGCAACAACTTAATCAATTACCACACAAGAAAGTTTTAGACTTGTCCAATATGAAAGGCGTTGCAGAAGAAAATTCAAAGTGGATAAAATTTTATATTTATTCAACCTTCTGGGTAAAAAACATTGTGGGAAATTGAAGAAATTGCTTTTAACAAGCAATTCCTTAATTTTGCACAATGTTTTCCCAAGTGTTTTTCTTAAGGGGCGTCCAAAAGTGTCTCTGTGTGGGTATGGGTTAAAAATCTTCTCCTTTTTAACCAGTAAACTAATTAAGCTGAAACTTCGCAGGAATGTTTCTTTTGTTAAGCTCTACAAAAGTTGTGAAAAGAATATAATTCCAAGAAAACTCTGGTTGCCATGGCATTTGAAAATTGGAAATTTTAGTAAACTTTTGGAAACTTTATTATCAAAAACTAAAAGGCCAAGGGCATTTATACTTAAAATATAGCATAACCACATGGCTTTCTAACAAGTTCTCAAAAATTAAACCCCTGGGATCAAAATGGCCCTGCCCCAGAGGTCCAAATTAATGTTGGGAAACGCTGAAATTAGAAATCAAAGAACTGAAAAGTACTGTAAGCTAGCAAAGCATTGTTTTGTTCAGGAATCTTATTTGCCAAACGTTATCATGATAAAGAAACAAGGTTAAAGTAACCAAAGAGTTAACCCATTCCAACACAACACAATCCCTCCTTTTTACACCCGTCAAGAAAATAAATGTCGAAAACAAATTTGAAAGTGAAGAAATTCCAGATTGTTTTCTACCTAAAGAGATAAATATTTTAGAATTTTCAACATTTTGAAATTGTCGTCTGCAATTTCTTTTAAGACTCTGATCGGAGTCATTTTGAACACGATGTTCTCAGTGGGCTAAAAATACCCAGGAGGTGAACTTGAATGCAGTCTTTTCAATATTTCTGAAATACATAAGAACTACTTTATATGGCATAGGCATTTAACAGATTTAGTGGTTAAACCTCAAGTGGCAGTTTGCACTCGTTGAACTTTGAGTCGACCTCAAAATTTTGTCTGCTAACTTAAGCTATCAAAGCTGACGCTTTGCTAGCTAAAGATAACAAGTCTCATCCTTAGAAAGTATATGGCTTAGGGCATTCATATCTGGTGTTTAATATAACTAGATGGTTTTGTGATATATCTTCAACAATAATGCCCCTCATCAAAAAATAGCTCTGACCCAGATGTCCAAAATTGGGAAAATCGCTTAATATGAGCATGTTAAATAAGATTTTTTTAAACCGTAAGGCCTGAAGCATTCATATTTGGAAGGTAGCATAATCTCATAGTTATCTACCATGTTTGTTGAAATTATGGACCTGAGGTCAAAAACGGTTCTGCCCCAGGGGTCCAAAGTGTGGAAAAAGGCTCAATTAAAACATATTCTAATATCTTCTCCTAATGAATAACGTGTAATGCATTCATATGTAATATAAAGCATAACCACATACTAGTTCTATACTCAAAATTTTACCCCTGACTTCAAAAATAGCCTTACCCTTTAGGTCCAAAGTTTAGTAAAACTCGCAAGTTCAAAAAACTTTTCTCTCCTAAAACATAAGGCATGGGGTATTCATATTAAGTATTTAGCATTAGTAGATGATTTTGTACTATGTTACTGGAAATTATGTCCACATTGTCAAAAGCCGTCGTCATAGCGCAGTTGGTAGCGCGTCAGACTCCTAATCTTTGATCATGGGATGTCATGGCCCGATGGGTTCGATCTCAGTGACAGCACATATTCTTTCCAACATTTGTATCTCACCATTTGAGGGATAAACATAAACCTAAGTAGGATAGCAGCTGGAGGCTCGGAAAGGATGTAGTGGTAGTACTGGTGTGAGTAAAGCCAGGAATCCATTGTTAGGTGCTCTAGCCACCACGATATGACTTAAATACTGTTAAAAGTGGTGTTAAACCCCATTCAATCAATCAACCACATGATCAAAAACCAGGAGTAGAAGATTCGGACAATCGCTCAATTTTGGGAATTAAGAAAAGATATATTATTCCTAGAAATAGTGCCTGGAGGATTTATATTTGGAATCTAGCATAACCTTCTAATGATCTAAAATGTTTGTTGTAGTTATGAAGGCATCCAAAGCTATGAAAAACACCCAATAAGATCTTCCCCTCCCAATTTATCAGGTGTTATGCATTCTCATTTGGTAAATAGTATATCCAGATTGTTCCCAACCAAGGTTAACCCATTACCAAATGCAAATATTTTAGACTGGTCCAAATTGAAAGAAGTTGCAGACAGCAATTCACGAGTGATTGAAATAAATAAGAGTAGCTTTAAGGGGAGAAAAAATTGTGTAACAAACATGTTCTCCTTTTCTCATAATTTTCTCCTATTTTCCTTGGGTGTCAAAATGCAGGATTGTTTGGTAATGGATTAAACTGTACAGCCTAAGGCATTCATTCTTACTTGGTGTATATTATAACATTCAGAATGGTTTTGTACCAAAATCTTATATTTGTTATATTTATTTAGCTCCAGTTGCATCTTTTTTTCTATACAAAAATAGACTTTGATTGATAGATGATTCAGGTGAATGATTTAGGACCATCACAATGCTCTTGTTTTATTAATGAATTCAATTCTACACGTATCTACAAATGGCTGTGCATAAAGTTTGAACTCAGTTTGACTGTGAAGTGAATAAAAGTTCAAAATTTGATGAAATTACACAAAGTAATGGTGTGTTTTTGTTCACTTTAGGTTATACATCATGCCAGAGGGTAAACACAACTTACATATTCGATATTACAGAGAATTCAACTTCCTGACGGAGCAGTTCCTGAAACAACCATCAGTCAAACCAAAATAAGAATAGATAACAGTATAGAGAGCAGTTCTTACATATCCAATATTATGGAGTCTTTTTGGCTGCTATAACTGGATTTTCATTATTTGAAACAAATGTTTGAATGATTTCAGTTGAGTATTCAGACCTTTTTGATGCTCTTATTGAAATCTTGGATTCATCTGCTTGCAGTGTAGTGGATTAGTGGGAAGAATTCGAGAAAATGCTTAGTTGATTATACAAGCATTAAACTTTCATCAACTATATTTTAAAGACCGCCTAGATTAAGAATCAAAGCCACTTGAAATTCAGTCATTTTCAAGATGGGTGCCCCAAATATAACATGGTCGACAATCCTATAGGTATTGTATATATAAAAATACATATATATTGTCCTTTTTAATTAGCTCGGCTGTTTTCGGAGAAAACCCGAGGTATTGTGATCACCTTGGCGTCGTGTGCATCAGCGTTGGTGTGACATACTTTAACCATGGTCATATCTCTGTTGCTATTGAAGATTTCCTCATGAAACTAGGCATGTGTATTGACCATCACAAGAGCTATCTAGACTATCAAGTGAGATAACTCTAAAAGCGTTTTTGTAAGAGTTATGCCCCTTTTTCGACTTAGAATTTTTGCATTATCCAGCACCTGCAGCCAAGCATTGGCACCTGTGGGCGGTGCTCTTGTTTATCATAGAATGATGGAAGAAAAAAAAGGTGATATATTACGATTGGACTTTTGTCCATACATCCATTCACAATTTCAAAAATTCTTTCACTGACATATCAGCTTCTGGTTACTGATGACTTTTTGTAGAATTGGTGATAAAATTGGCAACTTATCAGCAATACCTTGGCGACTGATCGATGCTTTGGCTGATTGAATATTGATGCATCATTGTCTTTTGATAATCTAAAAAACTTCAAATTATTATTCTAGGATACTGTAATGTAAGCCCTATGTTGTACATTTTGGTATTTTTCATAACAATATAGAAGAAAAACTGTTACAATCTTCTTCCCCCAAAGCATAAGCACTATTTCTCATCAAACATTTTCATCCTGATTCATCTAATGATACGCTACAAGAATACTTCAAATTATGACTCTTGCATCAACTGAAGTATAATGTATGTGTGGATTTTATTTTATATAGATAAAGAATGAAAAGTTTTCAAATCATCTCTTACACAACAAAAAGATCCAGAGCTTTCAGATTCACTTTATCCTTTTAAATGTAAAGAATTATCACTTCTCGATCAAGATAAGCCAAGTGATGTGAATGCCAAGATTAAGTGATATAGGACCTTAATAGTTCTCTTGTTTTACTTTTGCCATAAATCCTACTGAATAGCTGGCTGAAGTTCAAGCACCCCTCAATATATGCCTGGGGAAATAAGAACTTGGTTGATATAAAAAAACTTATGCAGATGAATGAGATAGATACATGTATCACTATTCACTTTTCACAAATATGGCAGTCTCATACTGCTTGGTTTGATCAATAGATTATTCAATACTTTGCTGGGGGATAAAATAAATCCATGTAATTTAAAAAGGATATCCTAATATTTTCAGCTCACATGAGCCCATTGTCCTGTGTCCATCTGGCCATCTAATGGTTCATCTCTTCACAATTACAAAATCTTCTCCTCCTAAACCAACAATGGAATTTCAACCAAAATTACAGAACTGATCCTTAGGTCCCTTTCAAAATACTTCAAAGGATTGAAATCCAGGAAGAAATATAGGTTCCATGACAAATGAATGTAAAAAACTTTAAAAAATCCTGTCCATGCGATTTGTAAGACCTAGAGCTTTGATATTTGCTGTATATCATCATCTAATGACCTTCTAATACTTCAAAGAATTACTCTACTTTGTAAATTAGCCCTATGTTGTGCAACCCTGACTTTTATTAATGAATAAAGAAGGAAATCTTTCAAAATCTTCTTCCTCCAAAGGCCTAGAGCTTTAGAATACATATATATCATCACTTAATGACCCTCTACCAAAATACTTCAAAGAATTACTCTACTCAGAAATGTGTGATCTGGGTTTTACTCGGTACATTTCCATAAAGAAAGAAAACCTGTAAATCTTCTACTCAACAAAACTAATAGATACAGAGCTTTGAAATTTTGTATGTAGCTTTGCTATATGATCCTCAAAATGACCCCCAAATTATCTCTAACGAAAAAAGCTCCTATGTGGTGGTATCCTGAATTTATCACAGAAATAGATAAGGAAATCTTAAGAAATAACTGCAATGCCTAAAGCTTATAGAATTTCCATGTGGTATTACCTTATGATCCTCTGCCAAAATATTTCAAAATATTGTCACATGTTGTCAGATACTGAACTTGGAATAGGAGTCAAAGAAAAAAATCTTCAAAGTTTTTTTCAAGACAATTTAATCTAGAGTGTTTATTTATTGCAAGTAGAACTAACTTGTGGTAGTAAAAGTATCCAACTTTCAATTGTCACTAGGTTTGAAATTAGTCCTATGGTGTGGGATCCTAGATTTTACCAAGAGTTATAGGAAGAAAAACATTCAGAATCTATTTTTACTCATCCCAAAATATAAGGGCCAAGTTATTTTTGCTTATAGTATTGTCTTACGGTAGTCTCTTATGATAAATCAAGCCATAACTCTTAGATCAGAATTGGAATTGTTCAAAATTGTACAAAGTAATAAAGATTGATATCTTTAAAACCCTTCTCAAACTCTGTAAAGCCTAGAGCTATCATACTCAGGTGAGCGATTTAGGACCATCATGGTTCTCCTGTTTATCATAGCTTACCAAAGAGATAATCAAACACAAGCCAATATTGTGGGTATTATACAAATCTAGTAATAGAAATTAACAGAGAAAAAGGTTTTGAGTGAATGAATATGTTGCGATTGTCAAGTTTTCTGTGATATTGTAATATTTAGCCTGTGTATGGCATTTCGAACAATTTGTAATGTGTTCAAGAAAGAGCAGACCAGATATTCATACATCGTGTTTGGAATAGTTACTGATTGTTGAGTTTGAGTCAGTACCGATCTAAAATACACAAACTGAAGTGTTTGTTCAGACGGGCAGGATGTGCAGGCTGATCCAAGTCTATAGTAGTGTGCAGGCTGATCTAAGTCTATAGTTGTTGTACATGTGTAATTGTTGGTGATTCATACACAGGATCAAATGTCTTAATTACTTTAACCCATTCCCACACAAGAAAATTTTAGACTGGTCCAAATTGAAAGACACCATAGACGACAATTTCAAAGTGATGTAATTTTTCTTTCTGTCTTTTTGGATAGAAAACATTGTGGGTAATGAAAAAATTGCTTGATACAAGAAATATCTTCACTTCCGCAATGGTTCCAAAGCTTTTATCTTGAGGGGCATAAAAAGGAGGGCTTGTGTGGGAATGGGTCAAACTGTGTAATATGATTGATGTAAATAGTTGTGCCATATTCTTTTTAAAATAGGTGTGTATATATCCAGGTGTTTTTATGGCTTGTGGTATATGAGTAAATTAATATGGTGAATGACATCATATCAAAGATCAAATCTTTCCTCGTGAAGTGGTAAATAATGATCAGTGAATGTAAGCAAATGATTTTTTTACAAATTAATAAAATTGCTGTCAAATTCGTAGATTACTCTTTATGTAAAGTGGTTGCGGATGACAGGTTCTAGGCGAGACATTTTGTGGAAAAGAAAAATAGCTTTTCACGTAAAGGTGTCCTTTTATGACAATGTTCTTTATATATGATATGTGAGGGTCACCAAAATAAGAGCTTGTTAGCCTTGTGGTGTAGAATTTGAATGTTTTATGAAATACTATACAAAATGTGGAAGAAGACATTATGCAGGAAGATAACAATTGATTGTCAGCAATGTAAACATCTTGATGACCACCGGTATTTGAATATTTTGGCCACCCAAGGACCAAATGGTTTTGCATAATTTGATCAATAATGGAGGACAGAGAGAATATGTAAAAACATTTTCTCTGTGACATTTAAAAACGGTGCTATGTAAAGAAATAACAGAAATATAAATATACATTCATATATGCTGTTTTGTTTTTGAACAATTGATATACCTTACTTTTGGCATCATCAAATAAATACCCCTTGCTTCTCGGTTTGATCAGCGTGTTATTATGAAATTCATAATGTGATAAGAAAAAAATAATTTTTAGCTCACTTGAGCATGTAGTGCTCATGTGAGCTTTTAGGATTGATGAATGTCGTCTGTCATTCGTCTAAGTTTGCTTCAAACAACATTATCTCCCAAATGTCTGGTCCAATTTTGAAATAATTTCCTGTAAATGTTCCTTGGGTGGCCCTTTACCAAAATTGCTTATATCTTTCTGGTCTGATGCACACTTTGGCTGTGCGCCCCAAAAGGGTTTCAAAATTTGCAAATTTTAAAAAACCTTTTTGTCTGAAACTACAAAGCCAAGAGCTTTCAGATTTGGTGTGTAGCTCCACCTCTACCAAATTTGCTTAGATAATGACTATCAGGGTCAAATTGGCTCCGTTCCAGGGGTCACTTAATTGACATAGAATTTATATAGAAATACTTCAAAAATCATCTTTTCCAGAACAACAAAGCCAAGATCTTTTTTGTATGAAGCATTACTTGGTAGACCTCTACTAAGTTCACTCAAGTGATGACCCCTAGGTCAAATTAAACCTGCCCCAGGGGTCACATAATTTTACATAGAATTTATATGGGAATAGTTCAGAATTCTTCTCCTCCAGAACAATAAAACTTAGAGCTTTGATATTTTGTATTTAGCAGTGCCTAGAAGATCTCTAAAAAGTGTTTGTGTGTATTAATTGGTGTAACTTTAGCTTGAATAAAGTTCTGCAAGTCAAACAATGATACCATATTGACAACAGAGAGCCCCCCCCTGAAATCAAATTTAAGTGCCATTTGAAAAAATAATTCCTATAGTTCCAATGTACAAGTCACAGCTCAAGGTGGAACATTAAAATTAAGCCCAGAGCGTATCTCCTTCAATCTTAGATGGATTTCAATATAACTTGTCACAATTGTTCTCAGTCCAGAGAAGATGTGCAATTTCAGAAAAATGGGATAGCTCAGAGGTCAAGGTCACAGCTTCAGGTCACACATTAAAATTAAGCATGTCTTGAGCATGGTTCTAAAATTGTGGATAGATTTCGAAAAAGCTTTGCTCAATTTTTCTTCATTGTTAGTAGATGTGCTGTTTGAGACAAATTTTCAGATAGCTCCAAGGTCAAGGTCACAGCTCAAGGATGTACATTAACATTTTGTATGTCTGGAATACAGCAAGCATATACCCCTATCTGCGTCTGTCGGAACCATTTTCCCTGATTATTTTATACTATATTTGACAGGGCTATATTCGAGGAGCACAATCTGTCTCTGACGGCTCTTGTTCAATTGGAAATGATTAAACATCTTTTTTGGAACTGATTGGCAGATTTTTACCAAACTTTGTGGGCATTTTCTTGGTTGACCTTTGTTATACATAATTTTAATGGTTGTTTATAGAAATATAGGTAATCCTTTACTTTGAATTTTATGAACAGCTGTTCATCTACAGAAATTCAGGTGATTCTGGCCCTGTTGTTAGAATATGCCGATATTCCTTGACAGTTTACCAATATCAAAGCAATTTGGGCCAGAGTGACAATATCCATGTTACAGTGTACTGTTCTTGTGGCAAAATCTTCATCAAAATATCCCAAAATGTAGTAATCAAAGTTGTTTTATCATCAGAAAGTGAATTGGAATAGACCCTGTTACTGTAAGATGAATTGTATTTTAGACAATGCCCCCTTAGTACTTTCTTCCCTCTACTGATAGGTGTCACCCAGGTCTTTTAATTCGTACTAAGGTCTTGTAATGGGTAAATGCACTTTATTCATCCAGTTTTTCCCATCTTCGGACGTCGGTAGTGTATGGGGCTGTCATTGCTGGATTTATAAGTCCGTTCCCTAGCCGTGACAGTAACCATTCTATTCGACAAAAGTCCTCGTAGCATGTATCATTTGTTTTTATACGCCGCCAGAGGCGGTCGTATATTGGCGTCATCTTCTTCGTCCGTCCGTCAATCCGTCCGTCCGTACGTACGTCCAATTTTCTTAAGAGCACAACTCCTCTTAAGTTTCTGGTTGGATCTCTTTGAAACTTGGTCAATGTTATCACCTAATTGGTAGATGTGCATGAAGTAAGGATTTTATGGTTCATTGATTTTTGCCTCAGTTATGCCCCCTTAAAACTTAGTCTCTGGGGCTTATTGAAATTGCAGCCTTGTGAACGCAACTCCTCCTAAATTTCTGGCTGAATCTAAATGAAACTTGGTGGATGTTATAACCTAAATTGGTGCATGAAGTAAGGATTTTATGGTTCATTAATTTTCCTTTTAATTATGCCCCTCAAAACTTTGTATCTGGGGCTTATTGAAATTGCAGCCTTGTGAACGCAACTCCTCCCAATTTTTTGTCTTGATTTAAATGAAACTTGGTCCATGTCATCACCATAATTTTTAGATGTACATGGATCAAGGATTTTATGGTTCATTTATTCCTCTGAATTATGCTCCCTTAAAACTTAGTATCTGGGGCTTATTGAAATTGCAGCCTTGTGAACGCAACTCCTCCTAACTTTTTGTCTTGATTTAAATGAAACTTGGTCACTGTCATCACCATTATTTGTAGGTGTACATGGATCAAGGATTTTATGGTTCATTGATTTTTGCAAGAGTTATGCCCCTTGACACTTAGTCTCTGGGCCCATTCAATCAATCAATCATAACGAACAGTTTGAACTTTGCATTTTAAAAAAGGTTGTCTGCAAATGTTTTGAATTTGGTTCTGTCAGAATAAGTAGTCCCTACAATTATTTTCGTGAAACAGCAGCAAAATTGTGGCGTATGTTGTGACTATGGCACTCTTGATCGTGATATGTAAGGGTCGGTATACGTTATGGTTGTCCTGATCTTAAACTGTTGTGTAATTATAACATCACCACATCCTTAAACTTGAAGTAAAATACTTGAGAAAAAGGATTTGGTGAAAAGGCAAGTTTACAAGTGATCATGTCCTTTGGTGCAAACACCGAGCTGCAGGAAAGATGTGTCGTGTACACGTACATAAGACAAACAATTAATCTATTAACTATAGCTCTCCCAGTCACTAGATTGATTAACACTATGACCCAAAATTCCTACTGCAACCATAACACTTAATCGATATACACAACGTTCGTACTACGTACTCATCATGGAAATTTTGAACTAACCCGGAACGTCTCTCCCTAAAATCTGTACTCTTGCACCACGCGTATACACGTTCTGTACGGTACCTTTACGGTCTGGAATAACAATAACTTTATTTCCAGATGGTACAATGTATAACATTAACATTTGTCCTGCTGAATATTTATCCTTCACAAAATTTTGAGTTTTTATCAAATTTATTCTTCTCTGTGCTCACATATTTACTCAACACTAAAAGAACAAGCAGATAGTGTAGACTAAGATCAGAATGCACATCTGTGCAGGCTTATCTTAGTCTATACACCTATCACAGCTATTGTCAATACAGGAATATTCCGGGATCAACATTACAAGGGTTAAGACTACACTTTCAATTTACAACGACTTATTTTTTTTTTTTTTTTTTACAATGTTTCCTCTCCCCCCTCTCTCTCTCAATCCATTAGAAAACGAATGTGAAAATCAATCACGGAAATGGAAAAACAATATAATGAGGTAATTAAAATATGGACATTCAAAATTAACTTCTGCTTCTTACATGGATTTATAACTTCGATCATAATTGCATATTTACTAAGTGGTGGCTTATGGTCCAAAATATCAAATTCGTTTACTTTTTAAAATTCTCTGAAATCAATTTCATTTATATAGGGAAACCAATTCATTAATCGTAGAATTGAAGTGCAAAGAAACAGAACGTCGTTTGGCGTGCAAAATGTCGTAACTACAGATTGAATAAAGCTGTAGTAACGACATTTTGCACGCACCACGACGATAAGTATGTCCAAAACTTAGAAAAAGGAAACAGCATTATGTGCGATTATATAATGTGTATTCAATTCTGTAAACAATATATTAAAAAGATGTCTGGATTGTGTCGCATCGATGAATTATGGCATATAAAATTATACAAGTGAAAGATTTTTCATATTGCACAGTTTTATTTCTACTTGTATATTTTCTTAATTTACTAAGTTCACGATCATCACGTCATCATAAACCTTTAAAGAATAGGCCAAATTCTAGGTAGAGAAAATTTGACAAAGGAAAATAGTCTGCTTTTCCAATAGTTTTTAGCTCTACTGGCCAAAGCCAGAAGAGGTATAGCGATGGTTTTGTCCCGTCCGCACGTCAAGTCATCCGTCCTTTTACTTTTCTTTGTTTAACACTCTAGAGTCAACATTTTCATCAGATTTTCTATATACTTTCTCCGAATGATGGTACCATCATAAGGATCGTTCCTTTCGAAATTAGGACCGATCAGTCAAGAAACAGGGAAAGAGGACCTAATTGAAATCGAATGAAAACTGCTCGGTAACACTCTAGAGTCCAAAGTGTTCATCAGATTCTCCTCAAACTTACAAAGAATGATTATGCCATTATAAGGATTGTTCCCTTCGAAGTTTTCCCGACCCGTCAAGTATCACGGGAAAAGGGGCCTTGTGAATATTTAATTAAAAATCTATCTAAATCCTCGGTAACACTCTAGAGTCCACAGTTTTCATCAAAATATCTTCAAACTTTCAAAGAATGGTTATGCAATTATAAGGATTGTTCCCTTCTAAGTTTTTCCGACTCGTCAAGTAAAGAGGGAAAAGGGGCCTTGTGAAAAATTAATTGAAAACCTTTTTAAAATCTTCGTTAACACTCTAGAGTCTACGGTTTTCATCAAATTTCTTCAAACTTTAAAGGAATGATGATAACATCTAAAGGATCGTTCTAAAATTTCTCAAATTGGGTATCATCCGTCAAGAAATATCGGAAAAGGGGCCATATGAAAATTTAATTAAAAATCGTCTGTAACACCCCAGAGTCCACAGTTTTCATCAGATTCCCTTCAAATTTTCTCAAAATGATTGTACCATAATAAGGATAGTTCTTTTCGAAATTGTGTCCGATCCGTCATGTAAAATGGACACGTCCGTCGTGTGTCAACATCTTGTGTACACTAGAAGCCTCAATTTTTGCTCAAATGACTTGGTTAGGATGTTTGTCTCCATGAAACCTCGGACAAGTTCAGTATTGGGCTATATGGGGTCAAAAATTAGGTCACTAGGTCAAATCTTAGAAATACCTTGTGTGCATTCTAGAGGTCACATTTTTGCCTCAAACGTCTTGATATTTGGTCAGAATGTTTGTCTGCATACTAATCTCGTTCAAGTTCGATATTGGGTTATTTGAGGTAAAAAAAACTAGTTTATTAGGTCAAACCCTAGAAATAATCTTGTTTGCACTCTAGAAGTCACATTTTAGGCTCAAATCTTATGATATTCAGTCATAATGTTTGTGTTCATGTTATATCAGCCATTTCAAAATAAGGTCACATTGGTCAAAATCTAGGTAATAAGGTTTTATTCTTAGAAAAATCTTTAGTGCATTCCAGAGGCCATATTTTGGCTCAATTAAATTGATATTTGGTAAGAATGATTGTCTGCATAATATCTAGGTCAAGTTCATTATTGGGTTATGTAGGTTAAAAACTAGGTCACTAGGTCAAATGCTAGAGATGATATTGTGTGCACTCTAGAGACCACATTTAAGGCTCAAATCAAATGATATTTGAATGTTTGTGTCCGTGTTTGTGTCCGTGATATCGCAACCAATTTCAAAATTGGTTATCATGGGGTCAAAACTAGGTAACTAGATCAAAACTCAGACATACCTTTTGTGCACTCTAAAAAAATGATATTTTGTCAGAATATAAATGTCGATGACATGTTAGCCAATTCAAATTTAGGGTCATGTGGGGTAAAAAATAAGTCACTAGGTCAGATCTAAGAAAATATCTTTTTTTTTTTTTACTCTGGGGATCCTATTTTTGGCTCAATTGAATCGATATTGAGCCAGAATGTTTGCGTCGATGATATCTTGGCCAAGTGAGACTTTGGTTGACAAATGGTCAAAAACTGGGTCACTAGGCCAAATCTTAGAAATACATTTACACCCCAGAGGCCACATTTTTTTTTTCCTAATTGGTTTGATATTTGGTCAGAGTATCTGTTTTCAAAATATCTCAACAATGTTCAAATTTTAGTCATTTGGGGTCAAATCTGAGAAAACCCTTGTTTTTACTCTAGAGGCCACATTTTACACAATTGACTGGATATTTTCCAGATGCTTGTCATAAAATGATCTTTGTCAAGTTTGATATTGGGTCACACGGGGTCAAATGTGAGGTCGCAAGGTATAATATAAAGAAATCTTTCCAATTTACTTGCTACTTTTCTTTGCACAAATATCTTGAAAATTGGTAAGAATGTTTGTTCTTGATTTCTTGGACAAGATTTGTCAATGGGTCACTTTTGGCTGAAATCATGTGACTTGTGCTATTTCACTTCTATTAGTCACCGACTCAGGTGAGCGCTTTAGGGCCAAAGACCCTCTAGTTTTAGAGTTTTGAACAGTCATTTTCATTACGAAATAAGCTTAATCATCATCTTTCCGAAGCGTGTCTGAAAGCATCACTGTTAGAAATTTGAAAATTGAGAGTCATTTTTTTTTCTTTTATGGTATGCCGCTTTAAAGCCATATCTCCCCCCCACCCCAATACACAGCAAAATAAATCCGAATCAAAGCGCTGGAAGTACTGATGATAGACGTCCGTGTTGGCATAGTAGAGTGATATGACCGTTTTGGTGTACAAAATGGTAATTTTCATTTAGATAATCTTTTTTAAGCATAACCTTTCGCCTGGGCTGGATTTTTGCCAAGGTCAGGTGCACCTACCAATCGCGGTTTTACTGAAATTCTACTGAAGGTAACGTTAAAACAAATTCATTTATTGGCAGTCACACTGGTTTTCAAGATCAATACATCTTTTTATTTTCCGAGATTATCCTTTTCCGAAGACATTTCCACAAACAATTAAGATTTCATTCAAGAAACTTGGACAATGTTAGATTAGCAATATTCATTGAGAATTATTACCTGTACGGAACAAATCGGATTTTCGTTCATCTTTTAAACCATCCTTTATCCAGTAGAAGCTCAACTAATTCCCACACAATCACGCTTTTTACGCCCCTAAATAATTGCATTAAAGAAAAAAGTGTGAGGAAGGAGACATTCACAATGTCTTCTACCCTATCTGCGGGGCCTTAGTTTGGAATCTCAAAGCGATTCGTATTGTCGTCTTTAATTTGTCCAAAATTTTGGCGTTTGGTAATGGATTTAAAAGGCTAATATTGTATTCAACGTTAACTTTGTCTTTTTGTCATTTGGTTTATCTCACAAATAAGTTGATTCAAATGAGATACTTTTGACTGTTTCTTACATTTGTAAATTTATTACAAATTGCGTTGTGCATATTTTTGTTACATTTCATGGAGTCTCAACGCGTTTTGTAATACTTTGATTTTCGATTTTATCGTCAAGTGTAGTCAAAATTATCTCATTTGAGATAAACCAAATGACAAAAAGACAAACGTTAAATAGAATATTTAATTCATAGCATCTTTTCTCCATATTTATCAAGCGCCATCCAAGTAAATCATAAATAATCATTTTTTTATTTTCAATCTTAAATGGATAAAAGAAATTATTACAATTTGCATTTCTGCTACAAAATGCGTTGTGTATATTTTTGTTAAATTCCTCAACGCGTTCTGTGATATTTGTTACATTATGCAACTTTGTTACAAAAGGCGTTGTAACATAGCTCCGATTGGACTCAAACCCGCTACCAGTTGGAAACGAACCAGATGTATGTTGAATGTAATCCAACGGGCTTTTGACATGGCGTTTGTCCGTAGTGCGTGCGTCCGTAAACTTTTAAAGTCTCCTCCTCCGAAACTACTTTCTGGAATTAAAGCAAATTACAAAGGAACGATCCTTTGGGTAAATGTTTAACCCTTTCCAAAACGACAAAATGTTAGACTGGTCCAAATTGAAAGAAGCTGCAGATGGCAATATCAAGTTAATGGATTTTTTCATATTTTTGGATAGAAAACATTGTGGATAATGAAGAAAATGCTTGATACAAGCAATTTCTTCATTTTACATAATGTTTTCCAAAGCTTTTCTCTTGAGACACGTAAAAAGGAGAGATTATGTTGGAATTTCTCAAAAGATATTGACTGGATGACAAAATATATTTTTTATGAGCTAGACTGACTTCCATACATATGTATATGGTATATAATGAAAACTTTGAAAATCTCTCAGAAAGGGCCATAAACATATTTCACGGGAAATATATCATTTGATGACCCTGGATAGTTACCGTAAAATTGTCAGGTGAAAAATATGGCTTTTATGACTTGGTCTTTTTTCCATAGAAGATAGATTGAAAAGTTCATGGCCTTAGGCAGACAGAAACAGTTACACCTAGACATTAAGATACTTTCTCTGTTGTAGGTAGCATCTTGTGCTCAAGATATGCGGGCGCTTCGATGCGAAAGTGGCGGTCCCTGAGTTCTTTTTTCATCTTAGGGAATAAGTAATAATCAGAGAATAGCATGGTCTTTCCAGAAGAGCAATGGCAGTTTTCCTCACATTCCTTCTTCATTTTAAGAACAGTATAAAACCTTTCTACTATATAGGCTGATCTTTTTAAACAGAATCCAATAACAGCTCACCATTTCAACCCAGATAACTGTAGCCATAATATTCCCATGGTTGTTGTTGACATGGCCTTTTTCGGGCGCTGTGATCCGTGGTGTTCTCCAGTTTTAAGCTGCACTGGCTGAATGCCAGCGAGATTTTATCATGGCGTTGTGTGCCCCTGTTCGTGCGTGCGATCCTCAGATTACCTTTTATCAGATTCCTTCAAAGAATTTAATCGGATGAAAACGATGGCTCAAATAGGTAGGGCTAACTTTCATATATGCTGAAAGCTTCGAAAATTATCTTCTAAGAAACCAGTTGATGGTTTTCATCCAAATTTCACTAGAATGATTCTATGGTGACTCTCTTTCAGATTCCATCAATTAATTTTGATATTTTGAAAACATAGCTTTTATGGCCGAGGCATTTAAAATGCGTTAATACCTTTTCCATCTGACTCAGTAAATAAATTTACTTTTGTAAAACAATGATACATTCGAAACATCAAAAGATTTCATTGACAAGATTTATTTGCAACACATGGTGAAAATGATTCGGTTTGTATTGAATTACTGAAAACACCGATTTTATAATCAGTACAATCAGGCCTGTGGAGCGATACAGGCGCTCAAGCGCCTCTAGTTGACTCTTGTTTTGTCTCAGGTTCGAAATGATTAACCTATGTTTCATTTATAGTTACAATCTGCGAAATAAGTTTTTCTGAACCCCGTTGAAACTTGACAAGCTTTGCACCAAGCTCGTTTTTGGTCAACATCCGGAAACTTTGGGACCCAGCTTGCAGAAATCTTTGTAAAATCATTATGAACAAATGTATGGACCCGTTCCTGTGAGATACCTGCCTATGTAATTCGCCGATCTGACATTCATTTCGATTTTTATTGACTGCGTGGCCTGCCAGGAATAAAGTCAAAATCAAGATTCTTTCAACTGTGTTTAAATGTAGCGGCTCATTTATTAGCCATGATATGACATGGGGCATGCTCTCCTACTGTTGCAACCATATCCTTTTGAATTACGTTAGACAATAAGCCTGTGAGGCCAATTTGATAAATGAACAGCACGATAACCAACATATCCACTTTTAGAATTACTCATTGTTGTAGGTTTGAGAACCAAATTCTGTCAAACCACCGAGAGAGTAAAACCCCTAAGTAATAAGTCGTAATAATTTATCTACACACTCCTTAATGTTATGTTTATAAGAGGTCTGTTTTTGTCCTAGGTCAAGGAATTTTCAATCGACCCTCGTAAATGGTATATTGTGAAATCTTTGAGAGAACCAAACGAACATCAGCCACATTTACTTGATTGCTCCTCAGATGACCTGAAATTAGACTTTTTTGGGGAAAAGCGATCCGTTATAAGTTAATGCTTATGTAGGCCTGATTCTGTACGTTTTAAATGGATGTTGTTTATGCTGCTTGGTCTATTTACTAAGTTCCTGTGCTTCTTCTAGACTGAAGATTTATTTGCATATAAAAATGCTTCCTTTGTTCAAAAATCCCCGCCCCTTTTTTTTGTTACATTAACCTATTTATCTCTTACCACACGACAAATTAAAGCATGTTTCAAGTTGATAGAAGTTTCATATGGAAATAAATAAAGTTGTGAAATTTCCAAAGAAGAAAACATTGTGAACACGTTGCTTTTTTTTTTTTTTTTTTTCTTGTTCTATGAAAAAGAGGGGTTGATTGGGAATGGATTAATCAGTAAAACTAGACCGATTGTGCGATACAGGCGCTTAAGGGCGTCTAGTTTTCTGCGATTAGTGATAAAGTTTACAAACATCGTTCGTATTCTACTAAGCTCATATGACAAGATGTTGGTGCAAAAACTCTTATCTAAAATTATTCATGTACTATTTTATAAGGTTAGCTAAATATCGATGTAAGCGCACACAGTATACAGATAATCACTTACCATATGTTTGCACCAAACGATCGTGGTCGTTAACAATAAAACTCCATTTTATAGAGGGATACAAGAGAAAGTATGACAGTGAAGCGGATATCAAATAGACCTAATAAACCCTAATAACTCCAAGCTATATAAACAATTCATTATGTAAATTGAATCGTGTAGACACGATCATAAGGAGGACTATGACGTTTGTACGTTACCTGTTGATCTATTATCTTCTTACCTCATCAGTTTTTGTCAAAGGTGAGTTGGTTATTGATGTTTTCGTTTGTTTGGTTGTTTGTTTGATTGTTTCTTCAAGGGCCGCGGCCATAGCGCAATGGTAGCGCGTATGACTTTAGTCATGGGGTCCCGGGTTCGATCCCCGGTCGCGGCGATTATCCTCTCCGACATTTGTCTCCCACCGATGGATGGATAATCGTAAACCTTTGTGGGATGAGTAGCCGGAGGCTCGAAAAGAATGTAGTGGTTGCACTGGTGTTAGAAATACCGGGATTCCATGGTTAGTTGCTCCAGCCGCCGCGATATGACTGGAATACTGTTAAAAGTGGCGTTAAACCATATTCAATCAATCATGTCTAGTCAATATTTGTCGTAAAACTGACACGTCGCGTTAAAAGCTACTATCGGGGAACTCCGTTAAACCAGTGTTGGGAGACTTCTACTTATTTACAAACTAAACAATTTTTTAATAATGATTATCTGCAGGCAGTTGTACTTTTTAATAAAGGGAACCGCACGCCTAGCCACGGATTTCGTTCGAACTTACCTGAAAAATTCTTATTATTATCTGGAAAATGTGTGATGTTTTTGCTTTCTTTTCATAGTAACGGACTATAAATGCCCAATGTTTGCCAAATGAAAACTTTTATTAACCCTTCCCTTTTATCAGATTTTGCACTTCCATGAAATGTTTAAGAATCAAAACATTAAGAAATTAGTTATCTTTAATTATTCAACGGGGTTTTGCAAACCATAGATAGAATTATATAAAATCAAAAGTCAAAGTTGGTGTTGGCCTCATTACTTTATACCCCTTTATCCAGTTCTTAAGAAATTTCACACTGTTTATAGTTTGATAAGACAGCTGTTATATTTGTAACTTCCGTTTTACTGATCGATCTTTCATCCCCAATTTTCCTCCTTTAATGAATCCAAAGTCTATTTGTGTAGTCCCTCACGAATCTTCTACATAAATGGACTTTAACTGGAGAAAGGTTACCATTTGCCTCCTGATAACTTAGAACATTAAAGTACCAAAACGGTTGATTGAAACTCGAATCGGTCTCTATTTCCAGTTATTTCGCCTGTAACCTTTAATCGGAACACACCCAGTCCAATAACCAGATCGAAGGAGATCCGATAATGCAGTTGTGTAGCAGTGCAAACCGTCGCCATGAAACTTTTATTCATTGCCATATTTTCGCATCAAAATAGTCGTAAAAGCCCTAAGCATAAGGGATTAATGAACTATTTTTCCTGCTAAAAATTTCGAACAATTATTCGTCTTAGAGACACTGCATACAGCGATTTCTAAGTGAAGGATTGCCGATTTTTATAAAATGCGTTTATTTCTTTTTTCTTTTCTATGATTGATTTAAAGTGGGTTGCAACTCACTGGTTTGGTAACCAAACAAGATTCGCCTACGAAACTGATGTTGCTAAAGCACGACTGTTTTTCTGATTATGACCGGTCTGTGAACCTTTACTTGAAAGTAGATTTATTTAAAACAGTGTAGAATTAACGTAATTGTTTCTAAACTACACAACGCGCATTCTGTTTTACATACTTTAAGAAAAAAGAAAAATGGCTTCCATAGCCATGCGGTTGTGGTGTCCGCTTTTGAAGCGAGACATCGATAGGGGTGATACTGTAATAAACAAAGCAGTTACCTATATTGAATTCTCATAATTCAGCTGCCTTACAAATATAAGAAAATGAAAAATACTCGCAATATTTCAGTTTTAATGTTCTACGGAAGTAAATGCATCGAATCTACTAAGTTAAATAGAACTCTTTCAAAAGCATACTACTCAATCGCGCTTTTTAAGCATCTCAAGAAAGTAGCTTTGAAAAAATTATGGACAATGAAGAAATTGCTTGTAACAAGCAATTTCTTCAATGTCCACAATGTTTTCTACCCAAAAAGGGAAAGATTTTCCAAATTCGACCATGCTTTGCTAGCTGACAGTACTTTCAGTACTTTGATTCTGATTCTTTATAGTCGAGTCTTTTGTATCTAGTGTCTACTTTATAATTAGAAATATTTGTCGTAAAACTGACACGTCACGTTAAAAGGTACCATCCGGGAACTCCGTTAAACAACTAGTACAAAAGAAATCGCAACGAGCACAGTTTAACCATGGTTTGTGTTTCAAAAATAGAGCACAGTAAGGTAGATTGATTTTTATTTTGGGAAGTTCTTTAGCTTTACTTTCATTGGAAACGCCTTCAAACTGGGAATCCAAAGTGAAGTTGAAAGTGGGTTAAAACCATTAACCATTCAAATGTTTTCCTCTGAAAGGTTACAGTTATAAGATAGTATGTTACTACACCAATTGGGCACAATATCGCCAAGGGATCGGAAAATTCTTACCAAACAACATTGATCCTTACCTCTGTACCCACATCATCTATGCCTTTGCCAAACTAGACGGCACAAAACTTACACCACTGGAATGGAACGACGAACAAATGTAGGTATTTTTTCTGTAGAATTTTTTTTGTTGTTGTTTCTCTAATGCCTACGGAATCATATTCGAACTCCTTGATCGGGGACTTAATTATGCTTTTTATTTCACCCGTTTCCAAGTCCTTTGACACAAGATTATAATACGTGAAGAGCCTTTAAGACGGTAAGTAATATGGGTTTTGTATTTCAATTGCACATTACTTTAGCTACAGGATAAATCATATGTCAATGTTACAGTAATCGTTGTCGGTCGTATCATACAAAGCAATAGTCCTACCTTCTTTATGTTTTGGTCAACATCATATACATGTATATATTCCATATATCCGAATTAAAAGATCTTTAATTGGTTCCACGTTAAATGGAACTTGGTGTACGAGTAGTTAGAGTGCTTGACTGGTGATTTTGAGGTCAAGGGTGCGTGTCCCGCCATCGACAGGATGTGTTCATTAGCGAGACACTTTATTTCCACCCCAGTATACACAATTGTATGGGTGAGTAATCGTAAACCTAACTGGGATGAGCAGCTAGGGGCTAGGAAACGATGTAGTGGTAGTACTGGTGTGAGAAATACCAGGAATCCATTGTTAGGTGCTCCAGCCGCCGCGATATGACTCAAATACTGTTAAAAGCGGAGTTAAACCCCATTCAATCAATCATTCAACACAATTATATAATAATAATTGTATAATAACAGTTTGATTTAAGCTACTGCCTTTCCGTCGGGGATGTAAAAATCATTTAAAACAGGATTGTGTATTGATGACTGTATAAGCTTAAAGCTTTCGTTGCAATCGAACAAAATAGATCAGTATAAGCTAAAGTTATTTTTCGAGGTTTTGTATATTTTCTCTAAATTACGCAGGTATTCGTGTTTGAAAAGCAAAATTATTTGTTTTGATAATGAATTCTCCTTTAAAAATCAATGTCTTATTGTGAGATTTTTTTGTGTGTGGGTTTTTTTTTTTTTTTTTAATTTTCTTTTGTAGATACTGGCTTTTTTTTTTGTTTTGTTTTCTTTGATATATCGTTACATAGGAAGAAAGAGTTTAAACACACAACGGAAAAATCATTATTCTATTTTTTTTTCGGTCAAAGCTATTTAGTTAATCACCGATTTTTATTACATTTACCAAACCATTCAATTAATACGAGTCTTCAAGACACCCTCTTCTAGCAACCTCATGGACATTGTCAGTAATATTACAGCATAATTGCGCGTGAGTGTGTGTGTGTGTGTGTTTGTTTTGTTTTGTTTGTTTGTTTGTTTGTTTTGATACAGCAGACTTGCTTTATCGTTTTGGTGACTTATAAAGGTATCCGAAAGTCAATGAGCTGAAAAAGAAAAACAAAGGACTGAAGACTCTGATGGCAGTGGGCGGATGGAATGCCGGAAGTCGAATATTCAGTGAGATGGTAGCTACGCAAACAGGAAGACGGGCATTTATAAATAGCACACTCGAGTTTCTACGTAAATACGACTTCGACGGACTTGACCTCGACTGGGAATACCCGGCAGGAAGGGGAGGTGTTCCTGCAGACAAAAGAAATTTCGCGTTACTCGTTATGGTGAGAATTTTGAAATTTTGTAATCGTAGTTGTTACTATTGTTGTTTTTTTTTGTTGTTGTTGTTGTTGTTGTTTTTTGTTATTTTTTTTTTTTTTGTTGTTTTTTTTTTTTTTGGTTTTGTTATTGACGTATAGATATTTATAAAAAAGTAAATAATAATACGTCTATATTGTGACTTATAAGGCGTATGGGACAATTCTAAAAACAACATAAAGATATTTGAAAGAAGACATAGGATTCTCACAAGTCCGTCATGGAAGATGTTTTGAAAAAGATGAAGCTAGGTAGAGTGATAATGCATTCAGCAAATTCTCGCAGTATGACCAGGGTCGATACGTTTCGCAATTTTGAGTTTATTAAATTTTCGTGACGGGTCATAAATAAATGAAAATATTTCATCGTAGAATATGGATTTTTTTACAATATAATTTGCGGATATGATACACGCCCGGTAATCTCGGGCTCCATCTCTTTTTTGAGAACAGTACCAAAAGGAGACAATGATACTTCCGATATGGAGCCAAGGACCGGAACTGAACAGAAAAAGTAAGAAAAACAGTGCACCTCGCACATAACTTGATCTCCCATTAACCTATTATACATTTTCCCAAAACGTCAAGAGTTTCATACCACATAGAAATGATTATTTTATCCGTTGACGGTGATAGATTTCAAAAATAATTCCGTTTGTGAATAGAAACTTGAATCAAAATTTGGACATCGGACCCGATCAAACACGAAAATGCGTGTCGAAATTGTTAAAATCCATGTTATCAACAGTTTTGAAAGATTAAAGTGGCGATGACTGAGAAATGAATGATAACGTGTTGATATAAAATAATGTTACCACAAAGAACTGCGTTTTTCCTACCCCTTTTACGGATTTTCTTAGATGAGAAGGAGACAAGAATGCGGTGAGGGAGACAAGATTCAGAGGGAGAGGCCATGCATATAAAAATGTACTGTAAAACTTCTTTTAGAACCCCATACTCTTATGTAACCCCAGTCCAACTTCGAACGTCAAACCGACCCTTTTTCTATGATTTTTTGAAAACTTATAGCCTGTAATAAACCCCAATCCCCAACAAATCAATGCCACAATGAATTCAATAGAGGGCGAAAGTAACTGTTCTCAACCAAATGTTCAATGCTTATATAATTGATTTGCTTTAAGTTTTTTTTATATTTAGAGGGCGCTATATCCTAGATTATATCAAAAGGTAAACGAATTCACTGCTACAGTTAATAACAACGTGAAATTAACAATATTTGGATGATTTGGGAATGATTTCGTCATGAAATTGAATGGGTGCGACTTTTGAATGAAATTAAAGGAATGTAAGCCAAAATCGCTAATTTCGTCAGAAATCCCTTGACACCCCCCCCCCCCGCAGGTATGGACAAAGGCAAACGTGACTCCACTGTCCAAGAAAGGAAACAAAGAAGATCCTGCAAATTACACACCTATATCCTTAACATATACAGAGTAAAGCTCTTGAACATATTGTATACAGCATCAAATCTAACTAAACATTTTGACAAAAATAATATTCTCTATGACTTACAGCATGGTTTCAGAGCAAGGTGTTCATGTGAAATCAAGCTACTGCGGCTGACCGACCATTTTTGCCAGAAACCTTGCTGAAGGAAAACAAACTGATCTAGATTTGTTAGGTTTCAACAAGACTTTTGATAAAGTTAGCCACTTAAAACTTTTGTATAAATTGCAGGAACGTGAAGTAAATAATAATACCCTTTTGTGGATTAAATATTTTCTTATAGGCAGAACACGAAAAGTAGTCTTACTAGGTGGATGCTCATCCGAAGTTCCAATCACGTCTGGAGTACCTCAGGGATCGGTGCTTGGTCCTCTTCTGTTTCTCTTATATATTAACGACCTTCCTAATACCATCACCTCCCAAGTTCGTTTGTTTGCAGATGACACTGCCGTTTACTTAATTATTATCAACAAGCAAGACTGTATCACCATGCAAGAAGATCTAGACAATTTAATGCAGTGGGAGAAAAAGTGGGAAATGGAGTTTAATACCAGCAAATGCATTTTCCTAAATATTACTAAAAAGAAGAAAAAGATTTCTTTTGATTACAGGCTACATGGATAAGTGCTAGAGACTGTGGACAATGCTAAATACCTAGGAGTTACAATATCTGGAGATCTTTCATGGAACAAGCACATTGACAATATTACATCAAAGGCAAATAAAACTTTAGGGTTTCTCCGAAGAAACATCCAGACCAAGAATAAGAAGATCAGAGAGACAGCGTACAAAACATTAGTCAGACCCTAGGTAGAATACGCATCAACCGTTTGGAGCCCTTACATTAAAAACCTATATCAAAAAAGGGGAAAAGTACAACATAGAGCAGCAAGATGGGTTCAAAATAATTTTCGTGCAGAAGGAGCTTGGCTGGCAAACTCTTCAATACAGACGAGACGTTTCCAGAGTCACCATGTTTTATAAAATCTTTAATAGGTTTGTTGCAGTGCCCGTACCAGCTTATCTTGAAAGACCAGTTAGGACCACCCGACATATGGACACATCATCTTTCAGACAGATCCACATGAATGCCCTTTTCCTTAAATATTCTTTCCCTACTCAGTGATGCTTTGGAACAGCCTACCAGAAACAGCAACCTGACATTGCAGCGTTCAAAAAGAGTCTCGATTCTTTTCAGATAGTGAGCCGTCCTGAATGACCAGAATGTGTTTTATCAGATCTCTTAATCTAATATTCACAATACTTTTAAATATGGCACCCTAACCAATGACTAACAGTTTATATTCCAGCACAGACGCGCACCTGCCAGTCATACCTGAAAGGGGAGTTAGACAGTATATATAGATAGATGGAGATTTATTACCTTCATTTATTAAGATATACGTGCTTTTGTGATTGTTTGTCTTCACGGACCAATCAGGCGCTTAAAAACCCACAGCAGCCAATAAAAATTTGTGGAAAATTGTTTTCGATTTGAATGAAATGCTGCTCATTTTGGAATGTTTTTAAATGTTTTTTAACTAATTTGAGCGTTTTAACGGTTTGGGTGAGTGTTTGAAATGGATGATTGGAGTGCTGTGTGGGTGATTTTGAATGGTCATTTCACTTCATGTGTGCTCTCAAAGTTAACACAAGTCAGCAGAAAATAAACCAATGTGTAGCAGAGTTGTGACTGAAAGTAAAGAACTCAAAGCGTGGGTTCTGTATTAATTTATTGGAGAGTTGTGGAACTCGATTCTTGCGACTTTGATATAAAAGTAGCTGTTCTAGCTAATCTGACAGACACATTTACTGTGTAAAAGGGAAAGAAAAAGTGTCCTATAATATTCATAAAGTTACAGTCCTAGAAAATTATTCACTGTACTCTTTTTTATGCATCGCCTCTCCCTCTGAATCTTGTCTCCCTCACCGCATTCTTGTCTCCTTCTCATCTAAGAAAATCCGTAAAAGGGGTAGGGAAACGCAGTTCTTTGTGGTAACATTTTTTTATATCAACACGTTATAATTCATTTCACTGTCATCGCAACTTAAATCTTGCAGAACTGTTGATAACATGGATTTTAACAATTTCAACATGCATTTTCGTGTTTGATCGGGTCCGATGTCCAAAATTTGATTCAAGTTTCTATTCACAAACGGAATTATTTATGAAATCTGTCACCACCAACGGATAATACAATCATTTCTATGTGGTATGAAACTCTTGACGTTTTGGGAAAATGTATAATAGGTTAATGGGAGATCAAGTTATGTGCGAGGTGCACTGTTTTTCTTACCTTTTCTGTTCAGTTCCGGTCCTTGGCTCTATATCGGAAGTATCATTGTCTCCTTTTTGTACTGTTCTCAAAAAAGAGATGGAGCCCGAGATTACCGGGCGTGTGATAAGGCTTGCAAATTGTAACTGAAAATATTCAATGCTCAGTCAAAGTTGTGATCTCGATAACATAACATGGTACTCTCATAAGAATCGAAGTTTTAAATTGAACTACGTGTACAGCACGTGCTTCATGTAATAGTAGTTAGTCGTTTGGTGCAATTGTACAAGATTCTCGGGCACCATTTTCGAAATTTGCGCACGTGCATCAAAACTTCCCACCCTATTGCACTGCAGATGCAAATTTAACATACAGTTCAATTCACAGGCAATTGAATTCTTAAAGAATTTAGAAAATAAGTCAGCACACGATTAATATTTATTCTTTCTCCGCGCTACGCAGTATAGCGGTGAATATTTGTCTTAACATGGTTAAAACATATAGGTATATTGGTGTATGCCATGCAGGGGGGAGGGGGGGCATGAGTAGGTGGGAAGTTTGTATGTTTTGAATAATATTTAGTTAGTTCCACTCCAGACGATTCGACAGCATTTATTTTTTCAATGCCATTCGAAATATCGGCTTGTGCTCATAAATAAGCGAAATCGGAAATTTTATCCGGTGTTAGTAAAATGGTTTTGCTATGTAATTGATTGTAACACGGTTTTAAGGCCAATTTGTATTTCTCCAATCTGCCTAAACAAAACGTCCCCGCCTGACTGTTGCAAAATGGTGTTTGATTATTTATATGTGAATGACGTTGTTCAGACTAGTTACTGCCATGCTATTCGGCATCGGATATTTTACAAGAGTGCATGTGTTCGTAAAAAGATATGTTTGATTTATCTAAAAATGGAACCGATATCCTTGTGAGAAAATCCGTTGCCGTAAAAACATCAAAGCACTACGTATAATCTGTCCACTCTCTCTCTCCCCCCCCCTCCCTCTCTCTTACTATCATTCTCTATTTTACTCTCTCTCCCTTTCTCTCTCTCCACCCCCTCTCTCTATTTCTCTCTCTTTCTCTCTCGCTCGCTCTCTCTTCGTGTACAGAAAGTTTTGCTTTGGGACAAGTTTTGCTTTATTAAGTGATCCGGCTTAACACAAACATTATCTTTAAGGAACTAAAGAAAAGATTTAGTGATGAATTCCTGCTGACTGCAGCTGTTCCTGTAGGCAAAACTAACATTGACCATGGATATGAAATACCAATAATTTCTAAGTAAGTTTATGATGTGATAAGATTTTATTGAGTTTAGACCCGCTTTGATGAGTATTTTAGTAACACTAAGAAGCTGATGCACCTGATTATAGCCAACTGTCATTTCTCAAACCAGTACAACAACAGCATTTATCCGAAACGCCATATGTTCATGTCACTTAAGACACGTTCATTCGCCACTTTCGACTCCCGGTTGTTTATGTCAATTGTGGGAAAATAGTGTTTTTCGAGACGGTTGTCGATGAGAGGAAAGTAGCGTTCTATACTCGTATGTTGACAATCAGGCGAAAATAGAACATGCTTGAAGGCTGAGAAACAAATAGCTGTAAAAGAGATCAGAAACGATGTAAATCAGTCTAGATTAGTGATGGGATAGTGCTCCTTCTTTAATATTGAATAATCATACATTTCTCAACAACTTTTACCTGTTTAGAATACCGCACCTTTTTAATTATTGTCTTTTTACACAATACATGAATAGGGACTAACAATGCTATTTAACCACTAATCGTTGTGTCCCATTACCAGATGACAAAATTTTAGACTGGTCCTATTTAAAAGGAGCTGCAGACCACAGTTTTATGAAATTTTGGATTTATTCCACAATATCGGTAAGGAACGTGGTGTAAAATGAAGAAAAA
The DNA here is from genome assembly GCA_946902895.1 of Fragum fragum. NCBI lineage: Eukaryota > Metazoa > Mollusca > Bivalvia > Cardiida > Cardiidae > Fragum > Fragum fragum. Next base: position 7,485,533 of record OX336373.1, read on the forward strand.
ATTGGCAACAAACAATGTCTTCATTTTACACAATGCTTTCTCAATTGTTTTTCCGTGAGGGGGGTTAAATAGCCTGACATGTATAATCCAATTATATTTCTGGTGTAAAAAAGGACAAATAAAGCAAACCAGCAATTGTAGGAAAGTATTATTATATTCATTTTACCGATTATGTAAATTATATTAGTGATGTTAATTCAACTTTCAGATATTTAGACTTCATTAACCTAATGGCCTATGATATACATGGTAGTTGGGAAAAAGTGACAGGGGAAAATGCCCCATTGTATCCAAGATCTACGGAACAAGGCGAAAGCAGATATCTTAATGTTGTAAGTTTGTCACGTGTAGGAAAGAGGGAAAGAAAGAAAGAGGGAGGGGAAGAAAGGGAAGAGAGAGAGAGAGTGAGTGTGTGCGTGGGTGGGTGTAAGAGAGAGAGAGAGAAAGAGGGAGAGAGAGAGGGGGAGAGAGAGAGAGCGAGAGAGAGGAGGGGGTAGACCTCGGTAAGGGTTCTGAATGTCGCGACCAACACCATGGTCTTAGATGCTGAGCTCTATATCGAGACAAACACTTCAATTTCTTCAAAAATTGAATAAATGAAATAAAAGAATTAATCATTTAACAAATATTTTGATCATTTTGTTTATTGATGAGGTCGAAAATCCAAGATTGTCGACGTAACTATCAAATAAATTTACGCAGGTAGAAAATCACGACAAAAGGTAATAATTTACCCTTTTGTTGTTTCCTTTCCAATGTAATGTTAACTTTCACTATGAAAATACACCCATCTGAATTTTTTTGTCCCAATTTGTCCCTGATCCCTAATAAAGATGGAAAGAAATGTGTTTATGCACTTTCACACTCTCTCGTTGTTTTTTTTTTTTTTGTTTTTTTTTTTTTTGTTTTTTTAATTGAATTTCACATTCCCGAATCGGGAGATTTAACCAACCTGGGTTTATAGTTTTTTTTCTATGCTTAAAGCATATTCAACACATTTTATACTTTAACCTCCGACCATTGAATTGCAAGTCGGCTGTTAACATAAGGCGCACTTTGAAGCCACAGGCCATTGGAATTACCCACAACTTTTATAGAAAACCTTGATAGACCTCGGTATTGAAGAATAATGTGAAGTTAGTATATTTTTTTTTTTCACAGAAAAAATCCCTCCTTCAGGCGGGGTTCAAACCGTAGACCCTCTGACTCTAAGGTTCGCGTCTTCTAATTAGACCAGTGTCTCTACAACTAGATACTTTTAATGCAATAAATATGATAATGGCGTGTGTTTTTGCGTATTTCCGTTTAGTCGTCGTCGCCACCGTAGCAAAAATCAAATGAGCGACGCCCCCAGAAGAGCTTTAGTTGTTACGGGGTCTAGTGTGAGGATAGATGACGAAACTGTTTAGGGCCCCGCACGGTTCTTTAATGGGATCGATGGATAGTCCCGTTACACATTAGACGCAAAGTCGTTAAATACAATTAAGTAGAAGGTAGGAAGGAGCTGTGCTGAACTGTAGAAGATCTTTTGTATCTAATCTAGACGTGAGTCAAGTATTTCAATCACTGGTCGGAATAAGCTATTTCGCAGAATTCCTGAAGAATTCATTTATTTTAAGAAATAACAAGTAAAACATAATTAGGTGTAGATTTATGTACTTTGACGCATACGCATGTAATAGATATAAATAAATGTAATTCTATTTGATTTTACAGGAATGGGGCGCGAAGTACTGGACGGAGCGTGGCGTTCCAGAGCACAAACTAATCATTGGTCTAGCAACGTACGGCAGGTCATTCACACTTTCCGATCCGAAAAAACATAATATTGGAGCATCAGTAAGAGGGGCTGGTCAGGCAGGGAAGTTCACCCGGACTGGAGGATTTTTATCGTATTATGAGGTATAGCTGTAAATCAAATTTACATCACTCCACTGTGCGATACCATTTGCGTCTTGGTTGATTTCAGAATGACGAAGCAATCGATAAATTTTCCCTGTAAATGACCAATCAATTTACTTCTACTGTACTGCCGCAATGAAGCCGCCAGTAGTTATGCAAAATTGTTAACTCGATGGACGACTAGACTGTTCCATCAACGCTGTATGTAGGACTCTTAGCTCGCTCACCGCCGATTTACCTGTCGTGCTTACTCCCATATAATGCAAACTGATTTGTCGTCTGGGATCTCATACAAAAATTGTATAGTGAACCGGAAGTGGGCAAGGCTAACAATTCGTCAGTGAACCTAATGACAGATTTTATAAATGGTTCAAATGACCAAAAGGTCGGACAAGGAAATAGTGGGTCGTATATTTCTTGGACCTGTTGAAGCCTAATATTTTTGTTAGTGCCCGGATATGATATATTCGTTTATATATCGGCGCTACTGGGTGTCAGTGTTTAAGTGACGCGTCAAGATGACGGATTTTCGTGCAAGGATTAACTTTTGTTCTGCATGGTTCTTATACACGCTCCGCGAGAAACAGCATTGCCTAGAAACTCACTTCTTCACATCCGATCGACAATCAGTTTCGGTCAATCCGGGGATCCAAACCTAAAGTCTGAGATTTGAAGTCTATTCTCATATTTTACTCATTTAGCTGTATCGGATTAAGTTAAACTGCACATTCTTCGTTCTGTTACTAATACTCAAAATTTCAACTCGATTTTTGAAGAAGACGTTAATGGTGCTTCGATATGATATGTAATGCTCTCGTACAACTTATTCACGGCAATCTGTAAATGAGTTCTGAGGACAGATAATTGCCGTTTCAAATCCAGGAATCTTTATTTGAACCCTGGTATGATCAGCCTCTTCCTGAGTTTTGAAAATAGTCACCCGTTATTTGACTCTCACCTATAGGCAAAATATACGCATATCAGCTGTGTGCGTTGGATGGATGACTAAGTGGAGTGGGGGTCAGTTGAGTGTGGTGGTTTTATTGGCGAGAGAAATGACAAGAGTCATAGGTGGGTTCGATACTACCATACTGTTACAGCTAATTCTTTGGGTGCAAATGGTCTACAAGGTCTGTGTGGTGAATAAAGTTTTACATTCCTTTGAATTAACCACTATTTAAATGATAATATTGTTTATTTATTCAAGTTCGCTAGTCGAAGTCCCATCGCGTCCTTTTGTCAATTCTCGTGTTTGAAAACAACATTTGTGTTCGTTTGATGATGACCAATGTAGCCTTTTTTTTATTTCGAAATGTACCAAAAACTATCTTTATTCTTGTGAAATAGTGTTCAAAGCAGTATTAAATACAATATAAATAATAACAAACCGATGATGATGTATTGACTCATTTTTGTTTTTCATAGATATGTATGATTCAAGCTAATCACAGAGGCATCATTTATCGCGACGAAGAACAAAAGGTGCCTTACTATGTCAATGGAAACCTATGGGTGGGGTTTGACGATATCAACAGTATCACCATTAAGGTAAGATAAACTGCTTGCCTTCACGCTTACAGTTTCTCAAAATCATATACAATAATATTGAAATTATTTGCGAACTGTAAATCCTTTCAATTTCTTTTTGCGTTTCAGTAGCCCATTCCGAAAATACGTTGAAAGAGTTATTGCGCTTGAATACTCTCCCATGTGGTGAAACTACAAAACGGTCCCAGTTCTACTTCCGGGTAGCAAATTTAGATAAAAGAAATAGCATAAATAAGGCAGTAATTAAATCGACTCAGAAAAACGAGTTTATTGTTACGTATAATCTAATTATCGACGGAAAAAAGATGATAGCCAATCTATCATGGCAGACGATGGACATGGCACAATCACTAAAGCTCGCCGCTAAAAAAGAGGAGAGTTTCAAACTCTAGTTCGGATGAGAGTAACCACTGTTTATAGGGACAGAGTATATACAATGAATAAAATATGTACAAAAAGATCTCCTCTTAGAGAGACTTGTCTCTGAAAAGGAATATAAAGTAAATAAGACCTTAGTAATGATTGATCCCATGTCTTTAACCTATTACCGAATAACGAAATTTTAGACTGGTCAAAATTAATGTTACAGACAACATTTTCAGATATAATATAGTTGAACTTCAAAAATGGTCCTAGGAATACTTTCCTTTATATTGCATATAAATCTGCGTTTGAAGTTCACATTTCATTTGTGTACACTATATCTGCTTTGCATAACAAATCTTTTGCTTTCTTCGAAAAATAAAGAAATATAGTAATTAATGTGAAATGCGCATGTTAGTAAAAAAGTCAAAATGTTTCCTCAAATTAAACACATTTTATTAGAGGTATGATGCAATCACACTCAGAGGTGAACGAACCTTTGTAAGATACCAAATGAGAGCTGTCAGTAAACAGCAACAGAAGATTCAACTCCAATGATTGCCTGGGTAATGAATTCTTGTTTTCCCTTTACAAAACAATACAACTGGTCCAAATTGAAAGAAGTTACAAATAACAATTTCAAGTTGATAGAATTTAAAAATCTCATGTATAGGGTAGGAAACATTGTTGAAAATGAAGAAATTACCTGTTTCAAGCAATTTCTCCATTTTCTACAATGTTTTCCAAAATTGTTTCCTTTCGGGGCGTAAATAAGCGGAAGCTAGTTAACACATTCCCACATAGCAAAAGCAGGATGGTGAAGGAATGGGTTAACCCATTCTCAGACAACAAAATATTAATATGCTGGTCCAATTCAAAGGAGATGCAGATGACAAGTTTAAGCTGATTAAATTAAATAATTCTTCATTTATGGCAGAAAACATTATGGACAATGAAGAAATTGCTTCAACCTTGTAACAATTTCTTCATTATCCAAAATGTCTCCAAATCGCTTTTCTTTAAGGGTGTCAAAAGGCAGCAATTGTGTGGGAATTGGTTTACCCATTACCTCCTTATCTCTTTTTTCTACACACTAGAGAACATAAACTGTGGAAAACATAATGAGAAAAGGAGAAGTTGCTTGCAGCAAGGAATTCCTTTTCATCCCCATTAATCGTCTTCTTCACCTTTCATTTAAGACCAGTCTAAGATTTTGCCTGGTAAGGGGTTAAAAGGTTGACTTACATTGCAAGATCCATTATACGTGAGCGAATGTTCAAAACAAAACTTAAGTCATTGCGGAGATGTAGAAATTATTGCACATTAAACTTGAACAAAATGTAGTCAAAGTCTAATGATGACTTTCTTTTGAATATCCCTTAATTTGAAATTAAGCTTTCGGTCTATAAACACCTCAGTTTTTACTTTTTTCTTTTTGAATTACTGGCATGCAATAATTTCTTCAAATAGCAAATTCAAAAGTTGAAAAGTCGATGTTTTCGTCTGGTAGAAAGCCGTCATCCTCCGTGGTTCACGGAGTTCTATCAAAATTTGCTACCCGTACAAAGGGAAGTCACTCTAACGACTTTGGGTCAATGGGAAGTAAACCACGTTTTCGGAAAGGGCTATTGGTATTCGCCTCCCTAAAGCTATTTTGCTTACTTCATTAAAATACACAAATTATCAACAGGCCTCACGATATAATCACAGAACCACTTTCCGCAATTATATCTACTTTTACGTGTAGGCTGAAACTATTTATAACGAAATTCGTATTGAAATTGCATTCCTGTTTGCCATTGAGATCAGCCATCGTCCCCCGTCCGTCCGTCCGTCCATCTCTCCGTTCGTCAGTTCACAATTTACTAAAAATCTTCTCATCATAAACTAACAATGGAATTTCAACCAAACTTTACAGAAATGATCCTTAGATCATGCTCTTTCAAAATACTTTAAGGAAATCAAATCCATGAAGAACTTTGGTTGCCAGGGCGTTCTCCCAAACTTTAAGACCCAGAGTTTTAATATTTGGAATGTATCAATACCTATTGATCCTCTACCAAAATACTTCCAAGAATTGTCGTACTCTGAAAATTAGCCCTTTTTCGGTGCAATCCCTGATTATAGAGAGGAATAAAGAAGATTATCTTTGAAATCTTCTAAAATATTAGGCCAAGAGCTTTGATATCAATGCGTATTGACTCCCTTACAAAATGCTTCAAATAATTATCGTACTCTGGAATTTAGCACTATAATGTGGGTTCAAATATATTCCTTGGATTAAAGGAGATCCTTAAATATCTCTGCTCCAAAATAATGAGGCATTGCGCTTTGGTATTTTGTGTATATCATTAAGCCTTGAGCCATCATACTTAGGTAAGCGCTGTAGTACCACCATGGTCCTCTTGTTTTGTTGTTTGTCTTCTTTAATTGTCAATTTGTATTAGTATACATTAAAAGAGCAAGCATATTTCAATTCGAACAATTTCGCTTTTAAGTGAGCAGAGCAGGGAACTTTCAGAAAAGTTTTTTTCTTCTATGGAAATTGAATTAAGAACATATTTACAGCACACTGGGATGATGTATTTGCTAGTGAGGATGAGTGGACCTATATGAATGTTTGTTACGAATGTCATGTGTAGGCCAAATGGAATACAAATGTACCTTGTAGTGTTCTGAATTTGTTTATTTGATTCTCGCTGCTATTGACATTTGACATTTTACTCAGCCTATGGGCAGGTTTCCAATAAAAGGTTTTAGAACACCTCTTAAACTTTCACAGACGAAATGGCTTATGCAAAAAGGCTATGGGGGAGCCATGATTTGGAGTTTAGATCTAGACGATTTCAACAAGGCTTGTCCGATGTCGCACACTAACTACCCGTTATTGAGGGCAATCAATGCTGTATTGAATGGTAGACCTACCACAAAGACGTCAACAACTTCTAAATCTTCCGGAACTACGAAAACTACAATTTCGACCACTTCCGGAACAACGAAAACATCAACAACAATACCGACAACAACAACAGAGAAATCACAGAGTAAATGCATTTACTTTTACTTAGTTTAATTTAGCAATACACCATTGAATCGGCATGCGTTACCGTTAACCTCGTTAAAATTATTAGTAACTATCTGTCGAAAAAAGAAAGCAACAACAACAGCAAACAAACAAACGAAATCCTTATAGCAAAATCCTTTGCCGAGCGACACAAATATCGAATGGTTCGAACACAACGGTTTTAAGTTGTCTTTTAGAAACACAGGATTTCTTAATGGTGCAGCTTTACCACTGCGTATGAAAGAGTCGTATGTCTTGCGTGTAAAGGTAGAAATACAGTTAATACGCACAACTTTAACCGACGTAAACTCGATCTATCTAAATATGCGTAAACGTATACGAGCGCCTGCCACCGTCAATGGAGCGTTCGTCGCCGCACGAGTATCGTACGCAAGCGAACGAGTAACGTATGCGTTACATTTGTCAACTTATAGGTAACATATATATGTGTATTCTATGAGAAAAGTACCCTTAATGAGTACTAACACTCCTATGTCCTTCTTTTACATGTGGACTTCCAGCTGTTAAGCTGCATGTAACGACAACTTTGACCCAAGATAAAGTTGCAGACAAGAAAATTAAACAGTTGTCCACCTTCTAATGTAGCTGGTCCAACTGAAAAGAGACATAACTTAGGGTACCTGTTGTAGGCGTTGTTTTTCTCAAGATCTCCCTCTACATAACTTAGGGTGCCTGCTGGAGTAGTTGTTTTCTTCAGATCTGCCTCGATGTAAATAAAGGTACCTGCTGAATATTTTGTTTTCTCCAGATCTCCCTCTACATAACTTAGGTTAACTGTTGTAGGTGTTGTTTTCTCTAGAACTCCCTCTAGATAAATAAGGGTACCTGCTAAAGGTGTTGTTTTCTTCAGATCTCTCTCTAAACAAGTATGGATACCTGCTATAGGTGCTGTTTACTCCAGATCTTCCTCTATATTAATTAGGGTACCTCCTGAATATATTGTTTTTTTCCAGATCTCCCTCAACATAAATCAGGGTACCTGTTGAAGGTGTTGTTTTCTCCAGATCTTCCTCTACATAAATTCTCCTCATGATGAGCGGTCATTTGATTCATCGCCGTCGCCTTTGTTCTATTTCTAATAATATCTTCAAATCGTGTCTTCAGAAACAAGAATTTTAAATGATATACTGTACTCGCGTTGTTTTAGGAGCGTTATTTACTTATACACAACCTATTTTTATCGTCAATTTAGCACATCGAACTTATGCGTATGATATGCTGAATATTTTTTTTTTGAGGATAATCAAATTTTCTTTTTGGTTTCTGCATATAGGGGCCTACAATGACATATAACATCGTGCTTGAAGCGGAAACGACTCCAATTGACCAACCGCGGCTGTCAATCAAAGAAATAACAAACAAATCAAATCATTCATTAGGCAGGGACCTGAGCTTTCAACTCCGACATTGACTGCCATTTTTGTTAACAGTTATTGTAGGTTTGGAAACGTCGTAACTATAGCTTAATCAAGCTGTAGCTACTACGGTAAGCGCACCACTCAATCATTTTACATGTTTGTTACATGCTACTTGCCATAAATTTTAGAAAATCACGCCGTAAAAAATTGAAGCAAAACTTTCTGTCGGAGTTAATGGGCGGGTAAAAGGGAATCAGTGGGCGGGGCCAGCGATTGGTCAATTAAACATCACGTAGTGTACATCAGCGTACAGGGGCGTATCATCATTTTTGCCAAGCATTTACATCAAGGTAACAAAAGTTGTTTGAAACTTAGAATTTCTTTTTCCCCACAATGCGCTTTCTTCTAATTACATCAGAGCAGTGAAAACTAGGAACTCGTGTAAATATGATTTTTTTCTAAAGTTCAATTTTCTTCCAGATTTCAGCTGTGATGGACGTAAGGATGGGTATTATCCCGATCCCAAATCAAAGCACCGATTTTACATATGTGCAGGGGGGATACAACATCATATGACATGTCCAACTGGAACTGTTTACAACCCCGTTTTGAAAACTTGCGTTTGGGGGATTAACGTAATATCTACATTTGAATCTGCACGAATGCATGATATACTTATCATTGTATTCTGTCTCCTATTTATCTGCTAACCCGAGATCATTTTGTTTTATTGTCATATCGACATGTTAGGGTATATACCTATAGAATCTGCCTAATAGCTTTCAATTTATTCTATTCTCTCAAAAATAACGGAATAAGGCAAAGCCCTCCTTTAAATAGCAGAATTAGAATTTTAACATTTGTATTAATATTGCTTATGTTAATTCACTTGTCTGATAAATGAACTGTTTTCTTATTGTATGAACATTATCTCGTAATTTTCCTCTCAGAAAATATCCAATGGATTTCTACCAAACTTTCCAGGAATCTGTGATATTCCATAAAAATTCGATCGGTTCAAAAACATAATTATTATTTGAAAGGTTATACTGCGAAACCTTGATACTTGATCCTTTCAGAAACTATCTAATGAATCTCAACCGATTTACATTGTTCATTTTTGTATCCTTTGTGAGATTGCTTACAAATGTCTTACAGTATTTTGTTCTTTCATTGACCCTTAAATAAATGAACAATTTCATAGGTGGCTTTTGTTAGAGGGATTAATTTCTATGTCCGGTATATTATGAAAACATCTTCTCCTCACAACCTATCTATTAGATTCAAATTTCCATCGTGACCCGCTATGAGGTTCAAACATACGGCTTTTGGATGCATGGCGAATTTCCATATATTTTGAAAATATATTTTGAATCCTGCAAAGATACAAATCTGTGTTTTGAAGATTCAATCCAAATGGTGGGGACAAAGGCGTTCAAACGCCTCAAAATTCAAACAAGGTATTCAAAGTAAACAAAAAAAAAGTATTTCTATACAAAACGACTTCATGGTATCATGCGGTTAAGCTTCTATTATTATCATGCCTCATTGAAAATAAAAAAAAAAACTATTGCCATCAAGTTGATGGAAGGTGTGCGCATACGTATTGGCATACATCTACTTATCTTGAACGGAACGAGTTAAAAAAGCACCTGCCACGATTATCTCTGTTAACAAGGATATAGGACTGTTTAATCACCTTCCAGGGTCGTATTGGTGCATTTACCTTATAGTGGATGCAAATTAACCTAATCCGAACCCCCGTCATTTCGACCATTCACCCTCGGCATGGCACGAGTTATCTTCGGTATTTGCTCAATATATATCGGGTATGTTCTATTGCATGCATTTATTTCGCTGCTATAGCGCAACAGACAGTTAGGCTACCATTTAATGATGTTGTTATCTTGCAATAGCGTGAGACTATCACGCACATCGTCCTTTGGTTATAAGAAATATGTCTTTTGCCATTTGTTTAATAACTTAACTGGACAAAATCTACTTTATATGTATATTTCTAACTAGCTTAATATCTTATTTTTTAAAATCTATTTCAATATTTGTTTATTTATTATCATTATTTATCTATTCTTCGAAATATGAACTCGAATAAGCATGTTTAGAGAATTTTTTTAAAAAATGAATGAAATTTGTTTCAGATTTAGGCAGAAGTGAGTCTTACTAAAGGTAGCCAATGATGAAGGTTTTGCCCACAGTCAGAATGCCCAACACATTTTTACTATAATCGGCCAGTGTTTTCAGTATGGCTAAGAAAAGATTCTTTAATGTCTTTCTTCATTTCTCCCCCAGGTTTTTTGTGACAGACGCCCTGACATTATCTAAATTTTTGATGAGAATAATTTGAATAGTTTTTATATTCCCCTGATCACAGAATGAAAAGATGATTACAGTCTCAATATTTTTAGTTACCATATATGTATATACATGTATATGATGCGTTTTAAACTAATATTATTAGGCTACCAAACATTTAGAACAGCTTCTTCAAGCCGTATTTTACTAGCCCGACGGCGATTTCTTTCTTTTTACATTGTTGGACATAATTCAAATTAAGTTATATGCTTTCCCCAATCTTACATAGATACACTTTAGTTAGTTATCAAGTCATTTCCATTTATCCTACACCGAATAAACAATTTTATGACGTCCTTTCTATCACAAGAGACAATTTTCTTTTGCCTGTGAAATAAATTCCACAAAAGCAAACAAACAAAACTTTATTGCGTTTTGATTAACTCCCCGCCTCCCCCCCCAAAATCGATATTTTTGGAAGTTATACTTTGATAGATGGCAGTGCCTGCGTCCGATTATCTTGACAATTTCACACTGGTGTCTAAGTATTAATGAGAGGCAACCATACGACAAATATGAGCCCAGTAACTAAAATAGTTTTAAAACCATAGGAAAGTATTTAGTTCAAAGATTAAGTTTTGGATAGACAGACAGACAAAGGAACAGTCGGGCACTGGACACAACAGTTTATCTCCGAATTAATTCATGTGGCCACAAAACGAAACAATACATCAATAACAGCAATTATCATTCATAACAAACTTATGATATTATCAAATAACTATTCAATACAGAAAAGCTGCGATACAACTTTTTATGTTTCTGCTTATTCGTAAGATGATAAACACCCTCTTCACTTATAACAAAATCAATCCTGGTTTATTTTCAGATTCCGAGCATTCAATGAAGCTGACGACACATGGACATCGAATCACACATCAATCGAATGAAATGTTTGTTTTATAGGGGCCTTTTCTAGGACTGTTGAAAGCATGATTATATAAAAAAAAGTTACCCGTTGATTGAACAAAACCATCCTTAATGTGCACAAAGTGTCGAACCTTCTAAGCCTGTGCGGATTTCGCAGACTGATCAGGAACAAAACTTTTCACATTTTCTTATTGTAGAATTTCTATTCTATCTTACTGTAAGTTATTTTTGTGATACTGGCCCTGGTCAATCTTGGACAGATAATCGCCATATGTCAGACGACGGATTACATACCGAGTCTCTCTTTCTTCTTCTTTTTTTCTAGATTAATCTTAATACCGCTTCATCCTTTTTAAGCTACTGTCGACTTGCCAAATTTTCACTTATATATAATGTCGCTAAAACTCGGATACTTTGATAAAATTTGATCAGATTAAACTCATTCTCCTCTAACATAGTTTGAAATGAAATATGCTGTTTTTTTTTTGGGGGGGGGTTGTTGTTGAAATTTTAGACTGATCCTAATTGAAAGTTTTTGCAGACGACAATGAAAATTGGATGCAATTTGAAATGAAACCATCCTATGTGGTAGAAAAATTGTGGGAAAAGAAGAAATATAAAATCACAGCAACGTAAAATTCTGTGTTTGTACAGGAAATAGTTAAAGGGATTAAATCACATAGCCATTGGAGCACCACTGCAATCGTAAAGTTTATGAAATTTTAGATTTTTACAACTTTCTGGGTAGAAAACATTGTTTAAGATGAAGAAATTTCCAGTCACAAGCAATTTCTTCATTTTACAAGCAATTTATACATTTTACACAATGCTTCCCCAGCCGTTTTTCTTGAGGGGCGTCAAAAAGCGTCATTGTGTTGGAATGGTTTAACTTTGTTATTTTGTAAAACACATGGTCAGTAATATGTAACAGAATGAAGAAATAAGTTAAATGGTTAGTGGACGACCTAAACGCTTTAACTACACTTTGAGTTAGCTGTAGTTACAATGTTTAAGTCGCCAAACCATCAAAAAGCTTAACATGAATGTTGAGTTCAAAAGTCTTAGAATTGGAAGAGTTGATTAAGTTTTCACATTTCTATCGTAATTTGAACTGTGCCGCGGTTTTTCTATTGAATTTTTTCGGTTAAATGACAAGATTACGGGGTTTCTTTAGTCGAGGATTACGAATTTCCCTAAAAATTGTCATATTATGTGACTTTTCACAATCAAGGTAGTGTTATTTTATTCTATCTACACACCAAGTACACAAAGTTAACTTACCGTCAATTCTTGCTTTTCTTGTTTTCAATTTCCTGCGAAACGTATTGCAAACCAAAAAACCCACACACATGCATGCAGACCCCATTCTAAATCTGAAGTTGCATTGGTAAGTACTTTTTTTTATCCAAAGTTAATTGTTGGTAAATAAGTTTACATTCATTGTCACTTCCTGTTTAGTTTATGTACGGTTACACACAGTGCATATGTTATCCAGTTACCAATAAGCGTTATTTCTTGGTACAATTTGGCTACGAACCATCGAGCATATACTATTGACCTGTAGATTTAACACATTAGCGCCTTAAAATAAGTGATACATTACTCATTTTGTCTCATCTTTTTTGTGTCCTTTATTTAATTATAAAAAGTCTGCTTGTAAAAACATATTATATCTCCTTAAAAATATATGTATATGATCTTGATAATTGTCATTACTATTACCAGATCCGACTGGACAAAAGATTCATGTACTTACATGTATAAAGAAAAAGTGGATACTGAATCTTTAAAAGACCGACAGACTGACGGACAGACGGATGAAAATGGACATTTTTAAAAATAAGGCCCGATCTTATCGACCGAGGGTAAAAATGTCACTATATCACTGCTTCTTTTGCTGCAGTTCATTGAAATTCAACGATTTTTAGAAGATTTATTCGGGCGCATAATTATGGAAAACACATGTTTACAGAAGGTAATATCTTAAGAGTATTTTGTAGAATACCATCGAAACTTACTAGTGAGCTCAAAATACATGCCACCGCAACTTACTAGTGTACTCAAATACACTCTATCTGAACTTACTAGTGTACTCAAAAAAAATACCATCGAAATTAATTAGTGTACTCAAAATACATACCACTGAAACTTACTAGACAACAAAAAATACATACCATCGAAACCTACTAGTGAACTCAAAATACATTCCGCGGAAACTTACTAGACAACAAAAACTACATACCATCGAAACATACTAGTGTACTCAAAATACATACTATCTAAACTTACTAGAGAACAAAAAATGCATACCATCGAAACTTACTAGTGAACTTAATATACATACCACTGAAACTTACTAGAGAACAAAAAATACATACCATCGAAATTTACTAGAAAACTCAAAATACACACAATCAAAACTTACTAGTTTACACAAAATACATACAATCGAAACTTACTAGTGTACTCAAAATACATACCATCTAAACTTACTAGTGTACTCAAAATACAAACTATCGAAACTTACTAGTTTACTCAAAATACATACTATGGAAACTTACTAGATAACAAAAAATACATACCATCGAAATTTACTAGTTTACTCAATAAACATACACCCGAAACTTACTAGTGTACTCAAAATACATACCATATAAACTTCCAACTGAATACATGATAACTTTATCACTGTGTTCATAATTTTTATGACTAATGATAAGCTTAATGTAAACAAATCCATGCCATTGAAATGTACTGGTAAACTCAAAATACATACCACCTAAACATACTAGTGAACTCAAAATACACACCATCGAAACTTACTAGTGTACTCAAAATACATACTATCGAAAGTTACTAGTGTACTTAAAATATATACTATTGAAACTTTCTAGTGTACTTTAAATACATACTATCGAAATTTACTAGTGTACTCAAAATACATACCATCTAAACTTACTAGTGAACTCCAAATACATACCATTGAAACTTACCTGTAAACTCAAAATTCATACCATCTTAACTTACTAGAGAACAAAAAATACATACCATCGAAACTCACTAGTGAACTCAAAATATATATCATCGAAACTTACTAGTTTACTCTAAATACATACCACCGAAACTTACTAGTGAACTCAAAATGCATACCATGGAAACTTACTAGAGAACTCAAAATTCATACCATCGACACTTACTAGTGAACTCAAAAAACATACCATCGGAACTGACTAGTGAACTCCAAATACATACCATATAAACTTCCAACTGAATACATGATAACTTTATCACTGTGTTCATCATTGTAGGACTAATGCTCCGGACAAGATCGATTTGTCTCATTTTCAAACTTTGACCTTGATTTGCAACCTTGAATTTGAAACTACCAAAAGACTGATACAAATGATACACCTGTCTTTGTTGGAGAACAATTATCTCAAACTATTGGCCACCTATAATCTCTGGTATTATTATGCTCATGATAAGCTTAAGGTAAACAAATGTTAACATTTGATCTTGAAATTAACTTTCAGAATTTGTTTCAAATGGTACATGTACTTATGATGGAAAAGGGATTGTGTCCAATAATTTTGAAATCTATTTATAAATGTAGGATTAATGCTCCGGACAAGCTTGGACCAGACGGAAGGGCGAGTGGACAACGCCAATACAGTAACCCAGAAATTTAGCTAGCAAGGAATACACTTAATGGTCTTTTCCTCATTGAAATCTTTCCAGCCAAGAAGTTTCTAGTTTATACTTATCTACATTTAGAATTATGCTTAGGACAAAATAAAAGTCAGAGAAATTGAATTTTAGAAATGGGTCAGATTGATTCTATTATTGTTTGTATTTAAAGCTAGTCTTGAGAAATGAAATAACAATTTTGAGTAAAAATTTGATGTTTACTGGTGTAATTTAACTTATTGTCTTCCTTAGAATTATTCTGCACGGCACATATTTGTTGTTTAGATTAGTTATCATCTTAAGCGACCTTGGCATTATTCCGTGTATATTTGGTTAAAATAAATTTGTGACTATGTCTATGTCATGTTTACCGTTTGGAAAGATTCCATGCTATTTGGAATAAGGCACAGTCCACAGTAAGTATGTGATCGGAGAGAAAGTCGCTAAATCCGTTCCAGGAAAAAAGAACGTCTAAAACCGATAATAAACTTTAATATTCGTGCTCAAATTTGGATTTAATCTATTTTTTTTTTTCTTTTTTTTTTATAAAGACGGAATGTCAGAGTCCGGGTAGTTTATTATGGAACACCAATGGTTCATGCAAACATTATCTAGCTTTCTGGAACCAAAGTTTGCCATTCAACTCGGGTATTTCCATACAAACTTGACAAGGGTTGACAAGGGTTGAGATTTTGATGTGCGTACATTGGAATTTGGGTTAGTAACCTAGCGATATGCCAAAGCTAAAAAAGATTATTCTGTATATACAAATGGTTAGTTTATCATTTACTCTCCGATATTATCACGATTTCAACTCTATATTGTTCAAAATGCATATAATTTATTGCCATGAAAACGAAATGGTGAAATTTCAGGAGGACGAAAATTGCCCTCTTCGACCAATTCTATCCATAACGGTGGCACATTTTCCATCCGTCCGTCCGTTTATATCTCATTTGTAACGCGATGAACTCCTCAGTTTTCGTAGGGTTCTCATTAAACTTACTGTAACACGATAAGGACCGTTCCTGTTGAGATTGGGTCTTTTCAGACAAGAATCATTGGGTCTGCTATCAATTAAATTATATCATAGTGGACATAGTTAAGTTCAAAATATACATAAGATTCTCTCCAAACCTGTAGACAATGTTTGTATAATTATGAGAACGCTATCATTTGGAAGTCGGGTCAATTCCCAGGTATCGTTTTTAAAGTGTTTGACGAAAATTCAATTTAACACGATGAGCTTAGCAATATTCTCTTAAAATCTTTGTACAATATGGTATCATCAAAATCATTGTTGTTTTTCCTTCAGAAAATGGATCAATTCCGTCAAGCACCATAGAAAAAGGGTCCTTATGAAAATTCGAATTTACCTTACCTAACAAGATCTAGCCCTCAGTTTTAATCAAATAATCAAATAATCTTTAAAATTGCATAGAGATATAATGCTACAAAGAAGATACTGTCTTTCGAAATAGTATCATTCAATCAAGTAACATGGGAAAGGGACTGTATAAGAATTTAGTAAAAATATCCATCTGAACACAATAAACTCGCAAGTTTCTGTCGGATTCTCTTCAAATTTGCAAAGAATGATTTGTCGAGGTAAGCATCCATCCCTTTAAACATTGATTCTAACCTAGCTATAAAAACAATGTCATGATAATTTGATATAAAAGTCAACCATTGGAATAATATATTAATTAGATTTTGAACATAGAAGTTGTCTGTAAGAGTTAGTTTGCTTTTACTTGGCATCAAGTATCTCCACCATGTGATTTAGATCTGGATCTGACCTTGAGCTTAATTCTTATAAAACATTTCTTATATTTTCAAACCCCTAACACATATTAGATTATTTTCCCCATTAACATTTGATAGATTTTAAGTTGTCAGACTTAGGCATTATTGAACACGGAGCCAAATGGAACTAACCAAATGACAATGGTCGTACGAATGACGAAAGGAGTGCTAGGAAACACTGTAAATAAGAATGCCTTACTTTCTTTCCATACGATTCAGTGTATAAACAACATTAAAAAATGATAATATAATGGCAGTGATAAATAATAATGGAACATTATGGATGGGGCAAAATGGAAGAGAGTTTCTATTTATATATAATAAAGACGGTAGGCTTTCTGCATCCTAAGGATAGTCAACAATGTAATGAGTTTCTCAATCAGAACCACTTACGGAACTACTTGGCTTTGGAATTTGTTCTTTATCCTCGGATGGGACCAGATAAATCAGCTACTTAGACTAAAAAATAGTTCTCATTTTGTACCCGAGTGTTTATTATATTTTGTTGTTGTTTAGTAAAATTTTAGATTTCAAAAATATACCGTTGTCGAGCGTAAAAATGATTTAATCAATTTTGACCTTCATTAATCTTTTGTAAGATTTTTTGCAGGGATAAACATATATGAACATATATACATATAAAAATCTATGAATCTTGTGTTTAAGTACAAGTCTGGCTTGATTAACAGGATACAGTTATATTCCCCTGAAATTGATGATATCATTCAGATATTTTAGATTCATTCCCAATAATTGTGAATCATAAGATCATAATCCAATCTGTATCATTGCGACATTCAAGACCTTCAGTCCTTTGGTGTGTTCAATCGGTCGATGTCTTACACTATGTGAAGCTTTTTCGCTTATATCATCCAAAAGCAGTTGAATAATTCCTTGCTCATAATATATCACAATAGTTTAAAAAATATACGAATGTCTACGAAAACGGCCAATTTTTGAGAATAAAGAAAAAAGAAAAAACTCAATCCTTATGCCCCGGTCTCCCCTAGTACTTGTGCAATCTCGTGCTTGGTTGTATACATATATTTGAAACAGATTAATGTTGTGTCCTTTTCCTTCCTATATTTCTTCAGAGAGAGAGATAGAGACAGAGAGAAATTAACGAAGGGGCGTAATCGCCGAAATTGAGAAAGTGTTTGTCGAAGTCTTGGTTTTTCCCCTTGTGCTATTGTTCTGCATGGTTAGGCTCTATTGTGACAAATAACATCGTGCTAATGATAATCAAAAGTCGTCCAGTTCCCAATATCTGCCGTTATTATTTACCATACTCATTTTCTCCGCCCTAGCCTCTAACTAACAGATAGCTACCCACGCCCACTATGCTCCGACTGGGCCCTTTGTCTGAGATATCAAACGACATTAGTTTGCAAAATTTAGTCGTTTATTTACATTCGAACAAAAAAACTACTTTATGTGTGCAAGTCGTTACCATACTTAACACATTACTAGAAGACACCATTTTTAGACTGGGCCAAATTGAAAGAAGATGCAGACGACAATTTAAAGTTGTTCTTTTTCTTCAAAATTTCTTGGTGAAAAACATTGTGGAGAATGAAGAAATTGCTTGTTGCAAGCAATAACCTCAATTTACAGAACACTTTCCAAATTGTTTTTCTTTATTGGCGTCAAAATACATCATTGTTTGTTAAATGATCAGTTATTTATTTATGGGTAAGATTTAAAGGTCGTGGATCGAGGACTTTTCATTGACAAAGAGGCTTATTATAAACACTTTTTGTAGACATGTTAGTTGATGGTCAGTCCAATAAATTCTGTTAGTAGAGTATTCGACTACAAACTTTAAGATTGTGATTATGTGACCTAAATTGTTTTCCGGATAAGATGATGAACAGATTTCCGAATACGATACAGTAAAGATGGAGCTTTCGAAGGTGGCTAAAAACAGCTTTTTGTTGTCGTTGTTCTATATGGTTTCTTTTACAGAAAAATGTTTTTAAGGATCCTCTCTTTAACAACACATCCGAACCAAAGGTAGCAACAATAATAAAACGATAATGATATAATTATTCAAAGAAGGTACCATGTTAAAATATACATGTATGAATCTTATATTCAAAATGGCCTTCTAAACAACAAATGAAATTTCTCTCTCTCTCTCTCTCTCTCTCTCTCTCTCTCTCTCTCCCCCCCTCTCTCTCTCTCTTTCTCTCTCTTTCTTTCTCTCTCCCTCTCTCTCTCTCTTTTTACCTATAAGTCTAAATTTCTATCTATATTTGTGCGTTACTCTCTTCTCCTCCCTCTCATCTAATCTATCTCTCCCTCTTTTTCAACCACACACACATACACCCATACACACGTACATTATCAAACAAATACAAAAACATTCTTAAAAAAACACATACATTATCAAACATACACACAAACATTATCAAACACACACACTAACATTCTTAAAAACACACATACATTATCAAACATACACATATACATTATCAAACACAAACACTAACATTCTTAAAAACACACATACATTATCAAACATACACGCATACATTACCAAACATGCATACATTATCAAACATACATACACTATCAAACATACATACATTTTCGAACACACACAAAAAATTCTCAAAAACACACATACATACACACATACATATATGTATACACACATACAATATCAAACACACACGCAAACTTTCTAAAAAAGCATAGACACACATACATGTGTACATACATACACACACATGTATTATCAAACATCACACATACATTATCAAACATACACAAATATTCTGAAAAAAAAAACACATATATACATACACACACACACACACTCTCTCTCAGAGTTAACTCATTTATAGTCAATATGATTTGAACAAAAGTATTTGCTATACAGAAAATCTTTTCTAACTGCCATTTTAATTGTTATCGTTAAAGACAACTTAACCTTTTGTGAATTTTCCAAACTCGACAGTTGAAACTTAATTCAATATCACCTGTGTTGAGTTAATTTATACTTTGGCACAGTACTACTATTTGTTTTCCTTTTCATGCGTGAATGTGTATTTTTCACATTTTATAGGCTTCTTTATTAAAAACACAAGAGATATGATATAATAGTTGTCTGAAAAATAGAATATTACATTGGATAAACGCAACATCAACTTATATAACTACACGAATAAGGAGAGAGAGCCTATGTGACGGACGGACGATGGCGGTGGTTGGTATAAAACAGGAACAGAACTCCTGTAAATCTGGTGCTACAATCGATATGAATAATGTAGTTTACGATTAGCCACCCATGGGTGGAAGGCAAATGGCGGAAGGGGTATTTCTGTTCCCTTAAATCCTGGGATTGTGAGTTCGAACCCATGCGATAATACTGACATTGACCTAGATTTACAGATAATTTAGACATCAAACATGAGACCAGTTGTCCTTTCAAATGTCGGAAAGTTCAACAATATTTCGGAGGTCTTATCATAACTATTTTATCCGTTGAATCATAGTAGCTTAAGACTCGTTTCGGGTAGTGAATTGTTATTCTGAATCAAATTTATTACTTTGTAAGAGCCCTGTCACACTACACGGCGATTGCACCGCGATTGCACGGCGCTCTAGCATTTTTCAGAGCGCCGTGGGTTCGCCGGAAAAAATCAATAATTTTCGGGAAAATAGAGATACACGGCGATGCTATGGCTCTGCTACGGCGTTCCTTCGACGATTCTACGGCGATGTATCGCGTTCCTACGGCGATTGACTGCACTTCTAAAGCGCTTCTACCGCGCTCATGGAGACGTCACGGCGCGTGCACTAGGCTCTCACGACGATTGCACTGCGCTTACGGTGCGCTTGAGACGCTGTAGGAGCGCAGAAGAGACGCAGGGGATGCGCGAAGAGCGTGGTATAGTCGCCGTGCAAGAGCATTGCCTGCCATGGCGCTCCGACTGCGCTCACATCGCGGTGTCGCGGCGCTCTTATGGCGTTGTAGGAGACCTCGTGGCGCGGCTAAGGCGACCGCACGACGATCCTACTGCGCACTTACCACACCGCGCTCCCAAGGCGATTGTTTTGTGCATGTTCAAAGTGCGCGCCGTCCCTCGCCTCTCTACGCGACTGCACGGCGCTCCCACTGCCCTCCCGCAGCGATCATGGCCATGTCACGACGTCCTCACAGCGCTCTGGAAATTTTTGGATCGCCGTGGGAGCGGCGTGGGATCGCCACCCTAGTGTGACAGGGGTTTAACCCGCAAATATTTACATTCGACTCATATATAATTAGAACTAGGGAAATAGCTTGCTTGTGCGGCAAGGCAGTGTAGGCACTTCTTTAACACTACCCGTGCAGTTAGAAAACCAAACTCAATCCATCTGTCCTCGACCCGATCTCTTTTCAAGTAAATAAATAAAGCCATTTCCCTCATTGCTTCTACATGTATGTATGTTCCCCCGCATCCCAGGGTTGGTGCCGACCCGCCTACCATTGTGGTCTTAATCCGGGTCCTTCAGCGGATGGTTGTGGGAGGGAGAGGACGGGGTACTTACCCTCGCCGTCGGCTGTGCATTTGGCGAACAGCTATAAAAAATAGACTAAACATTAATTGCTAACTTGATTTTGTTTGATTGTTTGGTACGATCTGACAATTTGAAATATTGAGTGAAGTGGAGACAATGTTACAAAGAAATTTTACAATGAATGAAGAGGCATATAACGCCCGTACCACGCAGGATGTGTTTGGTGCCGGACCTAGTCTACCAATGGTATGGCCAGCAACTTCGACCGAAGTATTCAACAGGAAAGAGAAAATATTCAAATAACGCAATCGACACAAATAAAAAGCAATAATAGAAGAAGAAGAAGAAGAAAACAACAACAACAAACAAAACAAACAAAAGAAAATAATAACAAAAAAAGCGAAGTCTAAAAAAACTTCAGCTGCGAGTGATAATGATAAGAACATTAATAAAAGAAATTATGATAAATACAACGTCGTTATATCTTTCGTTTGATTAGATAATCATACTAGTACAAATCATTTGTGGCCTTGTTTTCCTACGGTATTTCGCCACCATTTTGGGCGTACATGGAAATCTTCGACTATCTACGCGTCGAACTATCTCTACGTCGAAGATTTCTCGTAAGTCCTCTGAACTTCGAGGTATAGGTATTCGACTGTAATTGTAAATGAACAATTTTCAGCGTAATTTGTGAAAAGAATGTCAGTTTCATGATGCTTTTTGGACTTTAACTTCGACACATTTCCAAATAATAGTAAGATATTAATTTAATGGGGCTTACAAACAATCTACATTATAAACATTGGATGAATTTAACAGATAAGTATGACATAAAATGCCACCACAGAAACGTCCCTAGTTCGTGATTAAAGTTCACGATATTCTTGTAAATTGATACATATATGTCATCATACAGCCATCGTAATTAAGCATCGTGATAAGAGGTGTGATCTCCTAGTGACATCAATATAGAGTAAACAAAATACTTTGTATCTTTGCAATATACTGAAAGGTTTTCGTATTATGTTTAGGTGCAAGTGATTGCCAGTGCAAGCGATATCATAATGCTTCATTTAACCCTTTCCTGGTTAATCCCTGGGTTTTACGTCCCTGAGTTTTTATACTTGAGAAAATATTGTGGGATAAGAAGAAATTGCTTGTAACAAGCAATTTCTTCTTAGCCCACAATATTTTCTACCCTATAGGTTGGTTTCTTTTCAAATTGCACTCACTTCTAGTTGTCGTCTGCAACTTCTTTGAAATTGGACAAGTCTAAAATTGTGAAAAACAGGAAAGGGTTAAGGTATATCAGAATAGGCAAATTGCTAATGTCAATCAAGTAGTCAATCAATCATAAATAATATCCATTGAAACCGGAAGTGAAATTAAGACTCCAACATTGGCCGATATTTAAGTGAAGCAGTTTTGTTGGTTTGGCGACTCAAATATTGTAACAATAGCTTATTCAAGATGTAGTTACGAGGTTTAAGTCCCCAACCAACAATTTAACTTGAATATTAACGTGTTACTGGCCATAAATATTGCAAAATAACGTCGTTCGATATCGAAGCGGAACTTCCTGTCGGAGCCAGTGGGTGTTGCCACCGGAGTTAGTAGGCAGGGTGAGTGATCCTTCTATTCCGAATTAATGTCATTTTACATATTTATCTTCTGTTATCTTCCGATAGGTGGCATTTTCCAAATACTGACCTATCTAATTTGAGCATTCTGGGTAATGTCATTCGTGACAACTCGGCCGATTCCGTCGAAATTCATTCAAAATGTCTGCGCCTATGAAACGCACGCTTCGAATTTTTGATGTCTCTTATTGGCCATGAGTACTTTCGCAATTAAAATTTATTAATTTTCTAATTAATTTTGGGCGACAGTTAAGTTTGATTTCTCCACTATTGTAGGTTTTATTGCAATTACCCACTTGCTACTTTTTGGCGATATGCGTACGACGTAAAAAGAATTATCCCAAACTGGATAAGTCATACGGTCCCGAAGACAGGTCAATCTTCGGAGAATATGACATGCGCAGACAACGAGTTATATTCTATATTTTGCAAAGAATAAAGACTATCTTTTCTTTAATTTAGCGCAAAACGTTGGGTTTCTGTCATGTCATCAAATAAAACCTTTAATCTTTTCTCATAATATTTATTCGATTTAGAGATAACGAGGAAATATTTAACATACAAAAATGTTGGGAGCAACATTGTGGAAAAAGACGAATTACTTGTAAACGAGCGTCTTTGTGTGACCGAAACCTCGTAAATACTGTTTGTGTGTGTTATTTTGTTGTTGTTGTTTTTTTAATCTACGAGATTTCTTGTCGCCTACCGACGTTTTAGCTAGCAAAGCGTCAGCGTTGATAGCTTAAGTTAACAGGTCATCTCAGAGATCAACTAGTGCAAACTGCCACTGGGGGGCTTAACCACTCAATCCATTGAATGCCTAGGCCATAATAAGTTGTTCTTATGTATCTAAGGAATATTGCAAACTCTATTTTTTCAAATTGTAGAGAACTCTTTCAAAAGCATGTTATTTAACCCATTCTTACTCAATTACCCTTT
Organism: Fragum fragum; assembly: GCA_946902895.1. Lineage (NCBI taxonomy): Eukaryota > Metazoa > Mollusca > Bivalvia > Cardiida > Cardiidae > Fragum > Fragum fragum. The sequence continues at coordinate 7,509,613 of OX336373.1, forward strand.
TAAGCATCTCAAGAAAAAAGCTCTGGAAAACATTGTGGAGAATGAAGAAATTGCTTGTTACAAGCAATTTCTTCATTCTCCACAATGTTTTCTACTCAAAAGGGGATTTTTTTCTAATTCACACAACTTGAACATGTCGTCTGCAACTTCTTTAAATCTGAACCAGTCTAAGATTTTGTCATGTTGTAATGGGTTAACCCATGGGTTGCTTTAACCGCGTGTTTCTATCATGCTAACCTAAAGCAAAGAAGATTACCTAACCCTTGTTATGCTGAATTAAGATCCTAAACAGAATCTCTTTAAAATCAAAGGACTGACAGCAATGGAAGGCCTTGGTGAGGGTGAATATTTCTTTTGATAATTAACTATGTAAACAACTATGGCTTAAAGGGGGAAAACGGGAGGTGTAGATCAAGATCAGACTGCACTTGCTTGCAGGCTGATCTTGGTCTATACCTTCTGGCAAAACAGGAATATTGCGGGTTCAGTATGATAAGGGTTAACAAAACCATGCTTTGCTAGCTTCTACACACTATAGACAACAATTGTCTCAAATAACAAATTGCATTTTGAAATCCATGCACAAATATAGGAGTTATTCTACGGACAAGCAAAATCTCAACGTTTGACCTTGAGCTGTGAACTATACCTTTGAGGTACAAGCAAATTTATTTCAAATGGCAGTTTACTCACGATGAAGAATAAGTGTGCAGAATAAGTGTGCAAAGTTATTTTGAAATCCATAAAATAATATAAGGGATACGCAAAGGATATTCGCAATCTGAACGTTTTACAATGAGCAGTGACCGTGACATTGGAGCTACCTTAACTTTGTTTAAAATGGCATATCAACTCATGGACGGACTGACGCACTAACACGCATGGGGACTAACCGCAAGTGGGCTCGACAGAAATGTATATTCCGAATAACTGAAAAAACCTGATTCGATGACTTAGGTTTGTCATATCATACAACAAAGTATTCAAAAAATGTGAAACGTATGATGTTACCTCCATCAAAATATTACATTAAATACCATTGGCGGTTTTGTTAAGATATAGAATAAAATATCGTAGTAAAAGGAGAATTTTCTTGCACAAGTATGTACTTTTCTACTTAAGACTGCTTATCGTCCTGGCAAGTTTAGCCTCTTTCAGCAAAGAAAGTTCTGATTTTAAGGATAGAGGGCTTTTATCTAAATTCTGATGTAAAGCACCTTTATCCAAGTTTTATAAAGTGGCTATCTACTATCTCTAACAGGGAAGCATATCGATTGCTAGCTAAACCAGTTGTTAAGGTTTCACTGAAAACAGTTTTGTTTGTGAAAAAATAAGATACTTTTAACGAGAATCGCAGAGCCGAATCTTTAGAAGGAATGCGGAGAAATATCTGTAGAAGCTATTTAAAGTTATTTATGTACGAGAAAAACAGCTATCTCATTTATAATGATGTATAGATGGTAACTAGTGATGGATATGTGTTAAAGTTCGGTACAAACTCATTACTCACCGAGATACAAAATGTAAATATTTATGTTTTGTGGTATATTCTGTACTTTCGAATCTAGTGCAGTAGGTTAAGGAAATGTCTAAGACGCTACCAAATTAATCGAAGACATTTGGATTACTCAATGTAATTTTTTTTTTATTTCTGTCCTTTTATTGTCTTTACGTAAAAAAGATTCCTGTAGGTGCAGTGGTAGTATACTACAGTAGTTGTGCTGTACTTTTGGTAGAACAAACTAAGGAAGCACGATAAAAATAAAACACGAAGACATATAAACATAGTTACTAAAATCATGATATGGACGCCAACTTCAGTTATCATACAACAAGATGTGTTTGTGGAATAAATGCCCCCCCCCCTGACAGACTTATTTCGAAACGTGAAAATGATAAGTGGCCTTGACCTTGATGGATGACCTTGACCATACAACCAACTGATGCCTGTAAATACAAGGTATATGTCCCAAATATGAGCCATGTATCTTAAACGGTGTTGGAATAATAGTGACATCAAGTTTTTGCGCTATGTTGACATTGATAAGTGACCTTCACAGATGACCTTGACCTCAAACATCTGATTCCTATTAAATCAAGATACCACTGTCAAAAATATGAGCTAAGGATCTTCAACGGCGTTTGAATAACAGCAAATTTTAAGTGTTTGCGTTAAGTTTACAGCTCGCAGACAGACGGCCATCGATAAAACTATATGCCCCCGATCTTACCGATACGTGGGTATAAATCAGAGTTCTAAAAGTACTGTAAGATAGCAAAGCAAGGCTTTGTTCAGTAATCCTCTTTGCCAAATGTTATCCCGATACATATACGAGGTTAATACTGGTTCTAATTGAAAGAAGACGCATACGATAATTTCAAGTAAAAAGATCTTGCTCTTGTAGACAAGAAAACATTGTAGATAATGAGGAAATTGCTTGTTACAAGCAATTTTTTTCATTATTCACAATGTTATCCAAAAAGCCATTTTTATAGACGCTTAAAAAGCAGAATTGAGTGAGAACGGCTAAATAGCATGCTTTTGAAATGGTTAACTACAATTTGAAACTTAGTTTGCAATATTTATGAAATACACAAGAACTACTTTTTATGGCGTAGACATTCACTGGATTTAGTGGTTAAGCCTCCAGTGGCAGTTTACACTCGTTGAACTCTGAGAAGTCCTCAAAATTTTGTCTGTTAACTTAATCTACCAAAGCTGAAGCTTTGCTGGCTAAAATCAGACAGACTTTTATTTCAGTTGATATCATCACATACAATGACAAAATATATCAGTGTAAAGTGTCATATTTGTAAGACAGTCTAATGTGGTCATAAATGCTACGCAAACACCACAGTATGTTGTCACTATTGATGTTTGGCGAAGGTAAGGGGCACGGACTCAGAAAATATCACAGAAAAATAGTTTTAAGCCGATAGGAAATTTTGTACTGTTATGTATTATAATAAGATTGCATTTTGCAGGCGGATGAACCTGAAGAAGAGTCGGTCCTCCTGAAAATGTAGCTTTCATTCAGCTTACATTTACAAACTGTAGGTTTTTCCCAAACCTTACAAATATTGCGTGGAAAACAAATCAAATTAATGAAGATCTGAAAGTAGGCTATTTGGGACATTAACAAAATATCCTTTGCAAAATTATTCCTATGGAGATTGGCAGTTAAAAATTCGGGTGATTTTCATTCTAGTTTATTGACCAAAGTAGACTGAATGTTAAGAAACTCAATAAACAAAAACTGGATTTATTTGCTTTCATGAAAGGATATTTTAAGGATTTCTCCACGTTTTTTACAATGCTAGGTAACTTAGATATGTGTTCACCTGCTTATGACTAGTTTAACCCATTCCAACAAAACAAGCCTTTAGACCAGTCCGCATTGTAAGATATTACAGACGACAATTTCAAGTTGGTGGAATTTATTTGTCCAAAGCAATCTTATTTAATCAAAGACATATTACTTTAAGGAATTATATCTAGGACTGACTGACTCGCATTGTGCCAGCCTAAAAGAAACGTATCTATTTGTTTCTATAGACATATACAACGCTAAAAGTCGCGATAACAACAACATTTCTCAATTTTTCAGTGGCGAGCGATTACAGTGCTTTGATTAAATGTTCATTTGCAATGACAACCAGATTTCTTCACCGATGACCTAAGGGTAATTTCTGTAACGTTTCTTCGAATTCCAATAGTTAGATTAGCAGTAAAAGTCTGTTGTGGTTATTTTCACAGACGGACGATGAGAAAATAACAAAAGCCCACTTCGCTAAAAAAGAAAGAAACCCCCAGACGAACCAATATAATAGAAGCTTTCTGAGAAGTTATTTACTTGATTATTCTTTTTTCACAAAGTTATTTATACCGACAATAAATTGCCCTCTTTACCTCAACTTTTTTAATCTAATCGTTCTACCCACGTCCTATAATATGAAAACAGTCGCTTGTAATATAGCGGCCTACTTTTGAAGAGAGTGTAGCTAGTGATTAGAACGTGAAATGAAAAAAAGCAACCAAACATCCTCATCAGACCTAAAAATGTGATAGCAATAGTGTCAGAGTCAGAAAGTTTGCCTATATAGTTCATACAAAACATCATTTTATCGTACCAATGATAAATGTGTGAAATTCCATGTGCCAATTTTGAGGAGAGGTAAGCCCAACTCTACTGAGATAATGAATTATAAATAAAGTGAACGAGCGAACCACCTGTAGATCAAATACTGATTACATCAAGTTCACAGAGTATAGAGAACACTTTCTGAAATACTTTAACGGTTAATTGTTACAAGATGGGAATGATGTGCAATTTCATCGCAGACCATGATAGTGAATTTTCGCTAAATACCATAGGGCTATTGGCATGATCTGGCCTGTGTCCTCTTTATACAAAACTGTCATGATTGTGATATAACCAAGCGTAGTAGAGGGAGCTTACATATACCCAAACGCCTAGTTCAGCGATTTCATTCCCGATTTTAAAAGGGACCTGGTAGGAGGTCCTGCATAGCCTAATGGTAAGGGCGACAAACTAGTAATTTGAGAGAAGTCGACGGTCGCGGTGTTGATTGTAATGAAAGATTGTTCAAAACGGCCAAAAACCCATTCAATAAATTGAAATACTGCACCGCATTGTCCAGTACGTTTTGCAAGATCTTTGTAGAACTTGTCTTTCCACACAGTTTTGACCCTGAGGTTGGGATTGTGGACAGCCTAACCTTACTTTTGTCGTCTCTCGCTCTAATACTACTTTGGCTTTCAATATCGTACACCTAGGAATTTTAGAGGGTCTAACGGCGATCTAGCCGTTTTTGACCCTACGTTTGCGAAAAGGTTTTCGAATATAGAAACAATAGATTGTATTTATTTAACTCTTTAAAAAGTATAACATTCTAAATAGACAACATGGTCGTAATACATTGATGACAATACATTTTATGATATGTGTCTCCTATCTCGGGTAGTATCGTTATAACAACTTTATCGTGAAAAGAGCTTTTATGAGCTCTAGAAAATATATTCGAATTGCTTTTGTAAAAGAGGTGTGTTTATAAATGCTGACGATATGGGCTCTACAATAATTTGGAAATTTCAGATTCATGTCCGGAGCATATCTTCTATATTTACGGATGGATTTCAAATTAACTTGGCACAGACGCTCCTCTTGAAGAGTTCTGGTGTCATGCGTAAAGTCTTTTAGGATACTCCCAAGGTCAACTTTGACAAGGTCACACTTTTTGGTAAATTGACAAAATTGACCTTGTTCGGAGTATATACATGTGTATTCTACATTTATTGATCGATTTCAAAATAACTTGTCACATTTGTTCCTCTTTTGAATTACACAAGTCATTCGAAAGGTCTGTTCGGATTCTACCAAGTTCAAAGTCTCAATTGAAGTTCAACAAAATTGACCTTGATGCAAAATTGACCTTGTCTGGAAAACGTCTTCTACAATTACAGAATGATTTAAATAATAATAAAAAATAGCCCAGTTGATGACTAATAGTGAAGTCCAAAAAACTATTTTGGGGGGGGGTCACAGGTAATTGACAAAATTGACATTATAAGAATATCTTCTACATTTGTAAATAACATGGCACATTTGTTCTTAACGAGGTATACTGGGTTGAGATCCAAAAATGATTATTTCCCACTAACTTTTAATTGGTTGGAGTGGTACTTTTGTTACGGTGTATGGAATGTATAATCGAGATTTTCCGAGATTAAAGGTACTTTTTACTTGCTATTTTTTAATCTAATTAATGACATGTGCGCGGAAGAAATGCAGCACGCAGCGGCGATATTTTGTAAAATCAAGGGAATAAATGATAATGCAATCAGTACAACTCGTGTTTCCTAGCAGTTGTGTGGAGTTGTGTGTATCTCTGATACATGTTGGACACACCAAATGAAAATGCGTCAATCATATTGTTGACCGTACGTTTTGGTTACCGTCGTTATCCATATCTGAGAGTGTATTGTCACGAAAGGCAAGAATGACTCTAGTACACAGAGTCAATATTCTTAAAAAAAACAACAGTTATTTCAAGTGTTGAGTGACCGTTTGAGAGTATATTAAGAATTCACAAGAGAACTTTTCCATGACGCAGTTTATCATTCAGTAATCCCTAAAACAACAATTAGAAAAATTCTTCCTTTCTTTTTTAATTAATTTATTTATTACACTTCCCTCACGGTCGTTCATCGCATGACGGGTCACATATTATCTGTCGTGTTTAATTTTGTGCTTGGCTACAATTTCTGTCCTATTACTGATGAAGATATTCTGGTATCTTTTTCCTTGGCTACTATATAGATTCTCATTTCTGATGCCTTTATAGATATTTTAAATGAGAAACAGAATAAAAAGCGAAAAAAGGATATTCAAAATACGTCATTTTGTCATGATAATGAAGAATAGAGATCCAACTTTAAGTGTATTTGTCATGAAAATCCAACACTCTTTAATCGTGAATTCGTACATTAAGTAGGCAAACAGAGTAAAAGGTAGCCAGATAAAATAGTTCTTAGCTTATTTAACTTTCTGCTTGACTCTAAAGCCATTGAAAGCCGCCGTCAATGCGCAGTCGGTAGCGCGTCAGACTCCCAATAGATTAAAATGAGGTAAGTGCTCAGCGAGGTATATATGAAGAATTGTCGAAGGTCACATTAAACCGTTTCATTTGAAAACCGTTTCTCTACATTTTCTCATCCAGCTCATTGTTTTCTTCTCTTGCTACGTACCTTGAGATTATTACTTTTCTACAGGTATATTTTAATGGGAGACGCATTACTTTTATTGTCAAATGGCGCCGTTTATTCATCTTGTATGAACATTAAATAAAATGTGATTCTATTGTTAAGAATAATTGAGCACTCGATCTTATTATATTCTGGGTATCTTAACATGCAGTAAAAATCTTCTCAGACAATTGATTAACGAAAAAAGTACAGAAATGTTTATAAAATGTCGGGATGTTTCGAGGTCTTATTCTGGTAGGTTATTATTGAACAGGTAAAATACATGTAGGCCCGTAACCTCTTGTAGTCCGTTTTACACATAGTGGACCGACGTTCTATAAAATAAAACGATATGTTACTAATTTTTCTTAATTTTTCCCATCGATGTTATGTTGATTATAACTTAAGGAGGGTTATTAAGAAAGTTCTTAGAATGTTGTTATAACTCTAGTATTGTTCATCTAATATATACCGACTTTTATATGCAAGAACTATGAGTTATCGTTCATCATTTAGAAAGAAACTGAAATAGAAAAAAATGATAAAAAGAAATTCAAATTTCAAAAATATATATTAATACAGAAACAAGATAAGAACGAGCATGCGAAGAAATCTCCTCCACTTTAAGTTTGCATTGGCTAACGGACTTGGCGTTATCGATACACCTTTCTTGCAGCGGCCAGTCAATGTGAAATAAACCAGACACACATTAACTTTTAATTGACGGTCAGTTTACGACCACCTCAATAAAGGGATAGAAATATGCCGTCTGTAGTTTTAATCGATGGATGATTCCGTTACATCTGTAATTCTCAAACAATTATGACCCGGATTAACCAATTACCAGACGACAAAAGTTTGGACTGATATATATAAATTGAAAGAATCAACATATATAAATTCAAATTGTTTTGGAGCTGCAAAGAAGGGGATAAACACCGTACAAATATTGTGAAAGAAGGAGAAATCGCCTGATTACAGCAAATTCTCCTTTTTCACATTTTTCCTGAATTTAATTTTTCACGTGTGTAAAAAGGCGGGATTGTGTGGGAGTGAATTAAGCCTCGCAGAACTTTGACTGTTTTACAAAATGATTAACGACATCATAAATCACATTTTTTTCTTTTTTTTTTTTTTTTTTTTTATCAGAATTATTTTTTAGCTAATGATTGGAATATGTATGCCGACATTACTTAACATACTTTTTTTCAAAATCGGACTAATGATAAAACATAAACATGATCAGAAAAAGGGAATTATTTAGTAAACCAACGGTCAACGAGCCTCCGAAACGTATTAACTAAGGGGAATTTTAACGCGTGGTTAAGAGGTAAAGTATTGGCTTCACGATCAAAAGGTCCAGAGTTCGATTCTTTTGAGCATCCGTCGACATTAAGTCTGTTATTTGCCCACATAAATGGTGCGGGTACTGCTGTTTCTCCAGGAAGCAGAATCGAGGCTTGAAAAGCTTGTTTCCCTATCGATGTAAAATAATAGGCTAAATTCTTATCCAATTTATGCTCAGCTGTAGTTACGTGGTTTCATCAGCCCATCAAATGGATATGGAATGAATGTTATATAAAAACGAGTTTTTTCTATCTAAAAAAAATGCCAATGGCTTAATCACCGATTTTGAGCCAACGTAAAATAAAAATGATAATAAAAGTAAAACATATCGTCTGAAATTCTTGAGTAAAATGAATAAATAAGAATGTAAAATATTTATTTATACTCAATGGTAAATTAATAATCGTTTGTAATTGTACACGGCGGGCTATTTGACAATTTGAAGATTCTGTGTAAATAGTGGCTTTACTTAATAGGATGTTTAAATGAGTCCCAAAGGAGATGGAGAAGTTTGAGATGCTAATTAACTGGTTCCCCATAACACTCAAATAGTCAAATTCAAATTGTAGTTCATACTTTTTGGTCTTGGTTTATTTATAGTAAGGATGGATCTTATTAATTCTGATTGGATCTATTAAAAAGTGTATCAAATATCGCAGTTATGCAACCAAAATGTCAACCTGTGTTTACTATATTTTGGTCGCATTCTGACAATATCATATCCTCCTTGACAAAAAAGTAACTGTTTACTTTTGCATAAAGAAAAGAACTCATTGGAGATGAAATGGGCTGCATAAGCTCCGAGATCCAGATTTTAAATAGAGGTAGGATTAGCGATCAACATAGAATCTGAAAAAAGAACAAAGATTCGACCACGGTCAACCTTTATAGTTGGCACAGTCTGATCAGATCGAAACATTTAGCAACTTATTTCTTGTATCTTTTTTTTCCGGAACGATTCACATTTCTCCATATTATATGAAATTACGGGACAACTGAACACTTTGCACTTTATTTATTCTATTTTGAAAATAAAGATAATAATGATAAGAAGAAAAAAGTTTGGTCTTGCGCACGTGAAAGAGGAAATGCAATCCAAACTGAAAGCATAGTCTGCATAGTCAGGTAGATGGAAAACTTGGTCAAAAATATAAATTTTTGATGCCGGAAAGCCCGCGCAGTGTGACCATGGACGACGTTTAAAGGGCGAAGTCCCGATATGTCAGTTTTGCGGATCACAAAAACGGATCATCTCGGAAGAGCAAAAAGTTTCGTTCGTTTTCTGACCTACTATTCTGGGTACGCAGGCTGACCATAGTGCAGACTTTTCTCTTTTCAATATTTCAGTCATAGAAAGGGCATTCTACCTTGATACACATTCAATTTTGAAAAGGAAACAATTATGATTGGCTTGTGGAAGGTTTTGAGGCCTAGTTATAGTTCACGGGCAAGCTATATATGTATATCTTCTTCTTAATTGTGATTCAAAATCACCTTACTTTTAACTGAAATCAATATTGCTTGATTGTCTTCGCAGTTAGGTAGATGAGAGAATTGACAAAATCAGAAAAACAGAGAGATAATAGCTACAGAATAATAGTTTGTGAACATGTAGTGCCTACATATAATTTAAATCGTAGTCATAATGCAAGGAAGGTTATTTTAAGTGCGTTACTTTCTAAGATATGTTGTCTTGGACATGAATTATGAACAGGCAACATTTTGGATGAAGATCTTAAAGTCGTATCTGCGGGTTGAATGTACTGTAGTTAAAACGTTTAGGTCGTCAGACCAACAAAAAAGCAAAGTTCACACCCGCCATAAATGGACGATTTTATCAGTAATCCAAATTTGATTGTCAGACGTGGTCCGTCACTTTACAACCCTCCTTGTACTGAATTGGTTTTCCATGCCTCTTTAAGCCCTTTACCAGATGTCATTGAAAGAAGTTGTAGGCAGTACATGTATATATCATGTAAGAATAACCATCTCGATATGTCGACTAAGACAGGCGAACACTTGAAGATGTTAAACATTGAGAAAGAATCGAGAAGGGACCTTGTTATTTCGGACAGCATAGTTGGTTCCCATGGTAACTCAAATACGACTGTCATTTTGATAGTGATGTATGTTTGTACGATCATTAAATTCTAATGTCTAAAGCATCTGGTTTTGTTTGCACAGAGTGCAGAGATAGTTCTAATGCATGTTACTCAGCGAAAGTCGTTCATTTCGCGTTCTTATTTTAATCTCAAACTAAAATCCTTTGAATTAAAAAACTATTTCCAACAATTTACGGTTGTAGTTCTTTGGTGTAATCGTCCAATCATTTATTGATGAATATCGGCCATGAGAGATGAAATGCCTCAGAGAAAGTTATTATTATTGTTGTTGTGTGTGGGGGGTAACGCCAATTTTGATAGTATTTCAGCCATGTCGAGGCGGCTGAAGCACCTAACCATAGATTCCTGATATTTCTCACACCAGTACTAATACTAAATCCTTTCTGAGCCTCCAGCTGATCATCCCATTTAGGTTTACGATCAATCATCCATTGGTGGGAGACTAATGTCGGAAAGGATATTCGCCGCGACCAGGGATCGAACCCGGGACCCCTTGACTAGGAGTCATACGCGCTAACACTGCCCTATGGACGTGGTCAAAAAGAAGAAGTGGATATGGTGTTAGAGAGAGCAGGCTGAGAGTATGTGTTTGTGACGGGGCTTAATATAGCTTTGAACTATCGTAGGGAAACTCACTTCCAAATCAGAGATAGAGAGAGGGAGAGAGAGAGAGAGAGAGAGAGAAAGAAAGAAAGAGAGAGAAAGAAAGAGAGAGAAAGAAAGAGAGAGAGAGAGAGAGAGAGAGAGAGAGAGAGAGAGAGAGAGAGAGAGAGAGAGAGAGAGAGAGGCAGACATAGAATAATGCAAAGAAATAAACTTATAATATTAATCGTTTGAGGACGACCAAACTTTGTTCTGGTTCGATCCTAGATGCAGCCGGAAATTTTCGAAGCAGTGTTAGTTTTATCTAAGAAAAATAATTGTCTTTTTATCCATGATTTTTTTTCGTCCCCCAATCTTTTAAAGCCCCGGTGACATTATGGCTCGAACGGTATAATTTGAAAAATGCTTCATATTTCAACGTCTTATCCCAGCATTAGATAAAAAAAGTATCTACAAGTTTTATTTTGAATTCAAAAACTTTGAAAAATAACATGAAATATGCTGAACGGCAAATAGGCATTAAATATTCGGGCCAAACTAAAAGTGACTTTATACTAACCGGGTTGTTATGATTGGAAGTAATTTATGTTATACTCGTTCATGAAATACATAAGAGCGTGAAAACGAAACACATTTTTTCAAATTTTACTCAGTTTGATTATCAATGTACATTGCCCCAACTTCCAGGTGCCTAGAAAATGGGTATTTAATGGTCAGACACTCATTAGTTTAGCGTATGCCAGTGCAATGGGACAGTCTTAGAGGTGTGTCCATGGTAACGGGGCTCTATGGTAGCATTCTTTGATTACCAAGCTAGTGGAGATATTTACACATCTTTTTCCTAACCATGTAAAAGCATAACTTTTTCCGCATGGATGTCCTTGAATCTGTTTGATCTGCATTTAACTAGCATACATCCTCTTCAGCCAACTTAACAATGTAACTACAGCTGCTCTGAGACACGGTGAGAGAGACAGACAGACGGTTAGAAAAATAGATCGGATCCAGCACAAACCATCCACATAGGTGGTATTTCAAAATTGAGTGTATATTAAGGTAGAATAACCAATCTACAATTGTAATTAGGCGATAGGGAGAAGTCTCGATCCTGGTAAGCCTGCTCACTCCACATAGTACCTCTTAATGCGATGGAAACTGTTTGCGAGATTATCCATTTTGTCTTCAAAATTATCAAACCAGCATAAATTTACTGGCGGCGGATCTCAGGACTCACGACGAATTTGAAGTTTCGTGTATGGTCTCCCTGCGCAGACTGACCGTAGGTGAAAACATTTAACTTTCGCCGTGTTTTCTTCAATTGCTGTTGTTGTTGTTGTTAAACCTCACGAACTCATTTTACATTTGGACTTAATTATAAGAAAATATAGAGATGTCTGAATCGTCACGGGAGAAAAGTAGTTGCGAAAGTTTACGATCTGATCAGACTGAGCGAACTATGACGGCTGATGGTTGTCTTCTTTAACCCTGATTTATTATATGTCCCCTCATCTTTCAAAGGTAGGATGAAAACTATTTAGTAAAAGAATTGCACCCCGGATGGCTATAGTTTGAAGTGTATATTTATGAATGATACATTCGCAATATCGCAAAATCACAATATGTGTCGTACTTGTTCATGACTGAAATAAGAGCTTGAAACCCAAACACATTTTCTCTAGGTTCTACTATATCCCCATACCCCAGTCATTCTCTGTGAATGCTCCAACATGCCTGGAAAATTGGTAATTAATGGTCATTATTTTTGTGTATATCAGTGTAAAGTGCCAGTCCAAGATGAGTTTCTATGGTAACATTCCTTGATAGCAAAACTAAATATTCTCGTTTTCTCTAATATATTAACCTTTTTAGTCTGTCTATCTGTATGTTTGTCTGTCTAAACAGAAAAATCAAGATACTTGCCATTGAATTATATATTCTTTATAGAAATACAACATACCACTTAAATAAATGTCACAAAATACTCTCTCTGTCTATCTCTCTGTCTCTCTCTGTCTCTCTCTGTCTGTCTCTGTCTGTCTCTCTCTCTGTCTGTCTCTTTGTCTCTGTCTCTCTCTGTCTCTGTCTCTCTCTGTCTGTCTCTGTCTGTCTCTCTCTCTGTCTGTCTCTCTGTCTCTGTCTCTCTGTCTCTGTCTGTCTGTCTGTCTGTCTGTCTGTCTGTCTGTCTGTCTGTCTGTCTGTCTGTCTGTCTCTCTCTCTCTCTCTCTCTCTCTCTCTCTCTCTCTCTCTCTCTCTCTCTCTCTCTCTCTCTCTCTCTCTCCATCTCGTGGGAACGAATAACTTGGATAGTGAAGAGTAACATGTTTCTTTTGTTGTTTTCTTTCCATAAGTTCTACAAAAATATCTCTGTTTGCACATGTAATAGATGTACATAATCAGAAAATAGAAATCTTTTTAGCCATGTCGTCACAGATGGCGCATTGGGTTTTCATGGCAAATCGGATTTAAGTGTTCCACATTTGTTCCACCTTTATTGCGTTCTTAACACTTTAGAATTGATCTGCAGACAAACAACTGTACAAATTAGTACAATAACATGTAATACATAACAAAGCGCAATAAATTTAAATAAAATGACAATTACAATACTTTGTCTTACCATCTTAAGTGATTTATCAAATGGAAGTGACAACAAAGGATTTATAAGAAAGTGTTAGCTTTTATTTTGGGAAAAGTCAATACATAGAAATGATGATGAAGGATTGTAGCTAGACCCGCTCCCCGTCTCACTGATACTTATATTTTAGTTGAAAAGTTTCTTTTCTCTAGCTGTTATCTTTTTCTGTTTTGCTGATCAGTTTGTGAGACGTAAGGGGGTAATTTAAGGAATGAAATGTATTTGCATGATTGATGTATCTTAGTTACTTTCAAACCTAAGCACTTACTCACAGTCTGGAAGACAGGCTAGTTTGTAGCTAGCACGTATCCTCTTTGACCAACATGACGAAAACTAAATGCATTTTCTCAAAACTGATTTATGCGATAGACCAATCTATGTTTTCTGGCAATTTCTCATTAATTTACCTTGGTTATTGAATCCTATTAAAAAATATTAATATAAAAAAAAAAATGAAAAGAAAAAAATCGGAAATGTTTTTCTTTAAAGTGTGCTCGTTCAAAGAAAATATTTCGGCTATTTTCATACCAGTCACTTCCAACCAGAAATTTCACGAAGAAAGTAATTGTAAATGAAATTTCTTTGTTCATCTAGGACCAATCCCTGTTTTCTGGCTATTTCTCATTAAACTACCCTTGTATATTGAATCGTATTAAAAAAGCGGGAAATGTCTTTCTTTTAAAATAGTTCGGCTATTTTCATATCAGTCACTTCCAACCAGAAATTTCCCGAAGAAAGTAGCTGTAAATGAATTTTCTATGTTCATTTAAACAAACTTGCCCTCAATTCACCCCATGGTACAAGATAGTTTCTTCGTGGCCCATGATGTAATGTTGAGTAACTTGAATAAAACTGCTGGTTTTCTAAAGGAACTTAAATCATTAGCTATCTACAAAGCGAATAGTGAGGGCTCTGGTCAGACGGTGTGGCATCTTATCGTACCAATAGCGTCGAACGTTCTGCTCTTCTAAAAGATATCTAAAATATTAGAGGAAAAGATGATCTCGATATCCCTTCACTTATGAGGATGACGGTGTGGATGCACATGATTATCTGAGCCTTTATTTGGCGTTCATGGGAAATGGGTGGAAAGGCAACGCGCAGACTCACATAAACTATATACGACAAATTGATTTAGGAAATTAGAGCTGATATTCGATGCCCCACTGAACGGTCAATAAAACTATTGTCGGTGGATTATCATCCTTACGAGTGAAGGGATATCGAGATCACATTTTTCTCTAATATAGATAAGTAGAACGTTCGCTGCCCTTTGTACGACAAGATGGTGGGTTATATAAGCAGGTACCAGACTTACTTACTTGTTTTTAGCCCGAGGGATGAAGAATCTCAAGAGAATTGTTTGCAAAACCTAATGGCCCTAAATTTTCTATCTTAAACCTGTGTATTCCTACAGAACTACATTTGAATAAAAAAAACTTCTTTGGTATGATGGTTAAGATAGATATTATAATAGAAGATATATCTCGTCTATTGTATACACGGGCCCAATCGTGATTTCTTTGCTTTCAACACTTTCATATATCGTCGTTGGGCGATCAATGATCAAGCTGTGGCTACGAGGTTTTGGTTGCCAAACGACGAAACAGAAGGACTGTCGTTATTATTTATAACAAATGAAGCTTTTCATCATTAACTATCAACTTGAGCAACTCACATTTCAACTTAACCTATAAAAATATCCATCTTGTACTATATTTGTCCTCAGTATGAAAACTTCTTTTATGTATTCTTAACTAAATTGATCTTTCAATCAATTCTAAGCATAGGAATAAGATAATGCATTCATTGAACTAGTTCTAATGAAATATTTCTTTTAGGGGGTCGGGTTTTTTTTCCGGATATTTGAATATGTATCATAAATAGATAGATTATGAAATTCATCTTTGATTGCGTGTGTATTGCGTATCAAAAGTTCTTTGATCATTTTTGTCCTATTATTTTTATGTCTCCCTGATTTAATTCGACAAAATGTTACGAAACTCTGAACTTTTTAATAGAAGTATAGTAGACCATTTCAATAGCTTTCAAATGAGTATTTTGGTGAAAATAGTCAACCAACCTTAGTTTGAAGATTTCACAAGAAATCTTACGATTGACACAGAATGTGCAGGGTGGCCAGATTTAAAACTTCTTGTGAAAGTTCTGTAGAAAAGGACCACCCGAAAGCCCTATGAGACAAATATTTAAGATATGTCATATTCAGCTGAGGTCAATTAGGTTCATAATTAGTGCAGTCTGATAATAAACTCGTCTCAGTTCTAATCCCTGTCTGTCTGTCTCTATCATATTTTTTGTTTGAGCTTAGTTACAGACCACATCGATAATCAAAATAAACTAATAATAATAGTAATAATAAGGCAAATATTGTAACAATCATTATAATAATGTTTATCGCGCTAGACCTGGATTGAGATGGTAGAGAAATTATCTTAGTCGAAAGTGCTACTTGCCTGACTAAGAACCAGACTTCGGTTAACGGCCCTTTTACGACCCTGCAGGTAATTAAAATTGAATCAATTATTTCGAGAAGGCATCTAGCTATTCGCTGCCGACTTTTAATGAGATGTTAACGGACAAATAGCTAGATAGGATCTTTTGGCTGC
Organism: Fragum fragum; assembly: GCA_946902895.1. Taxonomy (NCBI): domain Eukaryota; kingdom Metazoa; phylum Mollusca; class Bivalvia; order Cardiida; family Cardiidae; genus Fragum; species Fragum fragum. Next base: position 7,525,714 of record OX336373.1, read on the forward strand.
AGTTTCTTAAAGTGGACTTTTGGTACTTACTTTTCTTGGCATGGCTTACCTCGCGAACGACTGGATAGCTAACGCATACGTAGAAATTGAATGTAATACTAATACTGTATATGTCGTGCCCATTCTTGAGAATGCCCATTCTTAAGAATGGGCAGATGGTAAAATCAAGGCTTTGCCCATTCTTAAGAATGGGCAAAACGTCGATTTCAATAGGAAAATAGGCCTATTCGTTGGTAATACTGTAAGAAATATTAATTTTAGAACATTTAATTTGTATGTGAACCGTAATATACCATAATAAAACGTTATTATAGAAAAACCCACCCCGATACGGCTTCACTACAGTCGTTCAATATAACTTCCGGTGACCAATAATCTTTTTAAAAGGTCGCCCCATGGCAAAATGAAATATCATGATCATATTGTTTTTGTAAGATCAATAACATCTAATATTTCGTAATCTTATTCTGTTATCAATCTTCCATCTTAGAAAACACGAAGACGGAACGCAGTCAATCCTTAAGAAATGACGATGTCACTATGACTGTTTCTACCGTTTTCTGTCAGCGTGTAAACCCGTCTTTTAATAAGGCATATGTGACATTATAAAGTCTGTGAAGTTATTCAACGAATTTTAACCATGACAATTAGAGGTTTTACGCCTCTCAAAAAACGGTAGCACCTTGATACATTCGTGTCCGGTGATCTTGCGTGTCCGGTGATCTTGCGCGTCCGGTGATCTTGCGCATTATGGAAGTTATCTTAGATGCGCAAGATCACCGGACAGCATCGTAAAGGAAAACAACTTTTAACCCAATCCCACACAATGGCGCTTTTTGACAACACTTAAAAAACAATTGGTAAACATTGTCTAAAATAAAGAAATTGCTTGTAACAAGCAGCAATTTCTTCATTTTCCACAATGTTTTATAACCAGGAGTATGAAATATCTAAAGTCCATTGAGTTTGAATTATCATCTGCAACTTCTTTCAATTATTGGACCATTGTCAAATTTTCTTGTGTAGGAATGGATTAACCAATTACCAGACAAATGTTAGATAATGTAAAAACTGATAGAATTAAGCTGCAGGAAATTTTGCAAAGTCTACTCAATTTGGAAATAAGCACAAAATAAGGTAGAAAATATTTGGCAAAAAGGCGAAATTGCTTGTTACAAGCCATTTGCTCCTCTTGCTTCAAATTTTCCTTAATCATATTTCTTAAGGGCGGTAAGTGAAATTATGTGGTAATCGGTTACAAACAAGAGTAACAAATGGATGCTAAATCACTTACAATCTTGTGTCATCTATTCTACTAAAGTAACCATCCTTTATAAAGGTGTCATTTTGGTGACTACACAAACATTTAGGCATGTTTCATAAGTATAATGGACAAAAAGGGTGATTAGATGAGTAGTTACAATTACATTGCCTCTAAGACAGCACAATACTTCATATATATCTAACCATGGATTCCTAGTATTTCTCACAAGTACACAATAACTACATCCTTTCCGAGCCTCCACAAATGTCAGAAAGCACATTTGCCGCAAACCCAGGACCAAACCTGGAACACCCTAGTTGATTATAAGTCTGACATGCTACCAAAAGCAATATTGCTGCGGCCACAGAATTCAATATAAACTGAATTATCTTTGCCATATCTGGCAAGTAAATCTGGGCAATGAATTCTTTGAAATAGTTCTACAGAAGCACTTAAAATTTTTCACTTTTTTACAATAGTCAAGTTAAGGTATGTAGAATTCATTCAAATAAAAAGGTATTTACAAAATTTTTAAAATATCCATTCTGTGCCATGGACATAAAAGCCATGTTTTTCAACTGACCAAGGTTATATGAAGGTATCTGACAAAGAGTCATTCTGAGGGTCATTCCTGTGAAATTTGGTTAAAAATCCCCATCCACAGGATTCGGTGAAGATTTTAAAGTTTTCAGAATATATTTCATATTTGGAAATTAGCCCCCCCACCAGGAAAAAGCCATGCTTTTAATATAATCAAATTCATTGAGGAAATCTGTTAAAGGGTCTCCAAAGGATAATTTTGTTGAAATAAGTCTACTTGTATCTGAGAAATAAAAGTTTTCACTGTCTAACCTATATGGCAATAAGAAAGTCACCAAAGGCTCATCCCTGTGAAATAAGAATTAATTCAATCAACTGGTTTCTGAGAAAAATTTTCTTCAAAGTTTTCACAATATTTGGAAATTATCCCTGCCCATGAATCCTTAACCATATGACAAAGCTTTATACCAGTGAAAATTGAAAAGAGTTGCAGACAACAAATTGAATCCTGTGAATTTTCTAATTTTTCAATTTTTTTGAAAACATTGTGGAAAATGAAGAAATAGCTTGGTTCAAGCAAATTGCTTCATTTAACACAATGTTTTCTCAATTGGTTTGTTGAGGGGTGACAGAGAGTGTCAATGTGTGGGAATGGGTTAAAGACACGATTTTCATCTGATCAAATTTGTTTCAAGGAATCTGATTCAGGGTCACACAAGGATCCCTCTTGCAAAATTTGGTTGAAATCTATCCACTGGTTCTGAGTGGCTTTTTAAAACTTTCAACATACAATGTTTCCACCCATTTAAGCCATGTTCTCAAACTGATCAAAATTCTTTGAAGGAATCTGATGAAATGTCACCCAAGGATCATTTCTGTGAATTTGGTTGAATTCAGTTCAGTACTCTGGTGAGAGGATTTTTACAGTAAAACTTACGGACGGAGAGACTACTGGACGCACAACAGACACCAAGCCATGTCAATAACCCTATGGCTTTTAGCCAGTTGAGCTGAAAATTATGATCTATAGTGCAGTATCAATGAATTAGTCACTAAAGCCCCTTTTCCAGAGACAACGGATGAAATGCTACCATATTCCATAGGCATCAATCATACATTTTCAGCAGGCTTGAGCCATAAGAGTGATATGGTGAGTGGAAAAAGGAAGTTGGCTTTTCACCTGGTATAGACAGAATTGGAACCACGATTATTTAACCCATTACCACACAATGACACTTTTGGACATCCCTTAGGAAAAAAAACGGGGAAAACATTGCGTAAAATGAAGAATTTGCTTGTTACAAGCAATTTCTTCATTTTTCACAATGTTTTCTGCCTAGAAAGTTAAAAAGTCTGAAATTTCATAAACTTCAAATTGTCGTCTGCAACTCCTTTCAATAAGTTTTGTCATCTGCAAATGGGTGAATGGAGATCATCCATACAAACATTTTCAGCATGTTATAGAAAGATTTACCCCAAACTGCAAGGTTAGAGCGGTAGCCTTGACATGGTCATTATTACAATTCCCCCCCCCTTGATATTGGGTGGAATGTCAACATAAAAAATTGAAATCATCAACAGTTCAATAAAAACAAGATGTGATTGTGAAACAAGAATTCTTTAGAAACGGGCAAAGGGTTAAAATTTTGACCTTGACCTTGATGAAATGACCTTCCCCAGTTGCGCCTTGTTGAGACATATCTACATGCCAAGTATTAGCATTGCAACTTAATCAGGGTTGAAGTTATAGGAAAATGTTTAGTAGGCAGGTTAAGTTTTACAGACAGATGGACAGACAGACAGACACCGGTAAAACAGCATATTTGAGTAGGGTTGCACCAAAATTGTGACCCGTAGAGCGGTAACACTGAATTGACAATGGATGACAAACAACACACAACCAGAGGACAATCTGGACATTAAACAATAAAAAAGTCCACCATGAGCACCTTGTTGTTCGGTGAGCTAAAAAAAGCTGAACTCAGTTAACTTAGTCAGTAACACACTTTGATCCTGAATCCAAAGGTCATGAGTTTGAACCACAGATCAGCTATATTCATTTTCAACATGTGTCATTGCATGTGTGATTAATTTGTCTCTCACCAATGGCCAAATGAAAGTACTTTTCATTGACATTATATGGTAGCTCCTTGAATGTTCAAGTTCTGGTGTGGAAAACACAGGAAGCCATGGTTAGGTGCATCAGTTGCCCTGATATAACTGAGTTACAGTTGAAAATAGCATTGAACTACAAACAAATAAAAAAGAAAGGTAGTAATTAAATATTTGGCAAGTGAATATAAAATAGGCCATTTTTACAGGCCAAATACAAATGTATCATCAGAGGAATAAAAAATCATATTTAACCCATTACCAGATGCCAAGATTTAAGACTGGTCCAAATTGAAATTAGTTGCTGACAAAAATTTAAAATCTTTGAAATTTTAAATTTCTTTTAAAATTTTTGGGTAGAAAACATAATGTAAAATGAAGAAATTGCTTGCAACAAGCAAGTTCTTCATTTTTTACAATGTTTTCCCAATTGTTTTTCTTGGGGGGCATCCAAGAGTGTTATTGTTTAGGAATAGGTTAAATAAAAAAAAAGCAGAAATAAGCCAAGAAGTTTCCCTCATAGCTAGCATGTTTAGTTGGACAATCAACCAAGGGTTTTGCATGTCTCATTAGTGGCAGGCTATAAATCTGAGAGAAATTGAGGGTTGCAGGTTCGAATTTCTATGACTGCACTGCTTGTCACATAGGTATCTATGTTTTTGATATTCAAAGCCCAGGTTTACATTTACTGATACAGAGGAAGCTCGTGAATACTCTTATAATTATTTCCTGTTTTCCTGTTTTTTTCAAAAGTTAAGGCTTGTGAAAATTCAAAGAAGTTGCAGAAGACAATATAAAAAGGGTGCAATTTTAAAGTAACACATCTTCTTAGTAGAAAATATTGCGGGAAAAGAGGAAATTGCTTGTAACAAAGATTTTTTTCTTTTCCCACAATATTCTCTAAGTTTTAGATTATAATGCCTTAAAACCAGAATTTGTTCAGGAAAGGGATAGGTGGACTAAGTGATGATATAGCCGGAGATCTTTAAAGTGTGGCATTAATTACCATACAAACAAACAAACAACTGACTTCAATAGAGCTGTTCTCTTCAAAGTAGTTAAATGAGTTAACTTCTAATTTGACATACAAGTGAAAATAAAGGTAATGTAATCTTAACATTGAAATGGCAAAAATCACTATTACAACAAGATGCTTTCAATGATATACTAAATCAATTGGTATGTTGTTGCTATCTCATCCCTTCCTGTTCCAATTTGGGATTTTACCTTGCTGTGATTTTATACTTGAGGAAAGATTGTGGAAAGAGAAGAAATTGATTGTAACAAGCAATTTCTTCTTTTTCCACAATATTTTCTACTACATACAATGATTTCATTTCAAACTGCATCCAACCACATTGTTGTCTGCATTATATAGTTGCATAATAAACCGATTATAAGACGACAAAATTTTAGACTGGCCCAAGGTGAAAGGGGTTGCAGACAACATTTTAGAGTTCACAAAATTTTAGATTTTTTCAACTAACTGGGTAGAAAACATGGTGCAACATAAGAAATTTTCATTTCATACCATGTTTTCCCAACTGCCTCTCTTGAGTGTTAGAAGGCGTCATTGTGTGGTAATGGGTTAAGCCCGTTGAATGTTACTGATATACTGTTCTAACCGGCATATATCCCAATACAACTCATAGGCAAAGTTTCTGATAATAAAAGTCTTTCCACTAATGCTTCTATAGTTATTCAAGTAAAAAAAAATGCTAGTCCACATATCTAGGCCAACTTCTACAGGTTTCAGTCTTTACCAAAGATCTTCTTTTAGCTAAATGCAGAGGCATTCAAAATGCCTGTATGTGTTTACTACCATTACTTAAATAGACAAATAGACTCTAGCAGAACACTTGCTGTAGTAAAATATATTAACTGATGGATAAAAAAAACACATATTTTCATATTTCAAGAAAAGTCCAAATATGTGTTTGGCTTGTAAAAATAGGGATCAAAAGGTTATTATTTCAGATATTTTCATCACATTTATCAAAAACAGCTTCAAAGAAGACTTTTTAGTATCAAATTTCAAAGTCTTTTCTTTTATGGGTCAAGAGAAGATTCCTAATTATACTTTTGCTTATTAAGCCCAGATTTTAAACCCGTTAAATATATCATTTCTTTGCAGATGATTTATGGAGATGTACAACCTACATAATATAGCTACTAAATTAGTTTAAAATAAACTTTAGATGTACATGTTAAAGTGAGTGATCAAAGGTCAATTTTGTCTATAACCTGTAAAGACAAAATTGACCTTTGATCATTCACTATAACTTGTACATCTATAAAATGTATTGGTGAGTGCTCAGTAAAATAAAACAATCTCAATTTCTTCATTCTTCATCACCTTAAGGAGATCCTGGGAACTTTGGAGAACCACGTGACAAATATTGATATCAAGTTCATTGATAAACTGTTTAGAAAATTTTTTGAGTAATATTGTTGTTTAAGAAAATATTCTCTGTATCTCTAAAGGCCTATTGTTTCTCTTCTCTTTTGCTAAGCCATCTCACAATCCATAAAAGTAATGTTCATAGCAGTTCTCATAGAGGACCATGATCTTATGCATAATGCCAAATAACAGAGCTATAAGCTATCCTAGTCATGGGGAGAGCATTTCCAATCTTACCTGTCTAAATTTCCATTTGTCAGTCGCCAAAGAAACTAGTTTGTAAGAATGTAAAAGAAAATCCAGTGATAATTCCTACAGCATTAGGGGTTTGTGAAATGCTTTTTTTAATCCCACCCCACCCCAAATCCACTAATTCTATATAGGGTGACCCTTTGAGACTCTGCCACTTCATACATGGTAGGAAACTTTTTTATTCCAGGAAATAGAATTATTTCCATGGGTCTTTGCAACTTGAGACATGACTCTCTATGGTCATAATTGGTATCAGAATCATAGAATTAAGCCTGGCCTATAAAAGTCCCCGTTGTTTTTTATTGGTTATAATAAGGGATCTGCATTATAAGGGATCACCCAAGAGTCTTTCTTGTATATAAAACCCATGTTTTCAGAAATATGAGAAAGCTTTTCCAAGACCTATTGATGTGGAATTTGGTTGAAACCTGACCAAAGGTTCTGATAAAAGGATTTTTCACTATACATAATTATTTTATGCCAATAAAGAAAATCATTTCAGATTAACATAAGGAATCAGAAAAAAGGGTAACCCAAGGATAATCCCTGTGAAATTTGTTTTAAATCCATCAAATATTTTCTGTGGAAAATTTATAAGAAACTATTTAATTGGGTCATGACAGAGTCAACGCAATGACAAATCCCCTTCAGCCAGAGTTAGAATTGGCCCAAAAGCAAACTAATAAAATATTTTTTTTTGTATTGAAATACTTATTTTGGATTTTGTTATTGCAAGAAATAGTAGGCAAGGTTGATGTTAGGCTAATATAAGTTAGATTATATATTGCCTGAGGGATATCAAAACTATGTAACTACAGCAGGTTATTCAAGCTGCAGTAACAATCTTCAAGTAACCTATCAACAATGCATATAATTTTGATCCAGGCATCTCAATTCAAAAAGCTTTATTAATCTTTTACTTCATTATTGAACAGATTTTTTTTTTCATAAAATTTATCAGAATTAGTATGCAATACAGTAGTACCTGTAGTTACTACAGTAATGCAATGAATCTTTAAGAGCTGTTTCAGTGCAATACTGTAGTAACTCACACATATACATATAACTCATTATATACACTTTTTATCCAATTTCTTTTCTTTATTATTTTCTTTTAATGAAAAAAAGGAAAATATGTTCAGAATTTTTCCTTTAGTAAATTAGAAATGAAAAAATGAGAATGTTTTTTCCTCTCTCCTATAAAATTTGCCAAAACAGAGTTACTACAGCTTTGCGATGAACCCTTGATATTCAATTACAATATTAAGAGTAAAGGGTCATTAAGATGACCATACAAATATCTTAAAGGTGGAAAAATGTACAGGCAAACAAGATGTGTTTGTGAAACACAATGCCCCCGCCGTACATGAGTGTTTTTTGTGTTTGATCTTGGTGTGTGACCTTGACCTTATCACATGACCTTGACTTTGAAATGAGGAGATGCGTATTATGGAGATGTATTTTGAATATGCTGGTAGTAATTGGCAATGTTAAGTTTTTGGTTAAGTTTTGCAGACAGACGGACTCAATGACAGACACACGGACAACGGTAAAACAATATGCCCCCATCTTTCCATGCAGGGGCATAAAAGTATAAAATGAGCTTCAAAGATGTTATAGATACTAAGTCCCCTTTTTACTTGATATTTGATGGAAAAAACTATTTTGTTAGCATTATGATTCTTTCTACAAATTTGACTACTTAACCCATGACCAGACAATTTTGCTTTTTGGCAACCTGAGGAAATATGATCACAGAAAACTTTGAGGGGAAAGGAGACATTGCTTGTAACATGTAATGTCTCCTTTTCCCCAGATGTTTACTACTTTATTTGGCAGTTAGTTTCAAATCTTAGTCCGATTTGAAATGTCAACTGTAAGTTTTTTCATTTAGAACCAGTCTAAATTTTGTTGTGTGATAATGGGTTTGAGTTGCTAGGATATTTTCACCTAGCCCATTCCCACACCATTCCACTTTTTGATGCCTGTCATTTAAAAAGCTTTGATAAACATTGTGTACAACAAAGAAATTGCTTGTTATAGGCCATTTTCTTCATTATCTACAAAATTTTTACCCAAAAGACAAAGATTATCATAATATAAGTCTTGATGAAAGTGTTGTCTGTAACTTCTTTTAACTTGGATCAGTCTAACATTTTGTTAACCTGTATGAATGGCAGAGTTTCTCTTGATATTTGGTGAAATATGCTATTTTATTTGATATTGGGACTTCCGCATAGCTTGAAAAAATATTTGGAATTCCCTTGCAGCATAAAACACAGAGACTAAGCCAAGATTTTTGACTTGTAAGCCATAACAAGGCAATTGTCATTAACACTTTCCTGTTCAATCCCTGGCTTATAGGTCCCCATGGTTTCATGCTAGCAAAAACATTGTGGGAAAAGAAGAAATTGCTTGTAACGAGCAACTTCTTCTTTCACACAATAATTTCTACCCTGTACATTGGTTACTTTTCAAATTGCACTGTCTTTTAATCGTTGTCTGCAGCTTCTTTCAAATTGAACAATTTTAAATTTTGACAAACAGGAAAGGGTAAAGGTCCCTTTTTATGATATTCTATACAAGGATCTTCCTTGCATGTAAGAAAATGTGCAAAACTTGTATAGCTGTAATTATAGGAAATTGCCATCAAGGTTTATTTGCTGAATGGTGTTTAAGGCCACTTTCAACAGTATTTCTGATTCATGGATACCATATGACTGGTGCACCTAACCATGGCTCCTGTCATTTCTCACACAAATAAAACCACAAGCTACATCTATTACAACGTTCCACTTTTAATACAACATAGGCACATAACAGATCCTATGACCATACATGAGAGCCATATGATGCATGTTGTGATGAGCTGTCATATTCCTCATTACTATATAACCACTTCCAGCAAGTTTGAGAAAGATCGAGCCAAAATTAAGCACCTGTTGCATTGTAAAGAGGAAACTGGCATTAAGAACACTTTTCCTGTGAAATAGGATGGAATGTCATCAAAGTCCAAAGGGATCTTCCTAATGACCATTCAATAATTTCTGTAAGTTTGGGAAACCCCACCAAAATTGTGAAATCTAAAGTGTTATTGCTGAATTTATGCCCAACATTAAAGGATAACAAAAACCCACCATGAGCATATTGTGACCAGGTGAGCTAAATGACTGATTGCTAATGACAATATAACTTTTGGGGACTGCGTCCATAGCGCAGTTAGTAACATATGCCATTCCCAGTTGTGCAGTCGCGAATTCAATCCCGGCTGGGACAAAAATCCTTTCAGACATTTGCCTCCCACAATTGGGTCGATAATTGTAAACCTAAGTCTAATGAGCAGCTGGGGGCACAGAAAGGATGTTGTTGTTGCACTATGAGAGAATCTAGGGGTAGGTGCTCAAGCCTTCATGATATGACTGAAATACTTTTAAAAGTGGCTTAAAATAAAATGTAAGGGAAGTCAGTTCAATAAATATGTGTTTCTATTGTTTATCTTCGGTCAAACTTTAAAAGTGGGATGTCATGGGTTCGATCCCTGGCGACGGCACATATTCTTTCCGACATTTGTCTCTCACCAATGGGTGGATAATTGTAAGCCTAAGTGGAATAGCAGTTAGAGGCCAGGTAAGGATGTAGTGGTAGTACTGGTGTGAAAAATAACAGAAATCCATTGTTTGGTGCTCTGAGCGGCTGCGATATGACTGAAATACTGTTACAAGTGGCGTTAAACCCCATGCAATCAATCAATCAATCAAGATAAAACTTAAGTGACAGTGTGACTTATTGAAATGCAGTTTTAATGGGTCTTATTTTTTCATGTTTTTAACATCTGAAAGTGGTTTTTTTTACATGTCAACCTTTTGGTGGAAGCGATTACCTCAGTCAGGTCCTAAAGGAGGCTGTGATACCTGATATTGAAATAAAACAACTGATTTCAATTGATTTGGTGAATGAAACATGATGTTTTATGGTTTATATCATTTTTTTTAATCATTTTTTTTTTCAAAGCAATTTGATTAAAACATTAGCTCAAGCATTTTGAATTTAATACAACCTGCTCAAAACTTTCAAAGCACAAAATCAAACCATTTCTGTTCTGATCTATACCATTCAAAAGACTATTCAAATTCATTCATTTTGTCAATATCATAATTTGCCTTAACTGCAAAACCCGGGTCCATAATTTGACTCGGGTGGACCTACACACATATTATACACTACCTCCCAGGCATTAATTGACAATTCCATAATTTCCTTAACTGCAGAACCCGGGTCTTTATTTGGACCAGGGTGGACCCACATAGACATTATACCCTACCACCTGGGCTATGGCTTAATCAAATGCTATTTCAAATCCCTATATGGTGCAATAGGACAATGTCACTACATTAAAAAGTAAAAGGCAACAGTTCTAGAATTAGGCCTATAACCATTCCTTTCATAAAAGCACTCAACACTTTCCTATTTTTTTTGTGTGTGTTTTTTTTTTTTTTTTTTTTTTAAATTTTACATTTGTACAAATCCTAAGAAGTTGCAGATGACAATTTAACGAGAGTGCAATTTAAAAAGCAACCATCCTACTAGGTAAAAATTATTGTAGAAAAAGGAGAAATTGGCTTGGTACAATTTCTTCTTTTCCCCCAATGTTTTGTCAGGTATAAAATCGCAGGAACGTAAAAACCTTGGATTGTACACTAAAGGAAAGGGTTAAAGTATATTACAACGAGTACAAATCTAGCGATAGATACAATACGTCCACCCAACATAAACGGTACGAAATAGTTAAGGTACGACCTGACGGATCATGAGTACATTGCGTTATCTATCACAAGGTGATAAATATTTTACTATTTAAGGTATTTAGAGTCCAGTTTGGAACAGGAACTTGTAAAAGTTTAAAAAATAAACCTGTTTATTTATCTCGGGGTGCGAGCTGCTCCGAATGTGGTAGAGAAGTGCGACAAAATTGTGTTCTGAAGAAGTGAAAGCTCTCCACTTTTCTGTTTGTCAACCCGCACGGTTAAATATACCATTTATCTATTGTTTGGTTAATCTAGCAATTGATTGACGACTGGTTGGTCGATTCATAATTTATTGGTCGATATTCATCGAAAAAAACGCGTTCGGTAACAGATACAAACTGTATTGACCATTCTTAAGCCTGGGCGCCCATTCTTAAGAATGGGCAAAATGTGTCTGCCCGTTCTTAAGAATGGGCATATTCTCAAGATTGGGCACAACATATATACTCAAAAAGTATGTGGTTGGGGAAAATATTATTCCATTTAACACTGATATAGAATTATCCAAGGTAATGGGCAAAATTTAAAAAAAAATGAATTTTTCTTTCTTCCGAGAGAAACAAGCCTTTCAGAAAAGCCTTTGTTTTCGAACAGGAAATGCCGATATTCTAATCAGTCGCATGACGGGATTAACCCAGCAATTATATTACAAGCAATATCTTAACAATACTTTTCTTGAAATGTTTGGATTGTCTGCTCTTGACTATTACGTTTCACATATTATTTTCTTTGCATAAATTTTATTTGCTCCTGAAATGAAAAGTAAACTGTTCAAAATAATTCAAGACTTATCTACGACCTGCCATGTAATATAAGTAAATATTTATTTATTATAGTGACTTGTGTTATACATATAATATACAAGCAAAGAAAAGTTGGTTTTAAACACCCGGCCCCATGGGCCTATAAGTCACCTTTATACTTCATAATAATTTTCCAAGTTTATGACCGTTTAAAAGGGGATGTTCAGTGGCCCCTCCCCTGTCGTATTGGGCTCCGAAAGGGCACCACGAGAAAGGGGAACAACCACTTAAAGATTTTTCTTGCTACCAGATTTAATGATGTATTTGATCGTGGAATTAATTTTATTTGTGGCGACAAATAAAATTTCGAATTATAATGTGTTCAAATTGATAACAGAATCGCGAAAGGAGTGTTAACTGACCTTCGAACGAAGGAAAGTTGGTCCTTTCTGATCTGTGTCATTCGAGGTGGGATAAAGGAGGCAACTGTTATGCAAAACGGCTGCTTTTCTTAAAAATGTTATCCCCATATGATAGGCTGCAATGTTTTAAATAAAGACGGCCTTTGCACGAGACGAAAGAGAAAAGGACACCTAAACCCTTTAGTATATGTACATATCAAAAATATTTGTCAAAACGGGGTCAGGGAAGGCAGTTTGCAGCTCCCTTACCAGACCCTGCATTGAATCTAATCGATTTTAAATGGAATGCATATAAAAAAGCAAATAGTAAGTAATCGTTAGAAAAGTGAGAAAAGAGGACAGCATGGTAAAGTTAATAAATATGCTTATAAATGTAAAAGTGTACATGCATTAAATAATGAACTTTAAAGCAGAGTATAGATTTATAGATAAATATGCTATTAGGAATTTGTTTATTCGAGTTAACGTTGATAAAGGTGTTGACTCGGTTCAAGGCCATAAGGTTTGAATCCGTTACGTTTTTCACGTTTATCGTTTAGTTGGTAACATACTGAATGGATCGTCTTTTTAAATAAGCTGAGACAATGAATTTGGCTATTTTTCTTGGATATTCACGCAATAGATAAAGAAACTCGTCTAGTGAAGTAAGGTTTTTGTAATCACTATTAACTAAGTTTCCAAGATAAAGGCGTCTTTCTTCACAGTATCTGTTACAGTCAACAACAAAGTGTACCTCGTTTTCGATTTCGTTAGAGTTACACAGAACACAGAGTCTCTCCTCGTAGGGTCCGTTCACATAACGGCCAGTTTCTACTGTCAGAGGTAGTATTCCGCAGCGTAACTGTGATAAGAGTGACCGCTCGTATTTGTAGATCCTTTTCCGTTTCGAGTGTTCTCTTTAGGTGTTTATAAGTTCTCAATTTGTTCGTACTATCAATGTTAACCAACCAAATCTGAGCAAAATATGAACGTATTTTTCTCTCGACACTTGGTATATCAATTCTTATTTTGTTCTCAGAATGTGAAGACATATTTATTTTTTCGAATACGTGTTTGATTTGGCTACACCAATTGTTTCGGCATAAACGATAGTCGTTTTCAAATACCTTTCTTGTAAGTATTTTGTTATTTATTGATAGAAGACGGTTCCAATACCTTAACATGACTATCCAGTGTCAATATTCACCCGGTAGCCAACCAATTTCTCCTGTGATGGCAGCATTTGGTGCAAATCTGTGAACGCCCAAAAAGTATCTAATTGCACGGTTTTGCACGTTATCGATGGATTGGTAATGTTTTAAATCCCCAACTGGAGGCCCCGTAGTCAAGAATGGGTACAACACAATTGAAATATAGTTTTTCAAATGATTTATATCCGAGATGTTTCGGGTGATGTATTTTTGATATCACACTACCGAGCTGATTTTGAGACGGAATCTCGGTGCGACGAAAAGTCTAGTTTTCATTAAAAATAACCCCTAAGTATTTGTATTCTGGCACGATTTCAATTATATTGTTTCCAATTTTGAAAGTACTTTCTGTACGTTTCTTTCTATTATGTCTAAAATGAACACACTCTGACTTATCTGTATTTATTGAGACACGCCACTTTTTGCACCGTCTAACGTACATTGAAGAGAATCAGCTGTTATAGCAATAAAAACACGTATAATAGGATTGATACTACCGAGTCCCCAACTTCAACACCGAGGTTGAGATTTTTTTTTTTTTAATTTACTAGGTCGTTGAAAAAAAAAATTGAGAATAATGTCGGAGACTTGCTGTCGCCCTGGACTACACCTTTACCACATTTGAACCAGTCTGTGGTTTTCTCATTTATTCTACTACAGGCCGATGTGTTGCTATACAATGATTTGACTGATTTGTATACTTTCCCATCAACACCATTTAACATTAGTTTATATAGGAGCAAACCACGATCAACGCAGTCAAACGCCTTTTTGAGGTCGATAAAAGTTGTAAAAGTCTCTTGGTTATTTTTTAGAATGCTGTTAAGGGTGAAACTATGATCTTCGCATGACCGTTTCCGCCTAAAGCCGTTTTGTTCGTCTGCTATTATGCTGTTTGATTCTAAATGACTTATCATACGTTTATCTAGTAATACGGTGTATATCTTGCACATGCACGAAAGGAGGCTTATTCCTCTGTAGTTCAGCGGCATCCGTTGATCTGAGTCGTTTTATTTTAAGATCGGACATATAATTGATTGTCTCCGCATGGAAGGTATAATGGAATAATATATGTTTGGTAATAGTTTCTGAGTATCTCAATTTATGAATAAAGCTTTAATCACATACTTTCATTGTTAAAATACAAACATTTAAAATAGTTGTATTCAAAGGAGATCCACGAGATTTGGAATGGTCAGTTGTGAATAAAATCAAGGTAAGCTATTACTCATACATATATCAGTTCACTTTAACTGTTTTTGTACACCTGTCCATTTTGTTGTGCTCACAAAAGTTATATTACCAATTTGCCTTTAGGGCTTAGTATCTAAATAACCCATCAACAGTTGGTCAAAAATAAAAGTGACTGCGGTCAACAATTCAAAGTGTTCGTTAAAAATACAAAATGAATGTCATAAATTGATACAGAGAAACAGTGTTAGAAAAAGGAATTTTCTTTTACAAGCAGTTATTCTTTACTCGTGTATCCAGTTACCAAATTGATTGGGTTGTCAGGGCTTTCAAAGAGATTTCCATGAACATTTGGTAAAGGAAAAATATCCTCTGTTTCAACAGTTTTTAGTGTCATTTTCACGATAAATAAATGTTCCCTCGTCCTGTTAAATCTATTGATTTCAATATGTATTTAGTTTAATGTAGTATATTCCTTATGCCCTAATTTGAAACTTTTGAATTTATCGGGTGAATCCGTTAGTCTTCGGGTGATGTCGATTACGACTAAAATGCTAGCAGAAGCCAATGATGTAAAGACCACGTCATGGAAACCACAAAAAGACAATGTTCGGTGAAATTAAAAGACGTACCGACCCGATGACTTCCAATTCCATTCGAGTTGGACTTCGATGACTTATTTGAGGTTGAGTAACGAAAAATATTTGTGTTTCTGTCTTTTTTTACGTTTTCATTATAAAATCATCTTTCTTTCCTATGTCTGAATTCATTAAAGTTGAACACGGAGAGCAAACAGTTTTCATCCATTCTGTTCAAGAAACGTTTTTTTTTTTGTTTGTTTGTTTGTTTGTTTTTAGCTAACCTGAGCACGAAGTTATTGTGATCAGCTTTTGTCTGGCGTCCGTCCGTCGTGCGTCGTCCGTCAGCAATTTCTTAAACGACATCTCCTCCCAAACCACTGGGCCAATTTGAACCAAATTAGGAAAAAGTTTTCCTTAGTTGGTCTCTTCTAAAAATAGCTAAAAGAATTGAAATTTGTTTAAAAAATTGTAGCAATGTCAACAATAGTGAAACTTTAAAATAATATTTAAAATTTTCTCCTCCTGACCCAGAATGCGTGGAGCCTTGGTATTTTTCATGAAGCATCAGTATATTGACCTCTTTCTAAAAAGCTGAAATCATGATCCTCGGGTCCCAAGAGGTGGAGACCCAGGTGTGTGTATGTGGGAGGGGGGGGTATAAACAAGTAAAGAAAGATTTTTTAAATGACATATCCTCCAAAACAACTGAGCCAATTTGAACCAAATTTGGAAGAAAATTTTCTAAGCTGGCCCCATAAAACAAGCTAAAAGAAATGAAATCTATTAAAAAAAACTCCGGTTGCCATGGCAACAAAAGTGAAATTTGTACTAATCTTTAGATTTCTTCTCCTCCTGACCCAGAATGCGTAGAGCCTTGATATTTTGCATGAAGCATCAGTATATTGACCTCTTTCCAAAAAGCTAAAATCACGATCCTCAGGTCCTAAGAGGCGGAGCCCCAGGGGTGTGTGGGGGGTATAAACAAGTAAAGAATGATTTTAAATGACATCTCCTCCAAAACCACTGGGCCAATTTGAACCAGAATTTGGAAGAAATGTTCCTTAGCTGGTCCCCTTTAAAACCAAAAGAATTGAAATCTTTAAAAAATAAAAACCTGGTTGCCATGGCAATAAAGTGAAATTTGAAGATAATCTTTAAAAATCTTCTCATCCTGACCCAGAATGCGTAGAGCCCTGATATTTTGCATGACACATCAGTATATTGACCTCTTTCATAATAGCTCAAGTCATGATTCTCGGGGCCCCAGGGGCGGACCCCGGAGATCGTTTATATGCATGATGCATCAGTTCACTGACTTCTTTCTTATTTCTGAAATTATAACCCATGGATCCAGAGGGAGGAAAAAGTTTTCTCACAGTCTACATATGTATAATGTATGGCCCACTTGTATCATAATCCTTACCTTAACATGAAACTAGACTGTTGAAAGAAAAAGAGCCTTTATCTCAGTCGAGCGCCCCAGGGCCAACTTCCCTCTTGTTCTAAATAGTAGCCCTGTTGTTTTTAACACTCAATATAACATACCTTTGGACCAAGTTGGAATTGAATTTCTTCAATTTCTCAGTTTGCCTCATGTGTATACGTTTGCTCTTCTTGTTGCGAACCCCCTATCTTATTACTGACGTGATTTTGCCTTTGTATGTAATCTAAAATCAAGTTTGTTTATGCTCTTTATGAAATTCGTATCCAGCCAAATTCGTTTTGTAGGTCAGCGCAAATAGTACTTCCCTAAAATCATACAGCCAAGTAATATCGAGCAAAGGCTTTGCACACATTCCATTATGTCCCTTTACTTACAAATTTTGTCCACACATTTTTCTTCAAGTATGGAATTGAGTCAAATTTTTCATCTGTGACGAGAAGCCGTTTGGGGGGGGGATATAACTGTTTAGTACGCAGTTAAAGGTACGTATCAAAGGTGCGTATCGAATAAAATAGTTTAATAGATTTCTTTGTTCCAAGACAATCTAAGAGATATAAAAAAAGAACTTTTGTAAAAAGCGTTAAACCCAAAGTAACCTTTCAATCATTCAACATCTGGCATTATTAACCTGTCATTTCGATAATTTTACGGATGTCAGATGACATCAAATTTAACATCTGAATTCTCAATCTGATTCAACCAGCTGTAGTAATAGAGAAGGCCACGCAACGACTTGGCATGGTTTATACATTATTGAAGTGGTCTGATAATACTATAAATTCTCATTTTATGGAACCATTTATTTGGTAGTATATCTGAGTAATTCACGTGATTCTTTTCTTGTAACCATTAAACCACGGGTAGTATGGAGGTCGTTGGCCCTGGTTTTTCCACCTGAGCTGACGTTGCCAATGGACACTTTTGGAAAAGATCAACGAAGGCTCGAGTAAAAAATCGTGCTCCTTCCTGCTACACCCACATGTTTAGAACCGTCAACAATTTCAGAAAAAGCTTCCAAGAAAAGATTGCCTGAGAAAATTCATGTTAAGGTTGACCCGATTTAGTTGAATGATGAAGTAAGGAAAAGGTTCTGAGGATTTTTTACATACGCTCGTAGAAATGTTTATTAAAGGTACATGTTCACTGCTTTAGATTTTTGCCTATAATTTCACGAATTGCCTGTTTGATTTTATTGCCGATATATAAGTCTTTCATACAAAAGAAGGTGTATTTCAATATGCCGGACACTGTCGGGCATTGTAGATATAATTATTATAATAATACACGAATGAATTGATCTTATAATTAGAAGGTATGTGAAATCTCAGGTCTCTAACTCTAAGTTGAAGGTCATATTAACATGTCAAATGTAAAATGTCAACAAAACAAGAGGATCATTGGCACTGAAGCGCTCACTGACGTAAGTTGGCAACAAATAGGAAAACAACACAAGTGACCCATTTTTTTATCCAATGTCACGATATCAAAATTCTGTATATCAAGACATTGAGACAAAAGTGTGACTTAACATACACGTTTGTTTCTTAAGATTTGACCCAGTGATCTACTTGTTGACCCCACATGCCCAAATATCGTACTTGACCGAGATATTATGAAGGCAAACATACTGAACAACTATCTAGAGTGCAAACGAGGTATTTCTAAGCGTTGACCTAGTGACACAGATGAACCAAAAATGTGACTTATAAGAGTGCATACAGGATTTGACCTAGTGACTTTTAACCCAGTATTAACCAATAAACGGAAACTGACCAATATATCACACAGACCAACATTTTGACCAATAATAATCAAATTTGAGGGGAAAATATGGCTACTAGAGTGCAAACAAGCTATTTCTAAATTCAAGCTAGTGACCAAGTTTTTTGCCAAATATGAACAAATATAACACCTGATCGAGATATTATGAAAAAAAATCTGACCCAAAATGAAGACATGGGAGAAACTAAATGTGACCTGTAAGAGTGCATGCAAGTTTTTCTAAGATTTGACCTAGTGACTTTCTTTTGACCGCATGTTACTCAATACTGAACTTGACACGGATATGATTAATACAAAAAATAAGGCCAAATATCAAGACATTTGAGGAAAAAAGTGCCCTCTTGAGTGCTAACAAGGGTTTTCCTAAGATTTGACATTGTGACCTTCTTTTTAACCCCAAATGACCCAAAATCATATTGGCATAGATATTATCAAATAACAAGAAGTTATACACAGCGTTCCTAGACTGGGAAAAAATGTTTGACAGAATCGATCGTTTACTTTTATGGAAAAAATTAATGAAAGAAAAAAAAAACCACAAAATTTATTAAGTCCATTCAATCAATGTACACTTCTATTAAATCTACAATTTACTACAAGTCAATGAAATCAGAGCCTATATTGTCAAGTGTCTGAGTTAAACAAGGAGATCCTCTAAGCAGCATTCTCTGTCTCTTTTTCTTAAATGACATCCTTGAAAATATTAACAGTAATATTGATAAAATAGTTGGCATCGACGACTTAAACTTATTCCTTTTACTATTCGCAGATGTTACTGTAGTATTTGCGACAAATCCGCAATCTCTACAGTCCATTCTGAACGACATAGAAAATTACTGTAATATGTCTAATCTTAAAATAAATGTCAATAAAACAAAAATTATGATTTCGAACGTGGGAGACCTTCTGTATACGATTTTTACTTATATAACACGAAATTAGAAATTGTTAAATCATTCAAATATCTAGGTTTAAATTTATTCAAAAATGGTAAATGGAATCGTACCCAAAAAATAATTTCACAAAATGCGTCATATTCTTTACACAAACTTTTGATCGTTATAAACCAATTAGATATTCCGATTAACGAACAACTACAATTATTTGATTCATTAGTATTACCTATACTTAGCTACTCATCAGAATTATTCGGTTATCACCCTTGCCCTGATATAGAAAACATTTTCTCTAAATTCTGTAGACGGATATTTTATTTAAACAACTCAACAAATCTTCACGTACTTTATGGAGAATTAGGCAGAATACCGATGTACATCCATCGCAAAACGATAATAATGAAAAATTGGATAAAGATATTACAACTTAATCAACAATCAATTCTATTTAAAACTTACAAAATGTTAAGAGATGATACCGATAATGGAATTTATTATAATGATAATAACTGGGCCTATCAAGTAAAGAAAATCCTCGACGAAATTGGTCTATCAAATCTGTGGTTAAACCAAATTAGATATATAATTAACTATAGAGAAACGAAAGACTATGCACCAATTGTAATTTAAAACAAATTGAAAATGAGTACCATTTCATGCTTATTTGTCCGAAATATCGCGAATTAAGAAAAAAAATTTCTGAAGAAATACTATTTTACTTGGCCAACAAAAGAAAAATTTATCAATCTCATGTCTGCAACATCTATATCGATAATTAAAAATTTAGCAAAATATATCTACTTTGCTAACATTACCAGGAATTGATTCACTAATTAATATTGTTTATATTTTTCTTTATTGTTGTTTATACTGATAAAAACTCGAACAAGTTTTACAATGCGCTTAATCATTGACCTACTCATATACATATTAATATTCTCAATTCAATGAAATTGATATTCTATAGAATCAGGTTATCCATAAACATACAACGCTCTGTATTTCGTTTTGATGAGCGTTGTATACTTCATGATAAAGCCTTACAGACCGGCCTATGAAATACAAAAGTAAATATCTGATTTCCTCTAGGGCAAATTTCTTTCACATAAATCTAATTTACATGTTTGAAAACACTTTTAGTACATAATAATGATAGTAATAAATAGAAATATTGTAATTATAACAATAAATCAATCAATAAAATAAACCAATCGTTTCAATAAAATGATAGTAATAAAATAATAATCTACGCACACCAACATCATGTGCTCTTCAGATAAATATTTTCTTTGTTATGATCCTGTGTTATTTTGTAATTTGTTTGTTGCTGTAACCATTTGTGTTTATGCAATAAAATAATGAATGAATGAATATAGAGATAAGCATTTTGAACAAATACATGTATCAAGAAATTTTAGCCTATAATATGACCCATAGAGTACATACAAGGTTTCTCTACGATTTTGACTTAGTGACCTAAATTTTGTATCCCAAGTGACCCAATGTTGAAGTTGTTGGAGGTTTCAAGGAAACAAACATTCTGATCAAGTTTTAAGACATTTGAGCTAAAATTGAAACATGACAGAAGACGGACAATAGCCGCCGAACACAATTGACCACTCGCGGCTGTCAATCAAGTAAATATATCGACCAATCAAATCATTTATTCAGCCCGGCCCTGAGATTTCAACTCTGATATTGGCCGCCAATTTTGTCACATTCTTCGTTGGTTTGGCGGCTTAAACGTCGTAACTATAGCTAATTAAGCTGTAGTTACGACGTTAAGGACGCTTACCAACTATTCTACTTTTTTGTTTCACGCTGCTGGAAATTTTATGGCCAGCAGCATGAAACAAAAAAGTAAAACGGTTGGTTTGAGACCTTAACGTCGTAACTACAGCTTAAATAAGCTGTAGTTACGACGTGTAAGTCGCCAAACCAAAAAATAAAGGTAACAAAAATTGCGACCAATGTTGGAGTTGATAAGCTCAGGTCCGGGCTGAATAAATCATTTGATTAGTCGGTTGAATCCTTGAATGACAGCGCGATCAGTCAATTTTCAAATAACTTGGCAGAATTATTCTCCAGCATGAGACGAAGCGTCCTGTGCAAACCTCGGCCATGCATTTTCAAGATCAAGGTCAAATTTAGAGGTCAAATGTATTGCCTGCATTTTGTATATACATGTACAGAGAGTTGATATCTATAAATAAAACAGTGCAGTACAGCAGTAAATTGCGAATTCATATAGGCTTTTCCATTTTCTATTTTAATCTAGTTGGTTTAGATTTAACTTCACCGTTTGAGAAGTATTTATATTATTACCACAAGTAAACTAGAGGCGCTCGCTCCAATTGGCTGAATTGAACTTTAATACGGATAATAACTTTTTCTTAATCGGAGGCATCTCGTTTTTGAAATAATTACTTTTATTGCAATTACATAAAGGGAGATAACTTTCTATAATGCTATAACTGTGCTCACTCCAGGAGAATAAATTACTTCCCTTGCATCACTTGATGATCTCTTACTGAAATTAGGCCAAATCCCCCCCCCCCCACCCACCCACCCACCCAAATATATATTTTTTAAACATTTTGAAATTTCTTGAAGAAATATGAAAAGAGTCATCAAAAATACTTCCTTTGAAATATTGGTATTACAGCTACAAAGTAGTATAGTTTCATTTTCATTTTCCACTTCATACCATAAAATGGTAAACAACCCCTCCCATAAATCCCAATGTTTGTTTGTTGTTGTTTTGTTTGTGTTGTTTGTTTGTTTGCTTTTGATGTTGCTTTTTGTATCATTATTAATATCTTAAATACATTTACCAAAAGACCGTTTTGTGAAATTTGGTTGGAATCCAAACAGTTACAGCTTCTGAGAAGAAGCTATACGAGTTTTCAATATATACCATTTATGGGAACTGTCCCGGCTCATAAAAGCATGCAGAACAGTAATCCAGTAATGGGTCATCAAAGGACCATCTCTGCAAACTTGATTCATCAACTATACAACAACATCAAAAATAAACAAAACAAGGCATTTTCAAAATTCAAAAAATACATACTATGCCAATCCATATTGCTGTTTTAACCCAAACTGCAAGAAATTGTATCTGCAGTCTGTCTCCCCAGCTTTAACCCATTCCCACACGAGAAAAATTCAGACTGGTCCAAATTGAAAGAAGATGCAGATGACAATTTTAGGTTGGTGAAATTCTACAGTTCTTCGTCTTTTGTGGTAGAAAACATTGTGGACATGGAAGAAATTGCTTGAATCAAGCAATTTCTTCTGTGTCCAAAATGTTTTCCAAAGCTTTTTTCTTGAGGGGCGTAAAAAGGAGGGCTTGTGTGGGAATGGGTTAAGGTAGTGTGTTTGAAAGTAATTAAGGTACAGTACTCATGCTTTACATTCCAATCTCTGAAATTACCTCCCTTACCTCTCACAAACTGACACTGATCAGCAAACAAAGAGATAGCAGCTAGAAACCATAAAATTGCTCATATCTAACAAACACATATCAGTGCGCGAGTATATTGTATCTGGTGAGTACTTCATAACCGAGTTGTACTCATATTTTGTTCTTATTCCTCCAGCTGTTTGGAGACATTGATAGCTTATAACAAATTTAGAATAAGCTTGAAACATAAGAGGCTATTCCCTCTCGCAAGGGTTAATTTATAATTTAGGAAGAATTGAAAAAAAAAAAAGAAAGAAAACTCTTATCATCGTTCCTGTATAATCTGTAACCCACATGTTATCTTGTCATTATGAAAGATATTTATATCTACTACCCTAGGTTGATTTGGCATATTTCGAGTGTTTGTATGTGTGTAAGTGTGTTCATACACTTCTTCTGAAATAATGCTTGTTTACAGATATATGCTTTATCATTCTTATTATCATCTTTACTATCATTTGGTTATCTTATCTGTTCCATTGTATACAGACCGAGGAAAATGTCTGTATGATATGTATTAAGAGATAGGACACCGCCGATAAATTGTGTGAAGCACCAGAAGTTGACGTGTACCTTTTGTTCATAGGATGAACGCAGGTAGACAAACTGGCAGCTAATTGGGACTGGTCATAACAAAAACAAACCTGAGTATTCTGATAACACCTTTTCACCTTTTCATGTTTAGAGTGTTTTACTAAAATAACATTTCCACGATTTCTTTTTTTTCTATTATTAT
The DNA here is from genome assembly GCA_946902895.1 of Fragum fragum. Lineage (NCBI taxonomy): Eukaryota > Metazoa > Mollusca > Bivalvia > Cardiida > Cardiidae > Fragum > Fragum fragum. The sequence continues at coordinate 7,549,539 of OX336373.1, forward strand.
TATTATTATTTTGACAAAAAGGCATGTCTCTAAGAAGAAATTTTTTACTTCTCTTTTTCAGGTACACGTATATTTGTGTATGCCTCGTTCATATCCTGTAACCAACTTTGAAGTAATGCAACTATGCCCATCTTTATAAACGATGGTTACGTTAATATTGGGTTGTTTGATAAGATAGGTTTGCCAAAAAACCTGCTATATTCGCCCATGCCCTGTAGATTTCCAAAATCAGGCAGCCATGGGCGAGACGTTATTTAGTTTGAATGTTTGTTTGAATGGGGTTTTACGCCGCCTTCAACAATCTTTCAGTTATATCGCGGAGACTGGAGCACCTAACACTGGAACCCTGGTATTTCTTACACCAGTACTACCATTACATCCTTTCCTAGCCTCCAGCTGCTATCCCACATAGGTCTACGATTATCGACCCATTGGTGAGAGACAAATAGTCGGAAAGGATGAGTGCCGCCGTCATGGATCGAACCCGGGACCTATAGATTGAGTCTGACGCGCTACCAACTGCGCTATGACGGCGGCTCGAGACGTTATTTAGACTACGAAAATGATAAAATAAAACCAGTGTATGGCAGTGCAAGATTATTCGTAGAAACACAACTGAAAAATATACGACATTTGATAGAATAGTTATAAACTCGTTTTTGCGAGATTTTGTCGCCACTTGTACCAATTGACCAATCGCTTACCCCGCCTACTGACTCCCTGGTCTCCGCCCATTAACTCCGACAGGAAGTTCCGCTTCGATTTTTAACGGCGTTATTTTGCAAAATGTATGGCCAGTGGCATGTATAAAAAATGTAAAATGGTTGGTTGGTGATCTACACGTCATACATGTAACTATAGCTTGAATAAGCTGCAGTTACGATGTTTAAGTCGCCAAACCAACAATAAAGGTGAACAAAAATGGCAGCCAATTCCAGAGTTAAAAAGCCAGGTCCGGGTTGAATAAATAATTTGATTGGTCGGTTGGTTCCTTGATTGACAGCCGCGATTAGTCAAATAATCATGACGCTATAAAAGACGTTACATGAAAATTCTGTTCTGTCTAAACAGTACCCTTATAAATATACTTTGATCATAACATAATATCACGTAATAGTCAGTAAATGAAATATGGCATAGTTTGTTTCATTTATTCGTTATTTAAGGGCATAGTACATAGGCCTATAACCACAATAGAGATAGAACATTTTGGTAAAATTATTATCTGTTTAAATTGACTAAACTTAAAATTTCAATGCATGTTTTAAGGCAAATTTTGATGTAAATTAAGTCAATCAAGACTATAAATCGTCGTTCAAATTAATGACACCTTTATGAAATGAAAATGATTGGTAAGGAATTGTCACATTTCGATTCTTGTGCATAAGGTCTTAAATGCACATTTTTCGACACCACGACATTCTTTGTCTTGATAATAAGACTTCTGTTGTTAGCGGAAAAAGAAGCCGTATAGACAATTATAAATTGTAAAGAAAGGTGAACAAGTGCGATATATTCGGTTCAAAATGTTCGATACGTAAGACTCCAGTGCTATATCATTTATAAAATAAATATCCAAGTATTTAAACGTAAACATGAATTTTATATTTCAGATTTGTATATAATATGTACATCGTCTTGTACGACCTCTCATAGTGTCTTTTTGTCTGTCTGTCCGCCCGTCTGTCTGTCTCTATCTCTCTTTCTCTCTCCTATGGACAAACATAGACATCATAATCTCATGATTCTATGAATAAGTCGAAACACGTCCCTTAAGCAAAGGAATTTGTATTAAAGATCTGTTTGAATGGGGTTTTACGCCGCTTTCAACAATCTTTCAGTTATATCGCGGAGACTGGAGCACCTAACACTGGAACCCTGGTATTTCTTACACCAGTACTACCATTACATCCTTTCCTAGCCTCCAGCTGCTATCCCACGTAGGTCTACGATTATCGACCCATTGGTTGGAGACAAATAGTCGGAAAGGATGAGTTCCGCCGTCGGGGATCGAACCCGGGACCTCTAGATTGACAGTACAACACGCTACCATCTGCTCTATGACGGCGGCTTTGTTTTAAAGAAATGGACCTTTTGCATAAGCGTGTACAAAACCCCAATTCATTGCATTTGTGCTCAAATATGAAAGGTATTCAAAGTGAAAGATGATTAACGAAAAATGATACAATCAAGAAATGATTTGACGTTTACATAGATTGAAATTAGAGCTATTCGCGTGAAGGTCGTGTTCAATTAAATTTGTTTTTAATTCACAAAAGGACTTTGAGTTCTAGCATTATTAGAAAGATATCTAACAAACTTATCTATGACAGCATCATTATTTGCAAACTTTCATAGCAAAGATTTATACGAGGAAAATACTTATGTGAGCTTTGATTTATCATACATGTGAAAACCCATTATAATCGTAACATCTTGTGTGAAAAAGATTCTACATGGTCTTGCAACATATATCTTCATTTAAAACTATTTTCACGGATAAACGTAGAAAATAGTATACAGCCCATATACCCGTGATCAATAAAAGTGGCTTATATCAGTCAAGGGCAGACACCTCTTGCACGAAAACAAGCGAGGAAATGAACTTTGAAAATGTATCTTCACATATTCTGAAAAGAACAAATCGCCATGCATGAGATGCATTGGTAATTTTAACAAGAGGACCATGATGGTCGTAAATAGCTCACCTGTGACATCTACAAATTATAGTACTTTTTTTCTGGTTTGGGAATTCTTTGAAGTATTTTGGTACTCTTTTGGTAGAGGGTCGTTAAACACTGATACATACAAATTATCAAGGTTCTAGGCCTTATGGTTTGGGAGAAGAAGATTTTCAAAGATTTCCTTCTTTATTCCTTTGTTAAACCAGGGATCGCAAAGAAAATTCTAATTTTCAGAATACAGTAATTCTTTGAAGTATTTTGGTAGAGGATCAATAGGTGATAATGCACTAATTATCAAATCTCTTGGTCTTATGGTCTAGGAGGAGAAGATTTTTTAATAATTGTTTACGGACCGACAGGCGGACAGATGGACAGACGGAAAGATGAACAGACGGACGCCGGGCATTTACCGACCGCAAAAGCTCAACTTCATCATGTTGTGGTCAAGTGATCTAAAAGCTTAACGGCAATTTTGAACTTGTAGAATTAACGTCTGCAATAATTTAAATGCATCTACATTATCACATTTGTTAACCGATAGATTATCAAACACATTGACAGATTTATATCTGTGCAGAAACGTAGGGCACAGAGACGCAATGGTGACCCTCTTGCAGATAAGCTGGCCTACGACGTACATACGCTTTTATGTGGGTTAGTTAATGGCGATTATGATAATACTGATTTCAAGAGCATTATTAGTTCTCGTTCAAAATCGGTATCTTCAACACACACTGGTATACCTGCGACTTGTCCGTTAACCCCAGCACAAAAGTTGCTGGAAGATTCCGTGATGGAAGACAATCCCGCGAACTCGGGGTTGTGTGATGTCCAGGATAGTCTGTCAGCTCTTCAAAGCGTAGAATCGATTAATGAGGACAGAAAAATTCAAATAATTGAACTTAAAGAAACTATACAGCAGGTTGGAACGATGGTACGTGATGTGAAAATGTCATGTCAAATTTACATTCCATAATGAACTGTCTGTCCCGTGTTGAAACTGTAGAGTTGAATAGTCTAACCAAAATGAAAAATGAAAACAAACTCTTGAGTCAAAATGTGAGTAATTGTGAAGATTCTATGAATATTTTGCAAAGTAGGGTCGATTTTGAATAGGAAGAGCTAGTAAAAGTAATACACAAGGCAGAAAGGGCCCTGTTCGCCGTAATTTGAAAGTGTTTGCTAACGCCTCTCAGTCCACCGAGTCGAACTCAAGTCAGGGTTTCCAGACTATGCGTTCGACCCGACAGACTGACAGATAATCTTCTAAATATAATTTGGATTCAAATGTTAAAGATGTGAATCAGGCACATACACCGGATAATCATACACCACAGGAAAATGTGATTGTTACAATTGATAGTGAGCCCGAAAATGAACACTCGATTCCAGGTGACAGTTGTTGTGACGGAGTGGCCTTTAGTGGGAGGGACAACTCTTCCGCAAAAGCTATCTCCTATATGTTGCAAAATCAACCAGTGAATGGTGAAAATCCATCCTCATCTAATTTTCCTAACCAACTTCTGTCGATGATTCGAGTTTTCACGGAAATCTTCAAAGTATGTCAGATTTCCCAAGTATGTCTAATCAGAAGCATCCCGATAACCTTCCTACGGTTCAAGCCAGACCCAAGTATAGTTCCTTATGTTATGGTGCAAATTATCAAAACAATTCATTAAATACATCTACGTATTCTCACGCACTTAGGAATAATACTGGTAGTATGACTGCTTTAAAAGGGCCTTTACACAATAAAATCTCTATAGATACTGAAAACTCTGGATACCTCCCACCTAATTCTGGTAATACAAGGGCTAAGGGTAACGAATATGACCCTAGAACTCAAAATGACGTTCAAATCGAGTCGAATTCGCGATCGGATAGAGCGATAGACTCGTTAGACGCACATGAATATCGCGTTTATCCTATAAATTCGTCTCGCCACTTGGCACAGAATTTAAGCTTCCTGACTGGCCCGACGGTAATCAATATAACAATGGTAATCACTATGAGTATAGTAAACCTTACCAACAACATGAGCAGCCAGAAACTGATGACCAAGGCTGGAACCTCTATATTACGTCCGAAAGCGCCCTTGTTATTTCTTTGTAGGCGGCTTTAAACCCACTATCACGTAAGCCATTATAGCGCAATATGTTAGTCAGAGGGGACCAAAGGACACGAGGGTCAACATATTTCGATTCAACTCAAGGCCGGTTGTTATTCGCCTAATTATTGAGGACAACGCTGAAGCCCAGCGTGTGTGAGAGCCCTTTTACTGGCCGGAGGGTGTAGTTTGTCGCCCTTGGGTTTCCCATGCTAGAGTAAAACCACGTGCAGTTCCCTATGGGCCCTAGAAGAAACGATCAGCGGGTCGACAACGGAGGTCTAAATACTGGTTTTGACACCAGAGGTTACACTCACGCTGACCAATATGAACAACAAGCCTTTTAATATTAACCTTTTTACATGGAATGTCACAGGCTTTATGACCAGTGGAATTTATTTAAGCGACTGTCTAAAAACATATGATATAGATTTCCTAGGAGTCTCAGAACACTGGTTACCATAAAAGGATTTACTTATTATTAGCTCCCTGGATCGTTTTTATTCTGCGTGTAACGCTGTCATCGTCCTTCCATTATAGGAAAGGCGGAGTCGCGATTCTCTGGGAAAAAAAACGTTTGATTATTGCGTTAATAGCTTACCATTTATAAATGACAGAATTATAGGAATTCAGGTAGAGTTGTCCCCAAAAAAATTCTTCTATATTTTTCAAGTTTATCTTCCCTCAAAAACAACCCATCAATAATTTTTGAAGAATATCTAGACTCTCTGAAAAACGTAATTTACAAATATAGTTGGAAAGGAAAGGTTATTCTAATGGGAGATTTTAATTGCCATACGAATAACACAAAGGTGAACAAGACTTTAGACGTAAGGGATGAATTATTTAAAAAAAATTACATCAAAATCAGTTGTCTACAGTTACGTACCTTGATTTTTGTTCTGGGCCAAATATGTCGTTTTACTCAAGTTGTGGCCAAAGTCTTATTGATAAAATTCTTTTAAACAATAATGATATGAATCTAATATCTTCATGTAGTATAGTCGACGACGACTCACTTATTTACTCGAATCATCGTGCTATCCAGTGCGCATTGACCATCACTGTACCCAGCTTTCAAGTAAAAACTAATCCCATATATAAGCGGATAAACTGGTCAAAATGTAGTCCTGAGCATAGAGAGCTATACAGATTATCGCTCGCTAATGATGTCGGACTCGAGGCCCTGCTTCAAGAAATCAAGTCGACCAATGACATTGATCATTTTTACTCAGCGCTAGTAAACGTTTTACTTAATACGAGTAATTATTATATTCCCGAGACGTTGTTTAAACCTTTTTTAAAACCATACTGGTGTTACGAACTTTCAACATTAAATAAATCTATGAAATCCCTTCGACGACTGTGGCTTGAATCGGGTTCTGCAAATTCTGGACACTTATTTACAGATCTTAAATCTGCTAAGCGAAATTTCCGAAATGCCCAAAGGAAGGCAACTCAAAATTATTTTCTTAAACTTTATGACGAGATAGACCGTAACGTTGAAATAAATAAGGAGCAATTTTGGCGACTACTAAATTTAAAGAGAAATCTACGTAACACTAGCTCTGGGTCCGAAATTATTTTTAACGATCAAATTTGTCGTGATAACAAGTCAATTATTAATGGTTGGACTGACTATTTTAAAGAATTGTACGAATTTGATAACAATCCAGTATTTGACAGTACATTCAAAACGCACGTTGATAATGAATTACAAAGAATATTGATTAGTTATAATAACAGCCTAAGTTCTTCTTGTAAGGTCTCTGTTGACCAAGTTAGCTCCGCCATTCAGTCAAGTAAGAGGGGGAAAGCTCCAGGGGCAGATAATGTATGTTATGAACACTTAAATTTTGGTGGAACTGTTGTTCTTCAAGTACTTGCCAAATTATATTCTGCTATGCTTGGTTTATCATATATCCCACCAAATATGAAACTAGGTACGATAATTACATTGTTTAAGGGAGGTGATAAAGATAAGACTGACCCCGGTAATTACAGAGCTATAACCTTAACTTAATCTTGCATATTGAAAACCTTTGAGAATCTTTTGTTAGATAGAATGCATGCTATTTCATCTCAAAAGCCCCATCATTTGCAAGGGGGGTTCCAAAAAGGGTAAGGGTGCCTTATGTCTTCAATTTGTCTCAGAGAGTGCATTCATTTTGCCAAAGAAAATCAAAGTAGGTTGTATGTCTGTCACTTGGATTGTACACAGGCATTTGATAGGGTCTGGATAAATGGCCTCCTATATAAACTTGCAAAATATGGCTTAGATAACATTACATTTCGTTGTATAGTTAATCTCTATTCTGGACTTCATAGCGCAGTTCGTTTTAAATCTAGTACCTCAGATAATTTGTTCCCTATATTACAAAGTGCCCGTCAAGGGGGTATAACTAGCCCTTTTCTATATTTAGTTTACATTGATGGTCTGATTAAGATGTTAGAATCGTCTGGTTATGGTCTTTGTATTGCAGGGCACGATACTAGTTCACTTAGTGTAGCAGATGATATAGTCCTAGTTTCTCTTAGCAAGGAAGGTTAGCAGAAAATGTTGACTATATGCTATAATTATTCTTGTAAGTGGAGATACCTATACAACCCAAGTAAATGTGCAGTTACTGTTTACAATGAACCAAAATCTAGAAATATCAACCGAATTTGGCTTTTAGGTGGTCATGTTATATCAGAAGTAGATAACTACACCCACTTGGGTATCACGTGTAACAAATACATGGATATTTCTGTAAATATCGACGAGTTATGTCGCAAACTAAAAAGTACTTTACTTGGATTAATTAATGTGGGAATGAATGAAAATGGTTTACTACCTTCTACGTCTGTTAAGATATACAAGTCAATAGTTCTCCCGAGAGTTCTCTATGGTTGTGAGTTATGGTCTTCCTTGAACAAATCTAATATATTACAAATCGAAAAATCTCACAAATTTTGTATCAAGTACATGCAAAATCTACCTGTTTATACAAGAACTGATATTTGTTTAAGTCTTGTTGGAATTACACCAATAGAGTTTGATATAGATTACAAAAACTACTCTTCTTAGGTCAAATGTGTAGTTTAGCTACCTCGCATATATGCAGACAAATATTTAATTTTCGATTACTCGCTTTTTATCAATATAAATCAAAAAATCAACTTGGTTTTATTCCAGGTATTATCAGTATTTTGAGAAAATACAATCTTGAGTTGTACCTTATGAACTATATATCAAACATATCTTTTCCCGCCAAAATTCAGTGAGTTGTACCTTATGAACTATATATCAAAAATATCTTTTCCCGCCAAAATTCAGTGGAAAACCATAATTCGTCAGGCCATTTACTCGAAAGCAGAAAATGATTGGTTATCAAGGGTACAAAATGACGCTCAGATAAAAAGTTTTTTACATGTTAAAGCAACACTTCATATGCATTGTGAACTCTGGGAAATCAGTAAATCTAGTAGATCTACTGTATTAACTTATCAGTGTAAAAAATGCGCAAGATTTTTGGCCAGATTTTATAGTAATTCCTTTACTAGGTCATGTCCCAATTACAACACGAAAATCTCTTCGTCTATATGTTCTCACGTAGTTATTACCCTCTCAGAATAAGGGACCGAACAGTCCTTTTATCTATTTTTTTGAACGATCAGAAGGAATGCTTTGTCACTTTATTCACTTTATATAAATAAAAATACACCAAATGTGCTTATGTGTGTGCTTGCGCGTGTATATTTGTATGAATCAGGGTGTGTGTGGGGGGGGTGTTGGTGTGTGTGGGGGGGGGTGTGGATGTGAGTGGGTGTGTGTGCTTGCGTACGTACGTATTTGTGCAACTGTTTGATTTAAGTTTGTGTATGCTTTTGTTCATTGTTTTTTTGTGAAAAGCTCGCCCCAGTAGCGGAGAAATAAAGAATATATATCTTTCGAATTCATCAAATAACGAGACAATGCAATTCTAATGATTTTTACTCCTTTGTAGAGTGACGTTCTCAAATAAACAGCTTTCTACAGTTTCTCTTTGCTTTCTTATTTCTAATTATAAGTAATTATAAGAAATAAACTTTTCTAATTCAAACAGAAAATGCTTATATATCCCTGACTCACCCAATGTGATGATATCATTTGATACTAAAGTATTAATACAGTTTCAGTATCGGTAAATTTAGCCTGTGTAAAGTTTGAAATTTATAAATCGATAAAAAAAATCGAAAATTTTGTCAAAGTGGTCGGTTTTTCTGGAGCATGTCACATATAAAAACATCTCCTTAAATCACCCCATTTACATCTTCTGCCTTGTACTTAATATAGAATGTGTATTTTGCCGGCCGTTTGGAACACCACAGCGCTATTCATTTCGCAGAATCGGTCCGAGAAGTTGTGATTCGCTTCATTATTACAAATTTATTATTCTAGAACTCAGCATAACAGCTATATACCACGAAACGTAAGACAAGCGAACCAAACTTCAGTCAGGTGTACGTATTACGGTTTAATAACGATGCTGTTCTTGGTGTCTATATATTGTATAAATACTTAAAACAGTGTCCATATTCACCCCCGCATGTTCAGAAAGGTATAGTAGATTTTGAATTAGCCTTTTAACGCTACTACTGAGTCGCGATTTGTAGGTGCACCTAACCATGGCTTCGTGTCATTTTTCACTTACATGTACAACAACAACATTAAATTTGAGCCATTAGCTACTCAGCCAACTTAGAAGACAAATCACCTATCATGTTTTCATGGGTGAGAAACAAATGACGCGTGTTGCTGGGGCAATTTTGCCAAAATTTGGACCTTGCGCACGACACTAGAATCCTGTATTACCGATTAAGCTAGGCGAGAGGTTTTGCTTTTATAAGATAATATGTAGGATTTTTTCTACGCCAAACTGGGCAGTTCTTTCGGTGCTTTTGTTAATTCGTGAAAAACGGACAGAAGTTTATCCACTTACCGACAGATAAGAAGACAAACTTAACTACCAAAAAACTGGGTCGTAACCGTCACACTTTATACTGTTTTCTCTTACTTTAATATCTTGTTGTACAGATCGTTCAGTTTCGTCTGTATTAATATTACTTTGGCTTCTTGTTATGGCTCTCCTTCCTTTGATAACTCTGGTAATTTCTAGGAAGGCTGATTTTCTTTGAATTCGCTTTTCTCGCGACCTGCTCTTATTTCTTTTTTATTCTTTTTCCTGTTCAAAAATTTCAAAATAAATTGTTTACTTCAAATGGTTATGCGCGTCGGACTGTCAATCTAGAGGTCCCGGGTTCGATCCCCGACGGTGGCACTCATCCTTTCCGACTATTTGTCTCCCACCAATGGGTCGATAATCGTAGACCTATGTGGGATAGCAGATGGAGGCTAGGAAGGGATGTTATGGTTGTACTTATGTGAGAAATACCAGGAATCCATTGTTAGGTGCTTCAGCCGCCGAGATATAACTGAGAGATTGTTGAAAGCGGGGTAAAACTCCATTCAAACAAATCAAATGTTCTTCACCTAATTTTAGCATTTACCCATACTCTTCTTTCCAATCGCGAATATTCACGGGAAAAAATATCGAGCCAAAAACCAACAAACCCCCACTCTACTGACCAATTGACACGAGGCCCAAGAGAAGAAAGATTTTTATGGCCCCTTAAGAAATTATGATATTTCGAATACACTATGCAAATTACACTGACTTTGCTTAATCCAAATTACCGCAATTAAAATTGTTTACTTTTAACCGACTTTTCTCTTTCTAAGGGTTGGTGTTTTATAAGTTACTTTCTTTTCAACTTCTCAAGCCACTGTGCCAATTTCAACCCTATATAGTAGGAATAAACTTAAGGGGTCCTCTTTAAAATTGCTAAAAAGATTAGAGTCAATGAAAAACTAGTTACCAGAAAAACAAAAATTGAAATAAAAATTGAATAATTGTAACAAGAAGGCCTAGAAATTGATAATAAGAATTATACATTTAAAATCAAAATCGCATATTACTTTGTTGTAGATTTCCGTTATCGATCCTTTGTAAACAACGATCGTTAAAGTTTTGGTGTAAGTTTATGAAAAACGATAGCTCATTTATGTACGAAATTTATACATACCAATCAAATTCAATGCACACAAATTGTTGGGCAAACAGAATTAATTCAATTATAGACCATTTGGGTTTAACCAATATTCGAACAAACTTTAATAAAGAACGTAATAATTTTTCTATATTAAAAACTCGATCGAACGACCAATTCATACAAGAATGGTCTACAGTTATAAATAATCTCCCTAAACTATTATATTACCGCCTTTTTAAGACTAAATTTTGTTTCGAACCTTATCTATATAAAATCCATAACACTAATTTGTTGAGAATTTTTGAAAAAATCAGGCTTGGTTCGCATAAGTTAGCAATAGAGACTGGACGATATAATAATATTCCGAGAAACGAACGTTATTGTACTATTTGTAATAAAACATTTATAGAATCTGAGTATCACTTTTTGATGGTTTGTCAAAAATATTCAAATCTAAGAAAAACATATTTAGGTAATATATCCTTTCCGACGATTGATAAATTTGCTACCTTAATGTCAAGCACTAACAAAAAATCAATCTTTAATGTCTGCAAATTTCTTGATAGTAGTTTTGAAATACGTGAAAAATCCATTACTGATAATTCATAGTGGTTTTTTTTTTTTTTTCTCTCTTCCTTTTTTTAATGTTCATAAATTTAAGCACTCCTGAGAGTGATTTGTTATAAATGTATTTGTTTATTCATATCTATATCTCTGTTTGTCTTTGCCATATTTTCTTTGTAGTATTTGTAAATGGCAAAAGACATATTGTAATGTCGATTTGCCAATAAATGAAATGAAATGTTGTTCTTGTTTTCTTATCATCAAACCTTTTTTAGATCTTTATCTTATACAAGAGTATAAGTTGTGATCACAAACTGTTAACGTTCTATGAGTTGGGGTGAGGAAACTTAGTCACACTCGACCGTTTTGAAAAAAAATTGTTGCAAAACTATTTTTTCTCTTTTTTTTTCAACGCGCGAACAAAGACATGAAATAAATCTACCTAACAGCATTTTTCATCTGAACATCATTTACATATAGACTGACAAAATGTAACTTTTAAAGAAAACAATTTTGATTTCCTGTTTGTGAACGACTGAAACCTTGCAGTCAAAAACAATCTTTTCAATACGATTTTTCTTGTGATTTATATATTTTGGATAATTCCTCTCCATTTCTTTCTGTCACTCCTACGCTTGACGTTGGTAAATACGCATCTATTGAACCGTTCTTCCTTATGATTGACACCTTGACTTTTTCCTCATCTCTTCTCTCCGCGTGCTGCAAGGTCAAAACTTGTCGTAAACAAGTCCAATCGTAACAGCATGTTGTAAACATCGCCATCCCATAAAGCCTTCAGTAAAAATTGCAAACCCCATATGCTTTCACATCTACCCAGATGAAAATATTTCTTTCCTACTCTGATGCCTGGTGAAATAGAAGCGGTTGATAGTAATTATGATTAACACAATTAAAGTTACATTAGAAAATAAAATGATTTTAAATTTTGTTTTAAGAACGCATCGCCTTTCCCTAGCTTTCTCTACTAAGAACTAAGGACAAATATGCTTGTTTTGCGGATCGAAGAGTATTTTTGAAAATACATGCACTCATTTTACAGGAAGAAAACATTTAACTTTGGATTAAACAAACTTAACTCACATTCTACAAAAATTTCCCCTCATACCTTTAGCGCAAAACTTCCTTTCAGTGCCTGCGCGTACAATCTCACGCTCCTTAAGAACTATATTTTGACTAATGTTTCATATGACAATAGAGAGATTCATTTTCGGTGTAACAAAGCGACTTAACCCATTCCCACTCAATGACGCTTTTAGACGCCCCCATGAAAAAAAGCTTGGGGAAAAAATTGGGGAAAATGAAGAAATTGCTTGTAACAAGCAATTTCTTCATTTTCCTCAATGTTTTCTACCCAGAAAATTGAAAAAATCCAAAATTTCATAAACTTTATATTGTTTTCTGCAACTTCTTTCAATTTGGACCAGTCTAAAGTATTGCTGTGTGGGAATAGGTTAACAAGTGAAATTAACGGACTGTACGACGGGTTACATCATGCAAGTTCCTTGGGCGATTACTGTCGAAAAACACTTTCATTTTTAGATCTAATGTATTTTGTAAAGTGATTTTGAAAAAGAAGGTTTTAAGTAAGCCGTAAAGCCTACTCTTTTTAATCAATTTGCCTGGGTGATTTCAGAATTCAATTTTTCAAACTTTTGTTTTGATTTTTTTTTTTTTTTTTTTTTTTTTGTTGTTGGAAATCGACTACAATGTATAAAAGTGAAGTTTTAACACAATCACACAAGGCTAGCACATTGGGCGTTCGGATAAAACGGTGGCCTGAACCGCAGTGATTTTTAAACTTCAATGCACACTTAATGCGGTCCTCTGATCTTCACTGGGGCCATTTGACCCAGATTTAGGATCGAACCTTTTTATATGAAAATGGATTAACCCATTCCTACAATACAAAATTTCAAACTGGTCAAAATAGTGAGGAGTTGCAGACAACAATTTAAAGTTTATGAAATTTAATTTATCTTACCTTTTGGGGTAGAAAAACATTGTTGATGATAAAGAAATTGCTTGTCACAAGCAATTTATTCATTTTCCACAATGTTTTCCAAAGGTTTTTTTTTCTTTGTGGCGTCTAAAAGCGTCATTGAGTGGGGATGGGTTAATAGACGTCTGAATATTTGAAAAGAAAACCACGTGGAGATTTAACAATCATCTGTAGTGGGTTTTAACTTTGTACACATGTTTTTATGTCGTAGAATTGAATCTAAATGAGGCATCCTTCAGGAGAAGAAATTAAAGCACTGAAAGTACTGAAGGCCAGGAAAGACTAAAAATTGAAGTATACGAACCAAGAGAAGTGGTCAAATTTAGCACGAAAAGACCTGTTATCTCCGTAATGCCCAATCTGTCCCTGCTTTTTAGCTCCAATGGACAGCCGGGCCTTTGTATTAGCGAAGTCATGCATGCGTTAGTTGGTTTGATTTTCGTTTTCATATCTCCTTCTCCCAAAGTAATGGACAGGAATCAACAAAAAAAATGATCATTGGGGTATCCTCAGCCAGGTTTCTTCGTTAAATTATGTTCGGGCGAAAATATTGCTGCTATGGGCTGTCGATTCAGTAAAATATGTTCTCATAGTGTGAAATATAAAGAACCTTCTCTGAAGCTAATAATTGGGCATTAATGATTTTGACAGGAATGTTCCTTGGACTAACCCCTTTTAGAAATTTCCGCAAATTTTGATCGAGCGAAAATCGTGAGCGTTTTCAGCTAGGCTCATCAGCACTATAGGCATTACATATTAAATTTTTGAAAAATCTTCTCTGAAACTGCTGATTTGGATATGAATAATTTTTAGCAATAATGTTACTTTGGTGGACTTCTGTGAGATATTATCAAGAACTTTGATGGAGTTCACAACACGACTATTGTGGGCATGTCTTAACTACACTATATAAGATACAATCTTTTTGGTGGAGATGATCCTTCTCATGCTTCATCAAGAAAGTTTGATGAGACATGGGAGAAAAAAAAAGGTCATATGGGCTTGGTTTTTCCACACTGTACTAAATAATATTATATTGATATGGAAAACAATCTTCTTCCCTGAAACTAATCACTGGTTATGAATTATTTTACTAGGAATTACGGCGCAGGCTTACTAGAATCTCATGAAATTCGTAGTGATTATTATTTAGCATTGGGTATGAATGATTTTTGTCAGGTATAGACCTCTGTCGGGTTTCATTTAAGAATTGTTGATTAGGCGTAATACTCGGGTTTTAAGCTACGGGCTTATCAGCTCTATATGGAGTATTTAGTGGAATTATAAAAATTAAAGGAAACTACTTACATATGAATTGTAAAAGGAGGTTGAATTTCAATTAGCAACATAACCAACCTTTGACGATTGATCTACTTCTGAACATTTAGATTATTCATGCTGGAGCTGTGTATCAAGGGAACTATTTTTGTTTTGTTTGTTTGTTATTTCTTAATAGCTGTTGAATTATTAAGACTAGGACTATATTTTGTCAAAATAATTGGTCAAGGAGGTTGCTTTCCTACTTGCATTTTGCATACTCAGTAATTATCATTAGGCATCTGAGGTCGACATATTTCGACTCATCTCTGAATGGAGTCAGTTAATAGTATATCGAAAGAATATGTTGTTTTCCGTCAATGGAACTCGTCGGGCAACCAAAACATCGTAAGTGTAGCTGTATTTTGGCATTGTTGTAGGTGATGGCTTACACGGAACGCACTGCTGTCGACTCTAATTATAATGGTCCGCCGTCATAGCACAGTCGGTAGCGCATTAGGCTCCAAATCTTCAATCATGGGATGTCATGTGTTCGATCACCGGCGGCGGCACATATATCCTTTCCGACATTTGTTTGTCACCAATGGGCGGATATTCGTAAACATAAGTGAGATAGCAGCTGGAGGCCAGGAAAGGATACAATGGTAGTACTGGTGTGAGAAATACCAGGAATCCATTGCAAGTTCCTCCAGCCGCCGCGATATGACGGAACTACTGTTGAAAGTGACGTTCAACCCCATCCAATCAATCAATCAATCAAATTATATTGGAAGTCTTCGCAGTTTGAAAAATAGGGGCGACTCGCTATCTGTGTCTTGTATAAAGCATTATGGTCGATTCATTTTGATATTTTCTGCAATGTTTTAGATCGCAAAATACAATACATGACTTCAATTAATCAATCAACAATACGTGACTAATTACACCAAATTGTGATCGGGATTTTTCAGCTTAAATAAGATTTGCGATGTGTAATTCAATGCACTTTCTAATAGTCTGGGAGAAGCCTATCCTGACAGATTTCTCGGACTTGTATTTTCTGTAGAGCAAAGTCATTAGAATAAAGATCTTTGGCGAAGCATGGGATGAGAGATTATTGGAGGTATAATGTGTTCGAGTTAGTTTATACGCAGTATTTGGTATGAAGATTATCGGCGAGAAAACATTTTAACTGCATTTCATTTGAGCTGCAATTACGATCTTTTGAAAAGCCAGTTGTTGACATCGGAATACGGGCCCTTTATATACATATTGAGAGTTCCTGCTCGGAAATTTAACAACCATACGCATCAAGTGCAGTTAGCAGCATTTCGAAATAGTCACTTTCAATTTTGCTCAGCACCATACCCCATCGTCAATTAAATTCAAGAACGGTGTAGCTAAAGAAAGGCGATCTACCTGTAAGGATGTTAATTCGAAATTTGGTAAAAGTTTGACGTAAATCTCGAATTATATACTACTAAAAATTTGCTTAGGATACTTTTTTTAGTTAGATATTTTTGTATCTTGAGAAAACTACAGCATTTTTGTGTTTCCTAGAACATTTGTGTTTAAGGTATTGAGATTTTTGGTTAAAGATCGAATGGTTCGGATTTATATTGAGAGTAAGGCTTGCATGAAGGGCGTAACGGTAAACAAATCAACATTTTCGTTGCTACGCTGAAAATAAAGAAATCCAGTATTTCCAAAAATTTTGAGCTTATGTGTACTTTAATAGCGTGTGTGATTCCCCCGTGCTTCAATTACCGCCAGACCACGCCTCCGAATACTGCTGATAAACCTCCTCAACTTATATTGTTGAAATTGATCTCATTCTTCGAGGATAGCCTGTCTTAGCTCCTGTTCATATACTGGTTACGCGGGGCGTGATGAAACAGCTGTCTGTAACATATCCTAAGCATGCTCTATTTGACTTAGGTCGGCGATTCCATAAGGACGATTGCGGCTTATTTGAGATATTGATTAGTAATGTGGGCTTTGTTCGTGCGCATTGTCATCCATCAGAATGAATTTCCACCAGTAGCACCTGCATATGGGTAAACGTAAACATCAAAGATCTCGTTTAAGAAAGAGCCGCCAACGTTCCGGTGTCAATGAAGTGGAGATCCGTATTCCCCTGATCGCTTATTCCTGTCCGAACCATGATTGAGCCCCCGTCCAACCGATCATGTTCTACAACACAAGCTGAAGCAAAACAATCATTTGGTATTATCTACGTCCACAAAAAACATAGATTCGTCTGTAAACAGGTCTGAAGACAGTTATTTTGGGTCCAAGTGACATGATCCGTGACCTTGCACGTGATATTTTGTCAACGGAACCCGGATTGCAGGTCATCTTAACCTCAGGCTGGCATCATGCAACCGATTTCTGGTGGTTAAGGTACTTATGCGCACAGTGGTAATGTCCTGGAAGTCCTTGCGTAACGTTGTTGCGTGGTCAAATCCGTGACACCGTGCATGAACAAAAAGAAATCGGCCTTTGACCTCATTGTTTGAGCGTTTTCGCCCCCAGCATGCAAATGCCTAGCATTTCCGATATTAATAAACCGATTCCACATTCTTGAAACAGTATTCTGGGACACACGAAGGACATGCCTTTGGGATAACCCTGAATGAAGCAACACAATGATCCTATTCATCTCATCTTGACTAAGATTGCGTCTCAGACATGTATCTGCCATATCTAAAAGGAAATAAATTTAAAAATTGTGAAAACTTTATTTAAAGTACGCTAAATGTACAAACGCGATTGAAGATATATGGTGAAATGAAACACGTTTTAGGGGGTATGTCTTTTCCCGAGTTCCTTCTGCGTAGTATACGTGCCGAATAGACATTTTGCTTCAGGGTCAACAAGCCTGAGTATTAACCTATCTTTTTTAAAGAAATGAGTCGATTCGGTTTGGGCAATAAATCATTGAACGAATAGGTGATCCTTAGCAAGTTTTGAGAAGTATGTGTGAAAAATTATGTTGAGAAACGTCCTACAAGCGTTTAATTAGAACTATAGTTTTGACGGTTTCAAACAATTCAGCTATTACGACGAATTAGGTTTTGTAGGAGCATGCAACAATATCAACGAATGAGTAAGCGGGCTAGGTGTTCAAAAATGAGAAGACGGCACGTAGGGTCACCAAGGAGATATCACTGCGCTGAAATTTGTATCCAGACTATTTTCATTTTCTTCATGATTAAGAAAAGCGACCTCAAATTACGAGATACAGTGTTACTCAATTCTTATATTTACTCATTTCATGAGCTTTGGGGTTTATAGAATGGGTATTTATTTAAATAAATACACTAATTGTTGGACCACAAGTATCTAAAGAAACTACCTCTCTTGCCGAATCAGTGCTTAAAGTTGATAGCTCGACCTACATTAAAAAGTAGTTCCGTGGATAGCTCTTTGTTGCTATAGGCAAGAGAATCATATGAGGAGATTTTCTCCTTGCTAAAACTATTATAAAACTAGGAATGTGTCACCAACACGATATTCCGGCATACAATACCCTTAGAAGAAAAAAAAAATATCCACCGGGTCGATTTTTACTCGTGACCTCGGAATAAGTAAAATATTGTAATTGAAGTCCAATGTTGTCTTTGACCATGAGACTGACACAGTAGAAATTTGAATGACTAGTACTCAATTTGATAGTTGAACAATGTCACCTTTGGCAATTGACTTTCAGCTGTGACTTTGACCTCGGGTGTGATCAAAGACACTTTTAGTGCGAGACTAGCACTCGTCAATGGGAATAACTGGGGAATCATCAATACATGTAGAAGATATTTTATCCTGTCACCTGCTATAAATACTGTCTAATAAAGGGGGTATAATAAACTTGTTGATATCAGGTCACATGGTCACGTGATAAGCTTTATCATGTCACTTGATCGCGTGACCGACCGGAACTATTTTTTTCTGTAGTAGGGTGCTTTCTAAAGCTCACTTTTAAGCAATAAATGCTTATATCTTCTACTAAAAGCTATGTCCAAATAAAATCATTATACTCGACTCAACTTTCATCGATGACGTAGAGATGACGCAATACATGACGCATGCATTGTTTATTTCGTGGAAGCATACACACGACTTCAGAAAGCAGGATTTTAAAACATAAAAGGATTTAGGGAATTAAGCAATGATATTATTTGAGTGAGGATACGTTTAGAAGTCGCGGCTAGGCAACTAATCTCAAGCTTTGTCCATCCTGTGATTTTCTATCAGGATGGCAATGACTTTGGGTTTGGTTTTTGCTGCTTAACAACGAATCGTCTGAAAATCTTCGACGCGTTAGTTGAGTGATCGACAAATCTAGGCAAATCATATTCGATGATCAAGGTTTGTCTTTATTGTTTGAGGTTTAAGTTATAGTTGTTCTTGTCAATTCGTTCTTATTATGTCTATTCTAAATTAAATGGTGCGAGTTTTCAAATGTCGACCCCGATGCCCTCACCTCAGCAGGGTCAAAACACCATGTTCGTGATTAACTTACATTTACTTATCATTGACATTTTTTCAGTCGAATTCATTTTTAAAGATGGTAACAGGATAAATAGAATAGATGGTTGGTGTCTTGATATGGAAGAGTTCATCGGTTTGTTTGTTTGAATGGGGTTTAACGCCGCTTTTAACAATCTTTCAGTTATATCGCGGCGGCTGGAGCACCTAACAATGGATTCCTGGTATTTCTCGCACCAGTACTACCACTACACCCTTTCCTAGCCTCCAGCTGCTATCCCACATAGGCTTACGATTATCTGCCCATTGGTGGTAGACAAATGTCGGAAAGAGTATTGCCGCCGTCGGGGATCGAACCCGGGACCCTTTGAATGATAGTCCGACGCGCTACCAATTGCGCTATGACGGCGGCAGAGTTCATCGGGCTCGGCTTCGGAATTTATCCGGTTCGCCTTTGGTTCACCAGATAAATTCCTACGCCTTGCCCGATAAACTTTTCCATATCAAGACACCAACCATCTATTCCCTATACCCGGACACGAGTGATTGGGTTATTTTTATCACTTCGACCTTCAGCTATGACCTTGACCATTTGCGTATCCAAACAAACTTTTACGCGTGTCACTAGTACTTCTCAAAGAGAACAACTGTGCCAAAATTATTTAAGATACATCAATTAGAGTAGAAGTAGAATAACTACTCCGAGCTAGGTCATTTGGTCACTTGATCCTCAGCTGTGACCTTTACCTTGTGTGCATCAAAACAAACTTTTCATGTGACACTTGTTCTCGTCGAGGGGAATAACTGTGCCAAGTTATTTTGAAATGCACCAATACATCTCTGAAAGAGAATGATGGGCCATTTATATATACACAGCACACATGCACACACGCGTAGCCTCTCGCGCTTCTATATTATATTGCAGGGGTAAACATGGTCCGATATAGAGGTGGATTGAATTTACAACATCAGTACGTAATACGAAAGCCTCGAAGTTACTTTGAAGAACTCTTGATGGTCTTCAAAATATTAATTGAATTTAAACAACAACAAAAATAAACAGACTTTGTATATGTATATAGTCCATACGCTATCATCAAACTACTGTTTTGGCAAATAAACTTCTTTTCGCTAGATCGTTACATGCGTTATTCTTTCAAACAAATGCAAATTCTTTCTTGTTCTGTACCTAGTCTGCAATTTGAACAGAAGATCAAAAACAAAACTTCGTGCTAAAAAAATGGCTTTTTGAATTCAAATAAGCAGCCTTGAAAAAGCTATTTATAAAATATCGCTTACATAATATAAGCTTTTATACATCATGTGATGTCCGTGGTCGAGAGGTAGAGTGTTGGCTTATCGGTCTAGAGGTCCCGAGTTCGATTCCCAGTAATGGCTATCGATCTTGGTTCTGTCATTTGCCCACATAATCGGCTACTGGTATATTACCAAGGAATGAGAACCACAGTGATAATTCTAAGTCGGAATAGCTTGTTTCCTAATCGATTTTATCTCTGGCCATCATTTTGAACGAAGAAAATTGTCTCGCATATTTACAGATAATAATAAACAATTGTTTTTAAAATTGTCTCTACGGCCATTTTGAGAATGACAGCCGTTTTGAAAAAAGAAATAAAGGTTTCTTGCACAACTAAAGATTATACTGAAAAAGTTCGAGAAGTTCCACCAAGATCAGCCGCATGGTTACTGGGACTTTGTCTTGTTTGTCTGTTCGCGGAGTAAAATTGGTGGCCCTTTTGAAACTGACGATCGTTTTGAAAAACGAAAAAGGCGTATAGTTAAATATTGTTGGTTGGTTGAATAGGGTCAAACGCCGCTTTTAACAGTGACTGGAGCACCTATCAATGGATTCCTGGTATTTCTCACACCACCACTACCATTACATCCTTTCCTAGCCTCAAGCTGCTTTTCCACTTAGGTTTACGATTATCCACCAACTGGTGAGAGACAATGTCGGAAAGGACATAAGCTGTCGCCAGAGATCGAACCCATGACATCCCACGATTGAAGATTAGGAGTCTGGTGCGTTACCGACTGCGCTATGACGGCGGCGTAACGTCAAATATACCAGCCAACTGGTTACTAAAAATAGTCTGGACAATAACTATTTATGTAGTAAAATGACAGCTATTGAACCGGCGTCAATATTGAAATGAAGAAAAGTATACTGCACAAAAAGAGATCAAATCTGAACAAATCTGTGAAGTTTCATTAAATCGGCCGGTTGGTGACTGAGAATTCGTTAGTCGATTTACGGAATAAAGTGGCGGCAATTTTAAAACTAGCGGCCATTTCGAAAAAGAAAATTTTTGCACATCAACAGATAATATAGAACAAGTGTGTGAATCTTTATCAACAGCTTGAAAATAGGCTTTATGACTACTAAGAATTCGTCGTTCGGACAAAAAATGTCAATTTACGGAGTGAAATAACGGCCATTATGAATGTGGCGGCAATTTTGAATAAAGAAAAGCGTCAGGCATTACACAAGAGGTGATACTGATTGATTGATCGATTGATTGATTGATTGATTAAATGATTGGAGTTTAACGCCACATTTAAGAGAATTTCAAACATATCCCGGCGGCTTGTGCACATAACCATGATTTCCTGGTATATCTCACGCACGGACTACCACTACATTTTTCTGAGACTCCAGGTGCCCATCCCACTTAGGTAAACGACTATCCACCCATCGGTAGGAGACAAATGTCGGTAAGGATATTTGCAGCGGCCGGGCACAACTACAACTGCGCTATGGCGCGGCGAGTGATACTGAACAAATGTAAGGTTTCAATAAAGTAGGTCAAATGGTTCTTTAGCATGTGTCTGGAAAAGAAATGTAGACAGAAGGCCGGAGAATTAGACAGACCGTCGCCTCAAGCTAAAACATTTCGTCTCTCACGGAGTTGGGATGTAAAATGGTGAGTTTCAGGGAAGTCAGTTTTAGTCACATGACCCCCATCTATTTTGGCTTACCAAAACTCGTTTACACGAGTAAGAGGACGATTACGCCCCTCAATCGCTCACCTTGTCTAAAGCAAATGTATCGTCCTAAGGATTCCTTTTCCATTGTATTATACTGGGAAGAAAGTTATTGACCCGCAAGACATTTTTGGTTCTAAGAACGATGTCTTGTATGATTTCCTTTCAGCATTCTAAATTTTTTGCAACATTTGGGGAAAATAGTAGCCTCTAGACAAGGCTTTCTAAAGATATGACCTAGTAACCAAGTTGCTCAAATACAAAACCCGTATCCAAAGTAAACGTAAATATGAAGAGATATTCTGAAGTATTTTGAAAATTATTATTGAGGCCTATATCATGTTTACTTCTGAGACCTGACTTGATTACCTATGTTTTGGCTTAGCTTTACTGATTTTCCAAACTGACCTTGATATCATCAAGAGAGATACTCTGGACAATTTAGACAACGACTAAGCTGACATTGAGACGTCAAGGTTGATCTAAATTTCTTCCTAGTGACCTTCTTTATGACCGGGCCTTTTCCTGTTTTAACTTGACCTAGATATCATAAGGATAAACATTTCAATCAATTCTGATAATAAAAAGCTGAAATTATGACTAAACAAATGACATGGGTTTCTATTCTTGGAACTTTTTTGAAAAAGGATGATCTAATGATCATATCTGTGAAATTTGGTCTAATTCTGTCATTGTCACGGACGGGCAGATAGACGGACTAAAGATATTCACCAATCACAATGGCTCGTCTTGGACACTTTGTGCTCAAGTTATCTAAAAGTAGTGATCGTAAAGTTGCTAAAATTAACAATACTGTTCATTGACTTTTTGACGCTTTATTAGCTTAAATCACAATTACAATAACAATATTGATTTAATAGATAACAAAAACAAAATAATTTCTGTGTGTAAATCCTTAAAGTGGTACTTGTAACCAGTGTCTAATATTTTTAAACAAAACAAATCATCAATATACATATCTTTACAGACGTAAATCTACACATTCATATATGCACATTTAAGCATAAACGTCGTATTTCTGGTAAAATGCATTAATTTTGGCAAATACGAATTCATTTCTCGCCTTTGAAAATTAATCCCGTCTTTTAATTGCTAGTGCAAAAATGATTTTGAAAACATGAATGAAAACATTGCTAATCTAATTGATTCAGTGGATCAAGATCTAGGTTAGCTATATTTATATACTTTCTTCGGACAACCGATTTGCATTCAAACAGCTTTTAAACAGTATCATATTATAACAATGATTTCTCAGTTGAAATAAATCTTTCCAGTGAAGTCAAAGAATTCTCTCTGTGTAAGTTTTATTTCTAATAATTAATAATTACAATACAGTTTCAAAACACGGAACACGGGCTACTATTTGTTACAGTACTAAAGCATTTTCTTTGACGAACTTAATGCACATATTTTTTGAAATTTTAGTTGTCTTATAATAAATTACTTCCCAACATTTAAGGCATAATCTCAATACAGCTGAATATCTGTTTCGGGTTTTCTCTGTTTGTGTGCGTATGTGTTTAAATATTGTTTACATTATTATTCCTTTTAACGAGTAATACCTTATTTACTGAATAACGATATTAGAAGCTTGGCGGATTGAGAATTATGTCATATTTCGAGTAACGGTTCAGTTGTATGAAACGATGGCGAAATAGAATAAAATAGTGCAAGGACACCGAGTTCAAAATGCAGCACAATTGTAATAAAAGAGGGCCATGATTGTCCTAAGTTGCTCACCTGACAATGTTTACTACAAAGGCCTGACTGTGATAGTTTGCAGAATTTTGATAGGGAACTGCAAGGCAATGTTTTATGCAAAATTTTAAAGTTCTGTGCCAATCAGTTGCCCGGGAGAGGAAGAGTTTCTTTTGATCTCTTTACATAATCTTGGCACTAAAACACGACTTAATTTGAGTTATGAATATATGCATTTAAGTGAATGTCCGACAAAGTGCTTCTCTTTGCAAATTTGAAGCCATGGTTTCTTTGTATAATCATATAATCATTTGATATAAACGGGGAAAGTACTCGAAGGAAATGTTGCAAAAAATGGCTTGTTGGTTTTGAAGGAGAACGATTTTCAAGATTTCATTATTTATCTCTATGTAAAATACCCGTAGAGACAAAATAGAGGTTATGTTTATCCTGTAATGATGATTTGACATATGTTTGTTGAGCACCATTAGGCGATGGTGAATGCAAAATCTTAAGCTCTAGGTTTTTTTTGTTTTTGGAGTAGAAGTTTTTCAAAACTTTTTCCTTCTTTCGGTTGCCATTTTAGCTAGATTTATTCATTGATTTCGATTCTTTGAATTACTTTGAAAAAGTTACACCTTCGTTTTTGCAAGGTATATTTTAAATCTTGTGTACAGTTTAATATGTCTGACTGAACATGATAACTCAGGTAAAGATACGCACCTGCTTAAACCCGTATTTTGATTCTGTGATGATTACCTTTATTTTGCTATGTAGCCTGATGCATTTTGCTTTTCCATATTGTTAAGGATAACAAGTGTAACGCGTACACGTGAATTCAATTGTCAGATCTTAGCAATACTCCTTTTTTTAGTGTTTTCTGTGAATAAGTTCCTGTTCTCTTAAGTACCAATCATAATTTCTCCGTATACGAGAATGTTATGGGTCCTAAATGGAGATCAAAATAATAACAAGACATGTTCTGTATTATTAATATGTAAGTCTAGTGCTTTTCACAAAGTCTGTAAAATATTTCATGAATTAACACAGATACAGATATTTATGCACTAGTATGTGTATAGAAAACGAGGTTCTTACGATTTGTAAGAGGTCTTCGTTTATATTGCACATAAGTTAGTAATTTGTGTCCTAGTAAGTTTTTTCTTGCTGTATGACATCGCCTTCACCGATCGTGGAATTCAACTGGCAGATCGGAACCTAATGTAAGAACAGTTCGCACAAATGGTTCGACGTCCTGAGCGGTTTCCACTGGTTTCAGGTTGTAGTTTCTTGCAATCTGGAATGAGTGTATGACATTCTTGTATATCAATCACATAAATTCAGGAGATCAATCGAATGTAGGGTTAGATTCTGTAAGTTTAAATGAAGTTCAGCATTTTTTATGTCTATGTTTGTTAAAAACAAAAAGGGACACATCACAAGCCTATCAAATGCTTATTCGACTGAAAACAATATCTTCTTAAACTGCTATGGTTTGATTTTGAACATTTCAGCGTATTTTTTACTAGATAATTTGATCTAGCAGACTTTTACAAGTAATATGTGTTTTACACAGAAAGAAATAACAGTGTACATGAAGTTAGAATTGAAATGTTCCTGAAGATAGGATCGATTTCAAATAGGAACTATTTTCAAAAAAAAATTGGCATGGTTTGGAAAGAATAAAATTTGTAAGGATTCTTGCGTATAACTATAAATATATAAGACTATTTCAGAAAAAATACCTACATTGGCCATGACAAGGTATAACATTTTTTCAGCAACTCGCCTACCAACGCAAGCCCGGGCACCAAATCCAAATGGAAGTGATGTAAATGGGCTAAATTCTCGAGCCTCACTCCGAAACCATCTTTCTGGAATGAATGCGTCTGGGTCTTTAAACATGGATGGATCCCGGCACATTGTAAACGTGTTCAACAACAAAATAGTCTGCAAGCACAAAAAGACGATCATTATGAAAATTCGTAAATCATATCGTACTAAAATATAAGTTAAGATTAAATTTGAAACGTATCACAAGTTACATCGCAACCTATGAATGGTAACTTTGTATATCATATCGTTAGTGGTCGATCCAAGCGTAGTTAATACTACTTGGATAATCTGCAGTTTTGGACCCCTAGCGGAGATTTATTATATAGAAATCTGACGTTACATTTTTTAATTCCAGGAATTCAATAGCGTTCTGATAAAAGCTTTATGTTTCCAAATTTGATTGTTTATTCGATAAAGTCAGTATTCCAAATCATCTTTCTGATAACATCAGCTTTATAAACTTTCAGTCTCAAATTTTGATTATTATCATTCCAACATTTTAAAACCCACCATTTCTAATAGCTCGGCTTAAAAAGTTAGTAATCTTATCCTACTGTTTCTGACGTCGATACTCCTGTTGATAAGATAAGTATTCCTAACATTCTGGTTCCGAATTCGATACTTATTTCATAAAGTAAGTTTTCCGAATTTGATACTCCTTTTTAAAAGCTTTTTTTCCTAAGAATCTGGTTCTGAATTTGAAACTCCTTCGTTAACTGACGTTGTCAGTAGTCAAGTATTCTAGTTATGATTAAAATAGTAGAACAGATAAAGTAGGCATTTCAAGCATTTTTTCATAAATCTGACAGTCATCGAGACATTGACAGTCATTACACACTGATAAGGTAGAAACTGAAATCATCCCTGACACTATTATTACCGTACACAACAAATACTTTGTTTGAGTTGAACTTGAAACGTAAAAGGTTAAATGTAGACTTACATTTTTTGGTATGGTATATCCACTCAGAGCTGTATCTCTAGTAAGCATTCTAGCATTTGTTGGTACGATTGGATAGAGTCTGAGAACCTCTTTAATAAAGGCTTTTATGTAAGGTATGGAGTTCAAATGATCCGCAGTGATGGGCCCGTCACCTAGATTGAGATTATCTACCTCGTCCTGGACTTTTTTCTGGAACTCTGGATGCGTCGATAAAAGGTATATCGCCACGGCAACCGTATTCGATGTCTGAAAGAAATAGCCAAAAGCTATCTATCGGGCAACTAGGACTTCAGTCGGTTTTATTTCGAAAGACTTCATGAAATGTTAATTCAGATAAAATCATTCATTAATCAAGGATGGTTAAAACATTTTTGGAAATAAGGCAAATTTGACAAGAAACTGTAGACTTTGTTGTAACACAATTAAACAATTAAATGAAGGGAACAAAACAAAGCTAATCCAGATCGTGTAAAATGTATAATATATGTATATATGAACTGATCAGTGCAACAAGAGGGTCAGTGACCCTGGCGCTCACCTGAGATAAGGCTCTTTTTCTTCAAGGCCTAATACTCACTAGGTCTGGAGAAGACGTCCTCTAAATTTAATCAAAATCAGCTAAAAATCAGTTACCAATGCTTTCAACCGATTTCAAATCTTTTATTAATTACTAAAAATGAGCAACCTAAGAGAAATGTCTGCCAAATATGGTTAGAATTGGCCACATAGTTTGGGAACTTTGCCTTCTTCATTTCTATTTAGGCCAAATCACTCTAGGGCTCTGAAATTTTAGCAATTTTGAAAGAGGTCAATGTATTGGTGCTTCATGCAAAATATCAAAGTTCTACGACTTCTCGGTCGGGAGGAGATGATTCTTTTATATTTTGATTTTAATTTTCCTTTGTTGTCATGGCAATCACAGCTTTCAAAGGAATTCAATTCTTTGTTGAAAATGGCCTAGTGGTTAGGGAGGAGAAGTCTTTTAAAAAATTCTCCTTTATTTTTATATAACCCCAATCCCCTGAGACTCCGGCCTTAGGGACCCGTAGGTGATAACTGAAGCAAATCTGGAAGAGATGCTGATACTTCATGCAAAATATCAAGGCTCTACGCCTTCTGGGTCAGGAGGAGATAATTTTTAAAGATTTTCAATTTTTCAGTTTTGTCGCATGGCAATAAGTGTTTAACGGATTTTAATTCTTTTAGCAAGTTGTCTACCATAGATATTTTTGTTTTTGCCAAACTTGGTTGAAATTTACCTGATGGTTTCGGAAGAGATGTCGTTCAAAATCCTTCTTATTTCATCAGCCCCCCCCCCCTCCCACCGACAAAATATTATCAATGACCTACACCTTCTTGGTCACGAGGAGATAAATAATAAACAATAAATGTTGACACACGACGCACGACGGACGCCGGACAAAGGATGATCAAAATGTCTCACCATGAGCACTTCATGCTCAGGTGAGCTAAAAAATTGTATAAATAAAAAGAGTAAATTAGAAAATTAAACTGGTCTCACAAAGATTCCAATTTTATGAACAAGCAATTAGTAATCATTTTGGAGTCATTGAAACTATACAACGATCTGCAAATAGGTATTTACTAAAGACATACTTCTAAAAATGTCCAAATGGGCGAAATACTCAACTGAAACACACAAACAATACCTACTGAATCAACCCCACCAAGGAGTAACTCTGTCATATTTGTATAAATTTCCTCCATGGTTAAATTGTCACTTGCGAGCATGTGCTCCAAAAATGTAACATCTTCAAGAGCCACCTCAGAACCTCTGTCCGCTCGATTTGAAATCTCCTCTCTTTTAGAATCTAGAAGATTCTTAGCTGAAAATGAGATTTACTTTATCGAGAATTTTATACAAGTAAATGTTCATAATAAAGTAGCGATTGCGAAATATATTTCCAATTCTTATAACTGAAAATATAATCCTTTCCAGTGAAATTTACCTACAGATAATTATTGTATATAACTTTAACTGTAAATAACATTTTGCAAAATTCAAATTTTCTTATTAAGTAAGAAGATATAATTTATTACATACTTTTGAAAAGTTCTTCTTGAAATATTTTGAGGAAAGGCGAAAGATACTTTTTGCAAGTAATAAAGTATTAAAGGCTGGTTGTATCTATTTGTTATATGTTTGATATATTCCATTATTATAATTTCATCTTTTGAAATTACAGAAAATAATACCTGTTTCCATGATTGTATCCCAAGAAGTAACGTGTTTCCTCCAGATTTTCGTGTTTAATTTTTTGTGGACGTTACTGAAGACCATTAACTGGTGACTTGTATACATCATGTCTTCTATTGACCGTACAAATATATTCATTTCTTCAGGCATGGTCTGTTTAAGGCAACCGCATCTTTTGTCAGCCAAAACTTGGCCAATACCTGTTAAAACATTTATGTAACTATATATTGTGCTGTCAAAAAATTAAACTGAATTTTAGGGGATAGTGTTGTATGCAAGTTATGGCTCGTATATTGACAAAACAAGAAATTGAAGATTCGACAAAATGCTAAATTTGCTTGACCCACTTGTAGAAAGGATTTCGAATTCGATTTGTCCACGTAATTCCATTGGTACACGTAATTCCATTGGTCCACGTAATGTACAAGCATTCGTAATCATACACTATCAATATTTCATAAGCTCGTCGAATTTTTGAGAAATCATTTTATAAATACATGTAATTTTAAACCAGAATAAACTCTTGAAAACACAATCAAACAACTTTTCAAATTGATTTCTAGTTTAGATTGATCATTTTTTATTCAACAGTCTAATACACGATCACTACTTATTGTGATGAATACTTGTTACATTTTTTCTTCGTGATGATTTATCGTCACTGGCTTAAAATTGAAGAACAAGCCTAAAAATAGTCTTTAAATGGAAATAACCCGTAGATGATAATAAACTGATAACAAATAAATTGTAACGGTTATTCCTCTCGGTTCTTGGAATTCTAATAATTCTACTCACTTTGTAAAACGTGATAAGCTTTGGAAAAATCGTGGAGGCAAAATGCATTAAGATAGGCTGTGATGACTCAATGCGCCCGCTTTTAAACAATGGGACAAGATTTTAAAGAAAGTTAAAAGATTTTCTAAGCACCTTATAAAGCCATGAAATTTTAGTTGGAGAGATTTTTATAGGTATACGGCAAAGGAAACATGATCGATAGTTTTGACAGGAGAAGACAGGAAGAGTAGTTGCACACACAAGATTTTTGACAAAAAGTCTCCTTTTCCATGAATTGAATCATGAAATTATAATAATATTCGCTTGTTAACATTGTAACAAGCATTCGGTGAAATCGACATAAATATCCACCAAGGATTGTAGGAGTAGTTGCGCACAAATAAATTTCCTTCTTCTATGACGAAGCATTGAATCCCAAACGCTGATAATATGCAATAGGCAACATAAAGACAAACGTTTCGTGACAGATTCATTATAATCTGTCAAGAATTGTAGAAGTAATTGCGCACACAAGGTACACGTCATGCCCGTCCAGCCGACCAGCCAGCCGACCAGTTTCTCAAACCCAAAGCCGCACCTTCATTCACCAATCTATATACCAGAGTTATCCTTCGGAGAATCTGCCTAAAATTATTAAGTTTTATTTAAATCGATTTCAAATGTCAACATTGATTATGTTTTTATTACAATGCCACCAAATAGAGGTAATTTTGAAATGAGTTATTAAATAGCATTAAGTCATATAAATTCTATCCTTGCCAAAGTTGTGTTGAGGCTAATACGTAGCTTCATTTGTTTTTAATCAGTATGAAAAACAATTCCCATTCGTTCGTAATTGTAACCTACTTACTTTCTATGGACCATGCAAACAGAAGGCTAAGTATGTTAGGTATGGTCTTGTCTGACGAGTCGTTGTCACGAACTGTTTGTATTTTTCGAGCTAGCTCTTCCGAAATGTCGCTTAGATCTGTGATATATTTGGCAGTCTGTCGGGGTTTTAACATCCTCTTGTTGAGAATCGTTCTAATTTTATGCCATTC
This sequence comes from Fragum fragum, assembly GCA_946902895.1. NCBI lineage: Eukaryota > Metazoa > Mollusca > Bivalvia > Cardiida > Cardiidae > Fragum > Fragum fragum. The sequence continues at coordinate 7,580,288 of OX336373.1, forward strand.
CTCTCCAGACCTACGTGAACAAAATAGGAACAAGTATTAGCAATCTATTTTTCATCTTGTTTTAAATATGTATGATTGCATTACAGGTTAGCTGAATATATCACGATTTTTCAAAACTGGATGGGCATATTTAAATTATTCATTCACCATGAGGTAACAGTGTAGAAATATAAAACGATTTGCGAAAATTAACAACTTACGCTGAGACAATTCCTTTACTCCGTTTTCGTAACGATTTGTAAACAAGCCAAGCCTCGTAGGGCGGTCTGTTCGGATATTTGCCTTCAGATCGAAACAATTCTTCGACAAGGGCGGGATCAGCTATCGACACATTAGTAACGGGTCCTAGTTGTTCTTTGAAGATACGTCCATATTTAGCATGATATCTTCTCTGCAAATATAAACAGCAACAAATATATACGTGAGAAAGTCAACTATGTCAGTATTTCTCAAACAAAGTATGGTCTCTTTAGAATTTTGAAAATATTTTGCACAATAAAACACACAATAAAAGGCATCTGTTCCCACTAAGACTATTAGGAAAAGGTCTTTTTTATTGCAAAATCATAGTCAGAGCAGCCTATTCAATTTGCTGCAATGACCGTTTCGGGACAGTCTTTTGTCCATTTAAAATCTGCTTTATTCATTCTGTCTTTTTTGTTTTCTTGTTGCCCCCCCCCCCCTTTATTAAAAAAATATACACTAAACAGGTATTTTTTGTTTAATAAATGATTTACTTGTTATTACTAGTTATTACTGATCTTAAGAATTAAGATTATACGTTAAATTACATACCGGCTTAGAGAAAACCAGAATAGATAACCTGTACGTATTCCCAAATCAAATATCTTTTGAAAAACCTAAAAGCAAGACAAGAACTAATAAGAGTTTACAAACACTTTCCAAGCATTGACTGAAGATAATAGAGAATCGAATCAAAACACATACAGAAATTTGTGGTTTCGGTTTTAAGATATTCTCTACATTATTTGCATATGTTATTTTCAAAGGTTCATATACGTACCAACAAGATACAATTAAGCGTATTTTGTTGGGATATCAAAATGTCGTAGAAACAGCTGTAATAAAGCCCTATTTAAAACAATTTTGCTCGCCAACGGCGATATTTCGCTTGGTTTTTTTCTTCTGACATTCGAGTTGCAAGGAAATTGTTCGAGCAATATCTATCCTGATAGCATGCTTTTTTTGTCCTATATCTCCTATTTTTGTTTATTGTCTAAAAGTTCTTTGAATGAGGACCAGTCTAAGTTTACATAGTCTGGCAGCTGTTTAACACGTGACCCAAAACTAATTTAACAACATCAGTTATGAAAGGTGTCTATCTGTTTGTAAATTCTAAACGCAGTTTATTACATCAAATGCATAACTAAAAACGGTATCAGTACCATTAATTTTGCACCGCTTAAACCCGGTTTAGCAGTTGGATGCCGATTTTAAACCTAAGTTCATTGATGTTTTAAACTCAATAATCAACAGTTTATTTGACACGATGAACACAGTTTATACAAGTTTTGACAACTATACCGACACTTTATTATTAGTCTTTCTGTGTCCACTTTCTAATCAATTGACCAATCGCGGCCGTCAATCAAGGAATCAACCAACTAATCAAATAATCTATTCAGCCCGGACCTGAGCTTATCAACTCGGATATCGGCCGCCATTTTGTTTACCTTTATTGTTGGTTTTGCGACTTAAACGTCGTGACTACAGCTTATTCAATTTCTAGTTACGACGTTTAGGTCACAAACCAACTATTTTACTTTTTTGTTACATGCTACTTGCAATAAATTTTGCAAAATAACGCGGTTGAAAATCGAAGCGGAACTTTCTGTTGGAGCTAATGGGCGGAGCTTAGGGAGTCAGTGGGCGGGGCCAGCTATTGGTCAATCAAAATCTACTTTTGGACTTTTTCATGAATTACCAGAAACTTACAGAACACTATATACCTTTTGTGCATCATTATGTGTCTTTTGATATAATTTCTTATTGTAGAAATGTATGATACTTTTTGCAACCATAGCTTCGATAAAACCCAATGCATTCCACTTAACGATAAAACTTTTGACTTTTCTGTGCCTATTAGTTATGTTTATTTTCATTTAACCGTTTTTGTAACAAATGCTTGAAACGTGACCATCATTGCATAGAAACGTAACATTATACGATGTAACCTATAGTTTACTGCATTTTTATCTGATAAATCTTTTGACATTTCCGAACCATCCAAATATTTTAACTCATCATAATATACCATTAATTTAATCCTTTCCCGTTATTGGAAAATTTAGACTAGTCCAAATTGAGAAAGGTTGCAGACGACAATGATAACTGGATGTCATTTGAAACGAAACCATCCTTTGTGGTAAAAAATATAGTGGGAAAAGAGAAATTGCTTGTTACAAGCAATTTCTTGTTTTTCCACAATGTTTTCTCAAGTATAGAATTATAGGTACGTAAAATCCCGTGTTTGAACAGGAAAGGGTTAACTCATCATAATGTACAATTAACGTAGTATATTCATTGCCGTCGTAGTCTTTTTGCGCATCATAATGAACGTTTGACTATACACTTTGTCGTGCAGTTCTTTGCGTATGATTGTGTTCATTTAACTACATACTCTTGTCGTACAAATGTTTGACATACGTCCTCATCAAAGTGACAATGTTAACAGCGGAACAGGCGTGGTATCCTGTCCTACGGAAATGGGCTTAAACTATTACAGCCGACAGAATTTTGCGTTCGTCCAAGGTGAAGGAAGTTCACAAGACATGGAGAGTGAATTTAACTAATAAATTTCAAATATTATAATGTTCTACTGATGATAAAGGCAATAACAATTGTTATGAGAAAAAATATTGCAGTAGTAGTAAAAATAACAATAATACTAGCAATAATAATAATAATGACAATTATTAATTGCTTACTTTGTTTTTTTAAACCTTTGAGATATAGAAAAATATAAGGTGAAATAAATAACGTTATTTTTTCGAACAGGTTGACCTGGTTGGTTGATTGAATGGGGTTTAACGCCACTTTTAAAAGTGATTCAGTCATATCGCGGCGGCTGGAGCACGTAACAGTGGATTCCTGGTATTCCTCACACCAGTACTTCCACTGCATCCTTTTCGGCCGCTAGCTGCTCATCCCACTCTGGTTTAGGATTAACTATCTAATGGTGGGAAACAAATATTCTCCGGGGATCGAACGCGAAACCCCATGACTAGGAGTCCTACGCGCTACTAGTGCGCCCAGATGACCTGAACTTTCAAAACTCATTTTGGGATGTTCTCAGTGTCATATGTCACGAAACACCTGTGTTTATTGTACATGGTGAATGAAGGTCTCTAATAAATTTATTGTTGGGTACGATAAGAATTGTCCTAAAATTGTACTCTTAAAAGCCAAGGCTAAATCTAACTTTCTGTACACTTGATTAATACAAGATAAAACAAAACACCAAAATTGCTTGTGCCAATCGAAGGTTCGCAGACCACGCCCAGTAATCTCCGATATGAGACGACATTTACAATGTACATAAAAACGTGTAAATGTTACTCTTGCAACTACACCTAGGCTAACGCCGACACCACGCACGCTGACGTCAACAACACTAAGCTTCTGACAGAACATAGAACAAAATGAACTTGCAAACGTGCTGATTTTGGCGTCTCAAGTTTACATGCAAGTTTAAACAACGAGAAAGACAAATATTCTTTATGGGGGAAAATGCTAATAATCGGAGAAAGTTGTATATTTAAACTTAAAATGGGGTCATGGCGTAAGGTTCAAACAAGTTCGTATCCATCAGAACTTACAATCAATCGATCACAGTGTTTACTATTAATAGTAAATCGGGGGGCTCTTAACCCAGTTTTATCGTTCTAGAAAACTTCAACAGCTTGTGCACTCAGTACTCTAATGGTATTTACATATTGCAAGGGAATTCACATGATTTTGATTATGCTGTATATACGAGATGCCGGTCATTATAACATTTAAAATCAGTCGCGATTCATAACACTTGCGTTTAATTCACATTTTTGTAAAATATATCTAAATATTGATAAATTGTTCAAGAAAATATTGCGTAATTTCACTATTACCACGATTTTCTTTTATTCAAACGTGAAAGAATGCTTTCTTATAGTATGAAATGTCTCGCTACTTCTGTTCTTGAAGATGTACACATCCTGCGATGCTCGCGAGTTGGCATTTATTTCGTTCTTTGTGTTTCGGACTGTTTCTTTTTCAAGGTTGCTGATTTTTATCTGCAAGAAAAACCGATTTACGGTAGAGAATTTTGAATTTTGTCAGAAGACTCGGTTTGCAAAGGTCATTAAGTTTTGTAAAAGGGTTAACGATCTTTCACCACATAAAGTTGAGTACCATGTAAATAATCACATGACACGTTAGATGGCTGAACAAACACCGTAAGTATTTTACCTCCTACATTTATCTTTCTTTTTATACCAGGACCCTTATGTCTAAATTATTCTAAGTATTTACCTTCTAGATTATAAACCATTTGTCTCATTTATAAAAAAATATCCTCTAACAAATTTTTATCGGAATAAAATTATAATTGAGCGCATGCGCGAAATTTCCAAACATAACACATGTGCACCAAGCAAAGACTCAGATCAGCCTGTGCATCCGCAGAGTCTGATCAGAGTCTTCACTCTGCGATCTGTAGATAGATACTGACCCAAAACTTCTTTACACATTCAGCAAATGTTCTAATTGCCCCGAATGGCTGTCCAGGGTGCTCAATGTGTTCGAGTCACGCACATGCAAAATGGTTGGAAATGTCACACATAGGCTAAATTATGTGCGATTAGCCAATTATGAGATAGGCGACAACTTTTACATGTTAAAATCAAAGTACTGAAAGTACTATAAGCTAGCAAAGCATTGTTTTCTACAGTTATCTTCTTTGTCAAACATTATCATGGTAAACAAACGAGGTTAAAGTATCAAAGGAGTTAACCTATTCCCACACAATCCCTCCTGTTAACGCCCCTTAAAATAAAAGTTATTAAAACAATGGGGAAAATGAAGAATTTGCTTGTTACAAGCAAATTCTTCTTTTTCCACTTTTTTTTTTACCTAAGCAGATAATTATTTCAGAATTTTCAACAATTTGAAACTGTCGTCTCCAACTTTTTGAATACTCTGATCAGTGTCATTGTGAACATGATATGCTCAAGTGAGCTAAAAATACCTAGGAGATGACAGGCAGAGATTGCAATATTTCTGAAATACATAAGAACTACTTTTTATGGCGTGGGCATTTAAAAGATTTATTGGTTAAGTCTCCAGTGGCAGTTTGTACTCGTTGAACTTAGAGAAGACCTAAAACTGTTGTCTGACGCTTTGCTAGCTAAAAATTACTGTACAATTTTATTAGAGAAGGAGGGATTGCTCGCTAAATACAATTCTTTTTCGCCGAATTTCCTTATGGTTACTTGAAGGTATTGAGCGGGGATGAGTGAAATTCGCTAGACGAGTATAAAATATTAGGACGGTTAAATATTGAAAAGTTCAACGAGTACATGGAGATTAGTGGATTTTATAAATAGAAATAGTTGGCGGTAGCTTATCAGTAAATCATTCACGCGAATGAATTTCGAGTTCACATGACAGTTTTGTTTATCTAGCCACGAGTTTATTGTAAATAAGATAATAGATGCTGATAAAGAACGGTGATACTTATCGTCATATTGCAAATTACAAATGCATTTGATATACATGAATACAAAAAGGGAATAAAGTTAACCTTTTGACAAGCTACATATGATATTAAGCTTTTCCGAAGCCTAATGGAAATCTCCTTGTTTTTGTGACTGGGCTTGAACTCCTGAAAATGGAAGGTATGGTAAGAGTTAGATTGGCTTCGGGTTTTTTTGGTTTTTTACTTTTTCATGTTGATTTAAACTTTTAAACATTTTTTTTTTAAATTGACCATTATCTTTAATTTCTTAATTCTCTATATCCAAGACAGACAATGTGATAGATTCATTACCCAATATTGAATCACCAAGATTTCGTCCCTTTCTGGAAGGGCCTTGGTAGAAATCGAAGAAGATGCTCATCCAAATGTAGGTCAGATGTTACGACGTCATTATAATTGCAATAAGAAAAAACAAAGAAATCCGTTCAAGAGACGGTACCTTCACTGCATCCAGTCGAACTTTGCAAAAAGACATGGTTTCTGTTGACTAGTGAATTGTCGTCTTTTCGAGATTTATTTGATAAAATGAAACAATTTGTTCTTATATGATATGATATTGCTAATATTACACAAGTGAAATAGCTATGCGACGGATCGTAATGACGCAATTAAAAAAAGGTAATTTATATTTCGTGGAACTTTATTTCTTAAAAACCAACTTTATAATGATTTTTATACAATGAGGCCATTTATAGAAAATACCAAAATTCATTGTATTCGAAATCACATAGAATCTCGACTTAGCCTAGTTTTCTTCTTCTTATTTAGAACCGTTATCTTAAAAATCATTCAATGTCGCTATTTTTTTATTTATCTTTTTTTATATATATATATGTATTTATTTATTTATTCATTTTTGTGTGTGAGTGTGTGTGTTTGTTTATTGCATTTTGAAGTTTTGGCAATGCTTTAGATAAAGATATCACAAGGAATTTGGTCAAATAGAATATACAAGTGCGCGAGAAATGAAAATGTAGAAATGAACCCTTATTAGAATCTTTATACTGAGAATTGTGCATATGCACATGTGTAGGCAATATATGAACTCACACAACATGGAATCTTAGTCGCATATCATGTAACGATGCTATCGGTGTGAAACTATATAATGACAATAATACAAATATGTCGTTTATGGGAGCTCATGTAGGTTACATGTATAATTATCTAATGACAAGTGGCCTGCAGTCAAATACCCTTCAGGCTTTTTGATGATGCACCATTTTATCGCTCTGTCATGGTCAAATTCAAAGACCTAAAGGTAGTGTCATGTTTTTGTTAAGAAAAAAAAAAAAAAAAAAAAAAACATCACTGCAAAGAATGTCGTGGTCGAATTTAAAGAGGCAATCAATGTTTCTTGAGTCTAATATCCGACATAACGTTTCTAAAGGGTAGGGCGAAAAGAAAAGATTTACAGATATAATACAACGCATAAAACATCGAAGAAAATGATTGATTATGCTTTGTATTAAAGGATAAAAGCAAATTGTCACTGATACTATTTTAAAAGAATTAAACCACCGTTTCTACGCAAAGTCAAACTATGAAACGAGTTACACGGTTGCTGCAGATTCTTTGCTTTACAAGTACATTTAAACCTCATTAATTAATTACAAGCAATTTCTTCTATTTCCACAATATTTTCTATCCTACTGAATGATTATTTTTCAAATATACTCGTCTTTAAACTGTCGTCTGCAAAACATTTGAATTTGGACCAGTCTAAATTTAAAAAAAAAGAGTTAATCTCTATAGGAATACGATCAGTCAATAAGTAAGAAGTATGATTTGAAAGTTTTATTTAGATAAATAACAATTAACAGAATTGTTGAAACCCCTTTGTTCAAACACTTACTATCGAGATTATCAATATACATGCATCGATGAATGTAATACGTTTACACTGCATTTAATTTTGTATTTTTGAAAAAAAAGTTCTTTTATATCGTACCTATTAAATTTATAAATCGCAATCTAAAAGGCATGGCCATTACCAAGAGAGTCATATCTTGATCAATCCATAGTTTTTGAGTCGATTAATTGCAACTAGCTCTCGTATTGCCATCGTTGTGGGTCATAGAAATATTCCAGGAACATAACAACATTTCTGGCTTAATTTTTACGAAATCATCTAGCGATATTACTTTTTGAACATCTTTCTTTAAAATAATTGAATGTACCGAGATTTGAATAATATACATCTTATTAGATTTTTATTCGGTTCTTAAACTGTTTAAGTCTCTAATTTAATTTCCAAGAATTGAATATCATAAAGTCAGAAGTCAGGTGAAGATAAGGTTTGAATGCCGAGCCAATTTCAAAAGGAAGTCATGGTATACGTCAATAAGACGATGTGCCGCAATGTCAGATCCTTCACCTTAAAGCCTTCATCTATTTCGCATTCCTTGGTTTACTAGTTTGTCAGTTATCATAATATTATAAGGCACTGGGCGTACTTTACAGGCTTAACAAATTTTTTACTAAAATATATTGAAGCTATGTCTAAATATTTGTTTTTGCTAAGTTAACGTTCGGGCGTCACTCGGCTCCATCAGTGCCATCATTCCAGAATTCAATATGGCTTTGGCCTGTTGCAACTTCAGTTATATTATGTTTCAATGCAATCAAAAAACCTGATTGACCCTTTTACGTTGACGCGGCGCCAATTTGTTATCTCGAGGTATTTACAGATAACGAACTTGGAGGTGTTTGGAGGTCATTCAATAAGATTGCACTTGTAACCTCGCTATCTTAGATAGGCCAATAAACGTTGGCAGTGGGCCATTAAACTAGCAAACTATGTAATTCGAGATATCCTCTATCGGCTTCCAAAACAGTGAATTTTCAGCTGGAAATAAAGTGCAATAACGACGTTTAAGAAACCAGTTTAGAATATAGGCTTACGCTTCCACTTCTTGTAGCGAAATACAAATTAAAGTAGTAAAAGTATTGTAAGCTAGCAAAACATGGTTTTGTTAATTATTTTTCTTTGTCAATGTTATCATGATACATAAACGAGGTTAATGCAATCCAGTAGTTGACCCATTAAGACACGACATTATCTTAGACTGGTTTAAATTGACAGAAGGTGCAGACGACAATTTCAAGTTGGTAGAAAACATTGTGGACATTGAGGAAATTGCTTGTTACACGCAATTTCTTCATTGTACACAATGTTTTCCAAACCTTATTGCAAGTAAAAGCGGGACTGAGTGTGAATGGGTTAACTAGCATGCTTTTGAAGAAGTTCTCTACAATTCGAACGATGAATTTATATGCAGAGTTTGAAATATACCTGAAACACTTAAGAACTACTTTTTATGGCGTAGGCATTGAATGAATTTAGTGGTTCAGCCTCCAGTGGCAGTTTGCACTCATCGAACTCCGAGAAGACCTTAAAAGTTTGTCTGTTAACTTAAGCTATCAAAGCTGACGCTTTGCAAGCCAAAAATGAGGTTGGTATATTGATGTCTAAAACTATTATAATTATAAATCCAATTATAATTATAATTGAATCATATAATTTCCGTTAACATTCTTCTGTACATCACTGCTCTGTAATAGCATGTATGTGTTCAGGTTTAAGCATTTTGACAAAGCTATGAAAGTTGACAATATAATATTCAATGTAATGCTTTAAAGCATAAGATAGTTATACATGCATAAACGGATAATTGAACAAAGAAGAAAATAGCTAGCGTATTTTACAAGATCTACCTAATACTGGAGTGAAAAAAACTAATTAAATAGTCTTCTGTATCCGAATTCGTTAACTAGTAATTTTTATAAATTTAATTTGAGGGGAAATGATCTTTTTAAGATCAAACGGATATGCACTTCTATGTATTTATAATTATTGCAAGACCCACGTACGCGATAGAATAGTTCATAGTGCATATTCATTTTAGTTTCGAAAAAAGGAAGTTTTGAAATACTAAGGATAAGTTTATTTCAGCCTAAACTTATATATATATTTCATATGAACTATCAAAGAAGTACTCAGAACAACTTTTATGAAGACAAATATTTTTTGTACTAATCCAAGTAGATTCAGAATTGCGTATATATTCTTAAGAGATAAAGAGACCATTTTTTGTTTTCATGGAGGTATGAACCAAAAAAACTAATCACACTGTATGATTCGCGGTTTCATACAGTGTGATTAGTTTTTTCGGTTCATACCTCCATGAAAACAAAAAAAAATCTCTTCATTTCTTATGATTTAATAGCAGCGAGCGAAAAAAGCAAATGTTATACAAATTCTAACACCATTTTGTATTGGACTATTTTGTGCGAAAGCATACAAAATCGCTGCGTGCTCAAACATTTTGTTCATGGAGTTATGAATATTTTTTTTCGACCAATCAGAACGCTCGTTTTTAAAAGACGAAACTAGAAATTAAATTATTTTGAAAAAATTTGGTACTCTGTGTCGCTTGTTCAAATATTCGACTTTGGGTTACTCTGTAACCGTTGTGTATTAATTTCCTTCGGTTTAGCATTTCAGAACACACTACTAAAACTGATGTACCAACGAGGGAAGTTTTCGTGCGACGCGGGTGTATTGTACCCGAACAAGTGTGCCGTATTTCGGCTGTCCATTCATAAAGCCCAGTGAGGCATGCGGTTCATTCTGTGGTTTTATGAATCGATTGAATTGTAAAACCTATCTAAAATCCGTGGGTGCTCACTGCGTTTTATTCAAATTTTATGAATGGGGATAGATATAGTTTAGTTGTTATTTATTCGTCTTATGTAGCGGTTCATTATTTTATTTTCATATCTATTTTGCGGCTTCCTTTACGGTTTTAAGTTGGCGTCGAGATATATCTTCATAATTATTTTCTGTGCGGTTCACATATCTAAATATAAGTGGGCCGCGGCCACAGAGCAGTGGTAGCGCATAGAACTGCTAGACATGTGGTCCTGGGTTCGATCCACGGTCGCGGCGAATATCCTTTGCGACATTTGTCTTCCACCAATGGGTGGGTAATTGTAAATCTATGTAGGATGAGCAGCTGGAGGCTCGGTAAGGATGTAGTAGTAGTACCGGTGTGAGAAATTGCTCCCACCTCCGTGATATGACTGAAGTACTGTTAAAAGTGGTGTTAAACTCAATTCAATTAACCAATCAATCTAAATACAAGTGTTCTGTAATCGTTAATATGGCCAGTGGCAAATGCGTCCAAGAAAAGAGATATATTCATTAAGTTTGATAATACGCAATTCGATTTATAGATGCAATATATACGAATATTCCTTGGTTTAAAAACTTATTTTATTTTTATAAACCTTCGGCGGTTTTCTTTTCAATATAGCCGTTATTAAACTTAGGAAGAAAATTAAACTGCATGTATATGATCTTTTTAAACCGATTTAATTCAAAATAATGTCTTAAACTCAGCGTGTAAATAAACGGAAACTTCACATTGTCCGGATAAGAAAGTATCCCGTTTCGTTTAAGATGTCTAGAGCTGCCTTATAAAACACTCAAGTTATACGAAGTACAGTTTATTATCGGTATTTTAATAGGTGACCTTGAGAATACATATTTGTCCTCGTATTTGGTTGATTGTCAGTACCCCGGTTATGAAAGACCGGTGTCACTGGGTTCTCTTGGTGTACCCAGCGTACTTTAAAATCAGAGTACTGAAAAATACTGTAAGCTAGCAAAGCTTTGTTTTGTTCAATAATCTTCTTTGTCAAACGTCAATCCCTCCTTTTTACGCCCCCAAGAAGATAGTTGTGCAAAGAAATGTGGAAAATGAAGAAATTGCTTGTTACAAGCAATTTCTTCATTGTCAACAATGTTTTCTACCTAAAGAGATAAATATTTTAGAATTATCAACAGTTTGAAATTGTCGCCTGCAACTTCTTTGAAGATCGATATGCTCAAGTGAGGTAAAATACCTAGGAGACCTGCATGTAGAGTTTGCAATATTCTTGAAATACATAAGAACTATTTTTATGGCGTAGGCATTTAACGGATTTGTTGCTTAAGCATGTAGTGGAAGTTTGCACTCGTTGAACTTTGAGACGACCTTAAAATTTTGTCTGCTAACTTAAGCTATCAAAGCTGTCGCTATGCAAGCTAAAACTTTTCATGGCATTCAAGCCAGCGAAACCAGAACAAGTTATTTGACCGATCTGTCTTACTACATGTAAATATTTATCTTGATAACGATTCTAAACAAATTTTACAAATTATGAAATTGCCAGCAATTAATTAGTTGAAGCGTTTTATGTCCGTGAAATGCTGTAAAATATATATTTTGAAGGATTATCTTGGTGGATCTTTCGTACCTAATATTCTCGTTTTTAGTAATTACATGGAAAACTACGACTTTCAGGAAAAAATAAAAGCCTTAAAGAGCCAATATTTCTAAAGACTCCCAAGTCGTTTTAGTTGATAGGAAAGCAACGTTTTATCTTTGAGAACAGACATTATAAAAATAAAATTGTCTCCATGTCCTTAAATGTATCAGTTCACTGTATTCAGTCTGTCTCAAAAATTAACCTCTTACTGAAAATGTGTTCCTTTAAAACCACACTAAAATCCCTATTGGCCTATTACGAACTTCATTGTACTAATGTAGACACATATTTTAATCGCCAACCGCCATATATACTCATTTTCTAGTAAATTTCTGCCCATTTTCCTATGAGGGTTCGATAAATACTGATGTATGTTAAAACGAAAAACAGACGCCGGTTCAAATCAATCAAACTTGATTTTTATAGAGAATGAAAGTGCCAACTTTTTTACACATCCATTAATATGCTGTTTTATCTGAGATATACTTAAATAAACGACTGTTTTAGATGAACTGTACAGATTCACCGATTTGAACTAGTGTACTTTCTAAAGTTAGGGTTTTCTTTTTACTCTCAAGCTGACAAATATCGTTTCGTCCAAATAATGTCATAGCTGTTGATGATTGTTTAAGAAAGGTCCAAGACAGAAGAAAAGATGTGGGAAAGGAAATCGTACAAAAAGGGAATTATTTTCACGCTCTTAAGAAAAAAGTAAGGGACCATTCATAATCTGAAATTAACACAGAGTTTCAATCGACGGACAATGACACACGGTTCAACTATGCGCTTGTTTTTCTTTGATCATTACAAGTAATTTCATACACTCATTAACACAAGCCCTAACACACAGACGCAAATGTGGACAACTTAATTGTTCTTTGGGCATCTTTTTCCAACTTGGCGCTAACAACCGGACGTGAGTAACGATCACTTTATTCATCATCGCAGGTCATTCTTTTTTTACCTGTGATATTGCTACAATGTATATCATGAGCGACGCTGTCGTGTCAGCGGCAGCTTGCAAAACATTGATATCTAAAATATTTGAGCATTTGCGTGACCTTTCCAACTATTTCGCATGTGCATGACTCGCACACATTTAGCACCCATTCGGCGCAATTAGAATATTTTAAAGAAGCTTTGGTTATGTATCTATATACAGAGCGCAGAGTGAAGACTTCGATCTGACTATGCGGATGCACAGGCTGATCTGAGTCTTTACTTGGCGCACATGTGTAATGGTTTGAAATGTCATGCATGCGCTCATTTCTATTATTATCATAGGTGTTGGTCTTAAACTCGGAATTTCTACTGCCATGTGGGAAGTCTATATCATAAAAGGGTGTTCTTAATTTATCCTAGAATTCTGCCCTTTTTACTTAGATTTTTGTTCACTTTCTATCACCAACCAGCCGAGCGTAAGCGTACTCATGCAATGCTCTTGTTTACACGATTTACCGCTCCTGACAGACGATAAATTCAAAGAGAGATATTTGTCGTTTTGTTCAGTCGAGCAGAAGATCTTTTGAAGATGCACGTGTCGCTTTGTTGTCGATTTTTACGGTGGTGCGTCTGATGAAAACGGTTGTATTGTTTGCTAGTCTTTCTTGATGTCAAGCCATTTCCTTCATTCTTGGAAATAAGCCATCCTGAAGATATGTTAAAACTGGGTGGTATTTAATCCTAACAAAGAACTAAAGTTGGTTGATTCAGCAAAAAAGTCCTTTGTGGCTCTCTGGTTGGAACGGTAGATTCGTGATATGAGAGAAATCGAGGGTTGTGCGTTCGAATACCGAACCGATGATTACATGGATTTGTCCTTAGACAAGACATTTCGGAGCCCAACCCTTTTACTGGTGATATAACTTAGAGCTTTTCAAAGCAACTATAAGCTCAATATAACAAATAAATCATTCAGATAAATGAACAAATAAATGTGATCTTTTTAAAAAAAGATCGAATGAGCCCTAGCTAATACAGATAATAACCTTTAAGGCCAGTGGCTACTTCGGAATTCGCAGAAAACACGTTTCTTTCGTCTTAAAAAATGATCACTTGAACGATATGTGGATTGAAGACTGGCGGTTTTCTTTTCTTTGGATGGGTGGAGTGTTTTTGTATGCCAAACAATTAATACGACCCATTAACCATCAAAATTAATTGGCGGAAAGGTTGGTGAATCAAGATTTTAGTTGTAATCCTCGCTTTCTTCGTGAGTTTTGATGTTTTCACGAAGCATGGAAAATAAAAGGTCCAATTTAGTTATTTTGTAATTATTGAGACCCCATCTATTCGTACTTTGACATATCAGGTTTGTATTTTTATGCAAATATTGATTTGAATCATTCAAAACATCCGAATGCAATCTGAAAAGCTTGGAAAATTTCTATACATAATCACTTTATGTCCATTCAGTCCCGTTTTTTCTAGAAAACTATTAAATAACCTCACATTTATGTATAGTGTTCAAACCCTGATTGATTGACAGTATCTCAGTCATACCTAACAGTGGATTCCTGGTATTTCTCACACCAGTAATTAACACTACATCCTTTCCTTGCCCCAAGCTGGCATCGCACTTAGGTTTACGATTATCCACCCATTGGTGAGAGACAGATGTAGGAAAGGATATGTGCCGCCGCCGCGGATCTAACCCAGGACATCCCATGATTGAAGATTAGGATTCTGACGTTCTACCGACTACGCTATGACGGTGGCCATTATTGTGATATTGGTGAATTTTCATTGTTCTGAAATAGCCGAGCATTGTTCCGATATGTTTCAATTCGACTTGCTTTAAACAGTATAAAATATTTAATACTTTAAGTGCAGGTCTAACTTTACCTTTAGTGGAATAATTCGAAATATATCAGTCTTCAAAGATTTCATGAATAATGCCCCTAGCGAAAACATTAGATAAAATGTATCATAGGCATTTAATTTCGAATTTAAAAACGGTAATAAATCAGAGATGTATGGCTGTCAAATAGACATTGGGTGCTGGGACTAAATACTTAACCAAACAGTTGATACCACTAAAATAGATAGTCATTGCTACACAAATACATCATGGTTTTTAACCCATTACCACACGAGAAAATTTGAGACTGAATTAAGTTGCAGACGACATTTTAAACTAATCCAATTTAATATTTCTTATACTTGCTTGGAAGAAAACATTGTGTTAAATACAGAAATTGTTTGAAATGTATTCATTTTTTTCATATTTGCCTTTTTTTTTTCTTTTATTTCAAAGCTTTCAAAATCAGTAATTAGTCCCTCTTGTCTGCCATCTTCCAAAATTGGTCTACTGAAATACATAGTATTCTAACATTTGTAAAAAGGGGGCGGTTTTTGCATCTTTTAACAAAGAAGTCGACAAAAGAAGAATTTGCAGTTATTTTATCATTCAAAAACGAGTTTCAAAGATATGTATATTATGTATGCGGATCTAGTTACGATTGGCAAGTGAGGTTGATTGTACTTGATTTTCGACTGGTGCATCTAACCATGGCTTCCTGACGTTTGTGACACCAGTACAACCACAACAATCTTTCCAAGTCACGATCTGCTTGTCCCACTTTGACTCACTACTTATGAATTGCCCAATTGGCGAGAGACTAATGGCGTATATCGCGTTCACTTTTGTCTACTGTCAGAAAGAATATTGGCCGAGTCGAGCTTCGAACTCACGACCCAAGGATTGAGATAACATTGCGATACTGACATAGCTAACCGGGCTCTGCAAATATAAATTTGTTGGAAGATTCAGATCAGAAGAAAAAATGCACAAAATATACAAGCTTAAACTTTCTAGAGCGTTGCTATAAAAAAAAGTAAAAACAGTTTGATATCCAATTAAATACCTACAAATTCGCCAAGTCATTCAATGTATAGAAATACACCGTCTGTCCTATTTAATCTAATTGGTATTATACTTATTCATATAAACTTGAGTATCGAATGTTAAATACTATTGTTAAAGTGAAATTTATACGCAGATATTAGATTTAAGTACGTATAAAATCCCGGATTTTTAGTTATGTAAAATATTTGGTCGACTGATTTAGGTTTACTAAATGACTTGATCAGGTTAGGTATTCTTACGTTTTCATTTAAGAGATGAAGAGAATATTTTTTGTTTTCATGGAGGTATGAACCGAAAAACCTAATCACACTGTATGAATACGCGAAGCGGATTCATACAGTGTGTGATTAGGTTTTTCGGTTCATACCTCCATGAAAACAAAAAATATTATCTTCATTTATTATAATTTAATAGCATCGAGCGAAAAACCCAACAACTTAACAAATTTTGATTCCTTTTTCTAGTGAACTATTTTGTGCGGAAGCAAACAAAATGGCTGCGTACTCAAAATTTTGTTCATGGAGGTATGAATTAAATTTTTCGACCAATCGGATCGCTCGTTCTTGATAGACGAAACTAACAATTAAATTATTTAAGCGATAGAGAAATTTTTCATTTTTACATGGAGGTATGAAAAAAAAACTAATCATACTGTATCAATACGCGAAGCATATTCATACATAACTGTGATTAGGTTTTTTGGTTCATACCTTCACGAAAACAAAAAATATTCTCTTCATTTCTTATAACTTAATATCGTATAGCGGGAAAAAGCAAAAGCTTTACAAATTTTGATACCTTTTTATACGGGACTATTTTGTGCGGAAGCATACCAAATCACTGCACTCTCAAATCAAGACCATACTTTTCATGCGATAAAAATTCTTTCTGGTTATCTGATAAAGGGTCACCAAACGATCAATCTGGTAAAATTTGGTTGATATCAATTTACTGGTTTCTGAGAAAAAAACTTCAAAGCATCTACTAAATATGTAAGCGATATTTTTCATCCAATCAAAATTCTTTAAAGGAATCCAAAAATGTTGATCCAAGGATCATTCCTTTATAATTTAGATGAAATCCATCAACTAGTTTCTTAGAAGAAGATTTTAAAAGCTTTTACCGTATATGGAATTTGCCACGCCCATTAAAGCAATGTTTCAGTTCCGATCAAAATTCTTTGTAGGAATCTGTAACAGGGTCACCCAAGGATCATCTCTTTGAGATTTGGTTGAAATCCATTCATTTGTTTATGAGAAGAAGGTTTTTCAAAGCTTGCACCATATATGGAAATTATGGCCATATTTTCATCCGATCAAAATTCTTTAAGGGAATCAGATAGAGGGTTATCCAATGATCATTTCTGTGAATTTTGGTTGAAATCTGTTCAGTACTTTCTGAGGAGAAGATTTTGAATGAAAACGTTTACGGTCGAACGGAAGACCGGACACGACGCTATGACAAGAGCCCTCTGGCCTTCGGGAAGTGGGGCTAAAATGGGATAAAATTGGTTGTTGTTTTGCAACTCATGTGAAAATGTCAATACTTTTTCTGATTGTATTGTAATATCTCGGGATGATCGCTACATTTTTCTTTTGTGTGTGTGTGTGATTTTTCGGGGGGGGGGGGGGGGTAGGGGGTTAGGGTAGGGTGTCATAACGACTTAATTTACACCTAAATGGTCCACAAACACAATACTCACTTGAATAGGCAGGCTCATACACAAAAATGAATGATAAAATTCGACAGGCATTTCAAAGTACTCAAAAATGGTTGGTATATATCAATTGAGTTTTAATCCCTTTTCGATATTGTACATTTTGCGATTAAAGACCAGCATTTTTACGTACATTATTAATATATCTATCAATTTAAATGGTCCAATCTAAATTTGGCAGCAAAAGCTTTCTAAAGAGTTTAAACGGTACGAAATGATCAGTTTTATGAAAGCAGATCTAGTCCCCGCTGTTTATTATTGGCTCTAGTAAAGTGTGTACTGAACAATCTTGGGCTTATATAACTAAACCGGTGTGAACTTTACAAAGCTTGTCGACATGAGATTTTTCATGTCCTTTTAAGGTTTCGGGGAATTGGGACTTCTGAGAAAAAGTCTGAAGTTCAGATAAAGTGAGGACTTTAAACCCACGCAAGATTCACGAAAAAGTAAGAAATAATATCGAAGGTCATAGAAATACTTTATAGGTGGTTCTTTGCTTAACTTCTCGTTCGCGTTTGAAGACGAAATCGTATGGTATCGCTAATTCCTATTTATCGGTACAATACCTAAACATGTTAGCTTTAATCAGTCTTCAATAATTTTTCTACTAATGATGATGGTAATGACAATACATGCAATACCACTGATTACCATGAAAATGATATTAATAACTTGAATTCATTCATCTTTCTCCTTATTGACTAGTATTCTATAATTAGCTGTTCAAAGTAGTCCATTCTTTCTTTCGCCTTTCAATTACAGAGCATCTACATGTAGATAGTATTATGAAAGAGAGCATACGATAAAAGTTCATGTCATTTTGTTCCTATTTCAAGTAAAATAACCAATCATTGTCCAATTTTTAACAATACAGAAGAGTTTCATAATCGCATAATGGCGGAATTTACCCTTGGCGGGGGAGCAGGTCTTTTGTTCGTAACACAATTCTTCCATCAATCTAAAATATTTATGTACTAAGGTCGACCCCACCAGAACATTCAAAAATGCGAAGATGGTCTACAACTCTTAACTCACCGGAAACGAGGGACTTAGATCCCGGGATCTGCTGCCATTGCACTGCCCGTATATCTGTTTGTGTAACCATTTAGGCAGAAGTTGACATCACTTTTAAATGTCCAAAGATGAGATTAAAGTAGGTAGACTTGAAAGCGCTCTCAAATCCGTTTATAAGCAATGACTGCATGACACTTTAAACGGAATTGTATGTTTAAAAGTATGGATAAATGAATGAATGAATTGATTAATTAAATAAACGTGATAAGTATTTTCAATTTTGGTAAAAACGCTCTGGTGGTAATAATCAACTTTTGTCTCCAAAACACCGTAACAGGTGTTATTTTGGTCCAAAGTTACGATTCATCTAATATGAACCAGCGATAATTAAAGAGATTCCTCACTCAATATGTTATAATTTTGACAAAGTTTTTTTCCTATAAAACCATACATCATAACCTTCAAAGAGATAATTCAGATTCATAATCAGTCATAACCTTCAAAGAAGTTTTCTTTTGTAGAACAGATTTCAAACTTTCTTTAAATAGATACTACAATCAAATTTATTGATCATGTTGAATATCATTTAACGAAATATTTGTACTTAAATCAGTTCATTTGCAAGAGTGCAATAATGATACGATTATTCGAGATACCATTGCTTGCTTTACACCAATTATTGCTTATAATTATCGTCGATACTCTTCTTAAACATCGTAACTACAGCTTATATAAGATATAGTAACGGTAATTCTATCTTACTCAAATTGGCGTAGATTGTAGTCATTTACCATACTTGCCTGTCAGTGAGTAAATAAGACAATTTTGTTCGCGTAAAAGTATTATTTAAGAACAATTTCAGTTCTTTCAAGTTTTAAATAGTAATGTGTTTATTCTCTAAGGCTAGTGTAGGGCACTTTTTGTCTCTTTGATTTCGGTCGATCCTCTAAAAGACTAACCGACTGACTACTAAAGCCCCAAATCACTGACAAGAACGAGCAAAACAGTATTTGGAGTTTACCGAATAACTTTACGAATTATCTAGGTTTTAACCCATTCCCACACAGTGACGATTTAGGACGCCTCTCAAGAAAAACACATGGGAAAACATTATGTAAAATGAAGAAATTGCTTCTACATATAATAGGTGTATTATAATTACACTTACATCGTTTCATGTGATTAATCATTTTAGTTGCTATTTTTATTTTTTTTTTAGGGGGGGGGGGGTCACAAATTGATAAATTCATTTGAAAAAAAAAATCTTTGAAATCACAGCCCAAATATCTCATCTATGTTGCGATCTCTTATTCAACTTATACACAAATCGGGAATTAATTTCAAGATTATACCTATGTAATGATAGGTGTAAATCTTTCAACAAACAATGCCAATGTTACCTATTATATGATTGCATATTATTTCTTTAGTCCAAAGGAAATGTTACCTATTTTATGAATGCATATTGTTTCTTTAGTCCCAAGGAAAGTAAAAGCCTATCGACCATAATTAGGTTCACTTGCGTTCAAAATCGTAATCATTACTGGCACACCTGTTACATATGTTATTAAACATATCTTACAAATTATCATTACAAGATCATAAATCCTGTTGATATTAAATAGATAGTTCGGGGACGTTCAACCTTTGATATCACTGGTGATTGATTGAATTAATGGGGTTTAACGTCACTTTTAACAGTATTTCAGTCATAACGCGGCGGCTGGAGCACCTGGTTTTTCTCACATGAGTACTACCACACATCCTTACCTAGCCTCCAGCTGCTATCTCACTTAGGTTTACGATTATCCACTCATAGGTGAGAGACAAATGTTGGAAAGAATTTGTGCCGCCGCCGGGGATCGAACCCATGACATCCCATAAGTTTGGTGCGCTACCGACTGCGCTATGACGGCGGTTTTCCGATGCTAAATAGCATATAGAGAATTCTTCTTTATTCAAGAAGGAGGTATTTCTACCCTGCGTCACTCATAATCATACTGAATAATAAAGTCTGATCGTTTTAATATTGTATTTAGTATATCAGTTACTTGTCGATTCAAAGAAGAGATTGATACTGTTAGACAAGTTTGCGCATGTACAAACATGTATTATACATGCAATAACCATGGAAAAATTATCATTTAGCCAATTCCCTCTTCGCCCCCAATGAAAAAACACTTTGAAAAACATTGTGGAAAATGAAGAAATTGCTTGTTACGAGCAATTTCTTCATTTTCCACAATGTTTTCTACCCAGAAAGTTGAAAAAATCCAAAATCTAATAAACTTTAAATTGTTGTTTGCAACTTCTTTCAATTTGAGCCCGTCTAAAATGTAGCCGTTTGGTATTGGATTATTTAGTTTTCTTTGTCCCCAAGATAAAAGCAATTCAAAAGAAAAGAATATATCTTTCCTTGAAAAGGAAATCCAGTTCCTTTCCGCGAGGTTGGCCTTTTCATTATTGGTACATCATTTATAAGTCATAGAGATTTACTCGATACCCCCCACCCCCTTTCCTCCAAATTTAGAAAAAGTATCTGTTGCTCGTTTAGAACTGGCGGATTGCCGGCGCTGCCCATTGACTCCGCTGGCCGAACTCACTGACTTCAACAGGAAGTTCCACTATGATATCAAACCGCGTTATTTTGCTAGATTTATAGCCAGTAACATTTAACAAGACAGTCAAATTGTTGGTTGGTGATATATACGTCGTAAGTATAGCTTGAATAAGCCGTCGTTATGACGCTTAAGTAGCCAAACCAAAAATAAAATGATTCATTTAAAGTCAGAGTTCAAAGTTCACTTCCGCTTTAAATGAAAGATTTAATTGGTCGGTTGATTCTTTGATTGATAGCTGCGATAGGTCAACTTGAGCTACATTGTACATGTTTTACAGTAAAAACAAAATGGGCGATGTAACAAACTGAGAAAAAGCACACACAGACAGAAGGTCAATTTTCACGGTATCTTGAATCATTCTGTTTATAAATCAATTAATTTTCCACTTTTCGCTCTAATAACTCATTAAAACTTTCAAAAATGGAGAGGAAAGCCTTTTCAAATTAATGCAAGAGGTATCGGTCAACTTCATAAGGAGAGAGATAGATATATATATATATACAGAGAGAGAGAGGGGGGGGAGAAAGAGAGAGTTAAAAAAAAGCCGTTGAAAGAACGAAATATTTAATTTCAAATTTATATTTAGGTACATCCTTGCTACCACCTGTACTGTACTAAAGTAACTCCACAAGGGGTTCAAATACCGCACTAAACAACCTTTCACCTCCCGCGACCCCGTGTGATCACCCTGACAGCTGTGACCTACCATAAAAACTGTTTTACACCTACGGAGGACTTAAAATGTCATAACGTTTGGTACTTGTATGTCATTCTTGGCTTCGAATTTCAAAGACACGAAAACCTATTTATTTCAATTACCATGATTGATAAATGAATTGTAATTAACAAAAAAACTGAATCTTAACTCTGGCTTCATTCTTATTCTCTAAGTGAATTTCACATTACATTTAAATACCGAAAGGATTGAATTAAGATAAAACTCTTGATTTCTTGAAACGGTTTAACACAGTCTTGGAGAGCATGTATGGGGAACATAGATTTTGATATCAATAATATGTTCTCATGATTTCATATGGCACACCATATGAGACGGGAATGATACCAAGAATCTTTTTGTGACCTGTATTGAGCACCACAAATTCGAGGATCAACTAGAATTAAGTGCGTTGATTAACGTTCATTAACGTATTATTTACTACTAGGCAGGCGAAAATATATAAATGAACTAGTGACCCCCTGCGAATACCATACAAATTTTATGTACACTTTCCTACGGTTAGGCTAATAAACTGTACTTAATTCTAATTAATGGCTAAGAAAGGAATGCTTCGGAATGTTTCGCGTAAATACCGGATTAACAGCTAGTACTCTCTCCCTTTAACCCCCTCCTACTTCCCTGTGATGGGCGTCAACCTTTAAAATGATACCGTATAATTAGGTATGTAAAGTCTAGCTAGTTGTGAATCGTTTACCCTTTCCTGTTCAAACCCTGATTTTTACGTCCCTGTGATTTTATTATTGAGAATACATTGTAGAAAAAGAAGAAATTTCTTGAAACAAGCAATTTTTTTCAACAATATTTTCTACCCTGCTGAATGGTCCCTTTTCAAATTAAACCCACTTTAATTTTTTTGCCTGCAAAACCTTTGAAATTGGACAGGTCTATTTTTTTTCCAAAACAGGAAAGGGTTAATGTATTCAATAGATTGGCATATGGTTTGTTAGAAGCTGCAGATGAAAAGTCAAGACTTGGTGAAACTGAAATAATAAGTATCTTACTGCTGCTAACAACATTTGAAAAGGCGATATTGCCGACTAACTGTAATTTTTATGACATGCTGCCTTCCGACTAGTTGTTCCTTCAGGCTGCAGCACTCGGGTGGTTTATTAATGGGGCTACACTTGCAAAGAAAGTATTTATGAATTGCTTCCTTAGAAGCCAGAGATAAGATTAAGAGATTTGTGTTGCCTTTGCGAATACTAGCTAAAAATGTGCGAAAAATCCTTGGAATATAGACCAAATACTTGTCATGTGACAGTCAACTCTAAATCCCAAAAAATAGATTCACCAAAAAACTAACTTTCCTTCAGAAATTAAAAAGGTAAAAAGTACTTATAAAATGTGGTCTCATTCTTTTTTTTTTTTTTTTTTTTTCTTCAAGCGCTCTTATTTGTAAATATGTCCCTGACATAGCACTGGTTTCTATTAAAGCCTTATAAATAACTCTATAGTAAAGTTTGTATCGATAACAGAAAAAGGTCTAGCGTTTATAAGAGTAGACTATCTAATTTCCTCTCACAAATTCTTCCCTTATTATGTTGAGATAAACAAGGATAAAGCTAATGTAAACGGGCTTATCAGTTGCAGGGTTTGTTTTCCACAGGAAAAAAAAAGAGAAGTATTCCGAGAACTCGAGTGGAATTATTTACTCCCATCAAATAACTACTATACAAAAAATCAGGCTCTTGAATGCAATGAAAAATGAAATTATAACGAGCGATTACTTTTAAACGTTACTTCTCAACAATGTTAAACATAAGCTTAACTTACTAAACTGTTGAACATCGGGTTTTGGTGGACGGTTGACTCCTACCATCGTTACCCAGTTTGGACACTCCAGTAGGATATTACTATGGTAGAAGAGAAGTAGTACCAAATTAGGTTTGATTTATTTTTTTATTTATTTTTTTCAAAACCCGTCTCCCCAAACATTTAGAAAATGGCGTTATACCGGGAAAACGTAAAGACTCTCTTTACATACGAAAACACCCAACACATTTCAGTAATACCGCGGTTGGTAGAACAGAAAAGAACAGAACTTTTATTTTACATCCAAGTATATAAAAGTACAATATGGACAAAAAACATATAAACATGAATTTGTAATATTTAAAACTCTCGTTGTGCCAAGACAGTAAATTTGATAGGAGAGAGAAAATGTAAGAAAAACTGTTTTATGGGATAGAATAGGTGCACAAAACCATGGCTTCTTGTCCTTCACCACACCTGGACATGTACATATACAACTGTCACATTAAATTTGAGCGATTACCTGCTCAGCCAACTTAATGGGCAAAGTTCTTATGCTGTTATCACCGATAAGAAATAAATGACGCGTGCGGTGCACACGACACTATAACAGGAAACGTCTTGTATTATCTATTAAGCCAAACCGGCTAGGCGAGAAGTTTTGCTGTAATCAGATTATCTATATGAACATTTTCATTTTCTACACCAAAATTGGCATATCATTCTACTAAGCGAACAGAAACGTCCACCATCAGTACTTTCAGTGCTTTAATTATTTATGGGATGCAATTGCGAAATCAAGTACCACAACATATATTAACCCGCTATGAAACGCTTAAACTAATTTATGTAGGAATTCTTTGATTTTGTATAAAGACAAGACTCATAGGATATTCAAATTTGGGATGCCAGCACTGTTTAGAGTTTGCATTTAAGACATTAAAATATTGTCGAAAATTGGATTTCTCTTTAAACATTTTGATAAAGCAAGATAATGTTTTGGTCCTTATTCAATTATTATTTCATTTCAAATTATGGTATATGGTTAAAGAAGTTTGCAGACTTTCGTACCAGGTATGTTCGCCGTCAGCTTTTCCGACAGCACGGTGACGCTAAACGATTGAATGGCCCTTGTTAGACTTTCTTACCGTACAAGTCTTCGACTGGGAGAGGACGGATATTTTCCCCAACCTCTCAAAAACGAGTTCAAGACGATCCAAACTTTGATATAACTTTAGATTCCAAAACTGCATTAATACAAGTTTTTTTTCTGTGACCTCTCCTAAAATAAGCGGGAGTGAAGACATCATGGGGTTTTACCAAACCTTAAGTTGGGGGTACTCATTAAAATAGCCTCATCAAAACGTTTGAAATGAATGCCACACAAAAATGTCTGATCAATCCATAGATGAATTAAAGTTTACATTCTGAAATCATCGCTCCTATATCTATCAATACCTTAAATCCGCTCAATAGAATATATCAGCAGTATCAACCGAATAGTTCATATATCATGTTGAGATGAAAGCCCAATTTATGCCGGTGTAACTCGTCAAGTGCATCGATCAAACCTTATCGAAAAAGTCTAAAACAATATAGATGTACAGGCAAGTATTTAATTCAATTGGATTGTGCACAGATTTCAAAAGTATATCAAAATAAAGCAAAGGTAATTAAGGTCAGATTGTGCGAATTGCATGCCTATATCTTTGATAAAAAGTTGCTCGTACATTTTTTAAGATATGAAATAATAGATTAAGAATCTAGATGCTTTGAGCTGGAATGTTTTGATTTCTGATAACACGGGGAAACCAAGTGCAATTCCATCAAGTTTTTTCCCCTCAAAATAAGATGTTTACCCACGTGCAAATTAGAAGAATATTTTTTACCAGGAATTTTATAAAATTGGAACATTTCGTTCCCTCCTAGGTATTTGAGGAATTTTGATTACAGATTTTTATGAACGATGCACGCGTCTCACCACTAGAGATAGTAGAACAAGGCCCCAGTAGACGATAATTACAAGATAATTATTACTTTTCTGTTATTAATCTACTTTGATTACAAAATCCTTGTAAATACATCTTTATAGTTTGTGATTTCGCTAATCACGTTTAAGGTCCATTAATTATGAAAACGATCATCGACTAAATATTTCAAATTCTTATTACAGTTTCTCCCATAGAATCAAGAATTTTGCAGTTTTCACGAGTCTAAAATACACCAATTTTCTTTGGGGTAGGGAGGGAAAATGTATTAAAAACAGAAAAAATGTATATTCTGCCTGAAATATTTAAGTAGTCTAATTTCTTGTATTCGACGGTTACATTTCTGTTTTCCTTTCTTTCTTCTTTCTTTCTTTCTTTATTTATTTATTCATTTATTTGTTTATTTATATTTATTTAATACTAGTATTCCAGTACACCAATAAGAAAGGCCAACAAACGCCTCGAAATTGCCCATAACGTTATTTTCAATTTTAAATGGTAAATAGGTCACCCGATTTCAAGGACTAACTGCAATTTTATCCAAATCAGCCCCCCCCCCCCCCCCCTCCACTCTCTGTGTTAACTTGATGCACTCGAGAGATAAAAATGTCAATTTTCAAAAGCTGTTGCATTACATTAGTTCTATCACTTTTATCGCGTTAAATCCGCGTGAAAACGCGCGATTCGTCTCATCAAAATGTAATCTGTCTTATTTATGTGTTATTCAGCCCTACATTTATGAAATTGATTATGCATATTTAAATAGAAAATGTAAGCAAAGAAACAATTTAAAAGTCCGTTTAAATAATTCAGGTTATATTTTGCTTAAATTGAAGTAAGAAGTAAGAAGAGCGTAAATAGTCGGGGTGTGGTTGGGGGGGGGGGGGTTCAAAGTGCGTTTAGAAAAAAAAAGAACAGAAGGCAATGGTAAAACTTTTGTTTAAATCGAACACTAATTGATTAGAACTCAATAGAAATATCCAAACAAACAACAAACTTCCTTTTCCATTTTGCTTTATAACTTTCAATCAATTTCTATGAGTTCAAATGTGGCAAGGTAAGGCGCTAAAAGGTACCGACTTGGAATTGTGAAAGATATCGACTCTGATCAGACTGCGCAGACGTCGTAATAGAAAAGTAATTCTTTTTTCAGCATTTGTTCATTTGAGAAATGAAGAGAAAATATCGAGGGGTTAGAGCAAAAACATAGTATGGGTCTATACATTGTATAGACCCATACTATGTTTTTGCTCTAACCCCTCGATATTTTCTCTTCATTTTGTTATGAACCTAAAAACTTAATAACATTGTATGAATATGAGAAGCGGATTTAAACACTAGTGCGATTTAGTTTTTAGGTTTATACCTCAATGAAAATAACCACAAAAAGATTCTCTTTATTTCTTAAAATCTAATGTCATCAAGGGAAACAAAGTAATATTTAGTAGATTGAGTAAAATGTTTGACTTAATTTGTGCTCAAGCATGCAAAATATTTAAGTGCTCAAATTTTTTGTTCGTGGAAGAACAAACAAAAATTCCAGCCAATCAAAATGCTGGAGTCTTGAGAGTCAAAACGAGTCTTAAACTAGATATTGTCGCAAAGCGACCTAATACCCCCCAACAGCGATTGTCCATATACAAGTGCTATCCGCAAAAAGGCCGTAACAAAAATGGCTTTTTAAATTAAAGGGCCATAACTTCATTAAAATCAATGGACCATAACCATATGCACATGCCTGACTTATACCGAGTCTTTCTGTGAAATTTGAATCAAATCCGCCAAATGGTTGCTGAGAATTTGAGCGGAAACGATTTTTCATCAAAGAGCCTTAACTCCGTCAAAAAGCAATGGACCGTAACCAAAATAAGATTTGCACATTCTGCTTGATACTTATTATATCAGTGAAGTTTGAATCCAATCCGTCCAATGGTGGTCAAGAAATTGAGCGGACACGAAAAAGCTACAGACAGACGGACCGACCGACAAGCTGACTCCTATGTATCCCCCAAACATAGTTTGGGGGGGGGGGATATAATTATCTTTAAAAAACATTTCGGTTGACCTGGGGTAAATCGAATATTCTATATTAAGGTAGTACTTTGAAAATCTGAGCAAAAAGGATGACTTGTTGATACCAGTGTTTTTCAATGTAGCCATAGAACTAGCGCTGTTTTGTTTGATCACCAGTAAATATAGGCGATAAACTCTGTGTGCTATTCTTGGGGAAAGTGGTTTCGGGTTCATACTTTACTCAGGGGATTTTTGTTTGTTTGTTTCTTTTTGTCAACATTAATTTCATAAACTCAATTAGAAGAAATATGAAAAAACAGCTCGGATTTGCATTTAATTGATCATTCGCGGCTGTCATTCAAATAATGAAATCATTCATTTAGACTGTAAGTTAAGTTTTAACTCCGACGTTGGAAGCCGTTGTGGTAAATCATTTTTGTTTGTTTGGCGACATAAACGGCGTAACTACAGCTTATTCAAGCTGTAGTTACGACGTTTAGGTCGCCAATCAACCATTCTACTTATTTGTTACATACTTCTGGCCATACATTTTGTAAAATAACGCCGTTGAAAATCGAAGCGGGACTTCCTGTTGGAGTCAATGGGAGTCAGTGGGCGGGGCCAGCGATTGGCCGATTTGAATTCCGGCGATGAGATAAAACAGTGAGATAAGATCCATGATGCTTTGTAGGACTGCAAAACGTTATGTGTAATTACCCATTGGCGTAGGCGAAAAATCGATTGATTGAATGGGGTTTAACGCCGCTTTTAACAATATTTCAGTCATATCGCGGAGGCTGGAGCACCTAACAATGGATTCATGGTATTTCGCACACCAGTACTACAACTACATCTTTTCCTAGCATCCAGCTCCTATCCCAGTTAAGTTTGCGATTACCCACCCATCGATGAGAGACAAATGTCGGAAAGGATATGTGCCGCCACCGGGGATCGTACCCATGGCATCCCATGATTGAAGATTAGGAGTCTGACGCGCTACCGACTGCGCCATGACGGCGGCACTAGGCGAAAGAAAAAAGTCCTTTAGTCGAGGGATTTTTAGGAAACCTCTCGTTGTTACCATTCATCCGATTAAACGGTCCATTTCGACTTACCTATAGGCGAAAGGGGTCGTGCGGCTACCAGAATAGCGTATCCTGAGTGACCTAATTGGATGATATAACGCATCGTAACTACACTTTGTCGGGAAGATCAAACATTCTTTGACGTTAGCTAATCAAGACGTGACGTCATTTATTTTGTCATCTGCATGTATTTAAGTACATATAAAATAAGATGGTAAATTGACCTGAGTAACCTCACCATTTTATAACAGGTGATTTGATACGTCCAAGACAAAATATTTTATCGGGTAGATCAATAATGACTTGACGTAATTTGTTTACACGATAGATAAAAGAGGTGACGTAATTTATTGGCTCGATAAATTATAATATTGAGCAAGATGTTTCAATTAAACCCGGGCGAAAATAATCGATAATATCAAAGCTTTTATAGCTTTGTAAAATCAAAATTAAATGACTGCTGAAAAACATTTTAGGGAACAATCGGGAAAGCGATATCAGTTCTGAAAACAGCATTATTTCTTTTAAGACTTTATTGTTATCATCATTATTATTATTTTCATCTTAAAGCTTAGTTATCTATTAATCACGGATTTCTGGTATTTCTAATACCAGCAATTCTACTACATCCTTTCCGAGCCTTCAACTTAGGTTTGATATTACCCACCCATTGGTTGTAGGCAAATATCGGAGAGGATCTTTGCCGTGAGTGAGAAATAGAGGTATGATAAGAAAGAACCCGTTTCTTCTTTTCTCACAAAATTACCTGTCGAGTATCACATTGAAATATAATGTACAGACAATTTAATGGCCGTCTGCAATCTCTTTCAATTTGGACTAAAAGTTTAAAAATATGGCGTCTTGTACAGGTAAATATGATTTTCTGGTATAGTTGTATAAAGGCGCGGTTTATTTTTTCACACATACACTAATACAATTCATGACCATCCAAACATATCGTATTTTCGAAAAAAAAAATACAAAACATTTACCCGTTCTTTTACCATTACCACACGACAAAAATTTAGAGGGGTATGAAAACTGAAATAGGTTCAAAGTCAGGGGGTAACAAAACAATAAAACACATTATACAAACATATCAATAACAAAACATGCGAATGGTAATGGGTTAATAAGTAATATAAGCAAGCCTTAATTAATATATTGTAGATGAAAACCCCTTAAACTTTAGAATGTGTATCACTCCGGCCTAGATACAGTATTTACTTAAACTTAAAAATGTGCACTCTCATTGTGTTTTGTTTGCAGACAATACTGCGTTCCTTAAAATTGACGACCGAATTAATGGTTAGCATGTAAAATGCAATTTAGCATGGTTTCAACCTTAAAATGAGCAGACCAAGACTTTGTGGATCATAAGACGTAACTCTCACCCGATGCCTTTACCTAGCTAAAGGGAATCAAAGTACTCAAGAGTACTGTAAGCTAGCAAGCGTTATTTGTTACGTAATCTTACGTAATCTTGTCAAACGTTATCATGATAAAGAAACGAGGTTAAAGTAACATAGGAGTAAGTAATTCCCGCACAATCCCTCCTTTTTACGCCGCTTAAGAACAAAGTTGTAGAAAACAATGTGGAAAATGCAGAAATTGCTTGTTACAAGCAATTTCTTCATTTTCAACATTTTTTTCTACAAAAAGAGATGAAATTTTAGTTTTTTCAACAATTTTAAATTGTCGTCTGCAACTTCTTTGAAGACTCTGATCTGAGTCATTTTGAACATGATGTACTCAGGTGAGCTAAAAATACCTATAGGAGATGAACTTGCAGGCAGAGTTTGCAATATTCCTGAACTATATAAGAACTATTTTTTATGGCGTAGCCATTTTACAGATTTAGTGATTAAACCTCCAGTGGAAGTTTGCACTCGTTGAACTTTGAGATGACCTAAAAATTTTGTCTGTTAACTTAACTATCAAAGCTGACGCTTTACTAGCTAAAAAGATGCAGATGGCAATATTAATGAGAATATGTGCCCTATTAACTTTCGTGTCTGGTAAACGCTGTTAATAAAGGAGATATTCTGCGTGTAAAAGGCAAATTATCTTTTTATGCAGCATGTGTGTGAACGGGTTAACTTAAAAATTTACTTCGTAAATGAATTCGATTAATAGCTTAATCTGATAACTCACGCTTTTAATTAGCTTCATTTGAGCTTTAGACACCCATTCCAATAGCGACCCCCCTCTACCCCCTAACCCCCCTCTACCCCCTAACCCCCCCCCCCCCCAAGAAAAAAGAAGAATGAAAAACGCATCCTTTTTGTAGCAAATATTGATATACGATGCTCTCCTTTTTCAAAATTATTGAGAACGATACAAAAAACGCGAAAGTAATGCAAATATGTAATTGTTTTAACGTTTAAAATTTAATAATGGTTCGTTGAACGTTTATATTTATTCCAGACAATTATCAGGAAGTGACTGTGCGCATTAAAATAAAATGTGAAAAAAGGCTTTAAACGTCAAAATCGTGACCTACCTTTACATTCCAGACCCTAATTAAAGTCATTTTGCTAATTTCTGAATTCACAATTGTTTCATTAAAAAAGGTTTCAACAAATAAATAATTCTTTGATAATGAAACTTTTTATGTTTTACGGCAAATAACTAATGTTTGATAATTAATAAGATAAACTTTTACAAGTTTCTTTCTCATTTGTCAGGACTTAAACGTAGTAACTACAATGTTCAACAAGCTATAGCTGCCAAACTGTGGTTGCCCACATACCACATATCGATAGCTTAGTTAAAAAACATCATAAGTGTCTATACTTTGTATTGACACTTATGTTGTTTTTGCACTAAGCCACCGAAATGTTACACAGACTTCAAAACATGCCATCTTAAGCGAGAGCTAGACCCCACTGTGGGGTTCGCGCACTGGCTACAGAGAGCATTTTTTCTTAAAAGGTTCTGTAAAGGAAGATTTGTCTGACGAATATTCAATTTTCGAAGAACATGTAACATACTCCAATGTTTTACAGAATTCCCACAATGTTCCTTTTCAAGTTTGATTATTCATTGAAAATCAGGACTCGAATTTCGATCACGTATGTCATGTCGATTTTTCAACGTTCTTTTAAAAGACGAATAAGTTTTGAATCAAATTAATAATCAATCCAGTTTGACCCATTAGCACACAATGCCACTTTTTCGACATCCATAAGAAATATCACCAACAAAAACTTTGTAGGAAAAGGAGAAATTGCTTGTTACAGGCGCTTCATCCTTTTCTCAAAATCTTTTCTACTTTATTTGGCATTTATTTTTCTATTCCAGTGCAATTTGCAGTGTTGTCTGTCTGGACCAGTCTAAAATGTTAACATCTGTTAATGGATTAAAGATAGATAGAAATATACCAATGTCGTATATAAACAGCAAATCATCGAAAAACTTGTCCGATTTGATAAATATTTTCAGATATGGTACAATGATATTTACTGAAAATAACTAACCCGACGGGACACTATCAGAGATTGTACCCTGGGGTTAATACACTAATGCGTTTATGAAATAGAGTTAAGTAAATGAAAGGTTATTGAACTGCATGGAATCCAAGAAAAATCCGCAAAGAGTTTTTTTTTTATCGTATCAACGATTCTAGTCGTCTGCGGACATTATGGATTCTGACAATTCTAAGTTTTTATCGTGTAGTAATACGTTAACCTATTAGCAGTTGGCCATTTTTTAAACTGGTTGAAATTGAAGGTGCAGGTTTCATGCAAAATTAAAACAAAGTTGGAACAAACGGCATCTTATATGACAGAAAACATTGTTGAGCAGAGAAATTGCTTGTTGCAACCAATTTATCTTTTTGCCACAAATTTCGGCCATTTATAGTCTTAATTAAGAGATGAAGAGAATTTTTCTGTTGTTGTTTAAATGGAGGTATGAACCGAAAAAACTAATCACACTGTTTGAATACGCGCAGCGGATTCATACATTGTGTGATTAGGTTTTTCGGTTCATACCTCCATGAAAACAAAAAATATTCTCTTCATTTCGTATAATTTAATAGCATTGAGCGAAAGTAACAAAAGCTTTACAAATGTTGATACCTTTTTGTATGGGACTATTTTGTGTGGAAGCATACAAAATCACTGCGTGATCAAAATTTTGTTTAGGGAGTTATGAATAATATTTTCGACCAATCAGAACGCTCCTTTTTCATAGACGAAACTAAAAATTAAATTAAAGGAGGATAATTCGAAAAGTTGTGTAACACTAGACCCTGTGTGATACTCTCAGTTTTTCGACCTAGGACGAACCCTCTTGGAATGATTTTTAGATAGACGAGAATTTTATACGACTACAATTTTCTCACTATCAAAACTTCGTATCCATTTTACACGTTATTTGAGGTTTCATCTTCTAGGTATTTCAATTTGAATAGGCCGAAATCTGGTGAAGACAATTCTCAAACAATATTTTCCTTTAGAAGAAAAATTGTTCGAAAAGTGATCAAATTGTAAAACAGAAGACACTGTTTGTAGTACTTTTTTCCATTTTTTTTGTTAATATTCTAACAACAAAAAACAGTATGCAATAAGCATGCATTCACTTTGACTTGTCGACTAAACTACCCGTTGATTTTGACAAGGCTGGATTAAATGGTCTCGATTAGGATGAATATTTTTTAAGCAATAAAAGCCTACCTGGACTTCATGCATTTTGCCTCGGTTTGGTTTCCGAAAATACTCATAGGCACTCCCTATAATCGGATAGCCCGGGGGTCCCGGGAGGTCCCTGATTGTTTTATGAGTTTCTGAAGACGAGTCCAGGGTCTGAGTCTCAGCAACCTCCGACATAAGGCTGGAATCCATTGCACGTGCGTGTCTCTGATCTGTAAACACAGTTCGGGCATTCTGTCGCACAAGACATGCGGCTTGAGTTACCGCTCGGCGCATTGACTCTGACAGAGCGCTCATTGTTGTTGGAGATATTTAAATCATAGAAAAATCCAGTATCCTAAATTTGTCGAATGAATTCACACCGTGGCTTATCTGAAAATTGGAATATTCAAGCATCAAACGAGTATTTTGCATATACGGAATAAACTCCTCTAAAATCCAACAATTCACCTAGTATAAAAAATTTACCTCAAGGCTAGTATTTAACTGTATACTTTGTACTCCCTTTCAAAGGTATTTAAGGATACAAAAATGATATGCTGGTTCCCGGTGAAGCGTGAAAAGAGCTATAGGGCTATATTGAACCAAGTGTAATTTGAAATGTAGTATCTTTGCGACACAAATATCGTTACTACAGCTTATCTTAGACATTCGACGATGTATTTTCAATTGAGAACCCTCATTTACAGCCAAATAACAGACACAAATAATTATTCTACAATATATGTATAATATATATAATATTTGTTACCAATTTTAAGTAAAGATTCATTAGATATATTTACACCGTCCTCCTTTTAATTAATATTCAAAGCCATATTTTTCATTCAAACTTCATTTTTAACTAAGATAATAAAATTTACCTGTAAGCACGAAGATGAAATGCTGACTAGAGCTTTTCAAACGAACAGGCCGATATATATACTTAGAGGACAGCTCGGTAAACGTTTAAACCAATCAGCGATCCGATTTTCAGGTCAGGTAAGTACTCGGTACATAACGTAAACATTAATCGAGTGCAGAAATTACTACACTCATAGTTCATTGGTTAACCGATCAAATTCATTCAAACTTATACGTTCCAATACCTTCCATAGAGAATGTAAAAGGGTAGTCGCCTTTAAATTGAGTGCTGAATTTCATGTTTTGGAAGATAAGGTATCAGATTATTTTGTACCAAACGATTTTTGTATTTATTTGACTTGTACTGGAGGTATTTATAAATATCGTAAGAACATGTATATTACCCGAGACACAAGGAAGCTCGCTCGCTGAAACAGTCGGTAATTAATGAATATATTGTTTGAAAAATAAACAAAAATGAAAAACGAATGAGTAGATTTTACTGTCCTTAACAGTTATAAATAATCGTGAAAAGAAATTAACCCAATACCTCACAATACCGCTTTTGATGCCGTGAAACAATATGATGATGTAAAACTTTGTATGAAAAAAAAACATTGCTCGTTATAAGCAACTGGTCCTTTTCCAACAATGCTTTCTACTATATTTGGCACTCATTTTTCCAATTTTAGCGCAATTTGATATATCGTCCAAAATTGCTTTTGAATTGGTCTAAAATTGTGTCGCCTTGCAATAGGTAAAAGATATTTTCATCATGAATTCTTTTAGCCTTTACTTGCAAGCACTAGCTATATTTGGTTATTCTATTTGAACATGACTTTTCTGATACCTTTTACCCTTTCCTGTTCAATCCCTGATTTTTACGTCCCTGGAATATTATACTTGAGAAAATACTGTGAAAAAAGAAGAAATTGCTTGTAACAAGCAATTTCGTCTTTTTCCACAATGTTTTCTACCACATAGGATGGTTTCATTTCAAATTGCACCCGATTTCCAATGTCGTCTGCAACTTTTTTTCAATTTGGATTAGTCTATAATTTCGAAAAACAGAAAAGGGTTAAAACCAAAACCGTTTACATGTTTACACCTGTAGGAATTTATTTCGTATAAAGTACATGTACATTACATCTAAATCATCTCAAATTCGCTTCTATAGTGTCCCTACCGAATGTCCTGGGCAAACAATCAATTGACATAAGCTCGGTAGTCGCTCTAGGACTTCAACATATGGACCGTCACTGCGGACACCACAATTCTGTCTGAACACAGCATAGTTTTTTAGGGGCAAAACGAAGGACAATTCAGCGATCAAGGCAGCTTCATGTTGTACTATTTCCCCCCTTAAAATGACAGGCAGTTGCCTGAAACAGTATATAGTTGAAGTTTGATAGTTGAAGGTCACCGTTAGACGAAAAAGTGTTTTTATTAATTCAAAATGATTGAATCCGCAT
The DNA here is from genome assembly GCA_946902895.1 of Fragum fragum. Taxonomy (NCBI): domain Eukaryota; kingdom Metazoa; phylum Mollusca; class Bivalvia; order Cardiida; family Cardiidae; genus Fragum; species Fragum fragum. Next base: position 7,616,125 of record OX336373.1, read on the forward strand.
TCCTATAATCGATCTTTTATTTGGATTAAACCGACTTAGGCCTATATGTTAACGTATATGTCTGCTGAACCATTAACACGAGAAAAAAAAAAACACCAACTTCACGTTGTAAATTGATAGAGCAGATACCAGACGGACACACAATCCGTATATGAACACCAGTACATCAACTTCTGCGGGGCATACACTTTTTCTTAAAGTTTTGTTGTTATTTTTTGTTTATTTTTAGCCTAGCTATTAAAACATACTAAAACGGTATAAAACGGACACATGTACACATGTATACGAAACGCATTTATCTAATAATTGGGAAAAAAGAAATATGAGCGAAAAAAGATACAGAAAAAACATGTACTTCAAATTGATTTCCTTGAGGCGTTGTACAATTTACACACTAAAAACTTTATTTTTCTTTTACAAATTACGATGTCTTGGTATTTCTATAATATCTCTTATTATATTTTAAATAGGTCATCGAACCAGTGATATTATTACGTCGAAACTATCGAACATGAAAACATTGATTCATTTGTGTAAATGTATCGATTTTAATACAAGTTTCCGTTTGATAAACAAAGGTAAACCAAAAAAATTGACCCAAATGTTGATCTCTTTTCTAACTGAAATTTCAGGACTGATTGATGAAAGAGTTTTGTACCCCCCTCGGTATTATGATTCTGATTAACAATAGAATTTAGGATAAGAACTGTAAGTTTGGTTAACCACAAAACCTTGGACGAATTACTGTTTCTCAATAGTTTGCCAAATTTCTCGATATGATTAGTTCACGTTCAAACCAAATACATACAAATTAAAACCAACTTCTAAATTACGTCTATGAAAATTTCATGCTTAAAATATCTATTTTAATTTTATGAATGAAAAAAAAATTAGAAAAAAGTATCCACTTCTTAACATTCCAAAAGAAAATAATGAAATAAAAGAGATGCTATCGATACAAAATCTTATAGACATGAACCGCTCTTTTCTAATGTCACATAAGACGAAATTTACAGAAAAAACGTAAATGTTTCAATCGCAAACAGCCCAAAAATGAAACTAATCTACAGGCTCTGCTTGCTCATTCATGTCCGAAATGAATTTTTAATAAAATGATGTAATCGTCATTTCGTTTCTCACAAAAGTACAAAATGATTAAAAAATGCCTCTGCCACCAATGACTGGGCGTTCCTATTTACTCTGTCGCTGGTATTGTTTGTCTTCGAAGTCATTATCTCAATTTGCATTCAGGTAGCCTCCTAAATGTATTTTCTATCATAATTCAACAAATACCAGTACTCTCTAGTGTCGGGTCTAATGCTACTTTTCCATTGAAAATCGAGTATCCATATCAAAATTAGACTCGATGTATATGCCTTGTTTACATACTTAATCGTTCATATATAATTTAATTTTCAGTTTCGTCTATCAAAAACGAGCGTTCTGATTGGTCGAAAAAAATACTCATAACTCCGTGAACAAACTTTTGAGCACGCAACGATTTTGTATGCTTCCGCACAAAATAGTCCCACATAAAAAGTTATCAAAATGTGTAAAGCTTTTGTTTTTTTCGCTCGATGCTATTAAATTATAAGAAATGAAGAGATTTTTTTTGTTTTCATGAAGGTATGAACCGAAAAACCTAATCACACAATGTATGAATCCGTTTCGCGTATTCATACAGTTTAATTAGTTTTTTAGGTTCATACCTCCATGAAAACAAAAAATATTCTCTTCATCTCGAAAAACCTAATCACACAATGTATGAATCCGCTTCGCGTATTCATACAGTGTGATTAGTTTTTCGGTTCATACCTCCACGAAAACAAAAAATATTCTCTTCATAGTAAAAAAAATCGTAGTATTTCGTCTTCCGTACACGTGTCTTGTTACTCATCTGTGCTTAGTTGGAGGTTTGTTGCATTTTCTCCAGCTATTCATTTAGTCTTTCGTGCTTGATCTCAATTCATGTTACTTGATATTTCTGAACATATATTCTAAGGACGACTGAATTTCACAATATTTGAAACCCTTTATCCCATGCCCACATGATAAAATTTAAGAACAGTCCAAATTCAAAGAAGCTGCAGACGACAAGTTGAGGAAATCTTTGTCTACATGGGTAGGAAAACATTGTGGATTTTTTCCTTAATGTTTTCCAAAGCTTTCTTATTGATGGGCGTCTAAAAGCGTTATTGTAAGGGAATGGGTTAAAGAGTTTTGTAGTCCTTGGCCTATTTCTAGCCGAACAACGATGAAACAACAAAGATATCTTCGGGGAAAAGTAAGGTTAGCCTACCTCTACCGTATTAAGAGCGTCAATATCAAGTGAAAACGACCCTTTGTATCAGATATAATTAAGACAAAGGTTTAATCTCCTTGTAGTGCTCGCAGGGAAGAGTTCGTTTTTGTTGTTGCTGTTGACTTTAGCTCCAGCGAGCTATTGCCATGCCATGTGTCAGTCGTGCGTCCGTCCGTGAGTTCGTCTCTAAAATTTTACTAAGACGATTTCTCCGCAGAAAGTACAGTAGAACCTCGTTAATTCGAACGCCACTGGTTCGTAGGTATGTGTTCGTTCGTATACTTTACGCGGTCCCGATCTTTTTCCTTCTTTATCTTTGTTAGAAAACTCTGTCTAATTCGAACGTCGGTGGTTCGTAGTCCGTAGGCCATTTCAAGTCCCGAAAGTATGATTATAACACAAACTCCTATGTTTAATTCGTAGGTGTGATCCTTTTAGCGACTAACAAAGTGTCACAAATCACCACTTACCTTGATTTTCACACCTACTGTTCTGTTTACATGCAATCTGTTATTATTTACCTTTAATTATAAGGGGTTGTCATTTTTTAAATGTGCGTAATTAATCGAATAAGGGTTCCCGTAATTATCGCCGAAAATTTACTTAAAATTTCCGCATCACCATTAATATCAGTGTTATTGGTCATTCAGTAATATTCTAACCATTTTATTTTAATCTGCAATTCACAATCGTCGGTTCTTAATTTCATGTTTTGTTAATAGAATACTCTCAGTGGTTTGATCCAATGCATTGCAAAGGGAAATCACTCTGATGGAGGTGGAAATATGATACAAGCATTGTGTTTAGAAAATGCCTATTCAAACACGGAGATAAAATCATGAAAATATAAGATGAGTAATTTTAATTTATGTTTTACCCAATTAATATCTGTGGGTCTTGTTTAAAAAGATAACCAAATTAAAATCAATTCCTAAATGGGGAAATAACAAGACCATGTACGATTCCGAGTTCCAATGTATTTCAAACAGCCGACCAATTGCCCTCCGTTTTGTTCGTACTACGCTTAGTTCGTATAAATGTCCTCGGTCCCTTGCGCTACGAACTACCGAGGTTTTACTGTAATTTATATCCTTTAGTAATCCTTTATCAGATTCCCCCAAAGAGTTTAAATCGTATTAAAAGCATGGCTTTTATTGCTTGGGATATCAGATTCATTCAATCAATTTCGATTGGATCATAAAACGGCTTTTATGGGCGCGGCTAAATTCTATAAAAGGTGTATAGTGAAAACTTTTCGAAACCAATCGAGGAATTCTAATGAAATTTTACAGGAGTTATCCTAAGGTGACTTCCCCACATGCCTTTTTAATAAAAAATGATTAGATTAAAAAATACATGTATTTAATGGACGGGGCTAAACTGGTAAACATCAAAAACCGAGGGCCAAAACAGTCTTTCTGGAAAAAAACCTTTTATTAGGGTTTATTTGGTGGCTTCCACAACATTCCACAGCAGCATGAAATGAATGCAATTTTATCGCGTTAAATATGGCAAATAGTGGTTGAAGACCACCCTGTCTGTCAGGACAGAGTCAGTCATGGACGAACCTTTTTCAGATTTAAGTATCAAATGCCCATGACATTTGTAGAGCAAAGTAGGATGGGTTAAAGTGAGAGCGATAAATGTTTTGTCCTTACATTTGTTTTTATTGTTATTGTTGTTGCTTTGTATTTTTGTTTTGTCGTTGTTGTTGTTTTTATTTATTTACGATTTTTGTTCACATGAACATAGTTTGGTCAAGGATAATTCAATGAACAAACAGAGAGAATAACAAAGGAAAATGGTGTGTACAATTGAACCATATAGTGTTCTTTAAAATATACAAAGGATGTGGGCGAAAACACCAATTCTCGCCTCTGTATGAGTTCCAACACATCGGCCTACGTTTATTACCACTATGTACAAAATTCTCGGTGCGCCAAATTAACAGTAAATGTGGTTCTATTTAACAATATATAAGAGGGATGACCATCGATCATTCTCTGACTTTTCTACAATTTCTATGTACCCTGCTCTACTTGTACTCTGACTTTTCTACAATTTCTATGTACTCTGCTCTACTTGTACTCTGACTTTTCTATAATTACTATGTACTCTGCTCTACTTGACCTCTAACCTTTCTACAATTTCTATGTACTCTGCTCCACTTGAACTTTAATGTACCTTTCTCTACTTGTACTTTAACTTGTCTACAATTTTTATTTACTCTGCTCTAATTGTACCCTGACTTCTCTATGATTTTTATGACTTGTTCTTAAACGTTTCTACAATTTCTATGTACTCTGCTCTACTTGTACTCTGATTTTTCTACATTTTCTTTGTACTCTACACTACTTGTACTCTAACTTTTCTACAATTTCCATGTTCTCTGCTCTCCTTGTACTCTAACTTTTCTAAAAATTTCTATTTACCCTGCTCTACTTGTACTCTGACTTTTCTACAATTTCTATGTACTCTTCTCTACGTGTACTTTAACTTTTTTACAATTTCTGTGTACTCTGCTCTACTTGTACTTTGACTTTCCTACAATTTCTATGTACTCTGCTCTACTTGTACTCTAACCCATCTAAAATATCTATGAACTCGGCTGTACATGTACTCTAAATTTTCTTTAATTTCAATGTACTATTCTCTACACATACGAATCGATATACCATAGTATTTCTCTTGTCTAGATTACCTAAATGGTACTTCCTTATAACTTTTACACGAATTGACCAAATTAACGTTGATCATAACTTTTACATAGTAAATAGTAGGTACTTGAAATTTTTTTAAATGAAGGAAGGATAAATAGCCTCCAGGAATTCGATGTTTAGTGACTTTGACCTTGATCTCGCTCTTTTATGGTCAAATATTGAATCAGTAAAGCAATAACGGATAGCACCTAATCTTAAACCGTGTTATTGAAATGTAAGGTGAACAGGCCAAAATCTATCGAATGCTTTAGATATATCACAAAATACCCGACGGGAGATTTTTTTTCACCTAGTGAAGAAAAGATTGTGTGTAACATATCTCAAGCATTTGACGAACAGCTGAAAAGCCATCTTTTGATTGATTTATTGATTTATCTATATAGAGATTATTGTAACCATGCTTATGAACTTATCATAGCACGAATTTGCTGCTTCACTGTACAATTTAATAAACAAGAATGCCAGCGAGATGAGTGTAGGAAAGTCCAAATGACCTAATCTTGCCAAAAATGTACCCTGTATAGAGCACAAAAGGTATTTCCAAGAACCTAGCGACCTAGATGTAACCTAATTTCGATCTTGAGCGAAGTTTCGTGCAACAAACGTTCTAACCAAGTTACAAGACATTTGAGGTTGAATTATAGCCTCTAGAGTGCAAACAAGATGTTGATACTGTGACGACTGACGTCAGACGTCGCCCTAATGAGATACGAGTCCTAAAATAATTTTAGAAATGAAGCAAAACTAGGTATCTACAATACTTTCTTTCTGAGTCCAAGAAATTTAAATGAACACTTGTTCAGTTGTTGGTCTGAAATGTCCGAAGATAATTTGCGCATTTTGACGTTGCTGCAACAAGTCAGAGCATCACCACCACAATTTTATTCTGGCGATTAGAAAAATTCAATTTATACCCATTTTGGTTAAGGTCCGCAGTCTCATCGGTGTACCAAGTATCAGTTAAAACTGCAAAATATTTTTTGTGATCAAGGAGAAATTGTCCAACAAGAACATCTTTTTGAACATCTCATTCTTACAAGTACTTATTATTTTTTGGTTATCGAAAATAGTTGGAAAAATTTGTTCAGCCTTAAATGTAAAAGATCTTAATAGAGACATTAGAATTAGAAAACCAAGGTCCAGGTATAAAAATTGTCGAGCAAGACATGTGAATTTGACCGTTAATAATATTTTTGTCTACTGAATGTATCCGGAATCACCTTTTTTCACAAGATGATGCTTTCAATGTCTAGATCTGATCATTCTTTATTGGATTAAATTATAACGATTCAGAAGTAAATTCATATTGATGACAGAAATTATCAGGAATAACTATAGTCATTAAGCAACTCCCCATTATGAAGTACTAAAATGCACGGATTTCAATGAAATCGTTTCATAAGAAAACAACATACGTTTTAGTTGAAAGATAGTGAAATTTTGCATTTTGAACTAAATATGAATCCATCGTGCTTATGGAGGAGCATGGTGACAGCTTTAAATGGTCATCTAACCCGGGTATAAACCTCAGCCACCTGGTCATTTGGCACCAATGCTACAAAAGTCAATTTAACATATGACCGAATTACGTAGGCGATTTCTCCTATGAAGTCTTACAGTTCTGCCCACCTAAGTTAGCACGAAGGAAACAAACTCTGCATGTGGTGCTGATTTTGTAAAGGTATTAATGGTACTAATGGACATCGGGGCGAAATTGAAGAGTTGCTTAGTGTACAATATTCACAATTTTAGTTATACCTTACTATGAACACCAATTTAAAGTCTTTTCTAAAACTTTATTTGAATCGATATGATAGAGATATTTATCCCATTACAACACAATCAAGACTTTTAATGACATTGAAGAAAAGATTGTGCGAAAGTATTTCTAGCTAGCAAAGCGTCAGCTTTGATAGCTGAAGTTAACAGACAAAATTTTGAGGTCGTCTATAAGTTCAACGAGTGCAAACTGCCATTGGAGGCTTAACTACAAAATCCGTTATATGCCTACGCCTTAAGAAGTAGTTCTTATGTATTTCAGGAATATTGCAAACTCTGCATGCAAGTTTATCTCCTATGTATTTTAGCGCATTTGAGCTCATCGTGGTTAAATGACTCTGATCAGAGTCTTCAAAGAAGTTGCAGACGACAATTTCAAATTGTTGAAAATTCTAAAATATTTATCTCTTTATGTAGAAAACATAGTGGAAAATGAAGAAATTACTTGTATCAAGCAATTTCTTCATTTTCCACATTGTTTTCCAAAACTATTTTCTTGGGGGCGCAGAAAGGAGGGATTGAGTGGGAATGGGTTAACTTCTTGTTTACTTTTACCCCTTTTCTTTATCATGATAACGTTTGACAAAGAAGATTATTGAACAAAACAATACTTTGCTAGCTTACAGTACTTTTCAGTACTTTGATTTTCCGTTTCTTACAATGTTTTTCATTTCATTTCTTTCATACTTTTTAATTATATAATCACCGACATTGTCTTTGAAATTAGATCAGTACAAATCTTTATTGTCTGGTAATATGTAAAATTATTAAAACATAAACATCAGCTAGAATTCGAATACTACATGCAAAAGACTTCATGACTTTCATCCAGTTGAGAAATATTTATCATTTATTAAGAAAAATTAATTGTCACACCTGAAACCTCCTCCAGATGTTATCATAATTTTCTTATTTCCATGAATTCAACGAGTGCAAGTCCGCGAAAGTAACCTAGTACAAATTTTGCATGACGAAACTAAGCGACAAGGGGACAAAAGAAACCGTATTTGAAAAAGTGAAAGATTTCTTATCCATCAAAAGGTTAATGTGCTTCCCGGGATGCATCTCTTACGAGTATAGCATTCCATTTTTTGTTCTATGCAAAATGCGCGAAGAAATGTGTAAAACAGGCGGACTAAAAGGGGGAAGCGTGTTGAAAAAAATCCTAAAATATTAAAAAATGAAAAAAAAAAAAAAGAAAAAAAAACATCCGCTACCCAAGCTACAAACATTTCTAAGGTTGAGCTTAGTAATATGTCCACTTTCAGAAAAGGGTTTAAAGTTTAGACCCACAAAGAATAAGATAGACAAATTAAATTAATATATGACCTCTCCGAATGGGGGAGACTGGGGATATATTTTCTTGAAACAAGAGGACCATAATGGTCCTATATCGCTCACCTGAGGCATCTGCAAATTACAGTACTTTTTTGTATAAAAAAGACACAAATTGAGCAAAAGGAATAAAACAAATATAAGATTTTGGGCTTTGTACAAAACAATCCAATAATGCTTTACAATAAGAATGAATCAGAATGCCTTTGGCTTTATAGTTTAATCCATTACAAATGTCAGCCCGATTAGCTCAGTTGGTAGGGCACTTGACTTCAAACCTCTAGATCACGGGTTCGAGCCCTGGGCTGACCATATCAACTAACCCAACTAATTGTCTTTCGGATAAGACGTTCAACCGAGGCCCCATGTGACGATGCTATCCATCGAGCACGTTAAAGAACCAGGCGGGGCTCTCAGCAGTTTCGTCCTGTATCCTTGCACTATCCCCCGTAACTACTGGGGGCGTAGCTCATATGGGCATGTGCTACGTCAGCGACGATAAATAAATGGAAATACACATTCATCCATTACCAAACTATCCCAGAACTTGTCACCCTCAGGGGAAATAGTTTTAAAAAACATTGTGAGAAAGGGGTGAAAAGCAATTTCTCCATTTCTCCTACCTGAAATTCTCTGTATTTAGATTTCAATCAAACTCTAATTACTGTCTGCAAATTCAATGGGTGTAATTGTAGCAACCACGGTAGAGAACAATCTGGATGTACTATAAATCAAATATAAATGCATTACAGCTTCTACATTGGGAGAGGAAGATGTCTAAACATGCTCTTATTGAGCGTTTTTCATAAATTGGATGCCTTGGGAAGGGCCATGTTTGTCCAAAGGATATAAACATGGTAGATAACAATAATGTTATCCAATGTTTTTATGTAACTGCTCTAGAACCGTTATTTAAGAAGAAGATTTTTTTCAAAGCGATTTACGCAATTTTCGACCCCAGGAGCAGGGACTTTTTTATCCTAAGAGCATATTTTCCTGTAACATAGTACAAACTATTTAGTCATGATACATACCAAATATGAATTCCCTTCAACTTATATTTCAGAAGGAGAAGACCTTCGCAGTTGCTCTAATTGGGTGTTATCCAAATTTTGGACCTCTGGGGCAGTGCCAGGGCTAAGTTTTTAGCTAACATGGTAGAGAATCATCTTGTTATGCAATATGCCAAATATGAATGCCTTAGACTTCATAGATTTTGAGGAAAAGACTGTTGAACATAGTCTAATTGAGCTTTGGAACTTTGGACTCCCAGAAAAGGGGTGTTTTATAACCTACAGACATAATTTAATCAAAATTAATAGATAACAGCTAGGCTAGGCTACACTCAAAATATAAATGCCCTCCGCCTTAAAGGGAGGTATCGATGTTTCTGAAACCTAGATAAGAAAAAAAAATACAAAGTGCCGAAAAATAGACTCAAACGAATATTTAATACTTTAAGTTAGGTCAGGTATTGTCTTGGTTGTAATCTTATAGACATAAAGTGGCTTTTTGTGGTTATATCGGAAAGGTTCAGCGGAATTCCGGGTTACGGAATTCGGCTGTCGACATAATCTTCACAACTGTCTCGGATTAATCTAAATATAGAACAATCGCCTACGTAGGCTAATAGGGAAATACCCTGCCTTTTTCTGATAAGCGACCTCAGGTTTTTGCAAAACTACTTTGTGGCATATTGTATTCAAATAGTATAAGAGAAGAAATAAAAATAATTAAAATCTGTTACATGAAAAAACATCGATACCTACCTTAAAAATGAATATTTTTTTTTAACATACTCAAGTTGTGCGTTTTCCCAATTTTGGACCTCTAGTGCAGGGCCGTTTTGACCCTAGGAGGACAATTTTTGGTGATATTGTATAAAACCATCTAGTTATGCTACATACCAAGTATGAATATCCTAGACCTCACAGTTTAAGAGGAGAAGTCTTTTGAAATTGCTGTAATAAAGCATTTTTCCGAACTTCGGATCTCAGGGGCGGGGCAATTTTTGACCAGAGAGATTAAATATTTAAAAACTTGATAGAGAACAATATGATTAAGCTCTATATAAAATATAAATGCCTATGGCCTTGTAGTCTATGAAAAAAAAAACCGAAAAAAACAAAGATTTACTTAAATTTTCCATTTTCATATGCCGCGGTTACATGAGTTTTTCACATTCAATTATTTTAGCAACTTTTGAAGAGCTTCACCCAAGGAACATTCCTGCAAAGTTTAAGCTTGATTGGCCTCCCGGTTTAGGAGGAGAAGATTTTTAAAGATTTACTGAAGATTCCCATTTTCAAATGCCGCGGCAACTAGAGTTTTTGACAGAATTAAATTCTTTCAACATTTTTATAGAACTTCAACCAAGGAACATCCCTGCAAAGTTCCAACTTGATTGGCCCACTGGTTTGGGAGGAGAAGATTTTTAAAGATTAACTAAAGATTCCCATTTTCAAATGTCGCGGCAACCAGAGTTTTTGGCGGAATTAAATTCTTTTAACAACTTTTGTAGAACTGCAACCAAGGAACATCCCTGCAAAGTTTCAACTTGATTTGCCTACTGGTTTGGGAGGAGAAGATTTTTAAAGATTAACTAAAGATTCCCATTTTCAAATGTCGCGGCAACCAGAGTTTTTGGCGGAATTAAATTCTTTTAACAACTTTTGTAGAACTGCAACCAAGGAACATCCCTGCAAAGTTTCAACTTGATTGGCCGACTGGTTCAGGAGCAAAAGGTCTAGCCTATGGTCTAGGGATAAGCCTCGAAAGAAAATATGAAAAGAGAGAGGATTATGACAAGCAGAGAGACTAATAAACATAAACTGAGATAGAGAAGATATAGTGGGAGAAACATTGAAAGGCAACTGGAAAAGGTGGCTATAGATGTTCTATTGAGAGAAAATTTGAGCAGAACCCGCCTCCCTGTGACTCTCTCGTTAAAAGCTAAACTAATGGAATGGTACGTATTTGCCGTGGTCAATGTGTTCCTAGTAGTGAGATTTTAAAGATAGTGTTGGATAGCCAAGTAATGGATATCGGTTCCAATAAATCATAGGTTGTACCATGCAGCACTAGTTGTAGAGAGACAAATGTTTATACGCTATTAGTTGCTGGCAGTGTGAAAGGGTTGTATATTTGAGTGATTCAGAAAACAGTTGAATAAAAGAATGAATCTGCATGGATCAAAAAGCTGCGTATGGTATAACTATTTGGTTGCATCGTGGAGGTCGCGCAATACCATTTAATGTTACATGACGTCTGATTGAGGGCGAGAACGTCAACGTATCACAAACCTTACCAAAAGAAGTTGACGTCAAATTTCTTTATCAGATCAAACATAATGTCTGTATTCAGTAATCACAAAATGATATAAGATTTATTGTTACTCTTCTTTATAAATGCAAATTTTGCAAGAATATTGAAAATAAGAATGTTGGTGTAGAGTATTCCTGTTCCTTTATTGAAGTTTCGACATGTATCGTTCTACGTAGTAAAAAAGCAAAAATAACGAATGACTACATATAAATAATCAAAGCGCTGAAAGCCTGAGATATGTATACATGAGATATATAACCTTGGCAGACAAGGTTTGATGGTCGGATTATCAGAGGTGTCTTTTTCACCCAAATCTACTGTCGATTATGCGCAGTTCTGCCAATTTGTGCGCTAGGGGACACAACCTGCTCACGATAATTTTCTTCCCGCTTTTGAGGTATTGTTACGATATATTTACATGTATATATCGTTACATAATTTCACCCGATCAAAATGCTTTGAAGGAATCCGATAAAGGCCACCCAAGGATCCTTACTGTGAATTTCGGTTGAATTCTGTTCAGTACGTTCTGAGAATAAGATTTTTAAAGTAAAAGTTGACGGGTGGAAGGACGACAGACACCACATCATGACAAAAGCCAGCTGGCTTTCAGCCAGTGGATCAAGAGAGAGAGGGCTAGAGAGGGAGAGAGAGAGGGGGGGATGTGTATTGCCAGGTTCGAAGTTGGAGGCTCTCGTGTGCGATGCGAGTTTATTAACACACAAACCAATTTCGTTATGTAAATATGCCTTTTATAGTCTCCAGGTAAAGAGGGCGAGAGAGAGTGAGCGGTCGTTTAACAAGTTTACATGATCAGGTACACCTCTCCAAAGCGATATGCAGACGTTGCATCCTATGGGTAGAATTTGGAGGTAAATTTATCTACACACAAAGTCCGAGCACGACCAAACTGTTTGCAGACAGTGCGAATATGATCCTATGAATGACCAATTTATATGTTAAACAAAACATTGTAATCTCGCGTAAAACCGACAGCTTCGCTAATCAGCTTTATACAACAACTTCGCCTAACCGGACCGTTTTTATACTGTAACTCAAGAATAAGTAATATTATTTTTAAACAAAACAAACACCTTATTTTTTCTTAACACTATGATATGATAATACATGGTTAATATCTGTCCAATAAATTATATATCTCCTTTTTTTTTGTTCATTCACTCATCAATTTTTGATAATTTTGCCAAATTTAGAACATTCATACGAAAGTTCTGTACATCAAATGCCGGCTTTCAATGAGTCATATCTCGCCTTCATCCTTCTTTCCTCAATCTGGCGAATGAATTAATACTCGCAGTCGTGTAATTCGGTTCGATCTACTTTTATTGTGGCAGAATATTTTATTTTTTAGCTCACCTGAGCACGAAGTGCTCTGGGGGAGCTATTGCGATCGGTCATCGTCCGTCGTCCGTCCGTCCGTCTGTCCGTCCGTCCGTTCACAATTACAAAAAATCCTCTCCTCCTAAACTAACCGTGGAATTTCAATAAAACTTTACAGAAATGATCCTTAGGTCATGCTCTTTCAAAATACTTCAAAGAATTGAAATCCATTAAGGACTCTGGTTGCCATGGCAACGGAGTGAAAAAACTTAAAAAATCTTCTCCTCCAAAGCGGTAAGGCCTAGAGCTTAGATATTTGGTACAAATCATCATCTATTGACCCTCTACCAAAATACTTCAAAGAATTACCGTATTCTGAAAATTAGCCCTTTTCTGGGCGATCCCTGATTTTACATAGAAATAAAGAAGGAAGTCTTTAAAAATCTTCTTCTCTTAAACCATAAGGACTAGAGCTTTGATATTTGATATACATTATCATCTATTGACCCTCTACCAAAATACTTCAAAGAATTACCGTATTCTGAAAATTAGCATTTTTTCCTCTGTTATCCCTGATTTTACATTGAAATAAAGAAGGAAATCTTTAAAAATCTTCTTCTCCCAAACCATAAGCCTAGAGCTTTGATATTTGGTACAAATCATCATCTATTGACCCTCTACTGAAATACTTCAAAGAATTACCATATTCTGAAAATTAGCATTTTTTCTTTTTGATCCCTGATTTTACATAGAAATAAAGAAGGAAATCTTTGAAAATCTTCTTTTCCCGAACCATAAAGCCTAATGCTTTGATACTTGGTACATATCATCAGCCATTGACCCTCTACCAAATTACTTTTAAAAAATAGCCATTTTCTGTGCTATCCCTAATTTGAGTTAGGAATAAATAATGATATCTTTGAAAACCTTCTTTTCCTAAACCATTAGGCCTAGAGCTTTTATACTTGGTATGTATTGATGTCTATACTTCAAAGCATTACCATATTCAGGAAATTAGTGCTATATGGTGGGATCATCAATTTACCTAGGATTTAAAGAGAAATCCTTAAACATCTTCTCCAAAATAATTAGACAGGGGGCTTTGCTATTTTGTATATATCATAAATCCATGAACCATCATACTCAGGGGAGCGATTTAGGACCATCATGGTCCTCTTGTATTGAGTTAGATGTTTTTACATTAAACTCTGCGTGGGTTAAAATTTTACCGTCACGGTGGTAACTTTAGCCTCATATTACTACACCTTCTCAGGCTAAAAACATTGTTGTCAAAACTTGAAATTCAGCTTGTTGGTTTTTTAGTAAAGTTTATCTGAATATTTTCATTTATTTCTAACTTGTAATTAATGACATTTTGCGAAGAATATCCCGAAATGGTATTTTCCACTATCGCCACTCCGTAGAATATCATATGCAATCTTCTCGTTGATTCTCAACGTCTGGAAAATTGATTTTTTTCTATATATTCACAATGTCTTAAAGTCATATCTTCCCACAAAACATGTAACAAAATTAATAAGAAAATTATACTCTAGGCGTTAAAGCATAAATGAATATGACGATTGAAACTATAAGATCGGAGTAATCCTACGCGGTAAGCCTAAAATTTTTGAAAGAAGTTTTGACCAACCACATTTTAAGGCTTGTATACACAACACTATGATGTCAATGAAGACGTTTTAACTTTCGCTAGTCATTCAAACAACTAGCTAGGTCACGGAGATTAAGGAAGTTGTCCGTAAAGCTTAGTCATCAGCGCATCGGTATGTAATAGTCAATTCCGAAGATAAGCTACCATTTCCGGTGAAGAATCGGGTGTATTCGACTCGATTTCAAAATGTAAACAAAAACGATTTAAAATTGACAAGATAAAACAAAAAATACACTTTCTAGAAAACTTCACTCATACCCACCTATTATAAAGGCCCTTGTTTGCTTTAGTGACCAAATAGGAGGGAAGATATTTCTTTAAGTATACAACACTTCAGTGACGTAAACTTTGCATAGAAAAAAAGAGTACATTTGAAGGGGTAGGGCTGGGGGACGTTTTCGGTTTATGGCATTTAGTTCTTCAGAAAACATTTTGCTGAGCTTTCTGGGTGCAATTAGAAAAAGACCCTATATTAGACTACCAAGAAAAGATTACAAATCTATAAAAAAAATATAGAGTCCGGTATTATCATTGAGGACAACTTTGAATATCTGCCATTACAAAATGCACGGGCAGGTAGCTAAAATTCTCAATCCCGAAAGACCAACTGTGTCAACAAATGGTCACCCAACCTAACGAATATCAGAATTTTTGCCTTCCATCTCAGACCCAATAAACTGACCATCATAATCATGATTAGGTTTAAACATGTTTAAATTTATTTTACATCGATTGGGAAATAAGTTTTTCCAACTTAGATTAATCTCTCTCGATTCTGCTATCTGAAGTGTGCACGTGTACTCGTGCCTATTATATTGGCCAATGACAGAATTAAGGTCGATAGCCTCTCCTGGAAATGATCGGGAAGCCAAACCTCTACCACTCGACCACAGACATCATATTATATAAGACACACTACATACTAGATTCGCAAAATTGTATTACAATCCATTACAAAATAGTACGGTATTGGTGTCAATGGACGAGACATCAGTCTACACCAACATACCACTTGAAGTTGGCAAAACAGCTTGTAAGGAGGGTTGGGACAAAAAAGGATGTGAAATATCCACCAACATATATTTTGGTGAATTTGTTAACCCTCATCCCAACTTCAAAATTAACGGTAAACACTACCTTCAAATACAATGTAACATCTTCTTGGGTCGTCTGAACGCCAATTACTGGTTGAAAGATCTCAGCTGCTACTCTCATGGCTTAAATTCGTCGACAACATAAACATAATGTGGTGTCATTGCTTGGAAAAATTTCTTGAATTCGAAACTATTGTAAATAACTTACATCCATCCATAACGTTTACGTTTGAAGTATCGAATGACCAACACATTTTCTTAGTTACTGTATCATGTCTGGGTGACAATGTAGTATAGAAATATACAAAACTATATAAAAATCAAAGCACTGAAAGTACTGATGATAGACGTCCGTGATGGCTTAGTAAAGTGATATGCTCATTCGGTGTATAAAATTGAAATTTTCATTTAGATAATATTTTTTAGCATTGCCTGTAAAAACCCGGGATTTAACGTCACTGTGATTCTATACTTAAGAAAACATTGTGGGAAAAGATGAAATTGCTTGTAACAAGCAATATTTTCATTTCCAACAATATTTTCTCCCAAATAGGAAGGTTTTCTTTCAAATTACATCAAATTTTAATTGTCGTCTCAACCTTTCAGTTTGGATCAGTCGAACATTTCAAAAAGCGGGAGAAGGGTTAAGCATAACCTCTCACCTAGCCTGGTTTGTTTAATAGGTACAAGTTGGCTGAGCAGCTGCACATTTTATGGACCAAATGTATTGTTGCAGTTGTGGTGTGAAAAATAACAGGAAGCGATGGTTTAGTGCACCCACCAACCGCGGTTTTACTGAAATACTACTGAAAGTCACGTTAAACCAAATTCATTTGATCGCAGTCTAAGAAGCTTTCAAGATCAATATTTCTTTTTACTTTTCCGAGATTAGCCCTTTCCGAAGACATTCCACAAAAAAAAATAATCAAGATATCATTTGGACAAAATTAGATTAGCAATTAGATTAGATTCATTGAGATTCATTGACCGTAAGAAACCAATGAGAGATTTTTTATATCTTCTAAACCTTCCTTGATCCAGTAGAAGCCTTACACTTTCCCACACAAGCATACTTTTTAGAGCCCCTGAAGAATTTTGAGAAAATGAGAAATTGCTTGTTTCACGATGTTTTTTACCGTATCTGGGCGTTGGTTTGCGATCTCAAAGCGATTTGAATTGTCATCTGTAACTAGTCCAAAATTTTGTCCTTTGGTAAAGAAGCTCGATCTTCTTATCTCTTAATTTCCCCAACTTATCGGCAAATATTCTAAAAACAACCGATCAATGACAAGGTTGTGCAATAGCTTTTTTCTGTAAATTGATATATAATTTAACAAACTTTTTATTTAACTTGTACAAAAATATCGTTGGTTACAAATACAAAAACACAATAAACAATGTGATACATACGGAGGGTGGTAAAGGATAATTGAATGAGGTTAAACACCACTTTTAATTCCTAGTATTTCTCACACCAGTACTACCACTACATCCTTTCCTAGCCTCCAGCTGCTATCCCACTTAGGTGTACGATTATCCATCCATTGGTGAGAGACAAATGTCGAAAAGGATATGTGCCGCCGCCGGGGAAATAAAGGACGAGAAACGATTAAGACCAGGGGAGTGTTTACTTAGTAAAGGCTAGATCCACAGCTTTACTGATATTCTTGTTTTTAAATGCT
Source organism: Fragum fragum (assembly GCA_946902895.1). Classification (NCBI taxonomy): domain Eukaryota; kingdom Metazoa; phylum Mollusca; class Bivalvia; order Cardiida; family Cardiidae; genus Fragum; species Fragum fragum. The sequence continues at coordinate 7,633,374 of OX336373.1, forward strand.
CCTCGTATAAGACTGTCAATCTAGAGGTCCCGGGTTCGATCCCCGACGGCGGTACTCATCCTTTCCGACTTTTTGTGCAATTGGAAGTCATTTTGGCGCTCAGCCTTGTAAACAAGATATACATGATACGGACGATCCACAGAACTACGACCATTTAGAAAAAACCCTTTCGAGATATTCCCTGTGACTTACTTGTAAATGTAGTAGTAACTGAGAATAGTGCATTCGAAATCCCCCTTAGATATAACCAGGTCTTTACTTTTTGACACTTTGAAAGAAAATTACGGTTTTCCGTATGAGTCGGACGTTGAACTAAAAAAGTGGCGATCCTGTCCATCTTAAGCTCGCACAAGACATTCACAGTATTGCAGCTCTAGCCAAGGGAAACGACTATTCACGATTAAGTTCATCAAGGCGAAGGCAATCTGATAGGGCTAAGTTTCAACAGTCAAACACTTCGTGTGCCTGCACTAATGAAATACAGATTTTTAAAAAGAGTGTCGAATCTTTCCTAAGTAAATAGCTTAATATGATGAAACAGGACCCGATCGCTTGTGATGGGAGTCTTTTAGAGATAATGAATATAGTGTCCTAATCGTTGTCGTTATTTTCGAAAAGCATAAAAGATCAGATAGAATCGATTGAGTGCTTCCTTTATAAATAATTTCATTCGTTGAAAATCATGGAATTTTCTGGGAAATGACAAATTTTGAAAATCGTATGCTTTAGTATGAATTTTACGTCTGAAAGATGCAGTAATCTGTCTCAACAACTTGCTCCTTTACCGTCGAAGAAAACACCTGTAATGACGTCGATATATCTCCGACACCAACCTCATCGACTTTACCAACAGTGTTGAGCATGACAAGTAGCAAACCTATGTTCCAAAATGACTACCCCTGATGAAACTCTCACGAAAGAGCGTATAGGATTGGGTTTCTCAAAATAGCTTGGGTTTACGACTTACATTATTATATAACAACAATCAGAAATCGGGGGACCCAGTACAGAGGGATCTAACTCTGCTAGTGATTTCTCACGCGATACTGTTTTGAGCCTAGATCGTGCTTCCAGTCTCTGATTCAGAATTAACTGACACTAACAGAGTTTCCTTAATGAGCTTGACTTCGTTGATAAAGGTGTTCAGTGTAACCTATCAACAGATATACGTGGTGTTTGTTCAAAACAGTTAAATAGTATCGACATGAGACATTCTTCTAATGTTACCAGCAGAGAAAATCAGGTGGCATTTGCAGAAATATATATGCAAATCTCGAGTCTGCAGGGGCTCAAGATTCAAACAATAAATCTGTTCAAGTCACATATCGAAACGAGGGTTATTATAATACACAGTACTTTCGGGAGCAAAACCCGTCATCCAAACGTACTGCTATGTATCATATATCAGGTTATAAAAATGATATGGCTGAGGATAAACGTTTCTCTTGTGTGAGTCGTAGAGGTACAGGTGACCATGATCAGAAGGTTTGTCTCGAAAAAAAATCCAAAATTTGAAACATTCCGTGTAAATGTTAAGAACAATGAGGACAGTATTCTATTATAGTCAATGGGATTTTGGCCTTTAAAGATGAAATACACACCATGGAGGTAACCAGAAAATGTTGAAAATAGAAAATTTATACAAAAAAATGATATGGCGAAACTCAGCCGATAATCTGGTATTCAGAGGGTTAGTTTTACGGTAAAAATTATTCTTACTTGATATACTTGAATCTCCACGCATATAGAATTATAGAAATACTGTTTCAGTTGTCAGCACGAGTTTATTTTTATTATCCAGGCTGACATGTCATGTGCAAAATCATGTATCAATAAATATCGTAACTTTATCATGAACCTTTAAGACTTATGACATGTGTACTCAGAAATTGGTGCGGCCATCATAATAAATGATTTTAACTGTACGGCATGTAAAATTGTCTCTTCTTGAAAGTTGACATTGACTTCTAGAAAGAAAGAAGATATATATTTTTATTTATTAGACTTGAATAATTGTATGTCAATTAACATACAGCCATTGTGCACGGGTGCCACAAATACCTTCGCCTCACGTGACAAACGTATTGCAGGTCTCATAGATTACATTACCATGTGACAAATTTCATTCCGTGACAAACTGTGAAATTTTAGATGACAACAGTATTAACATTGATGATCATAGGTCCATGGTAGCTCCGCTAGCTGTATAGACACTGAGTTCATCAAAGAGAGATATTTTCCCGTCTGACACAAATCTGATAAAATGGCCTAAGGTAAATTCAATACAAATAAAAAATTATCGAAATAAGCTTGATACGTCTAATGATATATTATCGACTCGATTTCAGCCATTGAATATTAAACATGATATAGATACGGCTAATGAAATTGTTTGTTAAAGGGATACTCGAGAGATTCAATAGCTATTTTCTTAAAAAGAGGTTTCGACACATCTTAAAACCGCACTGGAAAGATACGTATCTAAGTAATCACGAAAGTCAAAATACGAATAGAAACTTTGGTTAGAATCTAATCGTAATACTTATAGCGATTTATATTTAGATTACAAGCAAGCGAAGCGTAATTTTAGGATAGAACATAGGAAATGTGTATCTACAGAAGAGTGATGAAGATATAGATCGGACGGCAGAGATTGATTTTGGTCCCTAGGTCGCCAAGAGAAGCGGACAAATATTTGATTAGCCCAAAAGAAGGTGCGGTTTAAAAAATACAATATACAGAGATTTCTGCAAGTGTTCCTAAACGTTAATTCTTCCATCTCTGATTCCTTGCTCAATTTTTTATCAGTTAATGATATTGAAATATTAGCCTCCGATATTGAGAACATCGCAAAGGTCGGTAAAAAGAGTAAATTGTGCGGTGAGGATGGGGTATCTTATGAGCACTTTAAATGTCTTATCAAGATTATTTTCTGCCATGTTGAATATTGTCCATACACCCCCTCCCCCCCAAAAAATGAATCGCGGAATAAGTGTGACTTTACACCAAGGGGGAATAATCGTAAAGTTCAAGTTCATAATTTATTCGAGACCCCCTAACCCAGTGTAAAAGAATTTAACAGCATGAAAGATGACCCCCAACAATTACAGAGCGATAACCATTTTGCAACTGAAAATCACAGTAAAGTCTTTGTTTGTAGATGCCAAGCAGGCATTTGATCGTCTTTGGTACAACGGATTATTCCACAAAATGCAAGAATGACCCGTTAACTTTACGTTCATATATCAATCATTATCAATCCAAGCCAGTCATGTACATTATGGCCCCCTTATCTCTTATGATATTTGTATTTAACAGGGAAACAGACAAGGAGGCAAAGCTCTCCGCTATGCTATCTCCTCTTCATTAATGATCTTAAACGGGAATTAGAACCATCCAGACTGTGGTAGTAGGTAGTAAAATTGAAAAATTAGACTCATTTGATGAACATATTAACATAGTTTGTCGAAGGTTAAGAGGTGAAACTCTTTTAATAATTAATTCTAGAAAATGTTATCCAAGTTCGTTACGCATCGTGTATACATCAGTAGTTTTTAATTCGGCGTTATACGGCTGCGAGCTAAGGAAAAGTACTTCGAGATAATTCTTTTTGTATAAAGAAGATTCTAAAGTTGCCTCTCAGACGAAACAGTGTGCTTCTCTTCGATTGATTTCAATCGAAGGCGAAATCGAGCTAAGCTAAATTTTCAATATAAGCGAGTAAATATTAAAATAATACTATTTTACTCGGATAGACACGGACCCTAATCGGATCGTCAAGGACCTTTTAGCAGGAATGTAGACTGACAGTATTTTTGGCGATCATAGAGATTCATTAAAGATGGGATTGCGGGTTTTTTGGGGTTTTTGTTGTTGTTGTTGTTGTTGTTGTTGTTGTTTTTGATTTTTGTTTTTTCGCCTGGAGCTTTGCATAGCATTCAATGTTTATATCTCTGATCCTCGCGAATCGTGATCTAGTATAATGAGAGTATTTAATGGATTTTTTCAAATGCAACACTTACTTTTCATCGCAACATAACCACAACTCTACTACCATGCGTATAGGTGATTTGTTAAGAATTGTCTTGATCGTGATCCATGATTAAATGTATTAAGCAGAACTAAATGATCTCTCTCATGAAATAGTAATACCGTGGTGGATACTGTACACCCTAGTTAATTGAGTTAATTGGTACTGGATGCACTCTCTAAGTACAAACACTATCTTTCCTAGAATTGGCACATAGTTCTGGGAAAATATTCCAGGAATCCGGAATGAGGGGGGGAATCGGCGAAAATATTCCCTTCTATCTGACAGCAATTTATCAGGTATATTGATCTTTGTATTTACGATGACTGTCAGACAAAAAGGGGTCGTAAATAGATTTACATTTTTACGTAAATAGTCAAAGATCGATTGACATAAAGAATAATGGGTGTTTCAAGAGACTTCTGCATACATAATTAATTTCTTCGTTAACTTTGTTTCACAAACGATCGTTTTCCATTCATTTTAATGCCAAAAATTTCGGGCTACTATAATTGCCATGATTGGCTTCCGGTGTCAATCGTGCAATATCCGCGTAAGAACAAAAGTGGTTAGAGCAATATTGCCAATAAAACAATCTTGTGCAGCTTTTATTTAATCACCGGAATTTACATTAAACTAAATTTGATCTTTTTATTCACTATATCGGACTCTTTTGATATATAAAACCATATGAATAGTTTACACCAGTAATATTTTCAAACTTTGAAGAAGGAAAGTTTAAGTGGTCAGAAAATAGTCCCCCCTCAACAATCTCCTTCAATTCAATTACTTTTATTCGCAAAGCTTCGCGATATTAGGGCATGGATTCTTACTATCAATGAATTCCCGACGAACGTTGTTTTAAATATATTTCAGGTTTTTTTTATGTAAATTTATGATCTTCACAACCGTTCGGTTCTCTGGATCAGACATTACGCCTTTCATTTCAAGAAAACACATGCTTCAAAAGATTTTTCAGTTAAACAATTTCAATTTCTTCAATTATTTTCAGCTACTATAACCCTTTCCTGTTTTTTAAAATTTTAGACCTGTCCAAATTCAAAGCTTTGCAGAAGACAATTTAAAGTCAATCTTATTTAAAAAATAATTATCTAATAGTGTATAAAATATTGTGGATAAAGAAGAAATTGCTTGTAACAAGCTATTTCTTCTTTTTCCACAATGTTTATCAAGTATAAAATGCAGAGGCGTAAAAACCAAGGTTTGAACAGGAAAGGGTTAATTCTTAGATATGACTATACTTTGCACTATAGGAAAGGTTGCCTGTTTACATTCTCGGTATTTGACCCGTTACTATAATTGTTCTACGAACTGCTTACAAGGCATAATGTTAGTTCCAAAATTCAAAGTCACTAAAAAATTATCTTTTAAATTAGAATTCACTGTGGAATTGCAAAGTTTATATTTAAATATTTTAGTATCTAGTTCCGTATATCAAAATCGGGCGTTCTGATTGGTCGAAAAACAATATTCATAACTCCATGAACAAAATTTTGAGCACGCAGCTTTTTTGTATGATTCCGCACAAGATAGTCCCATAAAAAAAGATATCAAATATCGCTCGATACTTTTAAATGATAAATTCATACCTCCATGAAAACAAAAAACATTCTCTTCATCTCTTAAATGTATTTTGGTCCCATGTAATTGCCTGATCTTTACTATCATTCGATACTCTATGGGTATGACGTTACGTCTACTATTTTCAGACAGCACTTGCATCCAATGATTGTTCTGTTTAAACGTTGTAAAGTTCCTCTGTCATGGATTTCATCTACTTTAGATCATTTATCATTGCACTAATATAAAAGAGGTTACCTGTAAGCGTAGTCGGTTGTAATTCGCCGTGAGTTTGTCCTTTGGAACAGGTAAAAGTTATAATAATGTTAAATGAAAATATCTGCTTTGTTAATCTATGCTTTGGTAATTCGTCCATACATAGAACAACTAACTAGCAATATCAAGAAATGCTTTGCATTTCATTACTTTAGGTTGCTTAAGGACCTTTTCGTCGCCAAACTGACACTCCTCAACACAGTGCAGTACCTACCATTACAATTACTCATTAAAAGCATGCACTATTTTGTCACATTTCATGCTGTCATAACAAACAAGTGTTAAGAGTTTCCATTTCTCGCATGCTTTGTTTTTTCTTTCAAAGAAGAACAACTCTTCTAAATTTACAGGTACTTTTATAATAACGCGTCTAAAAAACTACACTAAAGTGAAATTATTGTTGTTTTTATGCCAGAGTTACACCTGTATAATGTTATGTAATTACAGAAGATTAGGTGAAAACTACTTGGAACTTTTGACGTATAAACGGTGGCATTCCACATTGAAGAGTTCTTTTGTTTCGGGTTTTACCCCAAAGCCTATCCGTCTTTATTGCGATGAAAATAATATGTGGACCATCACACGAATCAGGAATACAGGGCATTCCTTAAAACAATTACACACATGTATGTTAACATTGAATCAGACCCAGTGTAGCTAAATCAGTGTTGATATGAACATATATGGTCAGGTGACATGTCCAATTTACATTCATGATTTCGACCCTGCCTGACACGGGACAGCACTTACGAAGTAACTTTTTATGACGGCTTTTATAATGTACGACGAATCGTAGGTAAGTTAAAACTAATTATGCTTGCATATACCGAAATATAGCTTGATGTTCAAATTGTCATTGTAACAATGTTTAGACAGGTAATACACATTTCGAAGATAAAGTATTTCGAATTTTTGTTCCGCACAAATCAATTATATTTCTAAAAGTTTGTATTCGAATATAAGATTCAACAATACACAAATTAACGGAAACTCATGCAATTACAGAATAAAGTTCTCTTTTCGACTTATGACGAACTCGAAAAGTAGAAATTCGGCATACTAACTTCAATTTTCTAACAAAAATCGTACCTCGAAAAGTTGAAAAGTGGGCGTTTTGACCCGACATTTCTCAAAAAATTACAGAAAAATTTCACCAAGTAATAAAGTAGAAAATAGTCTCTTTTTTTTTTCTAGGTAGGACTAATTTTTCATGCGATAGATTGGACCGATCTTTACATTCTACGCATTCACGAATATGGTGAGTGCAAGTTCCCTGCAAAGTCATTGTGTTTCATAGTTGGTTATACTCCCGCTCGTTTTTCGCTAATTAAAATAGAGTAAAAGGGTCAATTTTGACAGTGTACAGTTCACAAGTTTCTTTTGGAATTAAACCTAGATTCATTCTAAACATGTAAACAGCGTTCATTTGCCTTGAAATTCGTACTAGGGCAATGATACCATTAGCGATAAATTTTTGATACCATTGGCGATAAACTTTTTGATACCTCTAGCGATAAACTTTTTGATACCATTAGCGATAAACTTTTTGAAAACTCACTTTGAACAAAACAACTGTAAAAGTTTTCTTAATTCGGGACGGCCGAAAGACATTGTGGGATCAGTGTTGATAGTAATCCGGTGACATAATAATTCTATTCGTACATTGGTTCAAAGGGTACTAAGAAAGATACTACAATTATGGATGGATTTCAAAATAAATCCATGAGTAGATGTGCCATTTGAAAGAATTTTTTGGATAGCTTCAAGTTCAAGGTCAAAGATCACGGTCAAACACTAAAACTGTGCTTGTCCGGAGCATGATGCCGACAAAACTTTACAGGCTCGACAGCACTTGTTCTGTGACAACCATCTAGACATTATTTTAAGGGGAAGTCAATGGAATGTCAGTGGTCTGCTGAAGTAGTTCAGTTCCAGTCAAAATATTAAATTGACGAATTGGAAGTTCTGTGAAGTGCGAAAATCGTTCCTGGAGAGAATGTGCAAACTACTAAGACTGACCAGGATCTACAAGTTGAGGTGTTAGAGCAAAAACATAGTATGGGTACATTCTATAGACAAATACTATGTTTTTGCTCTAACCCCTCGAGATTTCGTCCTTGGAAGATTTCCCAAAAATAGATAGAACGCTCTTTCTTATGGTGCGTTTATTCTCGAACTACCATACATTTATTTGACCTCCGCTAAAACTGTCTAGATCCGGTTGTGCATGCAGTAGCTCTCATCCGCAGCATTTTTCAGTAATAGGTATTTTGGCAAAAGCTAACACCACATCCTTACTTGGAATATACTCAATTTAGAGGTAATTCAATAAATACTGCCTTGACGAATAACGGACTATTTTTTCATGTGTACACATGAAGAAAAGCTGTGATGCGGTCAATGTTCAGGAACGTATCAAGGTCAAATTTACGTCTCAGCCCCCATGTTAAACTCTTTCTTTCGCTTGCTTTCTCTTTCACCAATACACGAACTCCTTCTCTCTTTATCATTTTTTTCTATCTTTCGCTCTACATCGGGTCCTATATCCTGTTTCACTCACTCACTCACCAGCCTATACTCCACATCTTCTTTGCTCATCCTGTCTTTCCCTCATTCAATCTTTCTTCTTTCCGCCCTTCACTTAAACCGTAAATTACTATATGAAATATTATATTATGTATGTCATAACCCAATGTTGTACACTACAAGTACCTGGGTGAATAAAGAATAGTTCAGTTCAGTTCTATTCAGCTAGATTAAGTCTCTTTCTCTGGGTGAGTTGGCGTGGCCAGCGATAAATCAATTGTATCACGGTATCTCTAGTGGTTGAGTGAGGTTTTGTCACTTCATGGGCCGTGAGTTCGAACCTAGCATGGCCAACATTCTTCATCGGTTAAAAGGGGATCTACACTATGTATTATTAGACTCTTAATGATTGACCACACAACAGGTAGTGCATGTAAGTTGGTTGAGAATTCGACGGACCGAACTGATGTCGTGGTTGATATGGTTTTAGGAATGTCAGGAAGCTATTTTAGTTAAACCAGCAGCAATATACCACAAACCAGACGATTAGCCCAAAGTATTCAACCAATTGACCCCTGTCAATCAAAATCAAATCTTTCTTTCAGACCGGATTAAAGTGGTAAACTCCGACCCATACATCTTTTTTTTTTCTCGTTTTGCGACTAAAACTTATTCAAGCTGTAATTATTGCGTTTGGGTCACCAACCAACGTTTTTATTATTATCATCATTATTATTATTCCAGGCTATTAATTATGCAAACTAATGTGGTTTGAAGTCTTAGTACAACTACAATGAAGGAGGTCATTTTGCATATTCAGTGATCCTTTTAATTGACAAATCGCTGGCTCCGCCCACTAACTATGACAGGAAGTTCCGCTTTGCTTTTTACGGCGTTATTTTGCAAAATTTATGGCCAGTAGAATGTAACTAAAAGTAAAATGGTTGGTTGGTGACCTAAACGTCGTAACTACAGCTTGAATAAGCTGATGTTTCGACGTTTAAGACGCCCAACCAACAAAAAAGGTTAACAAAAATGGCGACTAATGTCAGAGTTGAAATTTCAGGGTCCGGGCTGAATAAATAATTTGACTGGTCAGCTGATTCATTGATTCACAACCGCGACCGGTCAATTCTGCATTTACAGAAGAGTAAATTCTATATTCCTGCCTTGTCAACAAATCTGATATTCACTTGAGCGATCCTTAATTTGGTTTGATTATTTGGTTAGCTCCTGGCATACTTTAACCTCGTTTATTTAGAATGATAACCTTTAGCAAAGAAGATTACCTAACAAAGCTATGCTTTGCTAGCTTACATTACTTTCAGAACTTTGATTAATGAACTGTGTTATGCCTTTAGTTTTCGTGGGCTATTCCCAGACCGTACCGCGGGTGTGTATAGTCTTTCTCAATCTGTAGTGAAATATGAAAGCTCTATCACTTACCATTCAATGGTTATGGTCAATGTTAAAAGCTTTCTGTTGACAAACAGACAAACAGATTAAAAGACAGAGTAAAAACAATATGCCGTCGAGTTATCGATGCGGGGGCATAAAAAGTTTGATTATCTTCTGATAACTGTTCTGTGCCACCATATAATTCACTTAGAAAATCTCCCCAAAATAGTAATTTTAATTAATTAGTTATTAATATACAGATTAAACGTGAAACTCTTTCCTAGAATATGTGGAATGTGGTCTTAAAATGGTTCGTGGTAGTATTTCTTTCGCCGATTCTCATATTCAATATTTGGTAAATAGATCTACTTTTTCAGCGGATTCATCTATTTGATAGGTTGTCTCCTAGGTCAAATTTTTGCCTGAACGTAATCCCGTGAAGCGCTTTTGGTCGCTAGAGGCCAAAAATGGCGATTTAGTGATCAAAACATCGTGTATAAAGCTAAAGCAAGTTGTAGCTACAACATTTTGGCAAACAACCCTTTCATGATAACCCCGCTAATCTTCGGAGCCCATGCGTGCTTATTTAAAATCATTGATACGTCCCCTGTATAGATCCTTTAAAAGGGTGAAGGAATTTATCCACCCGTATGAGTTTTCAAGAGTTTATATGATGTTCGTGTGACCAAATGGTCCCACGTTCAAAATTCTAGACCAGCGAATTAACACTTTATTCACACCCTAGTCCGTTAGGAATTATCCACGTTCAGTAAATAACATCTGAAGATGGTAGGAAAAGAGCATTATTTTATACGATTCATAAAATAATCTTAATTAAGTAGAAGCTTTGTAACAGCTCCATTAGTGTATCATCGTTTTATTTGAAATAGATATATATTTATATATAAATCCTAATAAATCGATCTTGATATCTATCGAAAAGGGGACAGTTGGAATAGGACTTATTTCCTTAAAAGGGAAGTAATCCTTAAAACACGTCGGCTCAAATCTCTCTCCCTCTCTGTCCGTTTTACTGTCTGAGCGGGTGGTGGCTCGGATCGAATATTGTGGCTGTGGCTGGTATGAAAAATGACGACAAAACTCCCCAACTATATAAATGAAATATTATTGAGAGTGGTGTTAACCCCCAAACAATCAACCATGAAAATAATAATAATAAAACAGTCCCTCTTGACCGGTACCACCACAGGCAGCAATTACGTATGCTAGATATTATAGTCAAACCAGGCCTTTTAGAAATACTATATATAGACATGGGATACAACTCAGAACTCCTGAGATCTAACCCTGTCTGTTTTAAACGCCTCTAAAAACTACACTTCTTTGTTTACACATTTTACAGTTGTACATATTCGTCACACATATAATCATGTGTAACCTTGACCCATCCATTCCACGAAAACTATACAGCCTTCGGAGTACAGACAACTTTCTTACAGAAATACACCTCAATTTTGCTCGTTTGTCGTTTGTAAAAAGGGGTAATGGACGAGAAAGGCCACAAGCGGGATGTAAATGCCCAGAAAAGAACAACAAAATGGATTTCAGAATAGACTAGATGGGAAAATGTTATTCTCAAAGTACTTATAACACCATTAGAGTTTAAACAAAATATTCATTATTTATCAATGGCTCCCTTATTATTTCCTATAGACCAAGATATTGAATTACACATATTTGAAAGTTAGTTTAAAAGCATTAGTTAGGATAGAAAAAAAAATGAAAGAAATGGGACTTTGTAAGCTGCATTTAGTTCAGGCTTCCACACCGTTAACTTGAAACAAGTTAAGACCAAAGATTAAACCCTGTGGAATACCAGATAAAAGCCATAGCTCATCAATGACGACTCCTATTGGGCTTCCAAGAAGGAATGGTGAAATTCAGCAAAGCATCTCACCTTACATACTATGCAGCTGCATTTTTGTAACAAAGTTAGGCTGTTGACTTTAATAAATACATTGCAAAAATGAAATATCATAATATTTGTTTTTTATCAAAATTTCTTATTTTATGAAAAGTCTTGAATTAATTATATTAGTTATATTCATTAGACAAAACACTCTCTCATCTCTTAATGGAATCTTCACTAGCTGAATCTCTAAATCAATGGAAGATTAACCAGCAGGATTAAAAGCATTGAGAATATAGTAACATACAAATAGTAAACTATTTTTTTCCGGAAATGGATTGAAAAATAACTTTCAGTATGCAACAGTTTATTAAACAATGGGATATGCTATTTGTTAATAGCCATTCTGTTCTATTAATCTTTTCCGTAAAAATCAACAATCCAATCAACATATTTATATCTATAAATACCCGTTATTTACACATGGTGATTAATTTACCCAGTCATGCCAGATCAAAATTCTGAATTTGTTTACATGTATTCACTTGTCCCCACTGACCTACATTCTATCTTGAAACACGTGGAAATTATTTCTCTCATTCTGAAAATTCATTAGACAATTCATCATAGATATATTAAGATACAAAATTTTCTAAATTTAGAATCACTTTTCTTCTCACGACAAAAAAAAACACAAAAAATTTGAGCGTTCAACAAGTACGTTATTTTCTTAATCAGTACAAGACGGGGGCGATCGCTTACTGTATATTAATTTAGCACTCATAGAAATTCGTGAAACTTACACCCGTTTGTCGAACTGCCACTTTTTGGAACGGGTTGACAGAAAGTTGGAAACGAGTTCACCAAAATGACCTCGAGTGAACCGAAGAATAAGTTGACTTTGCAATGAGTTGACAGTGAACACTCGTCCAGCCAATATCAGTTTCAGAACAAAAAAAAAATACTTAACCCATTCCAACTCAATCTCTCCTTTTTACGCCTCTCAAAAAAAAGCTTTGGAAAACATTGTGGAAAGTTGTATAAAGCAATTTCTTCATTATCCACAATGTTTTTTCATCCAAAAAGGTGAAATAATTAAAATTCTATCAACTTGAAATTGTCGTCTGCATCTTCTTTCAATTTGGACCAGTTTAAAATTTTGTCAATTTGGAATGGGTTAAAGCCAAAAACGATCTTTTAAGCAATGGATACTTTGACAGTTCGAGTTCTCAGTACTTCATCCTTCATTCTTGTACTATTCAGCGCCTGCATCACTAATATGTGCAATGTGAAAATACAACGTGAAAATGTTTATTTTTACACGATTACTTCCCTATTCCATTTCTTATGCCCTCAAAAGAGATTGAAAATAGTGTTGAAAATGAAGAGATGGTTTGTTAAAAGCAATTTCGTCAACATCGACAATATATGTGTAAATTGATTCCTTGCGTAATGGTTTCTTTTTTTTTTTTTTTTTTTTTCTTTTTTTTAAGAAAAGTTCCTATTTGGACTGGTAAGACCCCTACGCTTTCAAAAGCCATGTTTAACCTATTACCGGACATCACTATTTAAGACTGGTCTAAATTGAAAGGTGTTGCTGACGACATTTAAAGTTCATGAACCTTTTTTATTTTTTTTATTTTTTTCAATTTTCCGAATGGAAAAAAATTGGTAAAATGAAGAAATTGCAATTTCTTCATTTTACACAATGTTTTCCCAAATTGTTTTTCTTGGGGGGGGGGGCGTTTAAAAGCGCCATTGTGTGGGAATGGGTTAAGTCGCCCAACCAACAAAAAGGGTTAACATTGAAAGTTCAGGGTCCGGGCTGAATAAATAATTTGATTGGTCAGTTGATTCATTGATTGACAACCGCGACTGGTCAATTCTGCATCTACAGAAGAGTAAATTCTTATATTACATGTATGTCACCTACCTTGTCAACAAATCTAATATTCATTCGAGCGATCCTTAATTTTCTTTCATTATGATGCCCTGAGTACTTCCAAATATTGAATGTTATTGAAATTGGTCCGTTTCAGGCGGAACCTTGATTAACACATGTAACAAAGATAAAAATGTTAAAACATTCGAGTATTCTATCTTACATTTTATGGCATCACTAATGGGTTAATATTCGATTGAAAGTATTTAAAGATATCTAAGAGATGACAATTATCAACCCACACAATGAATATTCCTTAAATACAAAACCGCTATTTAGATTCGAACCAAACATCGAATGTAAATTTCACGCATATCTGTGCATGCTCATAATACGTGCCGTGAAAATCTACGTGATCGCTTCCATTTTGTTTCATCGCTGATTTAGAAAAAAACTTACTTGCCGTATGCTCAGAGCCTGTTTTGTTGTCATAAATAACAAGAAAAGTTGTTTAAAACTTCAATAATCTTGTATCTTTAGATATTCACGACCGGGTTCGATCCCCGACGGCGGCACTCATCCCTTCCGACTATTTGTCTTCCACCAATGAGTCGATAATCGTAGACCTATGTGGGATAGCAGCTGGAGGCTAGGAAGGGATGTGTTGGCGGTACTGGTGTGAGAAATACCAGGAATCCATTGTTCGGTGCTCCAGCCGCCGCGATATAACTGAAAGATTGTTGAAAGCAGTATAAAACACCATTCAAACAAACAAACAAATAAGATATTCACGATGAATTGTCTAATAATTGTCTCTAGATGAGAGAAGAGATTTACTCTCGTTTCAAGGTAGAATCTAGGTCAGTGGTCAGTGGAGTCAAGCGAATGCGTGTCAACTCGCCGTGTGCTACGACTGGTTCATATTGGAAGGAGTTGCAGACAACAATATTTAGTCCATGAATTGTTTTTTCAACTTTCAGGGTAGAAAACATTATGGAAATGAAGGGCCTCAAATTGGGTCGTTTTTCAGTGAATCATTTCAATGTTTTGATATTCTTTTACAGGGTCATAATGGGATGACATTTATATGTTATAAATTCACTTTACTTGATTTGTTTCTCATATTGTTTTTGCTACATGTAATACATTTGTGGCTTTTTTGTCGTCGTTGTTGCCGTGGTCATCTATATCAAGTATTACTTAAGGGGTTTATTTGTTGTTTTGAAAAAAACATTTATGTTCCGCATAAAGGGAGAAGCATGTACTATGAAATGCGGTAATGTTTGTTATCTTGTTCGTGTTTCAATACTCGGCAGTTATGTCTTCATCTTAGATGATTTGAACCAAACTACTTATGATTCGTTTTTTGGCACATTGGTGATTCCTTATGCAGGAAATATATGTTCAGTTTAAAAAAACTTGATAAATGCACTTTGTGCATGTGTGTGCTTGGCTCTTATCATGGTGACACATGGTTGGTATGTTGAGATCATTATCGAAAATAGCTTCAGAAGCCAACAAATACGCTCTCAGGACTTTCAGTCCTTTGATTCTCATTATGAAATGCCTTTTTATTTAAGATTACCTAATGTTAACGATGACTGAGGGCACAATATCGGAAGCGTTTTGTTCGATTTTGAATAAAAACATTTTACAACCATTTGGGAAAAGTCTTTAAAAATATTTTGCTATTTCAAATTCGAACCGTTTTTGTTTTGAATAGATAATAAAAGTCTAATATAATCCAGCTTTGTTTGTTTTGCAGTAAAATTAAACAGTTTTTATGGCAACAAAGATGTGTTTTATTCTTGTCATGCTAGGTGGTCGTGTATTGTTAAAAAACAGGCAGACCTAACAATCTTTATCTGTTTAAATACAATGCGAGTCTCAGTGCCTTATTATATCAAATATTTGTTATATAAATATTAGAAACGTTTCGTAAAAAAGAAGACACAGTAAGGATTGATTTGGACCTAAGATATTACGACTTGGCACGCGAAAAGGGTTATAAAGTAACTATTTACCTTTTTAAAATTTGCTAAACGCGAAATATTTCGACTCTAGCTATCTTGTGTTTTCTACACAGCGTGATCAGGGTCGATGCTTTTGCACATTCCCCAAGGTCTCTCTTCGTACGAAGGGTCACATTAGAATTTCGATCCTTTTATATGTTCTGTATAACAAGAGTATAATAAAAAGATCACTGAGATAGTTCAACTTAATTTGTATTTAACACTTGAGGCGAAAATCAGCACTCATATTTTTGAAAACACAATTGTAATACTAGTTAAATGAAGGAGAACATCATATTTCAATATTTCACCTCACCGAAAAACTCTTAGACACCACTGAATTATTGGGATAATTTTTATTTGTATATTGTCTATCGTCCGTCTAGAGACGTCAACAATTTAAGTGTATGCACAAAATTTAGCTCAACCTCCATGAAACTTGGTCAGAATAATTGTTAGATGATAATAATGAAACCTGTTGATTATTTGGAGATTCTATTGTAAAATACGGGAAGAGGGACCTTATGTCAATTTCTTTGTTTACACTGTAGGGGCTACAATTTTTGCTCAATCTTCATGAAACTTGGTCAGACTGGTTGTTGAATCATAAGGTTGGTATCTATAAATTATGGAAAGGTTCTATTTGAAAACACAGAAAAGGGGGCCTTAATAGAATTCCTTTGTTTTACCATCTAGGATTCACACTTTTGACTTGATCGTATTGAAAGTTGGTCAGAATAATTTGTAGGTCTTAGGAATGAACCCTATTAATTATGGGAATGTTCTTTTAAAAACAAGGGAATGATTAGAATAACTGTTACATCATAAGGATGATCCCTATCCATTATTGGAAGGGCTTATTGGAAAATACAGGAAACTGGGCCTAAATGACAATATCTTTGGTTACACTCTAGTGGTCACAATTTTCCCAATCTTGATAAAATCTTGTCAGATTTGTTGATAGGACTGAGGGGTGATTCCTATCGAAAATGGGAAGGTTCTATTTGAAAACATAAGGAAAGGGATGTTGTTGATGTTGTCTGCATTTACGTATGAAAGATCATATTTCTGGCCCAATCTTGATGAAACCTGTCTGATCACCACTTTAATTCTTTTGAAATGGTACTGGCATACTGGAAAAATGATCAAAGAAGAACAAAAACAAAACAACAACAACAACAACCCCAAAAACAGATGTTTGCACTGCTTGTTTTTCACAAACACTTGATCTGAAGTATTAGTTTCATTGCTCTTTTCCATTGAGAACCCAGCTGTGCGACCTAATGCCATCACGGTCCTCTTGTTACAAACATGACAGGCAAAATCTAATAAAAGTAATAAATGACATTAATAGCAAGTCCCCAAATGCTAAAATCAATTATGTAATATAGAGAGAGTAACAAGACTATAAAATTTCAAAGTTTTGTTATTGTGACCTCCTTTCATATAAGAACGCTTCCGATACTATACCAAAATATTTGTTTTTATGATCTATTTTTCACCATATACAATAAAATGTATGATAACCCGGTATATTGTACATGTTTTTATTTTTTAAAGCCTTTAATGAATGAAAGAGAATGCACCATGGAAAGTTCATTAATCCGTTCTGTCTTTAGCAACCAACAGAATCACCAAAAACTCCTATTCTTCGACTCCGTAAACATTTATGATAGTTTGTGCGAGAAAAGATAAAATTAGATATCGGTTGGTTCGGACATTATATCGTCGGTAGGCGACCAAAATGTCTTGACTATATATTACCTCAAATTCCATTTACGACCTTTTGGTAGCCTAACGACAATGTTTTGGTTAAAATATACATCCTTGCCCCTTGATCTACTAATAAGGTTAGATTTTCAAATATTTCCTAATATTAAAACTAGATTTTAAAAATGAATGCCTACCTCGCAATAAATCCTGCCGCGAAAAAATAATAAATCCATTCAATGATAATTAGCGTATTCACTTATCTGATGGTGGAAAAATGCGTAAAAGATAAACATTATGTCATGAAATTACCGTGCCGATTGAAAAACGAGGCCCGGTCGCATCCTTTAATCAATCTATCAGAAATAAATATTTGACGACAAATCGGTTGAAACATAAAAAAAATAATGTTTCATTAAATCATAAATTTCACCAATTAAATATAAGAGTGTGCGTTATTGTTTATCGGAGTCTTTGTGACGTGTTGCCGGTTACATAATATACATCATGGTATACCGAGGGGAACGCTGTTAACAGATCATTCATCTGATCAGCTCTCTCAAATCAGGTCCATTACATTTGATCATTTCTATTTTTCATAATTTTATTCGCACTGATAGCATCGTCATCATCAATACGTTTTTTGTCATTCATTCATCGTCGAAATAATGCTCGCTGTTTTCGCATTTCAGTATATTCTTTTTAATTCATCGTATTGCATTTTTTTACGAGAAGTGAATTATTTTTGATACAAGGCTCATCTCAACTCAATCTGGTTGCTAATGCACGATAATGTCATCAATGTTATTCGCTATAATTGGCATATGCCTGCTCATAGATTAAATCTTTTTTACCATTTTTTTATTTTTAACCTTTAATTATGTTCGTTCAAAATAGCCCATTTATATAGTGATAATTCATCGACTCCCCGCAACTGATCACGTGACTTAGTCTCGAGTATATATCGCATTTAACGAGATTTGGTTTGACGCATGCGCAGTGAGAGCGTGAAATGGTTTATTGCTGTGAAATAGGAAGTAGACAGGCCTGAATTCTTCAAGAGACGTACAAGATCAATAGCTGATGAACCATAGTAAGAACTCACAATTAACCACGATAATACCAAAGTAAATGGTAAACAGGAAGCAATTACCAAAGGGACTATTTATCAGTAAGTAACATAAAGAAACTTTATCATTATACTATGCCAAGTTTCTGTGATTTGTAGTTACTGAGAAGAGTGCGACGAAAATTTGTATTTTACCATGTTATGGCTGGAAATAAATTAAATTGAGAACAGAAAGTGATTGTTATGCGGACCTGAATGCGGTAAGCCATAAATAGGACAGACATATGTAACATCAATGAAGTTGCTATTATTATTTACCACATCTATATTGCGCTTTTTACATACGGAGGTACGCTCAAAAGCGCTTTAGAAAATCTGAATCAACTAGAATATACATGTAAACAAATAAAAAATGATAAAGTAATACATACTGTATTCGGAAAACAGTAAAATTACTTTTTCTAAATACAAAAAAAATCATTAAAACTCTAATAAACATTAAATAAGACACTTCTCAGCAAAAAAGAATAATGTTTCAGTAAAATATGTTTAATTTTGATAAATTTGTGAAAATAGGTGAGCCTTTAGTTGTTGTTCTTTTTCAAAAAAGATGCAACTGTTGTGGAAGATCTGATTACGGGTGGAAGAGAATTCCACAGGGTTGGAGCTACCGCCATAAAACTACAATCTCCATGTGTTCTGTTCGGCTTTTGGGAACAACAAGAGTCATAGCATTTAATCCAGATCTTAGATCTCGATATGGAACATATGAGTCTAAAACTGATTTGGGAGATTGACCATGTAGATCTTTAAACGTATAAGTTAAGATCTTAAAGCGAATTCTGAGTTTTAATGGCATCTAATGTAACTCTTTCAAGATTGATTATGTTGGTGCTTCTGTGTTCTCGTGATAATACGGGCAGATGTATTTTGAACTATCTGCAGCTTATTCGGGTTTTTTTTTGGGGGGGGGGGGGTTCGGGGGGGGGGGGATAGTCAGTGAAGAGTTGCAATAATCTAGCCGAGAAATAACCCAAAATTTAAAAGAGTCTTATTGGTGTTTTACTGATGTGAGCCCAAACAACAAAAGTAGACTTGTACACTTACGTGGACAAACAACGCGGTGCTCTAGATTTCGATTGGTTTCCGAGGACCACGTGATCGGAAGAGTTTATTATATTTAGAAAGATAGTTTAACAGGAAATTAATTATAATGCACAATACAGAAATGTGAAGGTAACGCACAATTATAAGATCTATATTCGTGTAAGCATAATCAGTTAAAAGCAGTCAACAGATTGAAAGGTTGTAATTGTCTTATAACATCTTCGAGAACTGATTCCAAATTTACAAAACTAAATCTGAAACTTTTCCCATGGTTTTCCAAAAAATACTGTATTAAATAGGAGTTCTCGCCGGAAACCAACGAGGATTTGGTCTAATTCGGTCATTCGCAGCTGTCTTAAAAAAAAGAAACAAGAGGGACGTTGGCCCTGCGGCGCTCACCTTAGTTAAAAGGTTATTTTTCTTTCAACAGTCTAGTGTCATGTTAAGGTTAGGATTATGATACAAGTGGTCCATACATTACACATATATGGACTATGAACTTGGGGGTCCAAAAGTCTAAGTTACAAAGTCAATGGCTTAAGGGGCAAGTGTGAAAGAATGAGAAAACTTTTCCCTCCCTCTGTATCCACATTGGTTATAATTTCAGAATTTGTTTCAAATTGACCCAGTGGTTTAGGAGGAGATGTCGTTTAAAGAAATTGATGACGAACGACAGACGGACGCCGGACAAAAGGTGATCACAATAACTCACTTGAGCACTTCGTGCTCATGGGAGCTAAAAACGGTTTCACCGCAAATCGATCGTTCGAAGGAATTTTAAAGATCCTCCTATCGCCCCGTTAGACTAAACAGTTGAAGAGCATGTTGCTCTGAAAATAAAGGTATATTCCTTAAATAACGAATTTATATAATTATGCGTTGAAATGATAAAGATGGGTCGTATTCACATTTTTAGCTCGGCTGTTTTCGGAGAAAACCCGGGGTATTGTGATAGCCTTGGTGTCGTCGTCGTTGTTGTTGTGGTTGTCGTCGTCGTGCGAAAACTTTGACATTTTGTGATATCTCTTGTTCTACTGAAGGCATTCACTTGAAACTTGGCATACATCATCACTATCAAAGAGGAACCTATACTATTAAGGGGGATAACTCTAGATGCATTTTGTGCTAATTATGCCCCCTTTTCGACTTAGATTTCTTTATCGACTATCCAGCACCCAACAGCCGAGCATAGGCACCCGTAGGCGGTGCTCTTGTTTAAAAAATTAGGTTGCCTTTTACACTTGTTAACCAAGACCAATAAATTTTGATTCACCCCAATTCCAAATCAAATTACGATATGTTTAAAAGTGAAATACTTTATTTTACCTTTCTGATCTCGTTCAAAGTTAAAATAAGTTGTGGAGTTTTAAAGTTTTTCTTAAAGTTTCAAACTGATAACATACTTTTAAGAATGTATTTTGAATGCCTTTCTTTTGCTCAGCATTTACTTTTTAATTATAGGTTTTATTTTGTTATTTTTGGTGGTACTTATGGTCAGCCGAAGTGTACAGATCCTGATACTCAAGTTGAATCGTCCAAGAACAAGAAATGGCTAAACCGTTACTGATATTCCAGTAATAACTCCATAATTTTACTAAATGTGAATATGCAATGCTACGAAGCCCTTCTTTTTAAAGTAAAGGGTAATAAAGAAGTTTGAATGAAAATTAAATTCGGTTGATGTGACAAAACGCCTTTAAACTATCTGTAAACACTTTAAACAGGTGTTAATTGTGAACATTTTGAATAAAAACACATTTTTTGAACGAAATTGTTGAACAAACCCTTATCCTTCTTATCTTGAACAAACATACATATATGCCACTGTTTATCTAAAAATGTTTCTTTTCACTTCTTTAAGCTTTATTCTTCATTGTCTTCTCCTTCTATTGTAAACCTTGTGCGTGCATGTTATGTTGTCATAGCCGCAAGGCTGACCCGTCGCATTACCACACATTGAATACACATTTTAAGCTAGTCCGAATTTAAAGGGACTGTGATACTTTACAGTTGAAAACATGTTGAAAAAGAGAAAATTCCACGAATGTTTCTCGTAAAATGATTCGCAGATGTCGTCAAAACTAGACAGTCTGTTGTAAAGCGTTAATCCGATATGCATTGCTCATTACTCAATGGAGCAATTTAACAAAAATATCAATGGCTCAACATGAAGTGCCAGTTGAATTAGACTAGATGGTTTTCTTAGGACAACTGCTGTCGAGCTCGCAAAGTTTCGCGATCAAATTGACCTTAACCATCAATTTAATGTTTGACCTTGAGCTTTGACTTTGAACTTGAGGCTATCCAAAAAATTCTTTCAAATGGTACATCTACTCATGATGGAGAATAATTGTGCCATTTCATTTTAAAATTCACCCATAATTGTAGGAGAAATGCTCTTGACAATCACAATTTTAGTGTTTGACCTTGAGCTGTGACCTTGACATTAGAACTATCGCAAAAATTCTTCCAAGTGGCACATCTACTGATGGTGGAGAATAATTGTGCAAAGTTACTTTGAAATCCACTTATAAATGTAGGAGTAATTGTCCGGACAAATTCGGACGGACGGACTAAAAGACTAATGCACTAATGCACTAACGCACATACACCGATTTGTCATAGTGACAACTATGTCTCGCTCACCGCAAGCGGGCTTGACAATAAAATCATATTCAGTTTGACTCAAAGTTCTTTTCGTTTAGAGTTGAACTGATGAATGTACTACTTTTTAGACACTTAAATTCCATATTGATTTTGTTGGTTTGGATGGGGTTTTACGCCGCATTCAACAATCTTTCATTTATATCGCGGCGGCTGGAGCACCTAAGAATGGGATTCCTGGTATTTCTCACACCAGTACTACCATTACATCCTTTCCTAGCCTCCAGCTGCTATCCCACATAGGTCTACGATTATCGACCATTGGTGAGAGACAAATAGTCGGAAAGGATGAGTGCCGCCGTCGGGGATCGAACCCGAAATCATCCGAAGACTTCCAATCCGTCATAGCAAATAGTCACCAGTACAAATCTACTAGAATCGCAATCTTCGTTAATCATTGGCCATACGGCAGCAAAATTAGGCATCATGTATAAATTTATGAAAAGAGCCCTTTTGGTTGTAGTTTCATTTCATCCGAAATTATTGTCTACTACCACGTTTCGACCATTGCTCCGATTGTAACCTCAAGAAACTGTTGTCAAGCTAAACACAACAAACATATAACTGTTTCATGAATTGAAAACTTATTTAGTAACCCTGAAGATTTAGTATTATAGTGGATGTAATTTAACCTGGTCAAAATCTCTGTCATTAGAATGAATTAATGAAATCAATCGATCCATTTCCCCTCGTCAAAGCAAGTGCCGCCTTCATAGCGCAGTTGGTAGCGCGCCAGACTCCTAATCTTCAATCAAGGGATGTCGTGGGTTCGATCCCAGGCGGCACATATCCTTTCCGTCATTTGTCTCTCACCAATGGGCGGATAATCGTAAACCTAAGTGAGATAATAGCAGAAGGCTAGAAAAGGATGTAGTGGTAGAAATGGTGTGATAAAAACCAGGAATCAAGTGTTAGGTCCTCCGGCCGCCGAGATATGATTAAAATGGAAATGGAA
The DNA here is from genome assembly GCA_946902895.1 of Fragum fragum. Taxonomy (NCBI): domain Eukaryota; kingdom Metazoa; phylum Mollusca; class Bivalvia; order Cardiida; family Cardiidae; genus Fragum; species Fragum fragum. Next base: position 7,656,454 of record OX336373.1, read on the forward strand.
CCCCCATTCAATCAATCAATCGTCAAAGCACGAGAGTCGCCTCGATAAATGTAGGGTTATTTTCGTTTACATGTAAAAAAGTAGGAGTGGGCCCTTTCCCACACAATCCCTCCTTATTAAACCCCTTAACAAAATAGTTCTAGAAAACAATGTGGAAAATCAGGAAATTGCTTGTTACAAGCAATTTCTCCCTTTTCCACTTTGTTTTCCACCCAGAGAGATGAATAATTTAGAATTTTCAACAATTTCAAGTTGACGTCCGCAAGTTTTTTGAGGTCTCTAATCAGAGTCATTTTGACTGATTGGATGGGGTTCAACGCCACTTTTAACAGTATTTCAGTCGCATCGCGGCGGTTGGAGCACCGATCAATGGATTCCACCAGTACTACCACTATATCCTTAGCACCCAACTGCTATTCCACTTAGGTTAACGATTATCCATCCATTGGTGAGAGACAGGTGTCGGAAAGGACATGTGCCGCCGCCGGGGATCACATATCCTTTCCGACATTTGTCTCTCACCAATTGGTGGATAGTCGTTAACCTAAGTGGGATGGCAGAGACGATAAGCTCATGATAATTGAGCTAAAAATACATAGGAGATAGAAAAAAAATGCAGGCAGAGTTTGCAATATTCCTGATATATATAAGAATTGTTTTTATGGCGTAGGCATTCAATGGATTTAGTGGATAAGCCTCCAGTGGCAGTTTACACTCATTGAACTCTGAGAAGACCTCAAAATTTTGTCTGTTAACCTAAGCTATCAAAGCTGACACTTTGCCAGTTAAAAATCAGTTTTTCTACCAAACAAAAAGATCTACAGGTTTGATATTTGTATATCCATGTTTTTCTGCTCTTTGGACGACTCAAAGATAGGCCTTAGAAAAACTCAATGGACGGTTTGCGATCTTCATATAAGTAAACTAAAGAATCTGTTTATTTAAATGCAATTAATTTGAAAGCGTGCACTTGCTGATTACGTCTTCTGGAAAAGTACAAATGGTTCGAATGCTCTAGGTTAGAACTTCAACGCTTAAAAGTAAATTGCATTAGTAATTAAAATACAGTAACTGCTCTGTGCTAAGGATGTTCATTTGATCCATGGGGTTAATTAGTCCTCCCACTCTATAAAATGCTGAAGTCTTTGTCAATTTAATGAAATAAACCTTGTATTTTTGGGGAAAATTAACACATTTTGAAAAGTTTAATTAGGTGCAGGTGAAAATCTGTCTTAACACACCTGGTTAAGAATTGCTCTCTGACAGCTTGTTTAACATATGGTATTTGAATAAGTTTGTGCTTAACCGGTAATCTGAGAGTAGCGGGTCGAGTCCTACCCGCGCCAATGGCTACATGGGCATGTCCTACGGAAAGAGATTCAATGTCCGAGCAAAATAGCTGTGATACCAAGGGAGCAAATGAAATACTGATGTTCGCCGTATTGAACTGAATTATCGTTCAAAACATCGTAAATCGCCATTAAAAAAAGACTTAGGTTTTCTTAGTATTTATTTATCAAAATCAGGTTCTTATTTTCCATATATCTTGTCTTTTAAGACATATATAATATATATACTCATTTGTATTTTCTTTGAAGCGATAGCGATTGCTTGTTTCTCGTCCGGCGTCCTGGCGTCCGTCCGTCCATTAACTAATCTTCGTTAACATAATAAATCCCACACGTTCAATTGGATTCTCTTCAAACTTACACAGAATGGGTGTACCATCACAAGGTGGATAGATAGATAGATATTCTTTATTACATCCAGAATGGAAAGAATAGAACTAATTACATGTACAAACAAACAATAAACATAAACCGAGATCAAAGGGATTAAATTTAATCGCAATATACACGCACAAACAATAAAGAAAACAACAAGACCGTAAAAATAAACAAATAAACAACAAGAACGTAAATATACAAATATACGATGGATGGATGGATGGATGGGTGGATGGATGGATAGATGGATGGATGGATAATAGATGGATGGTTGGTTGGATGGATTGGTGGATGGATGGATGGATGGATGGTTGTATAGATGGGTGGATGGATGGATGGATGGGTGGTTGGATGGACGGATGGATAAATGAATGGGTGGATGGATGGATGGATGGATGGATGGATGGATGGATGGAAGGAAGGATGGATGGATGGATGGATGGATGGATGGATGCATTGATGGAATCGGATGAGTGGAATCGGATGGGTGGGTGGCTTGATGGATAAACAATTCGCTATTGTTATTTTCCTTGCCGAAACGTAATCCAAGATAGAGTTTAAGTAAAGCGATATGTTTCAATATGGTTTCTGTGTTTAATTCTTTCTAAAGGCTTAACGATTATGTAAGCCTCCACAAATGAGTTATAGGGTATGTGAGCGTTTCGAGAAAGTTTATGAATACGCCATCACTTTGCAGAAATGTCGTAGCCACGGCCTATCGAGGTCGTAGACACGGTGCCTCCGCAACACAGCAACAAAATATGGTATACATTTATTCATCCATTCAAATATATGTTAGTCTACTGATATATTCATAATCACACACATATATACACATGAATAGACATACGCACATAGACTTATCTCCCTTGATAGTATATGTTGCTCTTTTGACAGTGAACAAATGTACAAAGTTTCAAGTGAATGCCTTTAATAGAACCAGATATATCACAATCTGTCAACGCTTTCGCACGACGATGACATCAAGGCTAAGCAATACCTCCGAAAACAGCCCAGCAAATAATTAAAATCGTCGTTCACAGTAAAGTCCACAATTTTGATTGGATTCTCTGCCAACTATCACAGAATAATTGTACTAACATAAGTACGCTCCTTTTATATTGGGTGTGATCTGTTTAGTATCACGCGAAAAGGGACCTTATGAAAAATCCATTTAAAAATCCTCGTTTACACAATGAAGTCCACGTCTTTCATCGGATTCTCCTTAAACTTTGGATTAGTGTACTATCATAAGAATCTATTCTTTTGAAATTAGTTCCTATATGTCAGGTATCACGGGAAAATGGGGAATTTTAAAAATTTCTTTAAAAAAATCGTTAACCAACTACAGACGACAGTTTTTAAGTGACGGAATTCTAGACCAACTATCTACTTTGGGTTAGGAAACATTGTGGATAATTAAGAAATTGCTTGTTACAAGCATTTTGTAACAAGTATTTTCCATAAAGTTTTCTAGAGGGGCGTCCAAAAAATGTCATGTATGGGAATGGGTTAACACATTTATATTAGTTGTTTTCCTCAGATTCTGTTCAAACATTAACAGAATAATTGTACAATTATAAGGATCTTTGTTTTTGAAATTGGACCCGATCCGTCAAGTATCACATGAAAAGATTCTATCTAAATATTTTAGTTAACACAATGAAGTCCCAGATATTATCGGATTCACTTCAAGTTTTCATAGAATGATTGTACTATTATAAGGATAGTAATTTTCTTAATAGGGTCTGGACCAGTTTCAAATTATGTTGTATGATTATGGGTTAAATTTGCACGAAATAATGCTCCTTCCTTTCGAAAATGGATCAGGTCAGTCAAATATTGGAAAAGGGTCCGTCGAGAATTCGATCGAAATATCCTTATTTATATGACAGAGTCCACAGTTTTTATCGGATTCTCTTCAAACTTGCACAGAATAGTTTTGTCGTGATGTTATGATTGTGAGATGTGTCGAGTGAAACTAGGCATTACGAGGGACAGTCAGTAAATATGCAGCCTACCCCATTTCCACTTCACAAGGATAAACGTTATCAGAAATGAATGTATGATGATGATTTCCAGGGGCCACAATTTTGTCACAATCTTTGTCTTGTGTTCACACAGATGAACTCTTTTTAATGTCACAATATTTCATAGGAATAAACAGAAAAGGGCTTCAACGACTTTCTCTTTCTTACACTATTGTGACGCTTCTTTTACAATTTACTGAAGAATTTTAATGTCCTCGAATCGATAGATCGGGAGCAGATTGTTTTATCGGTGTCCGTCTATCTGTCTGTCCATTATTCTGTCTGTCCGTGAACAAAACATTTCCCTGTAACCTCAACACTATTTAAGCTAATATTTCGTATGCAGCTAACTAACAAGACATTATTAAAAGGTCATGTCATGAAAAGTAAGGTCAAAATTTTGACCCTTTTCCCTAAAACTTAAATCGAAAACTTAACATACTTTACCTGTTAGCTTAACCTTTTACTATTACTTCAAAAGTATCTGAGGTACAATGTTAATATTATGATGTTAAATCTGATCAATACACATCTAACGACGCCCATATAATGAAGGTCAAATTAAAAAAAAATTCCTATCCCCCAAAACTTAACCTGCAAACTAACATTTCCTTATAACTTCAAAAGTATTTAAGATATAGAGGATAATCAACTGGTTATTCCAGATACGAAAAAAATATTTCACGAGGATGCGTTGTTAGGCTTTAAAAAAACGAGTGCGCAGCACGACTTTTTTAACACCTAACAACGCATCCGAGTGAAATATTTTTTCCTATCTTGAATAACTAGTTGATTATTATATTTATTATATACCTTATTATTTTATATTTTATTGAAATATTGAAACCAATTTTTTGATAGACTGATATAATGTCACTAGTTTGGAAAAAAAGTAGTTCCTAAATTACGACAGAGAGTGAAACTGAAAAGTGATATCATCACTCCGGTGACGATATCAAAATTTATTACACTGAGAAATCCTAAGATTTCACAGCAAGGTATTTAATTAACAATATTCATATTTTGCATGAAAGCACACCTCATAAATAGATATCATTTGATGTAAAGGTCACCAGTCAAGGTCCTTTATAAAAGTCAAACTTGAAAAAAAATGCTTTTTCGAGGTCATTAGTTTTTCATGAACAATCCTTTATCTAGTTGCAATAATACATTCTATATGAAGTATTTATTATATGTGACAAGCCTTTGTGGGATATATGTCAGTGCGAGTTTCTGTCAAAATTGTTGAAACAATTCAGTTTTCTAGTATATTTCATCCACACTCCCCATATGAGTAAAAAAAACTACTCCTCAGATTAATTACTGTTTCGATTGAACATTCCATCAGGGTTTCGTTGCAACTTCGCAAATTTGAATCTGTAAACCTTGAACGGACGTTGTCCGTTTCAGTGAATAATCAAATGCCAATTTTTTCTCTAAAACTATAAATCAAAATATCCTTTGAACCACTAAACCTATTTCGATAAACTTTCTTAAGCTAGACACAAAAAGGGAAAATAGTTGTAATAAGCTTTCACTTGACCAACCTCGGCTGTTTGAATATAAAACGTAACCTATTGCTGCAGCACTGGCTTTATTCCCACGAAAACTTGTAATCAAAGAACTTAAAAGTGTTGTAAGCTAGCATAACATTATTTTGTTCGGTTATCTTCTTTGTCAGACGTTATCATGTTAAAGAAACAGGGTTAATTTAACTAAGGACCGAACCCATTGCCACATATTCCCCCTTTTAAGCCCACCAGGAAAATAATAGTGGAAAACAATGTGGAAAATGAAGAAATTACTTGTTACAAACAATTTCTTCAATTTCCACATTGTTTTCTACATGAAAAGAGATGAATATTTTAGAATTTTCAACAATTTAAAATTGTCGTCTGCGACTTCTTTGAAGATTCTGATCGGAGTCATTTGTACACAATGTACTCGAGTAAGCAAAAAATACCCAAGAGATGATCTTGCATGCAGAGTTTGCAATATTCCCGAAAAACTACTTTTTATGGCGTGGGTATCTACTGGATTCAGTGGTTAAGCCTCCAGTTGAAGTTTACAGTCGTTGAAATTTAAGACGGCCTCAAAATTTTGTCTGTTAACTTAAGCTATCAAAGCTGACGCTTTGCTAGCTAAAGATTAACACCATGGGATATCTGAAACTACATCAAACTTGCAATATATTTCCCAATAAAAAAAACTAAACCTCTAAAAGAGATCAAGCACCGAAAGTACTGCAATGCTGGAATGCAGTAAATGCAATAAGTAACTGGGAGAAATGGCCATTTTCCTCCGTATGCTCATTAACAATTAGTGAGCAGGCTACCAAGAGATGGGACCCGCGTTTCTGAAAACACCATCATTCGACTTATCAATTAAGTATACACAGTTATTATTTATAAAATATATCTAAAGAATAATTGTATCAATTTCAAAATATTTTAGGACAAGAGGATCCTTGGGTCTAGGTTGCTCACTTGAGACAAACTTTCTGTTAAAATTCTCATCTATGCTGTTCCAAAAAAAAAAATAGATTTTCACATATTCAATTGTTTACGCTATTTGGAAATTGGACCACCAGTTAAAGAATATTTCCACCAAAATTGGTGAAAAAAGGAGACAAGGTTTGGCAGAAAATACAAGTCATCTAAATAAATTTCCTAATTGTTCATTGACCTGACCCCCTTTTCTAAAAGCCAAGGCCTCGGCCTGGTCACCTAAGGATCGTGATTGAAGTCATTTATATGTAAGTCCATGAACTTATGTTCCATGCAAAATAATAATGTAGGAATTCTGGTTCAGGAGAAGAAGATTTTTAGAGATTTTCTTGGGTATTTTCACTTTGGTTGACATGTCAATATAATTTCGTCATTTTTCATTTTTTTCTATTCTGAAAATTGACCACCAGAGTTATAATTTCGGTATAAATTGAATCAGTAGTAGAGATGACGTTTGAAAAAAATCCTTCTTTATTTCCATAAAATCTGAATCCAAACCAGACCCCCATGCTACGCATTTGGTGACCGAATAGGTATGATTTAAGCAGTTTTCAGTACAGTCTATAGACATAATCTATGCCAAGTATCAAGGATGATGGCCTTCTTGTCAAATTCTTTTCTATGTGACTTATTTACTGCAAAAAGACATGTTTTTCGTCTATTCAAAATAACGTTTTGCAGTCTGATAAAGGGTCGCAGCAAAATTTGATAATTTACACTCTGACAAAATGCTATTCAAAGTTTTACCTATTACAAATATGGAAATGTCCACCTACTTGAATTGAAAAATATTTGAATTTTTTACTGTTTGACCCATTTCCACATAATCTCTCCTTTATACGCTCCTAAGAAAAAGGCGTTAGAAAACATTTTAATTCAGAATCTTTGGATCATTTTGGACGGAAAACGTTGTGGAAATTTCTTCATAGTTCACAACATTTTCTGTCCAAAAAGATCCAAAGAATTAAAATTCTATCGATTTGAAATAGTCTCTCAATTTGGACCAGTCTAAAATTTTGTCATTTGGGAAAACAATTTCTCCTTCTCCTCTTGTCTTATTACCACCATTTCCCAAAGGATTGTGCCAACGAGTGTAATTGTCAATTACATCCTATAATAATCTAATTTTTAGTTTCGTGCATCGAAAACGAGCGTTCTGATTGGTCGAAAATAATTATTCATAACCCAATGCACAAAATTTTAAGCATGTAGCGATTTTCTATGCTTCCGCACAAAATAGCCCCATACAAAGAGGTATCAAAATGTGTATATCTTATGGTTTAGTTGTTGTTTTTTGTTTTTTTGTTTGTTTGTTTTTTCGCTAGATGCTATTTAATTATAAGAAATAAACATTTTTTTTTTCATGGACGTACAAACCGAAAAACCTTATCACACATTGTATGAATCCGCTTCGCTTATTCATACAATGTGATTAGGTTTTTCGGTTCATACCTGAATGTAAACAAAAAATATTCTCTTCATCTATTAATTTAATAAGAATAGTGACTGAGAGGTTGTCTGTTGGACGATCAAAACGTCGTAAAAAGCGTGTCTTTAAATCTGTTTTTCCAAGGTTATGATGCCCATATTTAACTTGTAGTTATGACCCAGTGATTAGAGCAGCAGCCGTGATCAGGGGATAAAACGAAGGTCATGTCTACATATCGCGATCGCCTTACTGCCATAGCGCAAGAGGTTCCACAACCCAGCCTGTTAATACTGTTACCAAGGAAGCTCGTGAGTGTCAACACATTGGCATCTTTTTTTTTAAGTTCCCTCGACAATTTTCAGCCTTCATTATTTTTATTACTCGATGGTATGTGTTCCACTACAAAAACAAAGCAATTAAAGAAAATCCATTTATTCTTATATTTACTCCCTCCAAGACTTATTTCTTTTCACTGACCTATTGCCTCAGACAAGTAGAGGAATTGCTACAGGTTTTGTTGTTGCTCTCCTCTTCGCGCAGAAACAGACATTTTGTGGTTATAATTTTCAACTAGATGGTTGTCCCAGGACAACCGCTGTCGTGCCCGCAAAGTTTGTAGGTATCATGCTCCTGATAAGCACAATTTTAGTGTTTGACCTTTCAAATGGCACATCTACTCATGATTGAGAACAATTGTGCCAAGTAATTTTGAAATCCATCCATAATTGTAGGAGAAATGCTCCGGACAGGCACAATTTAAGTGTTTGACCTTGAGCTGTGACCTTGACCTTAGGACTATCCCAAAAATTCTTTCAATTGGCACATCTACTCATGATGGAGAATAACTGTGCCAAGTAACTTTGAAATCCATCCGTAAATGTAGGAGTAATTGTCCGGACAAATTCGGACGGACTAACGCACTAACGCACGCACACCGACTTGTCATACTGACAATTATGCCTCACTCACCGTAAGCGAGCTCGACAAAAATCCTACAATTGTTTACTCGGACATAGTACAGCATCAAAATAAAGCATCTGGTGGATCGGATAAAGAGTTGTTCTACTACTGTCAACAAAATAAAGGAACCAATTGGTAAGTAAAAATACAACTGATACTAATGTAACTGACATTTAACCAATCCACACGAATAGAGCAATCGATAAAATAAACTCTAAATGATTCTTTAGCTACACATTTATAGCTCTTCTGGCCGCGGGTCAAAAGACCTATAGTGATGGCGTGTTTCCTGTCCATTAGTTTGTCCGTCCGTCCATAAACAATTCTCGTATACGCGATGAAGTACACAAATATTATTGCATTGCTTGGAAACTTTCACAGTATGATTTTATGGTCATGAGTAAGGTTTTTTCGAATTAAGTGGATCCGTTGGAAAGCACGGGGAAAGGGACCATAAAGATATTCCCTGTAAAATTCTCGTTACTCGATAAAGTCCACACTTTTTATAGAACTCCCTTGAACATTCCGCAGAAAGGTTGTATGGTCATAAGAAAGGTTCCTTTCGAAAATGTAGTGGATCCGTTGGATAACACGGGAAAGGAGGCCGTATGAATTTACACTCTAAACATTCATTTTTAACCGGAAAATTTTATATGTAGTAATCTTATTCTCCCGAAACTTTCATATGATGGTCGTTTCCTTTGTTTCCTTTAGGAAATGGAGTGTATCCATCGGAAAACAAAGGAAAATAGATATTATTGATTTTCACTCACTATCTTCTTATTGACATGACAATGTCAACAAATACCATAGCATTCTCTTGCAACTTGCAGACGATGATTGTAGGGTCATAAGAAAGGACCCTTTCGGAAATGGAGTTGATCCGTCTAAAAACACGTATAATTTGACCCCATGGATTTTCGCTTAAAATAATTTCGTATACGTAATTAAATCCTCCTTGGTCGTTTACAAGATCTTCGCAGAGTCACAAGGATGTTTCCTTCTTTAAAAAGAGAGGATCTGTCGGTAAACACAGGAAAAAGTACCTCAAGGATTGTTGCTATAAATAATGCGGGAGATAAAGCTTAATTTTATTTTCCTTTTTTGGCATTCTTCTTTATCCAATTAAGTTTCTTAAATGTAAGATTAAATTAAGAGAAAAATAGATAGCCAGTTGAGCGTCTCAGGCCCTCGTGGTGCTCTTGTTATTAAGTGGTTATCACCGAAAGAGTCATTTGAAAGGAAAGGGATTTCAATAACACTGAAAGTCTATTTTATTCCATTTGCTTATCATCATTCCATTTTTCACTCGGAAATTATTAAGAATCAGGAAAAAGAAACACGAAAGCAGATTTCATTCGTGAATATACAAGCAGTAAAACTAATGTTGATCAACGATTTGGCCTATTTTTTCTTGCTCCTATAGAACAGTCTCATTTTAGAAAGGATTCATCTATCTGTCAAAATTTCACGAAGAGTGGTTTAATCACTAAGACCCATTTTGCCGTGTTTCCCAATTGAAAGTTCCCTTTCCAATAGCGTTTATCGTTATGACCTTACAAACATTCTGGTCAAGTTTGTGAAAATTGTGTCATAATCGCGGCCTCTACTGAAAACTTATTGTTAAGGTCCCCTTTTACACTATTTCAAAAGGCCCTTCACATTTACGGTAGGGCTGAAAAACATATGAACTGAAAAACATTCTGACCAAGTTTCATTTACGGCCTCTAGAGTGTAAGCAATCAAATTATCGTAAAGACGCCTTTTCCAGTGTTTTCCATTTTCAACAGACTCAATCCTTATGACCACCTAGCGAACATTCTAACCATGCCAAATGAATATTGATCAATAATTGTGGCCTCTATAGTGTTAACAATCAAATTGTCCAGTAAATTCCCCGAGTTTACTAATGGAACGTTTCTGTTTGAAAAAGCATTCATCCTTATGGCCTGGCAAACATTCTTACTATGTTTTATGACGATTGGGCCATATTCTTGGGATCTTTTCTTGTATTTCATAAATGGACGTTATCATTTTCTATAAGTTTAATCCTTATTACCTGACAAAGTTTCACTAAATCCATTGAATGCCTACGCCATAAAAAATAGCTCTTAGTTAAGGAATATTGCAAACTCTGCCACTGCTTTTTATGGCCACATGAATTAACTTTATACAAAATGTAGACAACTTCAAAAGCATGTTATTTTACTCAATCCCATTTAATCACGCTTTTGAAGCATCGCAAGAAGATAGCTTTTGAAAACATTGTGGACATTGAAGCAATTTCTTCATTGCCCTCACTGTTTTCTACCCTACAAGGCAAAGGTTTTCTAAATTCCACTAAACATAATAACTCTTTGACAAAGACCTTTAATTAATAAAATCATGCTCTGCTAGCTAACAGTACTATGATTTTATGATTCCATAGCTTCGACAGATTACAATTGTCTTTTGATTTGACGAAAATTCGAGATTTTATGAGTAACTTGTAATTACAGCTTTAGATATATATGCAATATGAGAAATATAAAATCAATTGAAGCTCAATTAAGCAATTCGAAAGAACTGATCAATTAAGTTTAAAAGCTTTTTTAAGACCAGGTAGGCATCAGGTCAAGAGACTTTGCCAGAAACACTCTATTCTGCAGCTTCAGTTATTGTTGCAAGCGGGTCCGGGCTTCATATTATCAGATGTTTAATACGTAGAAGCCAAGCAGAGCTTAGGATCCCAAAAATGACGACAAAGTCATACAGTAAAGGAACGATGTTTAAAAAAATGTTTATAAGGGTATGCAATCCAAAAGTTTGTTCATTTTAATAGGCATAAAGTTATCTAAAGAATATACTCATTCAGTACGTTTGTAGGATGGTACTGTAGCTATTGTATTGAATCTTCGAAAGTCGGTGGGATAAAGTTGGTGGGGGTGGTGGGTAAGGTTTTATTCAGGTTCGTTTCTTAAGCCTATATGAGAAGGAGGTAACAGTTAACGGACATAAAGGCTTAGTAACCCTTTAACTTTCTCTAAAACAATGGTGTCTGGAAATGTAATTTTGAAGTTTATAGATGATCGTTATTGTATTGTCACAACTAGTATCAATTAATGGTGGAAAGAGTCGATGGTGTCGGTTTTAAATCAAGGCTTCTAAATAATTAGGCCAGGTTTTCATTGATTTTATATATCAAAGTAATTCATAAAGAAAGTCACGACGAATGTATATCAAAGATTGGCAGAATTCATTCATTTCATTTTATCACGTTTTTTTCTTTCTTTTTTCATTTTAGATCCGACAATATTGTTTAGAAACGTTTATAAGTTTGAGATTAATATATATTCCATAATTTTGGGGTGATACAATTTCAAATGGGGCGGTGTTTTTATATCAGATTATCTTAGTTTCTTCGGTGTTGTTTTTGCTGTGTTACATACTAACCTGCTATTGTACAACACTGTATTGTAAATAAATTAGTGCCAATAGTCAATTTCAAACTAACTGCAATTTTCAGGAAAAGAGCAACATCGGGTATCATCGGCCGTCGGTAGTTATCGACAATTTTTCAACTAGTTCTTTTTTTTTTCAAAGAAATACGAGTATTTTCAATATATATGACGTAAAGCACAACGTTAGCTTTTTATCTGTCCCGATAGCATTTCAATATATGTGGTTTTAAATTCACAAGAAGAAACCACAACATATCAAGTTCAAAAATTTAGTCGCGTAAATGTACAGGATAAGAACAGTGGCGTTTCTGAAGTGGAGTCACACAAGTTATATCATACTCAATTTGGCTTATTTTTAGTTATAAATACGTTTTATATATGGAATAAATTTCGTATTCCATATCGAGCGTGTTTTGGACATCCCTATCAAGAATAATTAAGATGTCGGTAACTGCCGACACAATTTATTGGCAGAGGTATTTATCGACAGCCTCAGATATACATAAAAAAGAACAAGTATGGCGACATATTCCTGCCATAAGATAGGAAAAGGGGGAAGATCATGATATTTTATTAATACCATCACGGTGGATTTTTATCTAAATAACCATTTAGGATAGTTTACGTTAAGTAGTGTATTGCTGTGGTAAAACTTGTAGCTACCAAAACAGAGGCACATTGTTACATCAATCATTGGAACATCAAATATATAAACTTGCTGTTGTGTTGGAATTGTACGCCATTTAAACAACGAATGCTCAAGATGACCGAGAATCGTATGATTTTCTCGATATTTTAAGTCACCAGCAATCCCCCCTCCACTCTCTCTTTCTTGCTTGCTCGCTCGCTCTCTCTCTCCATCTTACATGAGAGAGATATATGAAATGCCTTTTTATACTTCTACAGAAAATAATCCAATCATGGCAAACTTGTACTGATTCACGTAGCAGATCCTAAACACATGGTGGTCTTCTTACAATTGATCCATAGGCCTAACCATTGCTTATAAGACTCAAGGACTCTGTCAATGGTCAGCTTATAATGCAGAACGGACCAGATTTGGGTAAATCACATTGGCGTGACACGGAAATTATGTAGTTTTGGCATGGTGATAAAAATTTAATAAATAGAGAATTAGATAGAGTCATTTTTATTAAAGACTATTCTTATTCGTTTAATAATAACTTTCTTTAAGAAATGCATAAAATATTAAGGAACTCTTTTAATCGCACTATTTTCTTTAATGCTTTCAGGTGGATTATCGAGAAATAACGGTAGATTATCAATTGATAAACTCATCACCTATCCAGTGAAATTAACAAAAACTTTTGCCCTGCTTTTCATCATTTCACCCTATCTGACGTTATCTAAGCAGAGCCAAATAAGTGACGTCATCATAAGTGTTGCATAGCAGTCACGTGCAAAATGACGCGCATTAAGAAAACTTGTCATAAAATTTTCGCATTTTGTCTAATTTTTGCATTAAAGAAATAGAACAATCGTTTGTTTTTCGAGTAAGATCGATTGATATTTCATTTTGTGAACAACAAAAGCTACATTTTCACTCGTGGCTTCGCCACTCATGAAAATAAAGCCTTTGTTGTTCACTCAATGAAATTTTAATCGATCTTACACTGAAACAAACGATTATCCTCTATATCTTTTAGTCTTTAGATTGCATTGATTTTAATTAAAATTCTATTCCTTAACCAATTTGAATAAAAGAAATTCACACAAAACCGTTTATATACATTACACGTCTATGTAGAAAAAAAATGGAGATTCGTCTTGACCTCTTTGAATGTTTAAAGCTTTATTTGTGTATCCGGACAGTGATAGTCTGCCAAGCGTCTTGGGTTGACGAACTAGTATAAACAACAACACGAAATTGTTTTGAAACATTACATTCAATAATGCCATAAAAGTTTAAAGTTCCTAAATATTTTGTCTTGAAGAAAGTTACTATTAAACGAGTCCGGCAAAGTTTTAGTCATATTGATTATTGTCCTCGTCTTTACATCCCAGTAGTTGTTATGATACTCTAATCAATCTACTGCATTATTTATTGTATTAATGGCATTAGGCCTAAATACTTGAATACAATTACGTCCATGTCATCCACCGAAACATAGTAAATATGAATATAAGGATCTTGTTTATATATCAAAACTAAGAAATAAGATTGATGAAGGCAGAGCTCTGCGGCGAAGGCCATGAAAGAAGTTTCTGGTGACAACGTTTCCGTCGGGTTGTAGAATCCGTTCTTCGTGTGAACATAAGCTATTACGGAAATGTAGGAAGCCGTGGAAGAGAGCGATTGTGGCAAACAGCATTGAAATGAGCGAAGCGGTCAATTGGGACAGGTAGGATGTGGATATTATGTTCGATAGGATGATAGAACCTATTTTAAAGGGAGGTATCGATGTTTCTGAACCCTTAAAAATTGCCATCGCCGAAAAGTACGCCAAAACAGACGCTTTATACTTAAGTTTTAGTCAGACATTGTCTTCGAGGTAATCTAATAGGCTTAAAGTGGCCTCTTTTAGTTATATAGGAAAGGTTCAGCGGTATTCCAGGTTATTTTTAGATATCACAGAATTTGGTTGTCGACACAGCATGACTTCATTTGCATATGACCCAAAGTCAACAGAAAGTAACAAGCGAAACAATCAATGCCCTAAGTTGTGTCACATAAAATGGTTAGCGCAAAGCAATGGTAAGCGTCTATACTCGTATAAACGCACACGACAGTTTTGGACTGATCACTACCGAATTGAAGACCGGCTAGCGAACATAACACCTGATGATGTATTATTGATGACGTTGTTTGAGTAAATTCAAGCTGATACGGGTTTCCAACGGTTATACGAAACGCGTAAATGACTCAATATTCTTCGCAACTGTCTCGGCCAAATCTAAAATGGATTAACAGCCCATGTAGGCTATTAGGGAAATACCCTTGTTTATTCAGATAAACGACCTCTGATCTAAGCAAAATTACTTTTCAGAATATGTATTTAAAATAGTTTAAGAGAGGGAATAAGAATTATCAAAATCTGTGACATGAAAAAAAATTAGATACCTAACTTTAACAGCAAGGCGTAACTATAACTCGAAAGCCTGAAAGCATGCGTAGTACGTCTGCGACTATGTTTGCAGCGCGATCCGTGAGTAGACTTACTTGCTTGAAAACGAGCATTCCGTGAACAATTGATAGATTGATTAACTTGAGTTTAATGCCCATTCACAGTATTTCAGTCTTATCGCGGCGGCTAGAGCACCTAACAATGGATTCCTGGTATTTCTCACACCAGTAACTACCACTACATCCTTTCCAGCTCTTATCCCTCTAAGGTTTACAATTACCCACCCATTGGTGAGAGACAAATATATGGACAAATGTAGAAATATGTGGAGCCGCCGTGGATCGAACCCATGAAATCCCGTGATGATTGCGAGTCTGATTCCTACCGACTGCTGTATGACGAGTCCGTTAATACGTTGTATTTTCTTGTGATGTGTTTCATACAGGCTAGAACGAGTCGTCTGAACAAAAGCATTAGTTAGTTGATTGGTGTTTCACGTCATTTCGACAGCTGTTGTCATTTAGCGCACAAGAAAGCTATGGATAGTCTAACATAAAACCTACAAAGACCAATCGAAAAGCATGAGATGGCTGATCAAAAGCAATAGCATAGGGATTTGACAGGTTTGTTCGATAATAATATTGACCGTATCAACATTATAAGTGCTGAAACAGATACATGTAATGATGATAGAATGATTCCGTACTCCTACCGCCATTAAAAATTTGGTCAAATACCTTGAATGGGATGTTAGTAGAGTGTTGCCTAGAAGAGGCGCTATAGTTGTTCAAGCCAAACACATTAGTATCTAGACGAAGACAATCAGAAAGAACCCAACGTGTTGAGTTTTCTGAAAAGCAGTGGCCGAGCGTCTATATTCCAGCGGTTCTCCCTAATTAAAGTGCCCTATGACGTGGTCATCCGACATTTGGGGTCAGATAGGTGACGTATGAACGTACGGACTGGCACTGCAACTTGGCAGTATAAATTAAACAAACCGAGAAGCAAATGCAGATCTTTGAAGAAACATTTACTTCGCCGAGATAGGGTTTGTACATTTGCGCGAAGCTTCGTCCATTTATCCTTTGGTAACCAAGCTTTCCTTGTTTCTGAGTCGATTGATTGATTGATTGGGGCTTAACGCCGCTTTTTAAAAGTATTTCAGTCATATCGCGGCGGCTGGAGCACCTAACAATGGATTTCTGGTATTTCTCACACCAGTACTACCACTACATCCTTTCCTAGCCTCCAGCTGCTATCCCACTTAGGTTTACGATTATCCATCCATTGGTGAGAGACAAATGTCGTAAAGGATATGTGCCGCCGCCAGGGATCGAACCCATGACATCCCATGATTGAAGATTAGAGAACTCTGTAGCATTGTAAGAGATCAAAGTTTTCATTTGTTGCTTGCTTCTTGGAGGATGCCGAATGACTTCCAAAAATTTTGGAAACAATTCCAGATATTCAAACTCAATAGTGTTGTCCCCGGACCCACTATCAGTTAATTATTCAATAAGGGAAGTAAGAATAGGATATCAAGCACATTCTGAGCAACAGAATGAAAGCTTGTGCTAAAACTTTTGCAAATTGTATAGACAAACAAAATACATATTGTAATGCAGCGGTCATAATAGTAGGATCTAGCCATTCGTATGCCCAAGCTATGGTAGTTGTTGGGTGAACTGGTATGAGTCGGAAAGCAGAGCCGATATCTGCATTTCAAATAAAATACGAGAGTCCAACTCGAAAAGAAAATCATTGACATCATCGAGTAAACAAATGTAACAGTGGATAACGCGTGATTTGTAATAGAACAGTCTGATAGGAAGCCTAGGTGTTGAATGAGAATGAATTCGACCTGTGTCGTCTAGGTTACTATGCCGATAAGGCTAATACCAAATGTGAGAGAGGCACAATATGAAAAGGTCCGCATATGTTACCAACCGGTACTTCGTTCTGTAATTCATTCATAGACTCAAATTTAGGAGAAGTGGTTGACCTATGTGGGCCGTCAGGGTCAACTGTATATGACATTAATTTGAATAAAGTAAGTGTTGTTATATATGTATATACCTAGGTTCAATTACATTTTTTGTAAAGTTCTAGAAGATTTCAAGTACTGTGTAAAGTCAATCAAAGTTGTTAACTTAAGTAATTACAGAGACATGTAGATATTTACACAACCGATGCTGATGCATGGGTTAAAATAATAGGCTTTACGTGTATAAACTGTTTCTTATGTGATAAGTGGATAAAGGCTGTCGTCCGTAAGTACTTTCTTGCCCGAACTTAGGGTGAACGATTATAGTTGAAGGATGGTCGACATTAAGAATGACATTGAATAGTTAGGGGATATCTTGAAAGCGACAAGGAAGCAAAATAACTAAATCGATGAACTTGCTTTTTTTGATGGGCTTTGTTAAATATTTTTGGGGGTGGGAGTTGTTGTTTGTTTCAATTCAGTGAAAAGAGAAGGGCCAATAGGCTTCGTGTTTTGAAACACATTTACTGATTTGAATTATGAGTTTGAGTTGTTTAACACAAGGGAATGTCTGATGATCCCTTATATCGAGTCCTCGCTGAATGGGGCTGTAGGTTAGTCTTCTTCCAGTGGAACTGTTGGTTTAGGGACCGATGGTATCGTAGCGGGAATGATCGAAGAGCGTTGCCTGTTCGATCGCTTTCCGGTAGAGAGGGTATTGGTGGATGGTTCAAGTAGAAAGTTCGGCGATTGGTTGAAAGGAAAAGACCAAACCACCTAAATGACACTCATTTCCTGACTGGCTACAGGCAACTAGTACTTAGTTGACTTGGGAATCTCTCAGGGAAGCAAGGGCAATATGAAATTGAGGCCGCTTTTGTCTAGCTTAAGCCTATAGACGCCGCTTCATCTTCAAAATATAACAGAAAAGCATTGTGAGAACAATAATTGTTGTTGTTGTTTTGTGTTAGATTTGTTTTGTTTCATGTATGAAAATCATTGACCATCACCAGACTGGTGAGAAGCGCTCCAAACAAGCGCTGATATATGTTAGTCACATTTTGTCAATAAGTGCCATAAGAGACCGCTTTCTGAGCTCTAATGCAAACCTTTATGACTCTAATGCGCGTGACATTAAGACATTGGTTGGAGCACCTAAATCGTCTAAACCACCAGAGCTCTGGTACGAATTCGTCAGAGCGCTTTGGATATTAGCAAGGGATAGGTACTGAGCCCAGCTCCAGAAAAAAAATATGGAGTCAATGCTTAGACTGATTTCGCAGAATGTTCTCGACTTGTACAAACTATAATTGGAGATCCTCGTGTAGGTTAAGTAGTATCCTCGGAACCCAAAAGAAAAGAGACTAAGTGGTAATATGCATTGCTGGTTTTTGACATACATGCTTGTAATAAAAGATTTTGGTTTCAATCAGTTTAGTATGCAAGAAGAAGAAGATGTAATGGAGCTTAAGGAAGCCGTTTATTATGGACTTAGCTGTTTAACATGAAAGGGTTATACAAGAGAGAAAATTGTATTTATGTATTTTCTTGGCCAAAAATTGCAGAAAGACTTATTGAATACTGTGACCGCAACAGCTCGAATATTAGATAACAACTTTGTTGGGATAAAGCCCGAAAAGTGGCATCCGTCAGGTGAGAATAAAAAACGGGCCCACAAAAAAATCTCAGAAGCTATTGGTAGGTGTGTGCTAAGTAAATATGTGATTTTTTTTATATGATGATGTTGGTACTGTGAACACTTTTGTTAAACGATTCATTGTCGTCTTGCTAACGATCTTAGCTGGCGAGTTTCGTTAAAGTTACTGACAATACTCTTTCCTAACTTTTAAATCAAACATAATATATTGCAAGAGAGCGAGAATGTCCTGGACGAAGGTGGTTGCGAAATTGCTGAAATTGTAGAGTTCGTTTGTCACGACTGTAAGGAAAGTAAATCGGGATCGAAGTCCTTAAACACATCGCTGTGACTTCGTTGTGGCGGTCCATTTAGATTCAAGGAGAGTGAATAGTCCTAGCGTTATTCCGTGTTACCTAATGTAATCGTTCACTCTCTGAGGAATGTTTGTCCGAAAAAATGGACTTTTCGTAGACCCTGGCTCAGAAGGAGCCGCCATCATTTTTTTAATGAAAATATAGAACAAAAGGGACTTGTCTAAACTTGAACAATGATACACAAAGAGGTACCAGGAAATCCGTGGTGACACGATATATGAATCAGGTAAATATCCCCTTTGTTGAACTTCCTGTCAAATGTTGTTTTTTTAACCAAATGTATTTCTCAATAATGTTTCAGTTGTTTGGAGACAATTTATCGCAAACCTTTAAGACGATTGACAAGGGTGCTAAAACAGGCAACAAGATTCGGCCGTCCTACACTCAACGTAGGGACATTGGTCGTGGAATTGGTGTTCGTGGCCAGATCATGTAGAGGCCGGGGATGTGGTTTTGTTAGAACTGCTACAGAAACAAGTACTTGTGGTTATCAGGCCTCAAAAAACTTCCCCTGGAGGGGAGCTCGTGGAATGTGCAAGAATTAGAAAAAGCGAGTACCAATAAAAATACTATTTTTAAACTTAGCAAACTTAATTCGTTTATAGAAAAATAGAAATGTCTTTCTGAAAGTTGTTTTGATTTGATGTGGATTAAGTTCCATCTCAGATTTTTTTCTGTCAATGTTATATAACCAGCAAAAACTACATTTTATGGATAATGAATTATAAAATTTATTGTAAGACAAGGTTATCATACCTGTTGATTACGATGAATCATTGTTTCTCTCACTTGCATCTCTGAGAGCGAAAAGGAATGGCGATCTCCGGATAAATACTAAATTTGAAATTGCTTTGTATTTAGTGACATAAACGTTTTTTGTTTCTATTGATATATCAAAGGCATATTACTCTAATTCCTTTAACACAAAAAGGCGTTTCTACTGTTTTCCACACAGAAATGAGAATTACCAGTACTTCGTTATGCCTAACGGAATTAGTCATGGACAGAGATTGTTCAAAAAAAACTTTGAAAGTTTTCGATCCTGTGGAAATTTGGATAAAATATCGTTAAAAGTTATTACCTAACTTCCCGAATTCTCAATGCTGCGCAAAGTGAATGTCTGAAACGTAAATTCCGAGACACTTCTTTTTCACTTTTTAATCCTTGGAGATTTTTTAGGACTTTTTTTAAATTGCATATCTACTCAAGATAGAGAACAATTCTGTAATGTTATTTTGAATTCAATAGATGATTTTAGAAGCTCTGCTCCGGAATGGTCATTTTCAACATTTGACTTTGAGTTGTGATCTTGACCTTGGAGCTATCCGATTTTCCCCAAATGGTACATCTTCTCATGACTGAAAACAATTGTGCCAAGTCATATTGAAATCCTTCTATAGTTGAAGGAGCTATGCTCTGGGCATGCTTAATTTTAACGTACGAACTAGGAATATGACCTTGACCTTGGAGCCGTCTAAATATTTTTTTCATGTGCCACATCCACTTAGAATAGAAATCAATCGAGCAGAATATTTCAAAATCAGTCCATAATTGAAGGAGCTATGCTCATGAAATACTTAATATCAACGTTTAACCTTTAGCTATGACCTTGACTTTGGAGATATCTGAATATTTGTTTCAAATTTAACATCAGTCATGTTTTAGAACAATTTTGTAAAGTGATTTCGAAACCCATCCATAATTGAAGGAGCTATACTTTGAAATTGCTTACTCTCAACGTTTGACCTAAAGCTGTGACCTTGACCCTGAGAAAATCTTTTTTTTTTCAAATGGTTCATCTACTCTTGATACAGAAAAATTGTGCCAAGTTATTTTTAAAACAGTCATAATTGAAGGAACTATGCTGTTGGCAAGGTCATTTTTCACCTTTGATCTTTAATTGTGACCTTGACTTTGGACCTATCCAAAAAAGGTAAACCGGGCGTAATATCATAAGGAATTCGCATGTGAAGTTTCATCCAATTCGACCCACGGGTTGTGGAGATACAACGGAAGGACGGACGGACAGACAAAACTATATGCCTGACCTTTGGGGAAGCAAAATAATGAGAACACATTTAAAAAATAGATTAGATTGTTTAATCTTTTATCAGGTTTTGTTGCATTGCGTCAGATTGATAGACATGACCTTTCTGCCTTAGATTTCAGCTCACAAAAAGGTGTTTGCATATTTTCCTCTTGACGTTTATTTTGCGTTGATGAATCTGCACTTTTATTACAATGTGGGCAGATTTTAATACTATTTTATTACGACTTTGATTTTGGGAAATTTCGTGGTTTCATTTTAAGTATGAAAGATAATAACTGATTTTAAAATGCACCTAGATAAAGCGAAATCCGTCTTTTTTGTAGAACAAATTGCGATTAAATCAAAATCAGAGAAAGGTCATCAAAGCAATTAAAGATCTGATCAATCAAGTACTGTAATCAAATTGACGTTTAATAGTTTGTTCGCCCTTTCGGGTCCATTTATTAAAACTTCTAAAAAATGAGTGTCAAGTATTGCAGACGTTATTGTACTGAAATAGCACAATTACATTTGATTCATAGGAATCAACAAGAAAAACTTCGCATGGATATAATGATCTGTGTTCTGATAAGTTGCGAGGCGTTTAAGTAATATTTCTATCAAAGTTTTATCTCATCCATGATAATCAGCACAAATTCTTAATTGTATTAGCAGCAAGTTCAAACGCTATTTTTAGGAACAGAGAAATGTATTCTTGTCCTTTGTGAATTCTATTATTGTTTTTATTGATTCTAGCATTTGTATGATTATACATTTGACTTTTTTTATCAATCCTCAATAATTCTTCGTTAGTGTGGATAGGTGGGTCTTGAGTGTTTTTAGCCCACATCAATATATTTCTAGTATTAATTTAACAACACTCTCAACATATAACGTGATTTGAATAATAAGAACCGATTTTGAGGGTTCTTACTTTAATTTGCACTAGAGAACTGTTTGCTTGTTTGATTGAATTGGATTTAACGCCACTTTTAACATTTTTCAGTCATATCGCTAGTTTATTCAGATAAACGACATCTGATTTTAGAAAAACTACTTTCAGAATATTTTATTAAAATATTATACGAGAGGGAAAAAGAATAATCAATATCTGTGACATGAAAAAAAAACATCGATACCTATAAGCCCCGAATTGGGTAGGTAAATTCTAAATTGGCTACGAAAAGTTTTGTAACCTCGGGCCCTGAACTTGAAATTAGCCTTTTGTATATGAAACGTTATGCCACGTTATTTTTAGACCCATCTATGACCTTAAAGGGAGATATCGATGTTTCTGAAACCTTGATAAGAAAAAATTACCAAGTACCGAAAAATAGACTCAAACGAACATTTAATACCTTAAATTAGGTCAGGTATTGTCTTGGTGGTAATCTAATAGACCTAAAGTGGTTTTTTGTGGTTATATCGGAAAGTTTCAGCGGAATTCCAGGTTATTTTTAGATATCACGGAATTCGGCTGTCGACATCGAATGACCTCATTTGCATATGACCCAGTCAAATGAAGGTAACAAATTTACTAGCGAAAAAGCCAACGTCCTAAATCATGTCACATGAAAGGACTGATCTTTACAGACCGGCTAGCGAACATAGCTCCTGATGACGTAATGATGACGTTGGTTTGATGTAATTTGAATTAAATGCAAGGTGCCAACGGTTATTTGCGCCACGTGAATGCCCTATAATCTTCGTAACTGTCTCGGATTAATCTAAAAATAGATAAATAGCCTACGTAGGCTATTAGGGAAATACCCCTTTTTTTCTGATAAGCAACCTCATAATTTTGCAAAACTACTTTGCGGCATATTGTATTCAAATAGTTTATGAGAGGAAATAAAAATAATTAAAATCTGTGACACGAAAAAAAACATCGATACCTACCTTTAAGTTGAAACTTTGAACTTGGGAATATCCTACAAACCTTTTACACATAACACTAGTGCTCTTCCAGGGTAAAATCTATGCCAATTTATTTTGAAATCAATCTATAAATATGTAGTATATATCCTCTCGGCAAGGTTAATTTTGTTACATGATCTTCAGTTGTGACATTGAGTTTGAAAACTTCCAACAAAACGTTACTCATGAAACTAGTACTCGTCAAGGGGGAAGAAAAAGGACAAGTTATTTTGAAATCCATCTGTGCAAAGAACACATGCTCCTGACAAGAATTGAACACACACACTATTACATACACATGGCGAGGACATAGAAATGAGACTTTTTTCATTCTTTATTTATTTATCTACTTTGTTTACAGGTAATAGTCTGCGTTTTCCGAGACTTTTAGGTGTATGAAATGTCGAGAGTCAATGTCAAGATTTCGTTTCCAGCTGATCCCGGTTTATTCCTCCCATGCCATATATTCACCCTACTTGGGATCATTCATGGATGGTTTAAGTCGGAACTACCTCGAGAAAAGGTATTACTGTTTGTTCAAGAAGCACTCCTTGGTACATGTATGATTGAGGCTGTGACGGAGGGTAAAAAACGTCGGAAAGGGTAATTACAACTTGCTTTTTTTTATTGAAATACTTATCAATTAATGTGTCCAGAAATCAAAACGCACTCGGGTTTAGAAAAAAAAAAAGAACCGTTTCGAAGTTGTTTTTAACATTTTTTTGCACCAAACCCTTTTCTGTCCACCAAGGCTCTTTTCTAAATAATTCCTCGTTTTTCAAGTTGAAGAGAAAATGAGCGGACAAGATTTTTCATCAAAAGACTATAGTTCTTGGAAAAGTAAATGGACCGCAACCAAATTACAATATGAACTTCTCTGCTTGATACCAAGGTCTATCTAAAAAGTTTAAATAAAATCTATGCAGCATTTTCTGAGTGGACAAGGAAAAAGGCTACAAACGGACTGACCAATTGACAAAGGAACGAACCGAACGACCCACCGACAAGCTGACTCTCATATACCCTGTTTTGGGGCATAAAAACAAAAGTACAAACCGTATTTGATATGGCTACAGATAACTTTTTAGAACAAATAATAGCGAAAGCCACAAGGATTGTACATGTGAGATATGACATTGAGCAAGGAACGAACCGAACTATCCACCGACTAGCTGATTTTATATACCCTGTTTGGGGGAATAAAACAAAAGCAAAAACCATGTTTAAAAAAGGCGACAGATTACTTTTTAAAACAATTAATAGCGAAAGCCACAATGATTGTACATGTGAGATATGACAGTCATGTCTATCACAGCCGCCGTCATAGCGCTGTTGGTAGCGCGTCGGACTGTCAATCTAGAGGTCCCGGGTTCGATCCCCGACGGCGTCACTTATCCTTTCCGACTATTTGTCTCTCACCAATGGGTCGATAATCGTAGACCAATGTGGGATAGCAGCTGGAGGCTAGGAAGGGATGTAGTGGTAGTGCTGGTGTGAGAAATACCAGGATGCCATTGTTAGGTGCTCCAGTCGCCGCGATATAACTGAAAGATTGTTGAAAGCGGCGTAAAACCCCATTCAAACAAACAAAACAAACATGCCTATCACCACTCAAAAGTTATTTCCGTTGTTAGATAGTTCAAACAAAAAGATGTAAGACTATTTTAACAGTCTCCTTTTTTCAAGAAACTATCAGTATATGGAGTAATTTTATTCAACTTAATTTTAAGAAAATTATAGAACTAGCCGTTTAATTAACGATTTGAATCTTAACCCTTTCACTTAGAACAAACTGTCATTTTATTGAATTTTTGTGATTTTTTTTAAAAATTCTATCTTTTAATAAAAAGCAAGTAGAAAATTTAAGGCTATATAAAAACAAATAAGGCTAATTTGCCGATTGCTTTAACTTATTGTGATGTGATCCATATTTTTCACATAAGATGCCTATTTTTCTCATACATATCTTTATGATAGTCAATGTGTGCAACACGGGTGCTTTATGGCCACCTCCTCCTTTTGGTTATTTGGTAAAAACATATTTTTGAATTGGTCGAAAGACTAATTAGTGTAACTTACTTCGTCCCAATTTCCAAACAGCCTTTATGTGAGCACGTTTACTTACCAGATAATTTAATAATATATATTTCGTATTCATCCACAGAAGTTGGTCATCATTCAATTTTGTGTAGAACGGAAGATGGGTGATTTTTTCTGTTCTTTTCAATTTTTTAATGACCTATACTAAATTTACATCCGGGTATTGGCGTATATTATCCGCCATATTAGAACCTCAGTAAATATTGACAGTCAAAACTTTATTGTTTTTCTGTTTGCTTCTATTCTAGGTTGATTGTCATCCCAAAATATTACAATAGTTTTGTGACAATAGGTTTCCTTTTGTTATTGTAATACAGATTTCCGCTAGATGATTGTGACAAAAGGCTTATTTTGGGGATTGAAATGGACGTCTGTCAGCGGCTGTTGATAAATGGCCATTTTGTTTACATATTTTTTGAAAAAAAATATATATATATAATTTCGAAATTCTCAAGGATTATACGTGTGAGATATGAGATTTATCACCATTCAGAGTTATGAATTATGACAAAATGTTAAGAAGAGCTAAGCGTCTATTCCCTTTCCCCTTGTTTAAGAAACACAAACCCTTCAATATAGGATTTCTAGAATATTTTTCCGGTCACTCGTGTCTTTAATACCCTAACAGTATTACATTATCTATAGAATAGACCCTTATTACTGAATAGCTGTTGTTAGGGTCCTATATTATAACCATCAGGATTTACTGTGTTCAACTTCCGTATCCTTGTTCCTTCCATAAACTGACGTTCTATTCGTTCTGCATCATGGAGTTTTTCAAATACTGTGATAATGATGATATCATGTTCTGAATGACATTCTTTCCAAAGTGATAATTCAATGTGTTCTTTTCTTCTTGATCTAACATCCCGGATATGCTCCATTAATTTTACCTGTTACTCGCGTTCCGTCTCTCCTATACACTATAACTTGGCACTTTTTGTAGATTTGATTTTAGACTGACAGTCAGCTCCAATTTGGACTAGCAGTTAGTTTTGGAAAAAGGGATTGTTCCTAGGTACAATTAAAGAGATATCATATTTGTAAACGTTTAAGACAGAGTAACTAGATGCACGATTTGTTACGAGCTGATAAAAATCGAATAAAAATGCAGATGGGAGATAGCCTGATGGCTTATAGGATGAGAATTGGGTTATTGCCGAGGAAGTGTAGAAACAGAATAAAGACATTGGAAGTATAAAAACCACCATGAGTTTAACTATTCAGGCCACGCTGTTCATGACCTTGTTAAAAACTCTGGATGGGGATGTGGAATTGAACCCCGGTCCACTAAATTCACAACGCCTAAAGAAAATTATATTTTGCTGGGTAAGCTTCAGTAGACAAGTCAGCAGACAAGTCAAAACAAGAAAACATTACTCTGGTTGCAAATACAGTCGACCCTGTGTTAAGCAAGCGGTCAAGGGATTTGCCAAAATTGCTTGCTTAAGACAGGTGCTTGCTTAATACAGGTCGGCCTATCAAGGTGGTGGCCGGATACTTTTATGACAAAAAGATTTGGTGGCTAGAAAGTATTCATTTTCATAGTTAATAAATAACAAGAAAACAGCTCATTCAAACATATTTTTTTTAAATTTTGGTAAGAATACTGGTTGGCCTATATTCTCATTAAGTGGATTAGATTATCAATAGAAAATAAAAAGGTACAAAGGTTCAAATCGGGTTAAATCACTCGAACGGTCGTGATTATTTTTTGCAAAGATCGAACAATTGACATGACATCGGCCGGTCAATTGAGGATCAGTCTTCTCAATATTTTTTATTATTGCGTAAAACACTATATTTTAATTTAATTCCAATAGGAATCTAGTCAGAATTAGTCTTTTGGCGAGTTTGTTTACTCATTTCTCACCTCTAAAACTTCAAACAAACTCTGTACGAAAACGAAAATACATTACTTTCCGAGAACAGTAATTTCGGTCGTCATACTCGATTAATCTTTAATGATAAAGTTTTAATATCATATGCATAAAATTCAACCACTGAATAAGAGCAATATAACAAAACTAGGCATTTGATGACTTCGTAGTTGTCTTAAATTTAACAAAACACCTGTTAATTGGCGACACGTGTGAATGTTTATCTGTTTTTGACACTTGAATAGATAATCCGAAAACAATAATGCGCCGTGATAATTACATGTCCGTGAAAATTGCCATTGGCCCGAAATTGACCGTAAACTCATGTTATTTCAAAGAATGGGACACGATTTTGACGACCGTTGACCGCGTTTTAAAGGTGCTTGTTGAATACAGGTAAAATTTAGTGTAAATAACATCGGGGGGACATTGAACTGGCCGTATAAGACAGGTGCACGCTGAATGGAGGTGACCGGATGACCAGGTTTGACTGTAGTTAGTCCAACTACCAACAACAATTCGAAAACCAGGCGACACGAAAAACGATAAACTTTTGACCTTCATACGCGAAATAAAATCTGATCTGAAAGGATTTGGCAGATCTTGATACTTAAGTGACTGAAATGAGTGAAACGGTACAACAATTAAAACAAAACAAAATGCTGATTAAGCTAAAGAAAAAAGTGAGATAAAAGGTGAACTCCCTAAGATTATAGTAAAGCTGGATAAACTTGAGGCTCATTCTGGACTAAATAATTTAAAGATTTACTGCGTAAAGGGCAAATATGACGAGTTATGTGAAGAAACTGAACAGTTAACAAAAGAAATTTTGCGCGACCAGCTCATCGTTACAAAATCATATGAAAAGAGGGTCCCAATGTTATAATTTTTTTACGCTGCAAAGGTCGATGTGATGTTCTTAAGCAAGCCAGAGAATATTTGGGTGGGTTTCGGATATCTCAGTGCAAGAGGACTTTACGGATGCCTTGAGAATGAAACGTCGAGAGCTCGGTAAACTAATGGTCGAAGCACAGAAAAACCTAGAGTACGCTCAAATTAGCTTTGACAAGCTGAAAATAGAACGTATTGATGTCTTCAAGTTTCAGCCGCCCTCATAACGCAATCGGTAGCGTGTCAGACTTCTAATCTTCAATCATTGGATATCGTCGATCCCCGGCGATGGCACATATCCTTTCCGGAATCGGTCTCTCACAGATGGGTGGGTAATCGTAAACTTAAGTTGGATAGCAGCTGGAGGCTAGGAAAGGATGTAGTGGTGGTACTGGTGTGAGAAATACCAGGATTCCATCGTTAGGCGCTCCAGCCACCGCGACATGACTGAAATACTGTTAAAAGTGGGGGTTAAAACCTATCCAATCAATAAAAAATCAAGTTTGACGAATCGAGTGAATAGGTTTCGTACGGAGACGAAATAACCCGAATGTAAACGGACACGTGTCACTTGAACACCATGATAACAACTTCACCCAATCACAGGAAGTGGATTCCGATGAGGCCAATCAGGACAGTCAGAGCTTTAAGGTTAGGGGTCAACCCTAAAATACGGTCACAATATAAACATCTTATCGTGGAACATACTTGGTTTTAAACGTTTCGTAAATTGTAATGATTTCAAGAACTTTATTGTTTCATATGACATCATAGGCTTTGTGGAAACATAGAGAGACGATATTGGGATTTTTTTCCAGATTTCCTCGATAATTACACTGCGTTTGATTCGAACCGATGTAAACCAACATTTGCTTTTCGAAATATCATAGGCGAATGTTTGTTTGTAAGATAACATTTTGAAAAACAAATAGATTGATTGATTGAATGGGGTTTAACGCCACTTTTAACAGTATTTCAGTCATGTCGCGACGGCTGGAGCACCTAACAATGGATTTCTGGTATCTCTAACACCAGTACTATACCACTACGTGCTTCCCTTGCACTAATTTATTGAACGAATTGGTTCGGATATAATGGGTGTTGGTGTATAGTACATAAAGATTAGTATCTGCGATTCTATGAATGGCATGCTATTAATTTTGACATAAAATATTGTAGATTAAAATAATGGTATTTGAATTCTGGGTGAATTGATTCAGCCTTTGCGTGAACACCATCCTAATTGTTTTCTTTATACCATGGGAGATTTTAATGCACGAACCAAGGATTTCTAGATTTTACTCCGGATGATAACCTAAATTTTGTATTTAATACCGACCTAGACTAAAGTTCAGATTCTTTTGAAATGTCTAGAAATAATAAAGACAATGAAACCTATAATACTTTTAGCAAATCATAAGTTGAACTTTGGTCTTTAACTGATATTCATATCTTAAAAAGGGGCGCTTATTGGACGATTTAGTCGGGCATTTATACATGTACAGCCAATTATGGCAAAAGTGTTGTGGATTACCACATTGCATCATCAAGTTTATTTCCGTTTGAAAGTCATTTTACCGTCCTTAACAGGGATGAATCCGGTCATTTTCCGTTGCAGAGCAATCTAAGTTTTAACCGAGCAGGGGAAATAACATAGATAGAATTAAATAATACAACAGTTGATTTGTTTTCAATTGACCGCTTTATGTGGCATGATAGCCAAGAATCCTATTTTTAGCACAACTGTCCGAAAAAGTACAGATATATTCAAACGAAATCAGTACATTAATTGATAGTAATATTAATGAAGCTATAGAAAAAATAGTGTACATTTATAAACAGCCACCCTCACTATGAAGATAGGGAATCGAAGAACCCTGCATAAATCAGAATCTGAGCCACTCTGGTGGGATAAGCAAAAACTCGGAAGTACCCGCTGTTGCGATTTTGATCAGAACATAAAAGCGCGTAGCCTTTTCGAAAACATTTGTGCCAAAAAAGTCATCCTATTTCTTTCAAAAACGCCAATTATTAGTGAAAAATAGTAATACCCCTACTGAATGCTGGCGTACGCTTCGTTATCATACGCGCAGAAACCCTATAGCAAGTACTATAAATAAACATAACAACGGTAAGTGGTTCGATTATTTAAGAAAACTGCTAAATAAAGATTAATGTAACATAGCACTTCGCGATGATAAATTCTACATGTCCACATATGATCATGATTTAATACTAAACTTCATTAAATCGCGTTACGTACGCGTATATACGTAAAATTACAAACGGTAGGGCTAGTGGAAAAGACGGGATACCTGCTGAATTTTATAGACATTCTAGTCATATAATCTAAAGAATTCTGTTATAACTTTTTAA
The DNA here is from genome assembly GCA_946902895.1 of Fragum fragum. Taxonomy (NCBI): domain Eukaryota; kingdom Metazoa; phylum Mollusca; class Bivalvia; order Cardiida; family Cardiidae; genus Fragum; species Fragum fragum. Next base: position 7,686,823 of record OX336373.1, read on the forward strand.
TAAGACATAAGGCACTGGTAAATTTCCAAATGCGTGTTGTGAAAGCATTATAACACCTGTATCTAAAATTGGCTCACATGACGACCCCTCACCTCAAACTATAACGGAATATTGTGAACTGATACCATGTACAATATTTTTTCTCGTATTCTAAATGACAGAATGTATAAACTTACAGAAAATTTCGATTCAATAGATGAAAATCAAGCAGGGTTTAGGGCCGGATAATCTGTTGTTGATAATCTCTTCACATTACAAAGTATGTTACAAAAATATATTTGTAAACCACGTGGACGATTCTATGCACTCTATGTTGACTTAAAATGTTTGATTCTTTAGTTCACGTGTAATATAGGTACCAGACAAGGGGATATAACTGGTCCATTAATCTTAACATTCAAGAGTTATCTACCCTAATAAAAGAATCTTGACCTAGAATTTGTGTTTCTGAAAATGCTCCATCCATTCAATATTTATTATATTCCGATGATATTGCCCATTGTGCCGACAAAGTTAATAATTTGCAGAGACAACTGAATTATAACAAATTTGCAATGAAATTAACTTAGATAAGACAGAATTTATCGTTTTTAGAAAAGGGGGCCCATTAAGATCAAATGAAAACCGGAGTTTAAAAGAAACACAAGTTAAGACAACTTCATTATATAAATACATGGGTCTTTTATTAACACCTAAATTATCATGGGCTGCAGCAATATGGTTACTTACTTGGTTACTTGTTTACTTGGGACATGAGTCACTCTTTCCTTGAGGTGTGACTCTCAATCTTCTCTAAAATGAATTTCCACATGGTGCGCAGACTGTATTGTCGTCCAAGGAATTCCATGGAGTAATTATGCGATTTGTGAAAAAGAACTTCCTCACATCACTATTGATATTAACCTTATGCAATTTAAATGAGTGACCGCGAAGATCTCTATTCGGCACAGCGAAAATATTTTCAGGATCACACTTGTATTTATGATGAAAGATCTTGTAGGTTTCAATGAGGTCAGTCTGATGCCTTCTGTTCTCTAGACTTTCTAATATACATGTAGGTGGGTTATGGCATAAGGTTAAACATCTGTCTTGCACGTTTTGTAATAGTTGGATATCTTTTTTTAAATGAGGTTGCCAAACTACCGAGGCGTACTCCAATAGTGGCCTAATTGTTGTAATGAATAGTGTTGAAATTTTTCTTTCGGTAATATTGGTGAAACATCTTTTAATCATCCCAATTCTCTGATTGGCTTTCTTTGTGATATTTAATATATGTTGTCTTGGCTGTAGATCATTGGAGATAAGGACACCAAGATCTTTTTCCTCCGTAACTGTTTCCAAATCAAATCCATTCAGGGTGTATATGAACTCTGTAGCAGATCGAATTTTCAAAACGACACACTTGGATGTATTAAAATTCAGTAGCCATAACTTTGACCATGCTGATGATGTGTTTAAATCATCTTGCAAAAGTTGGCAGTCCGAACGAGAAGTTATTGACGATAGAGTTTTGTATCGTCTGCCAACAGCTTAGCTGTTGCAGCCGCAGAGGACGGTAAGTCATTAACAAATAGGACAAATAAAATAGGTCCTAAAATAGAGCCTTGAGGGACTCCACTTAAAACACTGGTCCAGTCCGAGATGCCGTTCCTTAGAACTACCCTTTTTCTTCTATCTTTCAAAAAAGCTTCAATCCAATTTTTAATATAACCATTTATACAATAATGGGATAGTTTAAATGATAGGCGTTGATGAGCATTTGAATCAAATGCCTTAGAGTAATCTAGGTATATGACACCAGTCTGTATCTTTTCGTCAAAAGACAGTGTCCAATCATTTAGGGATTCCAACAGTTGAGTAACACAAGAGCAATGACTTTGAAAACCATGTTTGTCAAAAGAAATGATTTTATTATGAAGTAAATGCTCCTAAGTTTGATCCAGCAGTATACGTTCTAGAAGCTTTACAACTTGAGATGTCAATGTCACTGGACGATAATTGTTGCATAATTTCCTAGAACCTTTTTTTATGTTTGGGTTTATGTTACCATCTCTCCAGTCTTGAGGTACCACACCTGTATAAACTGATCCATTGAATATCTGACTTAAAGGGACTGAAACTGATGGGACTCTCTTCAAAATGTTAACTGTCTGGTCCGCAGGCTTTTTGGAACTTTAACAGTTGTATCTTCTTCAAAACCATGCCAGAAGAGATATGTTGGACTTTAATGTTTTCTGCAACACATGGGTCATTGATAGGTAAACTGCTCAATAGAGGATCCTCTTTTGTTTGAACAGACGCAAAAATGTAAATTAACTTCTCAAGCAAAAAGAAGCAGTCATGTCAATTAGATCCTATCAGCAAAATTTTGGTTATTTCTTACACGAAGAATATTTTAAGTAACTTGACTAAATGGTTTTACCTATTCTTAAATTTGGATCAGAATTTTAGGGGGTTGAATATTCTGAAGTCATCAAAAAGTGCGAAAACAATATTGCCGTAATTTTTTAGGTGTTAATCATAGCGTAAATAATAGCGTTGTATTGACTGAATGCGGTTGGTTGGTTTTACGCAAAGACTGTTTTAACATGTTAAAGGCTTATGACGCATTAGGAATAACAAACTGGGCAACTAGAGTTAAAAATACCCTCTTTCTAAACAGCTTTGGTTATGTCTGGATCTCCAAAGACATGGGTGATATTGATCTCTTCTCTAAAAATTTAAATTAAGAATTTAAGATTGTTCTCCCCAAAATTTACAACAAAATATTAATAATTCAACTCGGTGTGAATTATATAAGCACATTCATTCCCTTTTGGTATGCCATAAGAGCATCGCATCTACAGTTTGGTTAAGCTTATGATGCGGTTTCATGTTTGGCGCATCGGCAAACCCACGGACTGAAGCAATCTTTTCTTCATTGGTAACCTTTGATCATAAAACAAATACTCCTAACATTAGCCATTTACTCGTAATTGTCATGAATATTACGTAGTTCGAACTGTTATCATTGTAATTCTGTAATATACGTTTGTATTTTTGGTCGGAGGCCTTTATTAACAAATAGAGTATATTGTATTGTATTTCTTATCAAGGCAACAAAATTAACGTCGACTAGGCCAAAATAGTGAAAATAAATTGACTATTCGTCAACAATTTTCTCAGACCACCAAAACAATTAATGGACAAACCGGTGGTCTCACGGAATGCTATATTTCCTCTAATAAGTAAAACGCACTCATCAACACGTTTAAACGATTTGCCTTATCGCATTAACATATATATAACTTATTTGATGTCGTCTTTGAAAGATATGTATATCTTTCGAATTGCTGCCTAAATGAAAATTGCATTGAAAATGCAAGCAGATATCTTTTGAGTTCTAAAACAACCCTTATTCCAAACAAGACATTGATGGGTTGGGTGATTTGCATTGAGTTGGCGCTTGTGAAATGGATCTGATTCTGCCACAATAAATTGTTTCAATTGACCTCTTGTTTGCTTTCTCTCTCTCTCGCTCTCTCTCGCTCTCTCTCTCTCTCTTTTTTTTTAGGGGAGGGGGTTAAATCCCGTTTATAACATTTATAGGTTGATTAAAGTGAAAAAGTTACGTCAGAGGAAGATTTCTGACTAGAATGAATCATATGTAAGTGAATGTATTAACTCTAAAGTTGAAGTAATAATGAAATCGGTGACAGGTATTTTGACAGGTCACTGAAGGAAGTGTAGACGTAGGACCTGTGCCATCTGTCAGACCATGACATAAAGTTGCCTGTCACACGCGTTACAGGCATACCTCGCCCAGATTTCAATAAACAAATTAAAAATTCGTAATTCAGAAGCCAAGTCAGAGAGATCAGTTTTAATGAGGTACCAAGTTAACCTTTTCTACATTTAATTCACAAGTTTTAATTCACGAGTTACATCAATGTCGAGGTCGTTTTATATAATACAGATATTATAATCATGTTTCGTTGTATTTTCGTCCGTTCATTCATATATTTCTCTTTCCGTACTGTCGTTCTTTTGTAGATATGCCTGTCTATCTTTAATAATCTGACCAATATCATAGTCAAACGTTTTCTCTTCATCACGAGTAAATGTTTGGACAAGAAAGTAATTAAGAAATATTTTTGAAAAAGAAAGGTTTTAATGACAATGTTTGCAGTCCCGTCAATATCTATATTTCCCTTCTCTGACATAATGTGAGAATATTTCTCCAGTCACTTTTTATATTTCACCTCTACCTCATTGTATATTTCTCTCTATTTTACTCTGTATATGTATAAATATGTTTTTGGAGAGCGAATAGCTCTCCTATGTCATTACCCTCATGTGTATTTTGGTGTCGCATAAACAATTTTTGAACTACTGTCAGATAATTGTTAGGGGGAAAGCAGGAAACCAAGAAGAGCATCATTCGAATATTTTCTAGATACACGTATTTCGTTATACAGAACACCTTTGCTTGTTCTGTGGATGTTTCTAGTCAAACGAGTCTTAAAAAAGAAAACAATGTAGCAATTTGCCTTTACTATGGTTCAATGACTTTGATTTAAAAAAGCAGGTCATACGATCGAGTAATTTTTCATGTTATTCTAAAAGTAGATGTGTGGTATATTCTCAGAATATTCGCGGTTGAAGGGAGATGATAAAGATAACGTCTGCTTGCATGTCAAAATTTTATATTGATTCGAATTGAAGCAAAATTTTTGAAGTTGATATTATTTTAAGATCTTTCACTAACTGGATAGAAAATAGTGTCGGTAATATTGAAACTGCTTTTTTGTAAGCAGTTTCTAAATTTTCCATTGTTACTTTAACAAGAGGCCAATGAGGGCCTGAGACACTGTAATGGCTATCTACTTTTCCGTTAAACTAATCTGATAATTAATGAAGTTTATTGCTTAAAGAAGAATGAATATAATGAAAATAACAAACAATAATCCCTGTTATCATTTCGAGCAACAATTCTTATGGCCCCTTTTCCCTAGTTTCATGGCGGATCCAATACATTTCCAAAAGAAATTTTCCTTAAGACTCTAAAAATCATCCTGTGAAATGTTCGCACCTAACAATGGATTCCTGGTATTTCACATCTTTTCCTAGCCTATGATTGTTCTGTATGAAAATCTATAAGGCCAATTTCCTGTGTTTTCTGATGGATCAACTTCATTCCAAAGGAACTTTCCTTACAACCCTACAATTGTCCTGTGGAATTTAAAAGACAAGTTGATAATGATTGTGAACTTAATCACACACACAAGAATGTTTTGAATTATAATCTGTAAGGCTCCTTTTCCTGTGTTTTCAATGCCACAATCATTCTCTTTTAAGAGAATCTGATAAAATTGCTGACTTTATTGTGTTAACAAAGATTATAAAATCAGGTTCTCATAAGGCCCCTTTTCCTGTGATATCTAACTGTTGGTTTGATTATTCTGTGAAAGTTTAAAGTGAATCCGATGAAATATATGGTCTTCACTACGTTTACTAGAATATTTAGAAAAATCGCATAGCCCCTTTTTACATGATACATGATGGATTGTACCCAGTTCTGAAAAGAACCATTTAAGAGATTGTAAAACCATTCTGTATAATTTTGAAGTTAATCAGGTGAAATCAAGGGACATCATTATGTTAACTAGAATATTTAAGAAAGTGTTTAATAATGCCTCTTTTTATGTGACACTTGCTATAATCAGATCCACTGACAAAATGAACAATAGTAATAATGGTACAATCAATCTTTGTAATCTGTGGAATTCATTGTGTTAATGAGGTTATTGTGAAATCTTCATAGGGCGCCTTTTCCCATGATACTTTACAGACGAACCAAATTTCAACATGAACAATTCTAATGAAGGAAGAATCATTCTTTAAAAGTTCAAGAAAATCAATGAAAACAGTGGACTGAATTGTGTCAAGAATTTTTGAAACTAAATTTCCATAAGGCCCCTTTTATCGTGAAACTTAACAAATCAGACCCAATGTACAAAGGAACAATCCTAATGATAAATAGTTTGAAGAAAATGATAAAGACTGATGTAAAGACTGAGGACTTAATTGTGATAATGATGTTTTTGTAATAAAATTTTCATAAGGTCCCTTTTCTTGTGTCACTTAACAAATCAGTCCCAATTTACAAAGGAACAATCCAAATGATGGTACAATCATTCTATTAAAGTTTAAAAGATTCTGATAAAGACTGAGGACAATCCTAATGTTAATGAGGATTTGGTAATAATTTTTCATACATTTTTATGATACTAGACAGATCAGGCCCAATTTGGAAAGAAACAATCCTAATGATGGTACAAACATTCTGTGAAAGTTTGAACAGAATCCGATGAAAAATGCGGACTTTATCTTGCTGTAAAGATTTTAAAATAAATTTTTTATAAGGCTCCTTTTCCTGTGATACTGAAGGATCAGGTCTCATGTCAGCATCAACAATCGTAATTATTGTACAATGATTCTGTGAAGGCGTGAAGCCGACTTTTCTCCAGCTTTTCTGCGTTTTTCTTGTTATCTTTGTTAAAAAAAAAACTGCGTATTTGAAATGAAATAGCAAAAAGGCTGTACATTTCTCAAAAACCTGCGTATAAGCTGCGTATCTAAGTATTAAGCCGAGTAAAAGCTGCGTGTTAAAGATGTGAGCTGCGTCTTTAGGGCTGGTGCTGCGTAAAACCTGGATATTTCTGTAAAGCAGCTTTATATTTTCATTTTTGATTCTTTTTTAGGGAAAACTAAGCTGTGCTAGCTGCGTATTTATTCATCTCGTCTTTCTCTTTTTGTGACACAAAATACGCAGGATTTACGCAGCTTTTTAAGCTGCGTATTTGATATTTTTCCTTAGCCTGATAAGATAAGACCATCTTACAGATTAACACATTCTCACACAATGACACTTTTTGAAGCCTCTCAAGAAAAACAAACAGGAAAACATTGTGTTTAATGAAGAAATTGCTTGATATAGTAAATCCCTTCACAATCCCGCCTTTTACTTTTCTTCACAAAAAGCTTTGGAAAATCTATGGAAAATTAAGAAATTGCTTGACACAATAATATTCTTTATCCACCTTATTTTCTTCCAAAAAAGAAAAAAAATCTTGGGAATTTCATGAACTAAACACTGATGTCTAAAACTTTTTTACCAGTCTTAGATGTTTTTCGTATAGAGATATTTTTATTCACTTCCACACGGTTCATGTTTTATAGATACTTAATGATATATACCTTTATGAAAAATTGTTAGAAGTGATTTAAATACCAGAAAAGGTTTTCTCTTTTCCTACAATATTTTCTATATTTATGATATAAATTCAACTGAATTTTGACAGTTAAAATGTCACTTACATATTACTTAGATACAGTATCTTTTTTAAATTTGGTAAATTCAAAACAACACTTCTTTGTTACCCTCTACCATGGTCGAGTGATTAGGGTCTCTGCTTTGGAAGGGAAGGGTCGAAGGTTCGAATCCCTGTGGAAGCTGGCTCTCTGATCAAGCTGAACAGATCGGGGCCGGTTGGTGAGCCAACAGCTACTTAAATGATAAGTTACCATAGGCCCATATCTGCACGGCGCCAGGCAACAAAATGAAGGGATTTTTGACATACTGAGCTCACAAGAAGTACCTCATAAGTCAAAACTGAATGGCTCTTTAAATAGGGGTGACACTATAACAAAGCCTTTTTAGCTCGGCTTTTTGGAGAAAACCCGAGGTATTGCTATAGCCTTGGTGTCATCATCGCCGTCGTCGTGGGAAAACTTTGACATTTTGTGATATCTGTGGTTCTACTGAAGGCATTCACTTGAACTTTGGCACACTTGTTCACTATCAAAAGAGCAACCTATACTATCAAGGGGATAACTCTAGATGCATTTTATCCACTATCCAGCACCCAATAGTGGAGTGTAGGCTTCCATAGGCGGTGCTCTTGATAATATATGCCATGACTCTAGCTATGATTTACAATGTGGTATCTTCATATGGGAAATCATAGATGACTGAAGGGCAGATGATAAATAGACAAAGTGAAACGATTGTTTACAGTCCAGCAATTATTACACAAAGAAATGATCAAACACTTTAATATTCTATTATCCAAATTATTTTTTTTTATTTTCTTGTAAATGTATGGCAACTACAACAGCTACAGTCAAACAGATAATTGTATTGAAATTTATGATAATCTTATTTAACTATTATTCTTCAATATTCTCAATCACTACTTCATAATACATGTAATTTATTAAATCATTGTTTGCTAACTTGGTTATCACATCCCGTTTGCTAATCATTAAATATTCTTGCCTCTTCTGACAGTTAAGGCAAAGTTCAGGTTTCATAAACGTGTATCATGATCAAGGCCAGCTTTTAGGGAAAACAGATTAATTATACACAAATAAGAACAATCACATTATTTTTGCAGTAATTTGGTTAATTGGATCAAGAAATACAATTCAACATACACGTATTACACTATAGTATGGTCTTATTAAATGTTTACTCTACTGTATCTTTTTGTAAACAATCACTGGCTTTCATGGCTCTAAAGCATTATTGAGATAAACAATAACTTTTTGTGATATCTAAATGTTTTAATCTTTGTACCAGAATCTATAAAAAGTTTTACCCTTTTTTCATTGAACAATATTCTTTGAAGAGCACTAGATATGATGGAGTAATATTAGTTTAAAATTGTTGTTGCTATCTTGTTGGTACTCATTAAAAACCATCTTAACCAGACAATTACAATGAGCTTACCTACAAAACTTGGTTTTGAATAGTACATGTATAATTGAATTATCTAACACTATAATCTAAATTTCTCCCTCCTGATATAGCTTATGCACACACATAATCACAAAAAAGTACCTTGTATGTGAGTGGGCTTTTCCCTTGTATTTCAAACAAACTGGTTCAAATTAAAAAAAAATAAATAAAAGTAAGCATAAATTGTGTGTTTACGGCGCATCAACAGCTATAGCCATTAAAACACAAGAAATTTATAGATGGTTAAACCTTTCCAGTACAAATCCTTGATTTTACAACACTGTGATTTTATACTTGAGAAAACATTGTGGTCCGAAAAAAAAAGAAAGAAATTGCTTCTTACAAGCAATTTCTCATTTTCAAAAATATATTCTACCACATAAAATGGTTTCATTTCAAATTGCATCCAATTTTATTGTTGTCTGTAACCTCTTTTCATTTGGACCATCTAATTTTAAAAAAGGAAAGGATTAAGAATAAAACATACAGAACCATACCAACACATATAAAATGTGGTTTTTGTGGTTGCTTCTTAAGACATATAGAGATATAACTGGGGTAGGTATGAAGTAGAATATTATTGTACCCTGTCTATCTACATAAGGCTTACGGACCAGTGCTTTACATTCCAAAAAGTACTTATCTTCATTTTTATTTAACCCGTTACCAGACAACAAAGTTTTAGACTGGTCAAAATTGAAAAAAGTTGTTGACAACATTTCCAATAACACTAAAATTGAAAATAATTGCCAAACAGGGAAGAAACATTTTAAGAAAAAGAGAATTGCTTGTTACAAGCAGTTAAAGATAACCAATAAAGCCCATGAAAATTATTCTTTTGATGCCCTCATTTTATAGTAGACTAGTAGAATCAATTCTCAATTTATTCATTTTTTTTATCCTAGGTTGTCTTAATGAGTGCCAATGGTGAACAGGATATAATGGTCACTAAAACTATTTTAGAGTATAATAGTGTAAAATGTTCTGTACTTAGGAAATTTACATCTTTTCACAGCCTCTTTGTCACAAATGGTCATTTCACTAATTGCGGCTGTCAATCAAGGAATCAATCGACCAAACAAATCATTCAGCTCGAAAACGGAATTAAAACTCCGACATTTGCATCATTTTTGTTAACCATCTGTTGATTTGACGACTTACTGCTTATTCAATTGCAGTTACATTTTTTGGACGCAAATTAACTATTCTACTGTTTTGTTGCATGCTTTTAGCCATAAATTTTGCAGAATAACATTGTATATAATCGAAGATGTGGGTGGGGTGTGGCCAAAGTAGTAATTGGGCGGGGCCAGTGGTTGATCAATTAACGAAAGTACTTCCTAAAACAGGCTTGGCAAGTTTAAGTGTCAGTTTCAATTAGCAACATATTTTTTTTTTAAATTTGGCAATCTAATTATACAGTTGTATTGTTCATTTCCATTAACAAAGCACCTTTGTTTTTGTGACCTTCACTATATTGTTTACTATTTTGTTCGCAAGGCCATTAGTTTTGAAGTTTTGCTGATACAGCGAAACTCATGTCACTGTTCTTTTCATGTACAAAGTAGTCCACAGCACAAAGTTGTACACCTTCAAGACCCTGAACCAAGACAACATTTGAGATACGTTTTTGCATGCGTGAGTAACTTTGAGAGTAAATTATGTTGCCATGTAGCTGAATCCTCAGTACTTTTGATAAATATCTTACTGGCCTTTGTTGGTGTCTAGAAATGACCCTGATGACACTTTCATCAGGATTTGTTAGTAGGACTGGATTACCCAACAGTTGGCAGTTAACTTCAAGTTTTGGATTTCTAACTATACGCCCTACACTTAGGATCTCATTTGTGATTTTTTTTAAATTTGGGTCAGCAATGTTATCCGCCTCAACAAGTAACCCCCTTTTTCGATTGGATGAGACACAGTAACTGCTTACAGACATCTCCTGTGCCATGAGCTGATTTCACTAGCAAACCATTCATGTCTTCGAATGGAAAACAAGACCAAGCCCATAAAGGACTGTGTAATTTCACATAATCAACGATGTTTTCCAATATTGTGACTATCCAGACCACAATTACTTGTCCCATAGAGTTCCTCGAAAGTCAAATAAAATTTTATTTAAACTCCCTCTGCATGATTTAATGCTTCTTCGGTGATGTTGTCACCTAGGTGTATGTAAATCCCTTCTACCAAGTAGCTTAAATTTACCATGTACGGCTTCTCAATTATCCCATCTAGACATGGAATACTGTAGTAAAGAAGCCAAGATTGTAACTCTGAAGCCTTCAAATGCTGTAGGTTTGATTCTAGTTTCCTTGGGAGCCTTGCTACGTCAGTTGATGGTTTCATCTTCATGAGCCTGGCATCAATATCCTTTATCTTTTTCCCCAGGTGGTATGGCTCTTTCGAGGAACTTGATGACAACCACATTTGCAACAGCTTTTTGGTTGTGCCTAAGAGAACTCCGTGCATATAGTCTGGAACCAAACTTTTGACTGGATCAAAGTATGGCAGGGCAAACAGAACAGATGCGTCTTTAATACCAACACATGTCTTACCAGTTAAAATGGCATCTTCAGCATTCAACAGTACCGATTGGGTGCTTCTGTGTAAAGAGTCATGATAATAGGGATAACCTCTACAGTGACCTTTGCCTTGTATGCAGACTTTTCCTGGCTCTTCACAGGAAATGCAGCCAAACTGGCCATTATGTTGAGTCATTTCCATATCATATGCCTTAGCCTGAAGGTCCATTGTTCCAATAGTCAATTCAGCCTTAACATTGATGTCTTGACCATTAAGTGTGATGGTGATACCTTCTCTTTTGAGCTTTGTAAGGTCTTCTACAAATCTGAATAGAAAGGTCTGAAATTTTGGCTTTCCAGTTGACTGCCAAAGGCCCAAATCAACATGTTTTTCTGCATGAAACGTAAACTTGGTGACAACCCATTTATTACAAGAAAAACTGGCAATATGCTAACTGGTGATGAGTTGTAGAGAGGTACCCCATCTGTATTAAACATGAGAGTGACATTTACGGTATTTGACTGAGACATTTGTGCTTTTTCTTTAATGTAAGAACCTGAAGTAATATCACACACATTTTTTTCCATCTCAATATTTCCCTTTATTTTGTTGAATGATCCATTTCTTTCAAGAATGTCTTTGAGCTGACTTTCCAACTTAGAAGTTACAAAAAAATCCAGAAGTTCTTCGTTTCAGGGGCTGGTGTTCTAGATTTCCTTAGAACCTTAGGCTAGTACAATTCACACATTGAATAATAAAAATATCCCTAGGAAAAGCATGTTACACTTTTTACAAAGATCATGGTAGGTCAATTCAGTTTCGTCAATGAAGGTGCTGAGATTTGAAACAGATAATGTTTGTATCTGATTAGTTTGGGGGACAAACCGTTTCAGTAGCCTTATCAAATACTCAAAAGCTATACCTGTCAAAATGAATTTGGATATATGAGAGTATTGCCATACACTTCTCTTCCACATCAGTAAACTTCAGCTCTTCTTGTTCGAGCGTATCACCAGTTGCCTCAGAGCAGATTAATCTGTCCACTGAGCTGATTCTTGTTCTACAAACACTTTCGACCTCCATTGACTTATCTGCATTATTCTGAAACATACTTTAGTTGTGCACGTCTCTGAAAGGTTCATCAGAGGTATCCAGAAGGCTAGTACGTGTTCTTCTGACTAGCTGATTCAGGGTCACCAGTCGTCTCTGACATTAACAAGTCCATTCCCTAAGCTTTATGACGCATCAAAGTTCGTTTGGTATTGGTAGTAGAGGGTCTGAATCATACTGTTTGTACTCTCTCTTTTGACAGACAAGTGAGACTGAAACAAGAAAAACAAGATTTGCTTTTTATCATTTTGCGAATATTTTATCAACTTGAGGCACTCGAACACCTGTATCGCTCTACAAGCCTGAATGTACTGAATACTTATTGACGTCTTCATGGATCCAATATAAACCGAATCTTATTCGCCATGTGTGGCAAATAAATCATGTCACTGAAATCTTTGCAATTGTTATAGAGAAGCATTTCAAACTTTTCATTTTTTTACATAGGTCAAGTTATGTAAATTTCATTGACTATGTCAGATGAAAAGGTATTGACACAATTTTTTAAAATTTTAAAAGTATACCACAAATGGACATAATCCACGAACATTAGAGTTATACTTTCACTGGTCAAAATTGAAGGATTGAATCTGAAAAAGGGTTACCTGATGATCATTTCTGTGAAATATGGTTGAAATCCATTGAGAGGTTTCTGAGAAGTTTTTCAAAGTTTTTCAGTGAATACCATATGTGGAAATTAAACCCCTACACACACAAAAAAAACTCTCACACACACAAGAAAAGTTTCTCATCCAATCAAATTAATTGAAGAAATAAGATGATGGGTCTCTGAGTGAAATTTGGTTTAAGTCAATCAACTGGTTTCTGAGAAAAAAAGATTTTTAAAATTTTCACTATATACCTTACATGGAAATAAGCTCAGCCATTTAAAGTCATGTTTTTCATCAAATCACAATTTTGCAAATAATCTAATTAAGCGTCACCAAAAGATATTTCCTATGAAATTTTGTTGAAATATATCCATTGGTTTCAAAGCTTTCACTATGTATGGAAACTTGCCACATCCATTAAAGCCATGTTTTTCACCAGATTAAAATTCCTTTATGGAATATAATAAAGGGTTTCTCATTTCTATTCAATTTGGTTGAATTCTGTTTAGTACCTTCTGCGGAGAAGATTTTTAAAGTAAAATATTAAAGATGGACCCATGCACGAGGGACACAACGCAATGACAATAGCTTGCTGGTAGCTAAAGAACGTCATGAATTGTATGAAAAGTTGAACACACATGGTTAAGTTAATGCGTGCCGAGACAGATGCCTGCCGCTCGCATTTGCCAACTAATTAACCATTGAAAAACTACTAAGATATTCACGAAGATATACCTGTATCTGGATTGCAAAACACTCATCACAATACAAATGCCAATTGTAAAATGGATTTTATCGAATTAGCAGTGATCTATGTTTATTGTTTTCACCTTATGGTAGAAATAATTATTAATCCAAATTTAATTTTTCACTCTTTTGGGGTTGGTGGGGGGATTTCAACTACCTGAAATTGCCTCTGTAGAGTGAAGAGTTTCATAGTGGGAGATCAGCCGTCGTTTTCTTGAAAGATGAATGCCACACAGGTGACAGGCCCAAATTCTGTCCATGCCTTGGTCTAAACAAAAGGAAAAATAGCACCATGTTACTACACAATAGTTTTAGTGAACAATTGTTCAGTTTCAGAGACCGTTTCCACATCATGCCGCTCTTTTAGTGACTCCAAGAAAGCATTAAAAGATTAATTGAAAAAAAAATGCCTTCAATAGAACTTTTCACGCTCTCACTGCGCATGCGTCAAACTGAATCTCGTTAAATGCGATATCTACCCGAGACTTTGTCACGTGATCGATTGCGGGGAGTCGATAAATTATCACTATATAATCCTATATAGATTGGCTATTTTGAACAAGCAAAAATAAAGAATAAAAATCAAAATTTTGGTGAAAAAAGAATTTCAATCTGTGAGCAGACATAAGCGAGTCATTTTGATGATATTATCTTGAGTTTGCAATCAAATTGAGTTTAAAACGACCTGGTATCTAGGCCATATGAAATATAACGTACCTTGAATTTGGATTAAATCATCTTTTCATACAATAATGTCTACAATGCAATAAGATTTTTTTTAAAATATTTTTAACATCCTCCACCCCTAACGTACATACAAGAACGGAAAAAATAAAGAGTTATAGTTTAACACTCAGTACAAACACTGAATGGTCACTTTGAATAATTATAATAGAAAACAAATTACGATAAGTTATTACTGCCGGAAATCAATGGTTTTATAATATTTACAATTATCGACACAACAAAAGAAATAAGGCTTCTAAGTATTTCCGGAACACTGATTGGTTAAATTAGCGTCTATCATAGACAAGTCAATCGTGGCAAATCCCGCCCTTCGCTTGGCAGGCCTGACCATACGAACAAGTGACAATAATCCTGATAGACATGATTGGCTAGGTTAATTTGTTTAATATTTAGTGCATTTAAATACTATTGACCATATTTTGGAAGATACAGATAAATGTTGCTTTAGATATGCCATAAAAGTGGCTTATCTTGATACCAATCTCCAAAAGTCTCCATCAAAAAGCATATTTTTCTTTTTTCTCTTTTTTTTTTTTTTTTTTTTTTTTAAGTTTCCTTGTAACAAAGAACAGGCGTTTAAACTTAAATATTGTGAAGATAAAGAACACAGCAAGAATGCTATTTTTGAAATATTTATCTTTTGGCTGTGTGTCCATCAATGTAGATCCTTCTCTCTTTCTCCCCCCCCCCCCCCCCTCTCTCTCTCTCTTCTTGCTCTTTTGCTCTCTATTCTTTTCATTAATATCAAACACGCCCAAAAAACAGCATGTCTTTTTTTTTAAAATATTCACATCATTGTAACAGTAGAAATGTAGAAGAAAAGGAGAAAGAATTTTCTTGATGAAAATAATCAACATTTCGTAAAGAAGTGGCATACAATGAATTAAAGAATATATTGTAATGCGAAAACAGGGAGCAGTATTTCGACGATGAATGAATGACATAAACCGTATAGATGATGCCGATACTATAATGCAAAGAAAACTACATAAAAATCAATTTATTAAAGTAATGATAATGATAAGATAGAGCATATCAGAAGAACGATCTGTTAACAGCCTTGATGTTAAAGGTTCCCTTCGGTAAATCACGATACATATGGGGTTATTATGTAACCGGCTCAATGTCACAATGAATCCGATAAATACTCTCACATTTAATTAGTGAAATTTATGATTTGATAAGACAAATTTGATCTTTTTATGTTTCAACCGATATGCCGCCAAATACTAATTTATTGTCGATTGATCAAAGGATGCGACCAGGCGTCGTTTCAATCGGCACGGTAATATCATAACATAGTGTTTAGCTTTTCAGCATTTTTTCCAAATTCAAATCTAGTGAATACTTTTATTTTCATTTGATGGATTAAAATTGTTTTTTCGCTGCAGGATTTTATTGCGAGGTAGGCTTACATTTAAAAAATCTAGCTTTAATATTTGTATATCTTGCTTTACTAGCAGATCAAGGGGCCATTGTGCATATTACAACCAGATTATCATCTAGGGGCTAACTAAAGGTTGTAAGTACAATTTAGGATAAAACGTGTTTTCAAGATCTTGGTCGCCAACCCGATATAATGCCTTAACCATATTGAGCATAATTTCACCTTTTCTCACACAAACTATTATAATTTAATATTTCCGGAAGCCAAGAACATGAATTTGGGTGATTCTGATGTTTGTCGGATGACAAAACGTGTAAATGACCTTTCCATGGTGCATTCCTCTTCATTTGTTTCAACATATACTATATACCGGGTTATGATACATTTTAATGTATATGGTAAACATAGATCATGAAACGAAATTCCCGTCATTTATTCCTTAAGTCCGATAATATAGAGTACTTTTAATGCTTCTGAAGAAACATTTCTTGAACTACGAAGAAAGAAATATTGTAACGAACAGATATTACATGTCAAACAATACTATCTACATTATTTAGCCAATGCTTTTCATTGTAAAACATAGAAAAACGAAGTTAAAATGGCTAGACGCAATTATAGGCCTTTCGAAAAACAAAACCGGGAGTAAATCCTCCCCGCAGTGGAAATTTGTTGTTGTTGTTTTTCTTTCAAAGCGTCTAGCGGATACAGACTTTTTAGTTATCTGGCGCTTTGCGTGAAAAGGTCTATTACCACAATGTTTTCTACCCTGAAAGGTAAACATGATTTGAATTTTGCCAATCTGCAGCAGGTTCTGATTTGTTCTATTCAAAAATGCTGTTGTGTAAATGGCTTGAACATTAACAGATATCACAAAATATTCAAGTAATTTCAGTTTATGCTATACCTTCTCGTACTATGGTAATAGCTTTAAGTTTATCCAAACCAGTAGAACTTAAAATCAAGAGTGCTGAAGGGTTTCTGAAAAGATTATTTTTCAAGATTTAAAGATTTCACTATATATGGAAATAAGCCAAGCTTATTTACCCTTATCCAAAAACAATGACGCCTTCTAAAGGCTCTCAATAAAATCAATTTAGGGAAAACATTGTGTAAAATGAAGAAACAGGCAATTTATTAATTTTCAAGATGTTTTCAAGCCAGAAAGTAGAACAATCTAAATTCTGAGTTTATTTTCAACAATATCAATTTATATGGAAATAAGCAAAATTCATTAACCCTCTCACAAACAATGATGCCTTTCGGAGCTCATCAAGAAAAACAATCCGGGAAAAACACTGTGTACAATTAAGTAATTGCTTGAAAAAGCAATTAATTCATTTTTCATGTTTTCTACCCTGTTGTTGTCTGCAACTTCTTTTATATTTTTGACAAGTCTAAAATATTGCGTCTGGTTATAGCCATTTTTTCATCCGATAGAAATTCTGATGAAGAGTCAAGTTCTGTTCAGTAATTTCTGATAAGACTTATAAAGTAAAAGACAACACTCCATGACAATAGCCCGCTGGTTTTTCAGTCAGTGGAGCTAAAGTCATGAATCATTCTTCAATGTCTGCAATGTTTTCTACACCAAAAGAATTTTTAGAATTCATCAACCTAAAGTTGCAGTCTACAAGTTTTATTAATTTGGTTAACCAATGCCTGATGACAAAAAATTAAACCAATTGAAACGATTGGTTGAATGGGGGTCTTGCGCCACTTACAACCGTATTTCAGTCATGTCGCAGCAACTCGAGCACCTAATCGTCCATTCGGGGGTATTTCCCACACAAGTACCACCGCTACATCCTTTCCGAGCTTTCAACTGCTCATTCTAGTTAGGTTTTATGATTATCAACCCATTAAATGTGGCAAGCTTCTGTCGGAAAGGATATAGCATTATCTTCAAAATTCTCCTGACCTAAAAGGTGTAGAGACTTGATATTTTGCATGAAACATTAGTATATTCTCCTTTCTCAAAAACCTAAAATTATGGATCTCGGGTCGTAAGGGGTAGAGCCCCAGGGTGGAGGGAGGGGGGGGGTCATAAAGAAATAAAGAATGAATTTATATGAGTATGCCAAAGTTCATTTTCTTTGTTGTAGAGTATCCTGAAGATCAGGAGTATTCAATTGCCATTTTGAAAGCAAGGAGAGATAACAATCAGACAGAAAAAGAACCTCGAACCACAACCACCTACCAAACCATTTATCTAAGCTAATAGATCCAAGAAACATTCTATGCAAGTCCACTTACAAGCACCAACCATTTCCAGTATAACAGTCAACCACAAATGCAACTACAGACATGTGTACAGCAGCCCGTACAAAAACAGTGGTTATCACAACAACACCTTCATCCACATGCACAACACAACTCTCAACAGTACCAAGAAGAGACAGATTTTGGCAACTTATTTAGGGAAGCCATGGACAGCGTTAATCAACCTAGCATAGACATTCAACAGGCTTCACATCAACAGGCTAACCCTTCAGAAGATATGTGTCATGCTTGCCGCAGGAATGTTGAGATCCTGATGAAAGAAATGAAGGAATTAAAACAACAGGTAAACAGAAAGATTTCCTCATATATTTATTCATAAGCAAAAGCTAATTCTGTTCTGCTGTTTTCAGTAAAAACTATAGCTGTCGTTTTTGTTGCTGTCACAATCTTTATTATAATCATTACCGAACAAAACTTTTTATTTTCGTTGATGGCATTTATTTGAAACTTTTATTGTGTGTTGACTATCAAAAAATTAAGCAATACTATCTGAAGATGTAACTCTTAT
Organism: Fragum fragum; assembly: GCA_946902895.1. Taxonomy (NCBI): domain Eukaryota; kingdom Metazoa; phylum Mollusca; class Bivalvia; order Cardiida; family Cardiidae; genus Fragum; species Fragum fragum. The sequence goes on from OX336373.1 coordinate 7,705,527, forward strand.
GATGACCTTCTTCAAACAAAATTGAAGCCAAAATTTGAACTTTTTTTTTATAAGAAAACAGATGAAAAGGTATATAATGAAAGCGTGATTGACAATTAACCTCACAGGTTTTCAGATTCTCATCTGCATTGAAGCATAGATGGTTCATTTATTAGGATTTGATTCTATTAAAAAGGAGCCTTAATGAATATCTTTCTTAAATCATGCATTGAAAGCACTCAAACCATTCTCGAACAACGTAAAATGAGGAAATTGCTTGAAATATTTTTTTTTCATTTTTCACAATGTTTTTACACAGCAGTCTAAAATTTCATAAACTTAAAATTGTCGTCTTCATCTTATTTCAATCATTGGACAAGTCTAAAATTTGCTGTCTGGCAATGTGTTCAAAAGTCATTCTGCTCACAGAGACCTTTAAAAATCATTACTACAGTGCGCAAAGAATATTTGCTGATTCAAAGGATTTTTTTTTTTTTGTAATCAGTTTAAATCTCAAATATGTACATATGAAGATCAAAATATGTACATATGAGGATCAAAAATACTACCTGGTGAGCAAGTGTGTTGAAATTGTCCTTGAGCAGACTCAAATAAAAATCTTTGATCAAACTGAACATTACAGATGAAAGACATGCAAGCAGCAGCGAAAAAATTCAGCCTGTCAACATCTGTAAAAAAGACAACTAAAGATGACCCAGCCCCAAATACAACAGATCTTGATATTGATCATGAACCAACGACAGCTACAGGGGATATTGATTATGATAAGATGAAGGTATTCAAAATGTCTTAACCTTTTTATTACTTAATTATTTAACTGGAAACATTGAAAAGTATTGTGAACATAAATTAATGAAAGGTTATGTCCTTTAACTAATTCACACTCAATTATGCTTTTTCATGCCCCCAAGGCAAGACACTTGGGTATACGGTTTGAAAAAAATCCTTGTAACAAGAAATGCTTCATTTTCCACAATGATTTCAACCCAGAAAGTTGAAAAAATTAGACACTTTATCAACTATACATTCATCTGCGAATCCTTTCAATTGTGACCTGTCTTAAATTTTGCCGTTTTGTAATGGGCAAAACCTGATATATTTACATAACTTTATTTCAGCATAGCACCTGCATATGGAAACTAACATAAGATGAATAATGTTTATGGTACATGTATAAAAATGTATGCTGGTTTTCAATTTAGATATGAGCTTTGGAACAAACACTCTTTTGCAAAGAGGAACATTTGTATACATCTGTCTATAAGCCTATTGTTCTAAACATATTCCATAATCCTGTGTTTAGATGCAGTGAATTAAAAGGTATTGAATTTTCTCTCTGCACACACTAAAAAACCTTCTATTAGATGCATATATCAAGCCTAGTAGTGAGCCAGACTCAATCATTAGGTCCAGGGTTTGATATCCCAAGTCGCAGCACATATCCTTCCCGACATTTGACTCTTGTCAATTGATAGATAATTGTTAACCAATGTAAAATGAGCAGATGAAGGCTCAGGGACCATGAAGTGGTAGTACTTGTGTGAGAAAAACAAGGAGTTCGTGTTAATGTGCTCCTGCGGCTACAATATGACTCATATATATTTACAAGTGGCGTGAATCCCCATGCCAGCCATACATCTGCTTTTTTTTCAATTTGACTGGACTAAAGTTTTGTAATCTGATTGTGGGTTCATCCTTGATCACCTTTGATCTTTGTATCAACAAAATAACTTTATGAAAATGTTGACCTTTCACAAGATTATGATACATTTTGTATGAAATTGTGTATGAGAAGGATTGGGTGATTATAATAATAATAATAATAATAAATTCTTTATTTAGAGAAGGTAGCACATTAAGCTAACATCATACATTAATCAAACAGATAAATGAATGAAAAACTAATTTTCAATGAGGCCTTCTGTAAAAATAAAAACAAGCAATCAACAACAGGATCTGTAAAACAAACGCAAATTTATGCGGTGAGAAAGAAAACGCATTTTGATAATAAAATCACGAAAATGAAGTTGATGTTCTTATTTATCTTATATATAAAATAAAATGGTGTATTGCAAAATTAATCACGAGTCTAGATCGAAAATCGAGCTACCGATATGTAAATACATACACAGCATAATGCGTCATATATATTGATTGACAATAGTATGATTATACCAACTGGATGGTTGGTTATATGAGTTAAATATTTCTTAATCACAGCTCATTATTTGACATTAAGTGCTTCTTCAAATTAAACTTGAAATTCGATAAATTGTTGATATTTCTGATGTGTAATGGAATGTCATTCCAGCATTCCATGCCAGTGAAGGTGAAGGATTTTTTTCAAATAGTCTGTCCGAGGAGTACATTTGTGAGATATTTGATTATTAAAACTAGATCTTAATTCATAGAATGAATTATTGCTCACTTTTACAAAATCTAACATATACGACGGAACTAGACCGTGAATAGTTTTATATACCAGTATAATTGTAAACTATTTGCATCTGTTTTTAAAACACAACCAATTCAATGCGGTAAAATTGTCTGCAGTACTAGATCGTTTCGGTTCACATGAAATTATTCTTGCTGCCCTCTTTTGGATTTAACTTACCCGCTGAGTTAAAGAGGATTTGCATTGACTCCAAATAATGCAACCATAATCTAAATAAGGTGTAATGAAAGCATTATATAACATTTGTTCCATATTATCAGTAAGGAAGCTGTCTATTCTTTTAAGAAGGTAAAGCTGTGATGATAATTTTGAACATGATTTTTCAATGTTAATATTCCAACATAATTTTTTGTCAATGTGCATTCCTAATAGTTTTTGCAAAGTAACATTCTCTATCTGTTTATGGTGTACTTGTAACTTTAAATTTGGTGATTGTCGTAGCCTTTGATGGGAACCTATCAGCATGCATTTCGTTTTCGTTGGATTCAAAATCATATTGTTAAACTTACACTACTCTTCTAACTGGATAAGATCATCTTTCAAACTTTGATTGAAAAATACTACCGAAGAGTTAGTCTTATGTAGAGTTACATCGTCAGCGTACATATCCAGGTACGATGACAAACAAATTGGCAGATCGTTAACATAGATTAAAAATAAGACGGGTTCAAGTATAGATCCTTGGGGTACTCCAGAAATAACTGGTTTCATAAAAGACAAGACGTTGCCGTTCTTAACTGCTTGTTGTCTTTCACTTAGATACGAACGAAATAAATCACATGTGTTAGGAGTGAAATGGTGGAGTTTAAGCTTTAAAAGAAGAATTTCGTGATCTATAAGATCACATGCCTTTCTAAAATCAAGGTATACAGTTCCAATCAATTATCTTGATCTATATCAGATAACCAAGAATCGACAAGTCGATTAAGAGCTGTCTGGCACGAATGATTCTCTCTAAACCCAGACTGATTCGAAAATAATATACTAGTTTTAGCTAAGTAAGTCTTAAGTTTATTGGCAATGTGTCTTTCAAAAACCTTCGACAAAGTTGGCAAAATCGAAATTGGACGATAATTGTTCGTATCACTTTTATTTCCGCGCCCTTGAATAGAGGCGTAACACTGGCCCTTTTAAACTCATTTGGGAAAATACCCTTTGATATGCAGCTATTTATATTACATGCCACTGGTTGTGAGATAAAGTCTTTGCACATTTAAATATTTTCGGTCCAATTCCATCAAGCCCAGTTGATTTACTTCCATCTAAATTTTCATGATATTTTTTACTTCTAAGGCAGAAATGAACTGTATGTCAAAATAACAATTAGATAGCTTGCGATCAAGATGACTTTCCATTTTTTTTTAAATATTACGTAACTAATGGATGCTTATCAATTATTTTAACTATGTAAACGAAATGGTCGTTTAAATTATTAACTATATTGTTGATTCCGTCGTTCACACATAACTTAGACGGCAATTGGCAGTCATTGGTATCAGGTTCTGTTATATTTCGGATATTTCTCCATATAACTTTTGTGTTAGAATTATCTTTAATTGCATTGTTAAAGAAATGTTTTTACTTTTTCTAATAAGTGACGTAACTTTATTTCTCCAAATTTTATATGATGTTACATTGCCTACTTGCTTAAGCTTATTTCTCGTCAAAATAACGTTCTTTATTTCTTCATTGTATCAATTTTGTTGTAAATGCCTTTTGACGCGTTTTTCTTTGAAAGGTATATGTTTATAGAGAAGGCTATAAACAGCAGAGTAGAAATAGCTCAATGCCTCATCTGGATCATATATTGTTTCGATGATGTTAAAATCGATGCAGGATAAACTGCACATGAATGCATCCTCATCTAACTTAGAAAAGGAACGGTAAGTAATTGTATTGCATTCATTTTTATCCCCCGCCGTTTCGGCGAAGGGGATATAGTAATGTCTCCGTCCGTCATTCCGTCATTCCGTCATTCCGTCCTTCCGTCACTAAACTTGTCCGGAGCATATCTCTATAAGTATAATTGCTATCAACTTGAAACTTCATAGGTCAATAGATCTCATTGAGGAGAATGCAGTGCACAAGAACCACAACTATTGCTTGCATAGTTTTGGAGTTATTGCCCTTTGTTGTTTAAAAGACTAAGATTTTGTCCGGAGCATATCTCTGAGAGTATAATAGCTATTAACTTGAAACTTCATAGGTGGATAGAACTCGTTGTAGAGAAGTGCAGTGCTCAAGAACCACAACTCTTGCTTGCATAATTTGAAACTTATTGCCCTTTGTTGTTTTAAAGAGTAAGATTTTGTTCGGAGCATATCTCTATAAGTATAATTGCTATCAACTTGAAACTTCATAGGTGGATAGATCTCATTGAGGAGAAGTGCAGAGCACAAGAACCACAACTCTTTTGAGTTATTGTCCTTTGTTGTTTTAAAGACTAAATTTTTGTCCGGGGCATATCTCTGAAAGTAAATTGCTATTAACTTGAAACTTCAAATGTGGATTGGTCTCATTGTGGAGAAGTGCAGTGCACAAGAACAACAACTCTTTCTTGCATAATTTTGGAGTAATTGCCCTTTGTTGTTTTAAAGACTTAGATTTTGTACGGGTATATCTCTGAAAGTATAATAGCTATTAACTTGAAACTCCTTAGGTCAATAGATCCCAATAAGGAGAAGTGCAGGGCACAAGAACCACAACTCTTTTGAGTTATTGTCCTTTGTTGTTTTAAAGACTTAGATTTTGTCCGGGGCATATCTCTGAAAGTAAATAGCTATTAACTTGAAACTTCAAATGTGGATTGGTCTCATTGTGGAGAAGTGCAGTGCACAAGAACCACAACTCTTGCTTGCATTATTTTGGAGTAATTGCCCTTTGTTGTTTTAAAGACTAAGATTTTGTCTAGGGCATATCTCTGAAAGTATAATAGCTAATAACTTGAAACTTCATAGGTGGATAGAACTCGTTGTAGAGAAGTGCAGTGCACAAGAACCACAACTCTTGCTTGTATAATTTGAGAGTTATTGCCCTTTGTTGTTTTAAAGACTTAGATTTGTCCTGAGCATATCTCTGAAAGTATAATAGCTAATATCGAACTCATTGACATGAAATGCAGTGCGTAATTAACTGGCTTCAGTTGACTATCAAGCTTTTTAGGCTCTTGTCATTCTGAAATCTTACACAACTTTTATAGGTTAAAGCAATTGGATAATGATCGCTTATAGAGAGTTTAGGAACTAATATTTCAGAAATAGATCGCTTATTGGTAGTATAAATATGATCAATTATACTCGAGGAATGTTTTGATACCCTTGTTGGTGTATCAACAAGCAGATAAAGACCTAAGTCTTGTACTAATTTTGCCCATTTCATATTGTTGTTAGTCGAAGTCAATGAAAAGTGTTTGTTAAAGTCGCCTACCAAAGTATAATCTAGACTAGTTGCATCGGCAATATTTAATTGGTTTTCATACTCGTCTATCCAAATTTGATTACTATTTGGTTGTCTATATGCGAAGTTTAACAGTACATGTTTACTTTTATGCAATCGTAGTTCTACCCAAATGCTTTCAATATTTCCAATTTCTATATCTTTTCTTCTTTCGAAATCTATTTTATCGGCTATATATATGATGAGACCATCCCCTGACCTATTCAACCGATCCCTTCGTTCGAACACGAAACCGTTAATACTTAGATTAAAGTCTTTAGTATTTTCATTCAGAAAAGTTTCAGATAATCCAAAAATATCAGGAGATATTTTCGCATTAAGCAGTACGCTAATTTCATCTAATTTCTGGAATAGATGCTGTATATTTAAAGAGCTGATGTGTATTCCCTTTTCTCTAAAATCAAAAGTAAAAACATCTTCTGTACATAACACGTTTTTATAAATTTGATCGTTTTGATTAAATAGAATTTCAGAATTTGGTGGTTTATCAGTTTGCTTGTTAATGTCTTTACGATAAATGGATGCATCGGACAGATTATCAGTTTTCAGGGAGTTTTGTACATTTCATAAACAGGATGACGTACCGCTGTATCGATAACAGTTAATGCATAAGTCAGATAGAATATCAAACCTATTTTTACACTCTATTGAGCTATGTATGTCTTTCATACCCTACCAATAAATAAAGCTGCATTCAGATTCAACATGATCAGTTAAACCACAATAATAACATTGATTGTAATACATGTATCTACGGCTATAAGAATCGTCGAGGACTGGTCTTCCGTTAGAGTTAGAATGTCTTGTTTCTGACTGGTCCTTTCCACTGTATTTTCTTGGAGATTGATAGTTTTTAAATTCTGTATCTCTCTGACTGTGCCTATAACTGGTACCCTTTATCTTTTTAATCATTGAAACTTGGGCATTTAACTTTTTGACCAAAACACTTGAACCTGTCGCGTTTAGGTAAATAAGGTCACGACTGTAAAAGTCTCGAACTGTATTTCCATTGGCATAAATGAACGCTTGGTAACACTCAATAGTTTCTGCCCTGGTATCCTCGCTTACCTGTTTCAGCACGTATGAGTACCAAAAATATAGGCATATCTGAACAACACATTTTTTGTAATGGAATCAGAAACTGTTCTTTAAAAGAACTGTACTATGCTTTTGCTTCTCTTAAAGGGAAACATCAAAGCTGCCATAGTGAGGGAGAAGAAAGTTTCTGTAGCTGTAAAAAAGGCCATAAGGGCAGTATTTAGTTTACAAAAGCTGACTACCTGCAGCATGAGGGGCCTAATACATGTAAAAGTTGCGAAATACCCATACGAGGGCTACCAGTGGCCAAAAGGGATGCTGTCCAAGGTAAGGGGTCAAAAAATAAAGAAGCAAAAGAGACATTATACATGTATAACATTTGTACACATTTCGTGTTTTTTTTCCGCGACATGGAGCCCTTTGAGTATATTAATAACTTGTTCCAATTTAGATTATTGATTTACTTTTTTACTGTGTTTGTCTACCTGTTGATGTATTTGTCTGTCTTGCTGTTCAAAACTTAGCTTGCCAAATTAGCAATTTCCTGGTACTTGAGATGCCATTTAGGGTAAAAAGTTACAAAAATCATGTAGCACTAAGATATATACATCACTAATGACCAACTGCTAAGGTCAATGACATCAGGCAATGTCAGTGTCATCTTTTAATAGTTTGTTAGAATGGGTTTTAAATGCACTTTAAACGGTTTTTCAGTGATATTGCTGAAGCTTGAGCACCTAACCATGAATTTGTGGTATTTCTCACAAGTATGACCACTAGATCCTTTCCAAGCTAACAGTCTTCGGCTGCTAATCCCACATAGGTATATGATTATCAGCCAATTGGTGGGAGAAAAGTGTAGTAAAGGATATTTGTCGCGATCAGGGATCAAACATGGAACCTCATTAAAGAGACATGCTACCAACTTTGCTATAGCTAAGGCTGTGTCGTTACACAAAATCAAAATTCTGTATTCTCTGTGTGTTTCTGTAAAGCTGTATAAGTGTTTTGAAAGCTAATCATATTTTCAATTACAGATGTCATTGCTGAAACATTCTCCATAACAACTGAAGAAATCTCCACTAAGATGAGAACTGCTCTGAGTAGTTTCAGGAGCCAGTGGAGTGGATTGAACCTCAATGAATAGGACAAGCTGTGAAATTGAAAATCATTTATGTGACTTCAAAAATATGAAAAAATGATAATTAACGCACTTTTTGTCAAACCACAGTATTATGTATTAAAGTAATTTTTCTGAGGTCTATGGTAGGAGATCCTTCAGATGTGGGACGAACAACTAGAGTGTTAATTTGGATACTCTTCTAAGTATATTTATCATTGTATAAGTCTTTTATGTGTTCTTTGTGCCAATTACCACAACTATTAATATTATAATCATAATATGTATTTCTTATGCCCATCAAGAAAATTGGCTTTGGAAACATTGTGGAGAATGAAGAAATTGCTTGTTGCAAGTAATGTTTTTATTATCAAAATGTTTTCTACCTCATAAGTTAGGGAATATCAAAGTTTTATTTAATATAAATCTTTGAATTTGGACCAGTTTATAATTTTGTCATTGTAAAGGGGTGTGTTGGGAACAGCTGATTAGTGCTTTTTATTTTTGTTGTAAAGTGCTGTAGGTTTATTTGCTAAGGCAGTATCTATGTCTATTCATTGAATAACTTGTTTAACCCATTTCGACACAAGGCCACCTTTTTGCCCCTCTTGAAATACAATTTTGAAAAAAAATTGTAAAAAATGGGGAAAATGCGTGAAATAAGCAGAATCTTCCTTTCCCACAATGATTTCTTCCCAGAAAGTTTCCGATGTTGTCATCTACTCCTTTCAATTCAGAAAAGCTTATATATGTCAAAAATAATGTAAGTTTAACCTTCCATATTTCACATCTTCATGATTTCACCACACTTAATAGTCTGTTTTTATTAAATCAATCTTCATGTTTTATGTTTTGTTATCTTCTTTTTATACCCCCTAAACTTTGTTGGGTTTTTGTTTGGGGGGGTATATAGGAGTCAGCTTGTCGCTCCGGCGGTCCGTCTGTCTGTCTGTAGCTTTTTCGTTTCCACTCAATTTCTTGGTAACCTTTGGACGGATTTGATTCAAACTTCACTGATATAATCAGTATCAATCAGAGATGTACATATTTTATTTTGGTTACAGTCCATTTATTTTTGACGGAGTTATTGCCCTTTGGTGAAAAATCGTGTCCTCTTAATTCCTCAAAAACCATTTGACGGATTTGATTCAAATTCCACACAAACACTAGGTATAAGTCAGACATGTGCATATCCTATTTTGGTTATGGTCCATTTATTTTTTATGGCAGATTAATGGCCCTTACCTAAAAAGTCCATTTTTTGTAATGGCCCTTTGGCGGATAGCACTTCTATTTGGTCAAGGGCTTTTGGGGGGGAATAGTCCGCTTTGTGACAATGTGTAGTTTTTTCCGCCTCCTTGATATAACTGAGCTTTTCTCTTTTAGAAGTCGACTCTAATGTTTCAAAAACAGACCTTGTGGGGGGCAGCCCTGTGATTAATTTAAGATGCAGCTCTGCTTTTTTTACAATTTCAATGCGCTGTGTATTTTAAGACGCAGCTCTGCTTTTTTAAACACAGCTTTGCGCTTTTTTTAACGCAGCCCTGCGTTTTTTGATACGCAGCTCTGCTTAAACATCGCTGCTCTTTATTAAAGCTTCGTCTTTAAAGCTGGGTAAAAGCTGTCTTTAATCTGCGTAAAAGCCGGCGGTATTGGTACCTGCGTTAAAGCTGCGTTTACGCAGCTTTAAGGCAGCTTTTAAGAATCTTAGATAAATTTTGATAAAGGCTGCGTTTTTCTGTACTAAAGCTGCGTTTATGCAGATTTAACACAGCTTTTGCCAAGCTTTTTTAAAAAAAATTTATAGATCTTCTCAAAAGCTGTGTTTAATCCAGCCCTGCGTAAAAAGCTGGCTAATACGCAGGTGCCAATACTGCCGGCTTTACGCTGTGTAATAGCCAGTTTTTAGCTTTTTGTTTTTTTCGCATGGGGAAAGCTCTGGACTTGGTTACAAGGATTTTAGATAGAATTCTCAATAGGCCTCTTTTCCTGTGATACTAGACAGATCAGGCCTAATTTGAAAAAAAATCTCATGATGGGACAACCATTCTGTGAAAGTTTAAACAGAATCCAATGAAAACTGTGGACTTTATCGTGGTACAAGATTTTAATATTAAATTTCATAATGCTCCTATTTCTGTGCAACTTTGCGGTTCAGGTCTTATGTCAACATCAACAATCATTATTATTGTACATTTATTCTGTGGATGTTTGAAGAAAATCCCGATGAAAACTCTGGACTTGGTAACAAGGATTTTTAAATGAAAGCCCCTTTTCCCATGTTTCTTGACAGTTCAAACTCTGTTATGAAAAGGATGACCTTACAATCATTCTGTGAAAGATTCAACAGAATCTGATCAAAGCTGTGGGCTTCATTGAGTCAACAGGGATTTTTTAATTAAATTTCATATAGCCCCTTTTCAAATGTTACTTGATGGATCTGAACCAATTCCAAAGGGAACTATACTTACAAAAGTATAATTATCCTGTTAGAGTATAAAGACAATCCCATGAAATCTGTGGACTATAAAGCATTAATTAAGATTTTTCAATTGAATTTTCCTAAGGCCCCTTTTCCTATGTTTCTCGATGGATCAGGTCCTTATGATGGTACAATCATTCTGTATAAGTTTGAAGTCGATCAGATAAAAACATTAAATTGTAATTAGGCTCATTTTCCCAGTTTCTTGACGGATCATACCCAATTTTGAAGGGAACGATCCTTGTGATGGTACAATCATTCTGAGAAAGTTTGAATAGAATCCGATGAAAACTGTGGACTCTAGAGTGATAACGAGGATTTCTAATGGATCTTTTAATTACATTTTCATAAGGCCCCTTTTTCCATGTTTCTTGGTGGATCATACCCAATTTCGAAAGGAACAATCCTTATGATGATACTATCAATCATTCTGTGAAAGTTTGAAGAGAATCCGATGAAAACTATGGACTCTAGAGTGTTAGCGAGGATTTTGAATTAGATTTCAATAAGGCCCCGTTTTCCCATGTTTTTTGACAGATCTGACACAATTTTGAAAGGAACTATCCTTATCATGGTACAATCATTCTGAAAAAGTTTAAAGGGAATCCAATGAAAACTGTGGACTCTTAGAGTGTTAACAAGGAAAAGTTAATGGACGGACGATGGATGGTCAGACAGAGGCAGGGACGCCACACTGGAAAAAGCAATGGCAATAGCTCTAGTGGCCTTCAGCCAGTAAAACTAAAAACAGTGGACTTTATCATATTTACGAGGATATTTCAAGTTTCATAAGGCCCCTTTTCTAGTGATATTATATTGACCTTACCCATTTTAAAAAGAATCAATCCTTAGGATTATACAATCATTCTGTGAAAGTTTTAAGAGAATTTGATGAAAACTGTGATACTTGACGGATCAGGTCTAATGTCAACACCAACGATCGTAATTATTGTACAATCATTCGGAGAAAGTTTGAAGAGAAATTAACGTGTTAACGAGGATTTTTTAACAGATTTTTTATTAAGTTTTAAAAAGACCCACTTTTCCGTGATACTTCCGTGTTTTTGACGAATCTTTTCCACTTTCGAAAGGGACATCGTTATGATGGTACATTCTGTAGAAGTTTGAAGATAATTTGATTGGAACTGTTGATTCTAGAGTCTTAACAAGGATTTTTCAATTGAATTCATACAAGACCCCTATTCCCATGTTTATTTGGGGATCGGTCCCACTTTCGAAAGGAACGATCTATATAATGGCACAAACATCTGTGAAAGTTTGGAGGGAATCTGATCAAAAACAGAACTGTAGAATGTTAACAAGGATTTGTAACAGAGTTTTCCATTGAATATTAATAAGGCCCCATTTCCAGTGTTTTTTGATGGATTGGACCGAATTTCGAAAGGAACGATCCTTATGAGAGTACAACCATTCTCTGAAAGTTTGAAAGAGTTTGATGAAAACGAGTGTTGAAGGACATTTTATAGAGTGTTGAAGGACATTTTAAAGTACATTTCATTAGGCCCTTTTTACCATGTTTTAAGACCAAAGTTCGAAAGGAACGATCCTATGATGTACAATCATTCTGAAAAAGTTTAAGGAGAATCCAATGGAGCCTGTTGCTTCTATAATGATAACGAGGATTTTTTAAAATAAATTTTACTTAGGCTCCTTTTCGAGTGTTTCTATATCGATTTGACCCAAGTTCAATAGGAAAGATCCTTATTATGGTACAATCATTCTGAGAAAGTTTGAAGAGAAACCGATGAAAACTGTGGACTCCGAGCGTCAACAAGGAAAAGTTAACGGCCGGACGGCCCTTCAGACACATGCACGGATGGTAAAAAGGCTATCGCTATAGCTCCTTTTGACACCAACTTGGGAAAAAAAATGTGGGAAATGACGAAATTGCTTGTTACAATACTTCATAACCATTAAGAGAAAACTAAATTTGTTGAACTTGAAACTGTTGTCTGCAATTTCTTCATCATGTTCCTACATCAAATATCAATGCTAAAGGTTTTCATATTTAAGTTTTCCTTCTTCTTTGTTTCAATGTAAAAAAAGGGTGTGCTGGGCAAAGCTGAAATATGATCCAGGGGGTATCATTTGAACAAACTTGATAGATGTCCCCAAGAGGTGCTGCATACCAAATATCAATGCTCTCGGTCTTCTGGTTTCAGAGAAGATTTTTGAAGTTTTCCTTCTTTGCTTCAATGTAAAATGGAGTGTGCCTGGGCTAACTAAAACTTGTTTGGTGTACATTTAGCGATTACCTACTGAAATATGACCAAAGTGGTATCATTTGAACAAACTTGAGATATGTCCCGTAGGAAGCGCTGCATACCAAATATCAAAGCTCTCAGTCTTCTGGCTTCAGAGAAGAAGAATTTCCCCATTTTGTTGCCATGACAACCAGAATTAAAGGTGGATTACAATTACTTGAACAAATTTAGAAGAGCTTCACTGAAGGAACATGACTGCCGAGTTTCAAGATTGGCCTTCTAGTTCAGAAGACAGACGCACAATACGGGACGACGAAGACACACTGGAAGCTGGACATTGGGCGATCACAATAGCTCACCTTGAGCACTCATGCTCAGGTGAGCTAAAATGGCAACATTTTTTGTGCACACATCACAATTTCTCACAAAATTCTAATGTGGGCTGCCAAATGTATTAGAACTTGATCAAATCTGTCTTTATCTCATTCTTTACTAGTTACCATCTTTTGGGTCCAGACAGTTTAAATATTTGACAAGGGAATATGTTGCTGGGCATTATCACTGAGCTTTTTCAACTATTTCGAATAAAATCTATGCAATAAATTCCATCACCTGCCTCTCTCTTAGCTCAGGGTCCTTGACACTTTCCTTTATTGCTTTGTCTGCAGTGAACCAAATTTCAATATTTGTAGGTATATACAGTGAGTTATCAGACCAGTCTAGCTTCAAGTGCTTTAGCCCTGTGATCTCAGCCTGAACATCCTTCTTTATCACTCTTTCCATCACAGTTCTGATAAAAAGCAATTTCCTCTTTGCCCACAATGTTTTCTCAAGTATAAAATCACAGGGGTGCAAAAACAAGAGATGGTACTGGAAAGGGTTAAAACAGATAGTAAAGACTTGATAGAATGAAAGAGATTTCCATGCCTGTCGACTGACAACCAACCTTGATGTTCCAACATGTCATTTGCTGCAGAATGTCCCAGAAACTGTGATATCAGAAAACAGGTTTATAACCTTGAATTTTGGATATAGTAATTTGAAAGTAACACAAGAGTAGAAAGGCCTACTAACCATTGAACACTGGAAATGCTGGCAGGAAACCCAATGATTATTGAGAAATTTGAAGTTTATTGATAAGGTCCAATATTTTCTGAAATGGCCCACTTTTTTTCAGACCAAACAGGCCTTTGTCCCTATGAATTTAATTATTTCTAGGCAGATCCCTGTGGTTATGATATTCTCATTCCTCCAACATCTTAAGTGCAAGTCCACTTACTTAAACTACCATTAAACAAAATCATAAAATAACTATCTATCTCTCCAGATATAGCTTTTTTAGGTAATCTTCAATTACAAAACAGCAATGGTAGGCTGTCTTCCTTTCCCCACAAGAAAGTTGTTTAGCTTTGCTGCTATCAAGAAACATAGTTTTAAAAAGTATGGCAATTTTTTCATTAAACTCATATGAATAATCTATATTGTCCATTGATAATCCTGCTTGTCATGAAACAAGGGGGCCATTGACCCTAAAGCCCTCACCTGATTTGATGACTGCAGAAATATCCCAAGAAACTAATTTTGCTGAAAAGTGATCAATAATAGCAAGAGTGCCATTATCCCTAATGCACTCACTTGGGTAATGACTGCAGAAGTAATCAAAGCACTAGTAACATAATTTCAGCCAAAAGTCACCTGTTAGCAAAATCTTGACATTCTCACAATAAGAAAGATAAGAAATCAGAAACAAGAAGACATTCTCATAAAGATTAGAATTTTTGTGCCAGAGAAGTAGCATATGCATTGCAAGGAAGATTTGGATTAAGGAACAAGATAGTGAATTAAAATTAAATAGGGAGTAGGGTTGGGAGGATTTTAAGATTTCTATTATGTTTCTTTGTAAAGAAGAGGGCTAGTGGCCCTGGCGCTCACCTGAGATAAGGCCGTTTTTCTTCAAGGCCCAATATTTACTTGATCGGGAGAAGACCTACTCTAAAATTAACTAAAATCAACTTATGTTGCTATGCCAACCAATGTTTTTAACAAATTTCAAATCTTTTAAGATTTTATTAAAAGGGGGCAATCTAAGGTAAACTTCTGCCAAATTTGGTTAAATTGGCCATATAGTTTTGAAAGAGTTGCATTCTATGTTTCTATTAAAGGCCAATCATCCTAGGGCTCTGAAATTTTATTTAATTTCAAAGAGGTCGATGTACTGGTGCTTCATGCAAAGTTCAAGACTCTTCAACTTCTGGGTCAGGAGATGATTTTTATTTTTATCTTTTTAAATTGTACTCTTGTAGTTATTGCAACCAGAGTTTTCAACTGATTGTGTTGAAATTGGCCAAGTGGTTTGGGAGATGTCGTTTTGAAAATCCTTCTTTATTTCTACATAAGGCCCACCCCCCTGAGGCTTTGCCCCTGGGGATCTGCAGTTGATGATTTTAGCAATTCTGAAATAGGTCAATGTACCAACGCTTCATGCAAATTATCAAGACTCTCACCTTCTGGGTTTTATTAAATTTTCAGTTTTCTTACCATGACAACCAGAGTTTTCAACGTTTCTTAATTCTTTTAGCAAATTTTGAAGAGCACCACCTAAGGAACATTTCTGCCAAATTTGGTTGAAATCAGCCCAGTGACTTGGGAGGAGATATTGTTTTAAAAATCCTTCTTTATTTCTATATAAGCCCCATCCCCCCTGGTGCCCCTTGGGACCCATTAATTTTAGCAATTCTGTATTTCAAACACTACTGTTATCTAGCAGACACGCATTTTCATTGTTACACAGCAGATACTGCTATGCAATTCTCAGAGACTGAATATCTTTGAAATTTCGACAGCCATAAAATATATCTATTTTTTTCATTAATATGAAAGGGAATGCTTCATAAATATTTTGAATGTTGAATTGCTACCAAAATGTAATCAAAGGACTGAAAGTCCTGAGAGCGGTTTTGCTGGTTTATAAGTAGCCGCGCTCAATAACGCCAGCATGTATCATAAATATGAGTAAGTAAATCATACACCTAAGTAGGAGTAGCAGTTGGAGGCTCGATAAGGATGTGGTGGTAGTACTGATGTGTGAACTACAAAGAATCCATGGTTAGGAGCTCCAGCCGCCTCGATATAATTGAAATACTGTTAAAAGTTGCGTCAAACCCTATTCATCCAATCACGACCCCTTATTTTTAATCGAAATCGCTTTTTTGATTTAATCACAACGTTTTCTTTAATATTATTTTATTAGTGCGTGAAAATTTGTGTGGTAAAAGGTTAAATGATAAAAGGTAGAGCAATCAAAGCTAACATTCAATTCTTTTTGCTTTGGGCATATTATTATTACGTACTACATGTTCGTTTCAAAGATATTGTCGAATTCGAGAGGTAAAAGGGCGTTTTATTCGGTGGGGTGAGATAGGCGCTTGAATCGCGACTATAACAGGGTTGTAACTTGTAGCATATACTGCGTACACGAGGTGTAAATTTGATCAGTCCTGCCAGGTCAAAACTAACAGACTTGTTGGGAGTTTGTTTACTCCACTAACCACTGACCTAGATTCTGTATCTCACTTAGACAGTTCATTAGACAATTTACTATGGATATGTTAAGTCGAATTTTAAAACCATTTTCCTTGATATTCATGACTAAAAGGAGTGTGTTGGCATTCAGGAAGTAAGTTATTTTCTTTATAAGCGATGAAACAAAATGGAGGCAATTACAGAGATTTTCACTTCACGTTTATGAGCATGCGTGGAAATGAGTAGAAAATTCGTGAAAACTTGTTTCCGGTTGGTCGATGTGAAATACCGGTTTTGTCCTACAAAACCGCTAAAAACCATTGACAGAATTTACACCTCCCTAACCATATTGGCAATCTTTGCCGCACTATCTTCACCTGACTGAATAATAATATCCTTTTATAATTATACTATCATCGAATTTCCTCTCCCACAAAAACAAGAAATGTCAAAACATTATCAATTCTTAAATCCTACAGAAAACATCAAGTTTAATACCACAGTAGAGTAACTACAGCTTCAACAAGCCTTAGTTATGATTTTTGGTACCCAGCTAATGATCAAAAGACACAGCAATTTCTTCATTTTACGCAATGTTTTCTACCCAGAAAGTTAAAACAATTTGAAATTTCATGAACTTTAAATTATAAATTGCATCTCCTTTCAATATTGATCAGTCTAAAATTGTTTTATGTAGGAAAGGGTTAAGCAGAAAATGTGATTATAGTGTCAACAAGGCCTTTCTAAATATTGATCTAGTATTTGGCTCCAGATGACCAAATTACAAACTCATTCATGTTTTTATCAAAACATCTATATTGACTGATATTTAAGTTGAATGATAAAACAAGAGCACCGCCCATGGGTGCCAACGCTTGCCTTCAGGTGCTGGATAATGCAAATTTCTATGTCAAACAAGATGTGTTTGTGAAACACTATGCCCCCAAAACGGGAATTCTTTAGAAACGGGTAAAGGGTTAAAATTTTGACCATGACCTTGATGAAATGACCTTCCCCAGTTGCGCCTTGTTGAGACCTATCTACATACCAAATAGTAGCATTGTAACTTAATCAGGGTTGAAGTTAGAGGAAAATGTTTAGTTGGCAGGTTAAGTTTTGCAGACAGACAGACTGACAGACTGACAGACAGACAGACAGACGGACACCGGTAAAACAATATGCCCCTGATCTTATTGATGTGGGGGCATAAAAAGGGGCATAACTCTTACAAAAAAGTTTTCAGAGTTATCCCCCTTAAAAGTCTTGATAGCTCTTGTGATGGTCAATCAACATGCCAAGTTTCTTGAGGATATCTTCAATAACAATGGAGATATGACCAAGGTTAAAGTTTGTCATGCCAATGCCAACACCGCCAAGGTGATAAAAATACCTCAGGTTTTCTCCGAAAACAGACAAGCTAAAAATGGCTCCAGACAGTATTCTAAGAATTAACCTAGTCTTTTAAGTTGGAATGCAGAGCAATTCCAACTTGGATTTAACAAAACTAAGAAATGAACACAAGACAATATAATTTCGGGTTTTTTGATAACACATATCATGTGATCTCTTAGATATGAATACACCTCGGGTTACTTCTCATCTCAACTTCTCAATGGCACATGTAAAGGATCATATAAAAATTCGTTTAGGGACTTCTAAAAATGCTTAAGTTTGCTTTGAATTATTGAAAAATAAGGTAATAATCGGCGCAGTAATTTGTTTTTTGAGATTTGCTGTCCTGTGTTTGGTTATCAGGTGATCTCAAGTGACATGTGGTATTAATGTGACCACAGATAGACAATGTTTTTTTACAATAATCACTCATCCCAGTGCTTTGAAACATTCTAGAGCCATTAAGGGGGATCTTAAGCATCAAGCAAATGTGATTATTGTGGGATTTACAGCTTTTACTCAATACAAGAGGACCATGATGGTCCTAAATCGCTCACCTGAGGCATCCGCAAATTATAGTCCTTTTTTGTATAAAAAAGATCTAACTTGAGCAAAATAAATAAAACAAAATATAAGATTTTGGGCTTTGTACAAAACAATCCAGTAATGCTTTCAAAAAAAATGAATGCCTTTGGCTTTATTGTTTAATCCATTACCAAACTATCCCAGAATTTGTCACCCTCAGGAAAAAAAGGTTTAAAAAAGCATTGTGAGAAAGGGGGTGACAAGCTATTTCTCCATTTCTATTTAAGAATTCTTTCAATGCGATTTATGCAATTTTTGACCCCAGGAGCAGAGACATTTTTTATCCTAAGAGCATTTTTTCCTATAACATAGTACAAAATTATTTAGTCATGCTACATACCAAATATGAATGCCCTTCACCATTATATTTCAAAAGAAGAAGTCTTTCGAAGTTGCTCTAATTGTATGTTTTCCAAATTTTGGACCTATAGGGCAGTGCCATGTTTTATCCGAGGGCTAAGATTTTAGCTAACATGGTAAAGAACCATCTGTTCATGCTATATACCAAAGACTTTGTCGATTGGGAGAAGACTGTTGAACATGGTCTAATTGAGCATTTTTACAAACTTTGGACACCCAGGGAAGTGGTAACCTACAGGCATAATTTTAATCAAAATTGATAGATAAAAGCCAGGCTATGCTACACTCTAAATATAAATGCCCTCTACCTTAAAATGAAGATTTTTTTTTAACATACTCAAATTTTGCGTTTTTCCCAATTTTTGGACCTCTAGTGCAGGGCCGTTTTTGACCCTTGGAGGACAACTTTAAGTGATATAGTACAAAACCATCTAGTTATGCTACATACCCAATATGAAAATCCTAGACTGTATAGTTTAAGAGGAAAATTCTTTTGAAATTGCTCTAATTAAGCATTTTTCCAAACTTCAGACTTCAGGGGTGGGGCCATTTTTGACCCAAGAGATTGAATATTTAAAAACTTGGTAGAGAACCTTATGATTAAGCTCTATAGAAAATATAAAGGTCTATGGCCTTAAAGTCTATGAAAAAAACAACAACAAAGATTTACTAAAATTTCCCATTTTCATATGCCGCGGTTACAACATTTTTTCATGGAATGAAATTCTTTTAACAACTTTTGAAGCACTTTACCCAAGGAACATCCCTGCAAAATTTCAGCTTGATTGGCCTATTGGTTTAGGAAGAGAAGATTTTTAAAGATATTTAAAGAATTACTAAAGATTCCCATTTTCATATGCCGCTGTTACAACATTTTTTCACGGAATTAAAAAACTTTTAACAACTTTTGAAGAGCTTCACCCAAGGAACATCCCTGCAAATTTTCAGCTTGATTGGCCCACTGGTTTAGGAGGAGAAGATTTTTAAAGATATTTAAAGAATTACTATAGATTCCCATTTTCAAATGCCGCGGCAACCAGAGTTTTTGACGGAATGAAATTCTTTTAACAACTTTTGAAGAACTTCACCCAAAGAACATCCCTGCAAAGTTTCAGCTTGATTGGCCCACTGGTTTAGGAGGAGAAGATTTTTAAAGATATTTAAAGAATTACTATAGATTCCCATTTTCAAATGCCGCGGCAACCAGAGTTTTTGACGGAATGAAATTCTTTTAACAACTTTTGAAGAACTTCACCCAAGGAACATCCCTGCAAAGTTTCAGCTTGATTGGCCCACTGGTTTAGGAGGAGAAGATTTTTTAAGAAATTGTGGACGGACGGACAGACGGACAGACGGACAGACGGACGGACGGACAGACGGACGGACGACGGACAATGACCGATCACAATAGCTCACCTCGCACTTTGTGCTCAGGTGAGCTAAAAAATCAAATAGATTCAAAATGAAAGTAGAAGATTTTGAAAATTAGAATGCAAACATATCAACTTCCGGTTTCTACTTATTTACTATATAATTACACTTTATTATGTCGTTATTTACAAGTTTAAATCAATAATAACACATCAAACCTTTAACAAGTGTAATCTAGCTTTCAGCTTGGTCCGTTTTACTTAAGATTTTTTACGGTTCTAAAGCCAAATAACAAATAAGGAAATAATGCCACTACAGGGCGCCGAAGATAATTTGATACTATCTTCATCATATTATAGGAATTTTTAGGAAAAGGGCAAAACTACCATGTGCAAACAAGAACATTACAATAATGTTAACGTCTTCTTTTTTCTTTTGAATTTTACTCGCAACGCTTTAAATAATCTTTTTGAAACAAGTTTCCGCGCATTTCCACTTATACTCTTACACTTGAAGTGAAAATCTATGTGAGTTTAGTATAATCATTACAAAATTGGCCGCTTTGAGGGTCAAATAATCATCGAGGTCATTGACTTCTTACTGTAGATGCTGTTGTTCTCTGTTTTCAAGATTCTAAAAGGAGTTCATGTATTACAGTTGATCAAAAGGAAAATGTTATGCTTGAAAATTCTAATTTTGCTGTGTATGACACAAGCTTAAAACCAATTCCAACACGATAAAATTTAGACCAGTCCAAATTGACACAAGCTTAAAACCAATTCAAACACGATAAAATTTTAGTCCAGTCCAAATTCAAAGAAGTAGCAGAAGACAATTGTAAGTTGATGAAATCTTTATAATCCTGGTCTTTTTGGACAGAAAACATTGTGGATAATGAAAAAATTGCTTGTAACAAGCAATTCCTTCATTTTCCACAATGTTTTCCAAAGCTTTCATAATGAGGTTCATTTAACCCATACCTACACAGCAAAATTTTAGACTGGTCCAAATTGAAAGGATTATTGCAGATTACAAAATAAAATTTATGATATTTTAGATTTGTTCAGCTATCTAGGTAGAAAACATTGTGTCAAAGAAGAAATTGCTTGTTACAAGCGTTCAAAAGCGTCACTGTGTGGGAATGGGTTAAAAGCGTCACTGTCTTGGAATGGGTTAAGACAATGCTAGTTTTTGATTTCTGTAAGTGGATTTATGTTATTCATTTACATATGTACACGAATGGGAATGCTGGTTTAAGTTTAAAGGAGGGAGGCTAATACTCGGAAAGTAATAAATGAATTTGAACAGAATTCCAAAGTTATGACCCTTTCGGTGCATTCCAACTTCTCAGTACTTTCAGTCCTTTTATCAACCATAGTGATTCTTTCAAGATTTCATTAATACATTTATTTCAAACCAATTTCCATGTTAATGGAGCAAAAAATATGGCATCTTGAGTTAGCACAAAATTTTAAAATTGAATTTCAGATTCATCCAAGATTTTATCAATCAAGAGGCCCATGAGCGCTTCAAGCTTTGACAATAGCCTTATGACAAAAATTAAGCTAGTGGAGCTAAAAACCATCAAATACGCTTGCCAAAGAACTTCACTCATTTCCTCCTTTTGTACAAAAGAAGGCTCTTTTTTGCTTTTATGACCAAATAAATAGATAGTCTAATTTTCTTTCCTCAGAGGGAACATATGGATTTAAACAATCTGATAAAGAGTCACTAAAGGATCATTCCTGTGAAATTTGGTTCAAATCCTTCAAAAGATTTCTGAGAAGAAAGTTTTCAAAATTTTCACTATATTCCATATATGGAAAAAAAGCTTCGCCTGTTAAAGCAATGTATTTCATCCGATCAAAATTCTTAAAGGAAGTTAATCAAGGATCATTCCTAATAAAATTGCTTGAAATCAATCAACTGGTTCCTGAGAAGATATTTAAAGCTTACATCATTATATGGAAATTAGCCCTGCCCATGAAGGCCAATGTTTTTCATCCGATCAAATTCTTTAAAGGTCAAATCTGATAAAGGGTCACCAAAGTTGATCATTTCTGTAAAATTTGATTGAATTCTGTTTAGTGCACTCTGAGAAGATTTTCAGCCAGGGGTGCTAAATATGGATCTTGTGGGAAATTTTTACAACTGTTGAACATTAGTTACATGTAAGACATATAAATTGATTACATGATTTCTGTAATATTTGACCCAGTGAACTACTTTTTGTTTTGTGGGGGTATAATTATAACCTCTAACCTAATTTTCAAAGAATTTATCACAAGATAGTATGCGGAGGATACAAATGGATGAAATAATACCAAGATTTTCGCCAATTGCTTTAGAGAAGTATTACGTTCCCTTATAACAAGCCAGTACTAGGAACAGAAAGAATGACATCTATAAGAATAACACAACACTTATTAAATGACGATGCCCCTTTATTGGGAGAGCAATAAGCATTAAAAGTTTCACACAAATTTTCAATATCAGATAACTATAAGGATTTCTATTCTTTCTTTGGTTTCATGACATCATCATTCTCATCAAACTTCTGTCCAAACTCATTCACCCGAGTTTTGTCTACTGGATATAGCCTGCAATAAAAGTAGGTTTTACATTTTTATTTTCAACCTTATGGTAAAGGCCTTCAGGATTTTGAGGTCAAACCATTTATCTCACTTTTTGAGCATTTTTTAATAGATAAAAACAGAGAAGCAAATCAGGTACAAACAAGAGGGTTGTCATAGGCCCTAAAGTGCTCAGCTGACTCAGTGGCATCAAATAGTCAAATCAAAAAGCTGTTAGCACTGTAATCAGTCGTCGCTGAATACTTGAGCAGAGTTTTACTTCTTCTTTCACATGCAAGAGCTGTCATCATAGTGCAGTCGGTAGAGCATCAGACTCTAATCTTCAGTCATAAGGTGTCATAGGTTCAATCAAGGCGGCAGCACATATACTTTCTGACATTTGACTCTAACAAATGGGTGGATAATCGTAAACCTAAGTGGGATAGCAGCTGGAGGCTAGGAAAGGATGTAATGGTGCTACTGGTGCAAGATATACCAGGAATCCATTGTTAGGTGCTCCATCCGCTATGATATGACTGAAAAATTATCAAAAGTGGCATTAAACCCAATTCGAAACAAAAAAATCTGTTACATGTAACAACTAGAGGTGCTTGAGTGCCCGTATCGCTCGACAGGCCTGATTGTACTCATTAAGTAAATGGTGTTTTCAACATGTGTGGCAATTAAATCTTATCAATGAAATCTTTTAATATTTCATTCTTTCCATTTTTTTACAAAAGACAATTCATTTACCAAGTCAGGTGAAAAAGGTATTCACAATTTAAAAAAAACTAGATGGTTGTCCCAGGACAACTGCTGTCCAGCCCCAAAAGTTTTGTAGGAATCATGCTCCAAATTAGCACAATTTTAGTGTTTGACCTTGAGCTTTTTGAACGTGAAGCTATAAAAAAAAAATCTTTTTAAATGGCACATCTACTCATGATGGAGAACAATTGTGCTAATTTATTTTGAAATCCATCCATAATTGTAGGAGAAATGCTCTGGACAAGCACAATTTTAGTGTTTGACCTTGAGCTGTGACCTTGAACTAGAAGCTATCCCAAAAATTCTTTCAAATGGCATATCTACTCAAGATGGAGAATAATTGTGCAAAGTTATTTTGAAATACATCCATAAATGTAGGAGTAATTATCCAGACAAATTCGGACAAACAGACTAACCGACTAACCCACACTTGTCATACTTGTCATAGTGATAACTATGTCTCGCTCACTGCAAGTGGGCTCAACAAAAATCCCTGTATACCATATATGGACATGAGCCACAACCAAAAAGGTCATATTTTCAAAGAATCAAATTTAATTGATGGCATCTGAAAAAGTCAGCAGAGAATCATTCAAGTGAAATTTTGTTAAAATCAATCAACTAGTTTCTAAGCTAAAGTTTTTCAAAGGTTTCATCATATATAAAATTTTGTTGAATTCTGTTCTATACTTTTTGAGAAGATATTTTTTAAAGTAAAAGTTTATTGACAGATGCACAAAGTCCTTAAAATAGCTAGCTGACTATCAGCCAGTGAAGCTAAAAAGTAGTTGCATGTTAATTTTACCTGAAAGACTAACTAATGGCTGATGAAGTTGCAGTTATACTATTTGAAGATGTTGACAATATATACTCACTACTGTCAAGGTTAATATATTCATATAACTACGAATAGCCTGCATAAGTGACATTTAGCATAAAAACACCAGATCTGAAGTTCTTAACCTTTGATTATAATCCATACTGCTCTGAAAATTAGAAGTCTAAGACAATGAATAAATACCTACCATCTTTGGTATAAATAGACAAGAAACACCAAGTCATCTCTGAAACAAGCAAGTCTGTGAGCCGTTGGCATGGTTATTATGAAGGCAAATATATCATCTATAAAGGTGTTAAATGCCTGCAATAGAAAAATAATTTTGTATAAACCAAACTTTGACAAAAATAAATTAACTTAGTTTTTCAAAAGAAACTTGAGCGCCTACATCATTCCACAGGCCTCATTGTACTGATTAAGCAAATGGTGTTTTCAAGAATTCAATATAAACTGAACCATATTCACTGTGTGAAATGTATCTTGTCACTGAAACCCGTAATTATTTTGAATGTTTCACTGTTTTACTAAAGTCGATTCATTTATTGAGTAAGATGAAAATGGTATTAACAAATTCCAAAAAAAATCACTGTATACCATATATGGACATAAGACATGACCATAAAACCAATCAATATTAATTGGAACCTAAAAATAGTCACCAGAGGATCATTCCAGCGAAATTTGGATGAAAACCATTCACTGGTTTCTGATAAAAAGATCTACAAAGCTGTCACCATATATTGAAATTTGCCCCGCCGATTTAAGCCATGTCTATAATCCAATCAAAATTCTTTGAAGAAATCTGATTAAGAATTACCTAATGCTCATGCCTGTAAAATTTGATTGCAATACATCCACTGGTTTCTGATAAGAATATTTTTAAAGGATTCAACATGAGGTTTCAACAGATCAAAATTAGCCACACAAATTTAAGCCATGTTTTCCATCCGATCAAATTTTTTTAAGGTATCTGATAAAGGGTCACCCAATGATCATTCCTTTAAAAATGTGTTGAAATCCATCGATTAGGTTCTGAGAAGAAGATTTTTAAAGGTTTCACCATATACGGAAATTAGCTCTACCCATTAGAGCCAATTTAAATTCTTTTAGCATAAAGTGAATCAGATTAAATATGGGGACTTCATTATGTGAACTAGAATATTTAAATAAAATTTTCATACTGGGCCTTGTTTAACATGATACTTGATGGATTGAACCCAATTCTGAAAAGAACCATCATTATGATTGTACAATCATTCTCTGAAAGTTTAAAGTGAGTCCAGTGAAATTTAGGGACATCATTGTGTTAACTAGAATAATTAAATTGAACTCATTTTTTTTAGTAACTGATTTTATCATGAGATGGAGAGTAAACCCTGTAATTAACCTCAACGACATAAAAATAGGAGCCAAGAGTTTAATATTCAATTAATATGAGACAAGAAACTTTCTGGTGAATATATAAAAATCGGATGTCATAATCATTGAAAAACACATCTTTTTATCAGGGATAAATGAAACTGTTTTGTAAATTTAAAAAAATTCTTATATAATGGCATGTTTTATCTTGTCTGGAAATTGGTTATTAAGTATATGTACAAAAACTTTTCATGATAGAAAATACATCCTATAAAGATGGCAACAGTTTTAACATTTGTACACTGACATTTATTTTGTTGAACATAATCTAGCACCCATATAGCATCAAAATCTGGTATAATTTTGTAAATTCACAAAATGTACATTAATCTACTCTTTTATGTGTGAAACGTTAAGCAAGTACTTAAGCAAAAAAATCTTGTTTTTGTCTGTCATACTTTTATCATTCAAATTGATTGAGTTATATTGTAATTTCATGAAGTTTAATTCACATGGTTTCGTGTAATGTTCAATAGATATGAAACTAAAACAATTTTGGTGAATATATAGGAATAAGATGTCATAAGCATTGAAGAACACATCAATTTATCAGTGATTAATGAGACTATTTTATAAAATATCCTACATCCATTGCATTTAAAATCCTAATAATAGTTATTGAAAGTTGAACACTTGTAAACCGATATTTTGTTGAATAGCAATTTGACAAAATTTACAAAATAATGTCCAATTTTAATGCTTCATGAGTGAATTCTCTGTCAAGGGTTGAACACTAGTCAACAAATAATTATTTTGCTGAAAAACAATCATCAAGAGAATTATTATTTAACCCATTACCAGACGACACAATCTTAGACTGGTCCAAATTTAAAGGAGTTGCAGACAATAATTTAAAGTTTATGAAATATAAGATTTTTTCAGCTATATTGACCTTGACCTTTGAGCAATCCAAAAACCAAGGAAATGTGTCAGCACAATATCATAAGGAATTCATAGGTGAAGTTTCACCAAATATGGCTCAAGTGTTGTGGAGATATTGAAACAGGGCCGATGGACAGACGAAGCCGCTGCTATATGCTCGCCCTTCTATTTTAATTTGTCAAAATTCTGTCTTTACAGTCTAAATAGTCTAAAAAAGATTAATTCTTTCTACAACTTTGTACTAAGGATTGATATGAAATTGTCTCACCTTGTACATAAAAGCTTTCCAGGGTAAATGAGCCACTGACTTCAGCTGAAAATAGATTTATCTTTAATTCAGTTAGAGTTATTAGTAAAACAGATTACAATATCACCAGCCCCTGATAAGTAAATTCAGGCAGCTGGAGCAAATCAAAAATATATTTTCTGTTAACCCTTGTCATGCTGTATAAATTACCTTACTAACTTGCTGCTAAATCAAAGGGCTGAAAGCACTGATAGAACTTGTTCAAAAATCAATATTTGTTTTAGAAATCAACTTTGTAAACAACTCTCGCAGGATAAGTACAAGCAGGAGGTATAGACTAAGATCAGGCTGCACACAAGTGCAGTCTGATCTTAGTCTACTCCTCCTGCAAAAACCAGAATATTCTGGATTCAGCATGACAAGGGTTGATATTTTTTCTTTGGCTATGATTTGATTTAAATTTCATATTTGCACCCAATAGAAGATGTATAAGTTGAAAAGTTTTACAATGATGGTATATTGATCCTCCATGTGCTGTAAGAGCATTCCTACTGGAAGCTGGTATCAAGTGCTAGCTTCCAATTTAACCCACTACCACACAAGAAAATTTTAGACTGGTCCAAATTGAAAGAAGTTGCAGACAACAATTTAAAATTTCAGATTTTTTCTGTTTTTTTTAGGAAGAAAACATTGTGGAAATGAAGACATTGCTTGTGACAAGTAATTTCTTCATTTCCACAAAGTTTTCCAAAGCTTTTTCTCTTGGGGGCATCTAAAAGCATCGCTGAGTGGGAATGGGCTAAGAACAATATCTAATCCATATCATTTACAAGTTGGGATTTATACCAACCAGAATGTGGATGAAACTTTTTTTATTTTGCAATAAGTAGATAAACATTCTCACTTTTATCTATAATGTTTATTGTGAGGATAGTCAGTATAATCAAATTAATTCTAAGACTGTGTGACATCTAGTCTCACTTTAGACTATTCATTGTATTTTGTTTCTTGGAATTTAACCCATTCCCATCCCTCCTTTTTACGACCCTTAAGAAAAAAGCTTTGGAAACGTTGTGAAAAATGAAGAAATTACTTGTATAAGATGAAGAATTTTTAAATTCAATTAACTTTTACTGTGTACCAGTCTAAAATTTTGGTCTGTGAGAATGGGTTAAAGGTACCTTTGATAAAGATGTTTTCTCTGGAATTTTTCTATCTTGGAGTGTTTTGAATTGGATTTTGTGTATGATGTGAGATTTTAAAGATTTATGTTGTTTGGAGACTAAACCAAACTTATCAACATCAATTACTAATCTAACCCGAACAAAGCAATTATTTTTCATCTAAAGCATTAATAACCAATACCGTCTACATTTAGGTATGGAAGTTCCTTGGTTTTCAAGTAATTATTGATTTTTACATGGTTCCCACATTTGTCCAAAAGGATTGTGAAAATTGCAGCTAAATAAGCGTTCTCATTGAATCAGATTTGTTTGCTGATTATACAACAATAAGTTCTTTTGGTTGTAGTTTGCATGAGGTAGCTATGTCACTCCAAGATAGTCTAAATATTATTGAAAGTTGGTGCGCAAGAAATTCAATGCTCCCCAATCCACTTAAGAGAAAGGAAATGATCATTTCGCTGTCCCTACAAATCCTCAATACTAACCTTACCAACCTTTTTCTTTGCAATGAACAGATTAGTTTTACAGAAAATGAAAAACTCCTTGGAATACATGTAGATAACAAATTGAAATGCCAAGTAGAAAAAGTTCTCAAGAAGTGTAATTCTTTACTTTATCTACTCCTTAGAATAAAACCATTCTTGGATATTCACTCTAGAAAACTGTTCTTCAACGCTTATATCCTTCCATACATTGACTACTGCTCTACCATATGGGGTAATTGTAATGCAAATCTTTTAAACTTTGTATATAAATTTCAAAAAAGAACAGCCCGAGTAATCCGTGACAGAAATATAGAAGCTTCTAGCGAAGAAATGTTTTATGAATTAAAATGGATGAAATTTGAAGAAAGAATCTTATATAAAAAAGCTATCATTATGTATAAATCAATTAATAATCTATCACCATGCTACATGTCTCAACTTTTAACTGAAAGGAGTAATTCAAATCTAAGATCCTTTAATCAGAAGACTTTATGCATTCCAAAACTGAGAATTGAATTTTATAGAAAATCATTCAGTTATTCTGGTCCTAAATTATGTAACCAAATACCTCTATTTGTAAGAAACAGTGAAACTATAAATAAATTCAAAACCACATACATAGCATGGTGGTGTTCAGGTGGCAATAGTGTTATTTCTATGTGATTATATTTGATATTTATTATTGATTTTTTAACTGTATTTACTACAATGCAAATCATTCATTTATCACTACATATTAAATGCATGAATAGAGTAAAGGTAAACAAGCCATTTCCAGTGATGAAAAATGTTGGAACAAAAACAACAACAAAAAACAAACAGTTTCTAAATGCTACTTTACTAAAATCTTTTAAAATGCCTTCTTTCTAAGTATTAGTTACATATAAGATTATTTCTAAACCGATTACAATTAATGTTTATGTATATAAAGTGCCTGTTTTACAACAATTTATGTGCATATTTTGTTTGATGTAATATTTACTCTAATTATTGTTAAATTTGTTTGCATAGAGGCCCACAGGGAAGACTTGGTTCACCCAACTGTGTTTGCCTCTTTAAACAAAGACATTATTATTATTATTATAATCTGGTATTATCATGGCTGAACCACAATGTGGTCACACCCACACACCCAAGTTTTGGGAGCCAAGATGACCTTGGGTTATATATGGGTCAGGGATGTAGTGGTGAAGATTATAATGGTTTTGCAATGTAGATAATATGAAAAATAAACCATTTTTACATGAAGATATTTTTTTGCTCTATGCAGCCTTCATTTGAAATTACACAACTGCATATAATAAAAAGAGGACCATGATAGTCCTAAATCACTCACCTGTGTATGATGGCTCAGGGCTTTATGATATATACAAAATATAAAAGCTCTCAGCCTAATTGTCCTGGATCTTTTTTTTAACTTTTCTCCAATGTTAATACTAGATTTTGCAACATAGGGCTATTTTCAGAGTTGAGTCATTCTTTGATGTATTTTGGTAGAGGGTAAGTAAGCAAGTATCAAAGCTCTAGGCCTTATGGGTTAGGAGAAGACGACTTTCAAAAGATTGTCTCCCTCATTCCTATGTAATGTCAGTGATTGCACAGAAAAGAGCTAATTATCAGAGAAAAGTAATCTTTTTAAGTATCTTGGTAAAGGGTCAATAGGCATTGATATATTTCATGTATCAAAGCTGTAAGCATTAGTTTGGGAGAGGAAGATTTTCGAAGACTTCCTTCTTTATTCCTATGTAAAATCAGGAATCTCACAGAAAAAAGGCTAATTTTCAGAGAATGTTGATTCTGTAGAGTATTTTTGTACATGGTCAATAGGCATTGATATAAACCAATTATCAAAGCTCTAGGCCTTGTGGTTTGGGATGAGATTTTTAAAGTTTTTTATTCCAGTTACCGTGGCAACCCGAGTTCTACATAGATTTCAATTCTGTGAAGTAACTTAAAAGAGCATTGCCCAAGTCACATTATTGTGAAGTTTCATCAAAATCTGATTGGTACTTTAGGAGGAGAAGACTTGTTATTAATGGATGGACGGACAGACAGACAGACTGATGCTTGACAACAATATCTCACCACAAGCACATCATGCTACAAAATTATATGTGCATTTTTTTTTAAATCTTTAAATACATTTATGAGTATTGCTCTAGACAAGCTAAACACCAGAACATTATCCTATTTTAAAATTGATGATGGATTATAAGAAACTAATGAATTAGTAAAACCACTTACCTTGTAATTGACAAATAACTGGGGTAACATGAAAAGGAAACCAAATGCATATACCCCTGAAAAACATAGTACGATACTTTGTCTAATAATGCATTACTTAACATAAAATCATAATCTATTTCCAATTTTCCAATTCTATACAGTCATAGAAGGAAAGTAAATGTATTCTTTTAACCTCAATATAAGAGTACTTGACTCACTCCATTGGCCGGAATTTACTTGTCATAAAGGTAATTTAGTTTTCTTAAACACAGGGGGGCAACTCATTTAGGTTCCCTTTTTTTTTTCCTTTTATCTTTAACCCTTTCCTGTTCAATCCCTGTTTTTTCCGTCCCTGTGATTTTAAGATTGAGTAAACATTGTAGAAAAAGAACAAATTGCTTGTGACAAGCAATTTCTTCTTTTCCTACAATATTTTCTACCCTACTAAATGGTTATGTTAAATTGAATACACTCAAAATTTCATTTGAAAAACCTTTGAATTTGGACAGGTCCAAAATTTTGAAAAACGGGAAAGGTTTAAGGGAGACAACATTCTTTGAAAGAATCCGATAAAGGGTCACCCAAGGATCATTCCAGTGAAATTTTGTTGAAATCCATCAACTGGTTTCTGAGAAGAATTTTCTAAAGGTTTCAAAATATAAGGAAATTATCCCCGCCTATTTCTTTGAAGACATCTGATTTTCTGGGTAAAAAACATTATGGAAGTTGAAGAAATTGCTTCATTTTACACATTTGTTTCCCATATTGTTCTTCTGAAGGGGCGTCAAAAAGCGTCCTTTT
Organism: Fragum fragum; assembly: GCA_946902895.1. Lineage (NCBI taxonomy): Eukaryota > Metazoa > Mollusca > Bivalvia > Cardiida > Cardiidae > Fragum > Fragum fragum. Next base: position 7,736,953 of record OX336373.1, read on the forward strand.
GTGGAAATTGGGTAAGCTACAAGCTTAACTACAGGCACTTGTGCACCTGTATCACTCCACAGGCCTGAATGTACTGATTAAGCAAATGGTATTTTCAGGAATTCAATATAAAATGAATTGGCTTTGCCATACCTGGCAAATAAACCTGGTCACTAAATTTGTGAAATAGTTCTAGAGAAGCATTTCAAAGCTTTGACTTTTTAACAACTGTCAAGGTGGGTTATGTAAAATAAATCTACTAACTTAGATGAAAGGTATTTACAAAATTTTCACTGTTAACCAAATATTGACATAAGCCATGGCAATAAAGCCATGTTTTTTAACAATCAAATTCATAAGGAGGAATCCGACAAAGAGTCACCTGAGGATCATTCCTGCAATATTTAGTCGAAATCCCTCTACAGGTTTGTCAGAAGAAGATTTTCAAAATTTTCAGAATATATTCCATATATGGAAATAAGTTCTCCCCCACCGAAAAGCCATGATTTTCATCTTAATTAAGGGTTGCCAAAGTATAATTCCTGTGAAATTTGGTTGAAATCAATCAAATGGTTCCTGAGAAAAAATATTTTTAAATTTGTCTCTATATACCATATATCATGGAAATTAGCCCTGCACATTACAGCCATGTTTTTCATCTGATCAAAATTCTTTTATATAATCTGATAAAAAGAAATCAAAGAATCATCCCTGTGAAATTAGGTTGAAATAAATTGACTTGTTTCTGAGAAGATTTTCAAAGCTTTCCATATATGGAAATTAGCCCTGCCCCACTAACCTACCTTTTTCACCTAATCAAAATTCTTTGGAGAAATCTGATAAAGGTTCACCAAAGGATCATTCCTGTAAAATTTGGTTGAAATCCTTTCAATGGTATGTGAGAATATTTTTAAAGTGCTCACCATATATGGAAATTATCCCCTCTAATATAACCTATGTTTTTCATCTAATAAAAATTCTTTGAAGAAATCTGATAAAGGGTCACATAAGGATAATTCTTGTAAAATTTGGTTGAAATCCATCCAATGGTTTCTGAGAAGAATATATTCTAAGGTTATACCATATATGGATTTAGCCCTGCCCTTTAAAGTCATGTTTTTCTTACAATCAAAAAACTTTGAAGGAATCTAATAAAGGGTAACCCATGGATAATTTTTTCGAATTTTTTTAATGTTGTTTAGTTCTCTCTCTAAGAAGAAGATTTTTAAAGTAAAAAGTTCACAGATGACCACACAACGTACACATTTGACAATTGACACAATTGACTTTAGCTTTGCTGGCCAGCGGAGCTAAAAATCACAATTTTTTCATTGTCAGGTTTGATTGGATCAGGAACTTGGTAGTAAGCATGTCAAATTAATTACAAGCATCTGCATTTTCCTTTAACCAATTCTTTTTTTTCTTTTAATTTTTCATTTTGTGAAACTCTTGCTCAAAAAAACAAAAAAGTTGTGTAGACAAAGATCCAACAGTATGTATGTGAAGGCTGAACTTTGTCCATATCTGATGCCAAAACAGGAATATTCAAAAGAGACGGCCCTATTATAAAGCTAAATCTGTTCAAACAGTATTCACCCCCTTTAACGTTTTTTTTACAGCGGCATTTACCTCACTGGTAAAATTTTTCAAGCAGCCCATGAAATCCTTGTTTCTTAGTGATCACTTTTTAAGAATTAATCAAGAAATATTCAAAAAAAGAATTTTCTCATAATATTTGGTTGATATCCATTCTTAAGTTTTTCAGGGAAAATTCCAAATTTTTCAATAGTTTTATATACCATTGTAATTTCTAGTGGGAATCTTAAACCATAACCACATAGTTAGGCCTTTTGATGCCCCCTATTAAGCAATTTCTTCATTATCCACAATGTTTTCTACCCAAAAGGACAAAGATTCTTTAAATTCCATCAACTTAAAATTGTTGTCTGCAACTTCTTTCAATTTGGACCAGCCTTAAATATTGTTGTCTAGTAATCGGTTAAAGAGGGTCAACCAATGATATTCCTGTGAAAATTGGTTGGAATCTATAAAGCAGGAACTAGCCCCGCCCATTAAAGCTATGTTTTTCATCTGATCAAAATTCTTTGCTGGAATCTGTTAAAGAGTCATCAAAGGATCATTTTTTGTGAAATTTTGTTGAATTTCGTTCAGTACCTTCTTAATAGGAGATTATCAAAGAAAGAAGTTTAAGGACGGATTTAAAGAAAAAAGTTTATGGACAGACGGATGCACATACACACAACAAACACAAAGCGATGACAATAGCTTTGCTGGCCTTCGGCCAGTGAAGCTAAAAATGGTTGCTTCTAAGACATGTTACTAAGACGAGATATATATCTGTATCTTACCATTGACTAGACTTTGGATACACCATGAGTACCAACTTTTGTGTTCCACATATAACAGAGAATATAAAGCCCCTCCAACACACAGTGGATATAATATATAGGACAAGTATTTCATTGCCTGAAATTTAGAAAAAATATTAATATCAGAAGAGTATTTGACTTTTTTCATAAGATAATGTGTAAGAGGATAGTTTCTTAACTTCCTTCTTCTCTTATTTTAACCCACTATCAGAAGAAAAATTCTTAGATTATCCTAAATTGAAGGTCAAGCTGCAGAGAACAAGACCATACCCATTCCCACATGCCAAAATTTTAGACTGGTCCAAATTCAAAGATGTTGCAGACGACAGTTTAAAGCTATGACATTTAAGGTTTTTTTTAACTCTTTGGGTAGAAAACATTGTGTAAAATGAAGAAATTGCTTTATTAAGCAATTTCTTCATTTTACACAATGTTTTCTCAATTGTTTTTCTTGAGGGGCGTCCAAAAGCATCACTGTGTGGGAATGGGTTAAATGAAATTTAAACAAGAGAATCAAGAATGCCCTAAATCATACACCTATATTAACCTTTGTAATGCTGAATTATAAATCCACAACAGAATTGCATTAAAATCAAAGGGCTGAAAGCACTGACAGCACCAAATTATAGGTCTATGTGTATATTGAAAAAATCTTCTCATTAAAACATTCTGGCTTAAAAGGATAAGCATGCGGTATACACTAAGATCAGACAAAGTGAAATTTGATGAACATTTCGGACCAATTTTGGTGTTATTTTTGGGATTCCAATCGGTCTGACAATTCAAAATTTGGTCCAGACCAGCAATTTATTGGATTTCCGGAGCCCTGCTTGCCATATCAGATCCACTGTCAAAATCAACATCTGTAATGATGGTACAATCAATCTGTGTAATCTGTGGAATTAATATGTTAAGGAGGATTTTATAGTGAAATTTTCATAGGGCCCCTTTTCCCATGATACTTTACAGAACAAACCATATATCAAAAGGAACAATTCTAATGAAGGTACAATCATTCTATAAAAGTTTAAAGAGATTCAAAGAAAACAGTGGACTGAATTGTGTCAAGAACTTTTTGTAATAAAATTTTCATAAGGCCCCTTTTTTCTGTAAAACCTAACAAATCAGAACCAATTTACCAACAAACAATCCTGATGATAGATAGTTTGAAGACAAGGCTCTACTGGTTATCAAGTTTTCCGTTAAAGAAATCTGATATTTAAGGAAGTTAATTGCTCAAAGAAGAATGCATAAAGAAAAAAAAGGGCTTTATCCCCTTTATCATTTTAAGCAACAATCCTCCAGGCCCCTTTTCCCATGTTTCATGACGGATCCACTCCATTTCTAAAAGAAAGTTACCTTATGACTCTACAATCATTCTGTAAATATATTATATGAGAATCTAATAATAATTGTGGACTTTATCACATAAACAAGATTGTTTTGAATGAAAATCAATAAGGCCCCTTTTCCTGTGTTTTCTGATGGATCAATTTCATTCCAACTTTCCTAACAACCCAACAATTGTCCTGTGAAATTTAAAAGACAATTTGATAATGATTGTGATCTTCATCACATACACAAGAATGTTTTGAATAATAATCTGTAAGGCCCCTTTTCCTGTGTTTCGAATGCCACAATTATTCCATGCATCTTTGAAGAGAATCCAATAAAACTGTTCACTTTATTGTGTTAACAAAGATATTAAATTCAAGTTCTCATAAGGCCCCTTTTCCCGTGATATTTTACTGTTGGTTTTATCATTCTGTGAAAGTTAAAAGTGAATCCGATGAAATATTGGGAATTCATTATGTTTACTAGAATATTTAAAAAAAAATAATCATATGGCCCCTTTTTACATGATACTTGATGGATTGTACCCAGTTCTGAAAAGAACCATTTAAGTGATTGTACAATCATTCATACCTTTAGAATTTGTCCGCCCCGAAAAATGCCATTTTTTTAATGTTTACGTTTGTTTAGCATTCCCGTAGTGTCTTAAAGGGGATTTTTTTGTGGGGTGAATAATAAAAAGAGGGGCTTGGTTTTTTGTGGGGGTTTACAAAAGAAAGAAGAAAAAAAAAGTTGATGTTGTGGTGGTTCGATCTCATGCGAAGTGAGGTTCATTCACTCTGACGACCCTATCATACATCCATCATCGTTTGCCTCAAACTCTCCTTCTGTGTAATTCACCCAATTCCTTCTCAGTTCAACTGCGAACGTTTACCTGCAATCTATAACATGATTATTAATCTAACAACTTAATTCTACATACTTATCCTACTAATAACACACACACACTATACCGCACGGCCACACCGCCTGATGCTGACGACACGAGTTCGGATTAATAAGAAGTTAATTTGATTTGTTGCTATATATAGAACACGGTAAGTATATAATAATTCTAATGTTTACTATTTTCTGAAAGGAGTCATTTGTCCCGGTTTAAAATGCGATTTAAATTTGAACAAAATGTTTCAATTAAAAAAAATGCCTTATTTATGAAAACTAAGCGTCACATTTGAGGTCATGGTCACTTTCGCAAATATGGTAAATTCCGTTTAGAAGGCGTGGCAAAAAGGCTTTGGCCCAATAATAGGCTGTGACGTGTAGATGACGAATAAAATCACGTCAGAATAAATTTGATCCCCGCCAAGTTTCACTTCGCCACAGGGTGTTGTTCAGAATGGAGGACTCATTCGAGGACTTTTTCATTCCTAATAAATTACTAAAAAGAAAACCTTTGGCAGAAATTTCGGATAACGTGTCTCATTCTAGTAAACGGAATAAGCTATCTAAACAAAAAGCTACCTCAAAAACTGAGGATGTTACTGTAAATCAAGACATAGAAAAATCGTGGAATTCTAATCCATATGAATCTACGCGGGATATAGGCGTACAATGTGCCGCTATCTGTAAAGACCAGTGTACCCAGCTTGGCTCTAATAGTGCTGTGAGTTATGCCACAAAATTAAAAGACACAGAGGAGGGAGAAAAAATCACGTATCGCTACCTATTGTTAAACGTTATACCGAATAAAGATGCGGCACTAGAGTTTTGTTTTAAAATGGAACTTATTCCGAGGAATAGGAAATGCCCAACATGTGGAAATAAAATGTCACTTATAAAGGACTCGAAGGTTTCGGATCAGCACAGATGGTATTGCAGAGTGAAAAAAGGCCCCGCCAAACACGAACATAAACTGAGTATAAGGACGGAAACTTTCTTTGAATAATCAATTTTGACAATTGAAGATATTCTGCAGTTGATTTATATGTGGATCCATGGACATAGCCAGAAGAATATCAAGCATGAACTGGGTATATCTTCGGCCACAGATGTAGACTGGTGTTCGTTCTGCCGGGAGGTTTGTGAAGTGTCATTCATAAAGAATAGTGAAAAAATTGGTGGACCAGGTTTTGTTGTGGAAATCGACGAGTCTAAATTCGCAAAGAGAAAGTATAATGTGGGACACAGGGTGAAAGGTGGGTGGGTGTTTGAGCCGATTATTTTTTGGAGGGAGTGTACTCTACAACGGTAAGCCTACTTTCTCCCCCCCCCCCACCTTTAAAAGAACTAGTAAATACACAATGAAATTTGTTATTGGGGGCTGCTGCCCCCACACCCCCGCTTTTTTTTACCTCGCATGATAATATCGGTAGAAGTTGACTTTCAAATTCTCCCAACCCCATAGAGAACCGAGTCGCTGTTTAATTCTCCCAACCCATTAGGCAACCTAGGTCAATACAAATATGGTTGCCTTTTTGATTGCACCGTTTGCAACTTTCGATTTTACACAAGTGGTTAAATATTACTGTCATACTTACTAATCATCTTCCAAATATATTGATTAGGCTTTAAATATGATTTAAAATAATTAGACAATCAGTATTGGTAAATATCACTATCTTGAACATACGATTTAGTGGGCGGACAGATTCTAAAGTCTAGCCCAATCATTCTGTGAAATTTTGAAGTGAATCCGGTGAAATCAAGGGACATCATTGTGTTAACCAGAATATTTAAAAAAGTTTACATAAGGCCCCTTTTTATGTGGCACTTGCCATAATCAGATCCACTGTCAAAATAAACAATTGGAATGATGGTACAATAAATCTGTGTTATCTGTGGAATTTATTGTGTTAATGAGTTTATAGTGAAATCTTCATAGGGCCCCTTTTCTCATGATACTTTACAGAACAAACCAAATTTCAAAAGGAATAATTCTAATGAAGGTAGAATCATTCTTTAAAAGTTAAAGAGAATCAATGAAAACAGTGGACTGAATTCTGTCAAGAATTTTTGTAACAAAATTTTCATAAGGCCCCTTTTTCCGTGAAACTTAACAAATCAGACCCAATGTACAAAGGAACAATCCTAATGATAGTTTGGAGAAAATCATAAAGACTGAGGACTTTATTGTAATAATGATGTTTTGTAATAAAATTTTTATAAGGTCCCTTTTCTTGTGTCACTTAACCAATCAGACCTAATTTACAAAGGAACAATCCAAATGATGGTACAATCATTCTATTAAAGTTTGAAGAGATTCTGATAAAGACTGAGGACATTGTTGTGTTTATGAGGATTTGGTAATAATTTTTCATACAGCCCCTTTTCCTATGATACTAGACAGATCAGGCTCAATTTGGTAAGAAACAATCCTTATGATGGTACAAACATTCTGTGAAAGTTTGAATTGAATCTGATGAAAACTGCAGACTTTATCTTGGTGTAAAATTTTTAAAATAAAATTTTCATAAGGCTCCTTTTCCTGTGATACTTGAAGGATCAGGTCTCATGTCAGCATAAACAATCGTGATTTTTGTACAATGATTTTGCAAAGGTTTGAATAAAATCCAATGAAAGCTCTGGACTTGGTTACAAGGATTATAGATGAAATTCTCAAAGGCCCCTTTTCCCATGATACTAGACAGATCACGCCTAATTTGAAAAGAAAGAATCCTCATGATGGAATAATCATTCTGAGAAAGTTTTAATAGAATCTGATGAAAACTGTTGACTTTATTGTGGTACAATGATTTTAAAATTAAATTTCATAATGCTCCTTTTCCTGTGATACTTGACAGATCAGGTCTAATGCAAACATCAACAATCATTATTATTGTACAATTATTCTGTGAATGTTTGAAGAAAATCAGATGAAAGCTCTGGCCTTGGTAACAAGGATTCATAAATCAAATTTTCATAAGGCCCTTTTCCTGTGTTTCTTGACAGTTCAAACCCTGTTATGAAAAGAATGATAGTTATGACCTTCCAATCATTCTGTCAAAGTTTCAACAAAATCAGATCAAAGCTGTGGGCTTCATTGTGTTAACAGGATTTTATTAATTGAATTTTCATATAGCCCCTTTTCCCATGTTACTTGATGGATCTGAACTAATTCCAAAGGGAACTCTACTTACAAAAGTATTATTATTCTGTTTGAGTATAAAGACAACTCCATCTCATCTATGGACTTACAAGCGTTAATTAAGATTTTTTTAATTGAATTTTCCTAAGGCCCCTTTTCCTATGTTTTTCAATGGATCAGACCCAATTTGAAAGGAACAATCCTGATAATGGTACAATCATTATGTGAAAGTTTGAAGTCAATCAGGTGAAATCTAGGGCCATGATGTGTTAACTAAGATTTTTTTATTAAACTTTCATAGGGCCCCTTTTCCCATGAAACTTGATCGATCAAACCTACTTGAGAAAGGAACAATCCATTTAATGTAATAATCATTCTGGGAATGTTTGAAGAGAATTTGTTGAAAACTATAGACTCTATTGTATTTACGAGGACTTTTTCAATCCAGTTTTTATCGGGCCCCTTTTTCCCGTGGTCCTTGACTGATCATACCAAATTTTGAAAGGAACAATTCTTATGATGGTACAATCATTCTGTGAAAGTTTGAAGTCAATCAGATGAAATCTGTGGACTCTAGAGTGTTAACAAAGATCTTTGAATTAAATTTTAATAAGGCCCCTTTTTCTATGTTTCTTGAGGAATCATATCTGATTCTGAAAGGAACAATCCTTATGATGGTACAATTATTCTGTGAAAGTTTGAAGAGAATTCGTTGAAAATTGTTGGCTCAAGATTATTAATAAAGAGAAAGGAAAATATTCCACTGCACCATGAATGTCCTTATATAAATGAATCCAAAAGCAGGGAATAATAAACCTGCTGACCTAAATTCAGTAAGTGCCATGCTATGAATATTAGTTGAGAATAAAGCAACAATATATACCACTGCACCATCAATATCCAAATATATATACAAAGTCATAAAAGAGGAAGTATGAAACATGCAGACCAAATTTGGTAAGCGCCATGTAGGATGCCTAGATGAACCTCCATATCAAGTTTCAAGTTGATGCTATGAATAGTTACTGAGAAAAGTGTGAAGAAAATATTCCATTATACCATCAATGTCCTAATATAAACAATGTCATAAAACAGGAAGTAGTTAACTTGCTGACCTAATTTCTGACAGTGCATGTAGGACCCCTACATGAACCACGATACCAAGTTTCAAGTTGTTGCTATGAAAAGTTGCTGAGAAAAGTGTGATAAAAATATACCACTATACCAGTCAATGTCCACATATAAATGAATTCGTAAAACAGGAAGTAGATAAGTTATGAATTTTAAGTGCCATAATGTACCCCTAGATAAACTGTCACAACAAATTTCAAGTCAATGCTATTAAAAGTTGCTGAAACTAGAGCTGTCGCCCTCAAGGGCTGACGAGAATACCCCCCACACCGCTAAAAAGGTTTTTCTATGAAGGAGTGGAATTTAAAGCTGTTTAATCACATGCATGTCATGGTGGATGAACATTGCCAACCCTCCACCTCTTTCTGATTTTATGTTTGTTGCTAGAGTTGACTGATTAGGAAAGGTTGGTCAATATGAGCCTATGTTAAAGACAAGAGGCCCATGAGGGCCTGAGACGCTCTACTTGTTATCAAGTTTTCCGTTAAAGAAATCTGATATTCAAGGAAGTTAATTGCTCAAAGAAGAATGCATAAAGAAACAAAAAGGGGCTTTATCCCATTTATCATTTTAAGGAACAATCCTCAAGGCCCCTTTTCCCATGTTTCACAACGGATCCACTCCATTTCCAAAAGAAAGTTACCTTATGACCCTACAATCATTCTGTGAATATTTCATCAGAATCTGACAATAATTGTGGACTTAATCACATAAACAGGATTGTTTTGAATGAAAATCAATAAGGCCCCTTTTCCTGTGTTTTCTGATGGATCAATTTCATTCCAAAAGGAACTTTCCTTACAACCCGACAATTGTCCTGTGAAATTTAAAAGACAACTTGATAATGATTGTGATCTTCATCACATACACAGGAATGTTTTGAATGATAATCTGTAAGGCCCCTTTTCCTGTGTTTCGAATGCCACAATTATTCCATGCATCTTTGAAGAGAATCCAATAAAACTGTTGACTTTATTGTATTAACAAAGATATTAAATTCAAGTTCTCATAGGGCCCCTTTTCCTGTGATATTTTACTGTTGGTTTTATCATTCTGTGAAAGTTAAAGTGAATCCGATGAAATATTGGGAATTCATTATGTTTACTAGAATATTTAAAAAAAATCATATGTCCCCTTTTTACATGATACTTGATGGATTGTACCCAGTTCTGAAAAGAACCATCTAAATATTTGTACAATCATTCTGTGAAATTTTGAAGTGAATCCGGTGAAATCAAGGGACATCATTGTGTTAACCAGAATATTGAAGAGAGTTTTTCATAAGGCCCCTTTTTATGTGACCCTTGCTATAGTCAGATCCACTGTCAAAATCAACAATTGGAATGATGGTACAATCAATCTGTTTAATCTGTGGAATTTATTGTGTTAATGAATTATAGTGAAATATTCATAGGGTCCCTTTTCTCATGATACTTTACAGAACAAACCAAATTTCAAAAGGAACAATTCTAATGAAGGTAGAATCATTCTTTAAAAGTTAAAGAGAATCAATGAAAACAGTGGACTGAATTGTGTCAAGAATTTTTGTAACTAAATTTTCATAAGGCCCCTTTTCCCGTGTAACTAAAGAAATCAGACCCAATGTACAAAGGAACAATCCTAATGATAGTTTGAAGAAAATGATAAAGACTGAGGACTTTATTGTAATAATGATGTTTTGTAATAAAAATTTTATAAGGTCCCTTTTCTTGTGTCACTTAACCAATCAGACTTAATTTACAAAGGAACAATCCAAATGATGGTACAATCATTCTATTAAAGTTTGAAGAGATTCTGATAAAGACTGAGGGCATTGTTGTGTGTATTAGGATTTGGTAACAATTTTTCATACAGCCCCTTTTCCTATGATACTAGACAGATCAGGCTCAATTTGGAAAGAAACAATCCTTATGATGGTACAAACATTCTGTGAAAGTTTGAACAGAATCTGATGAAAACTGCGGACTTTATCTTGGTGTCAAATTTTTAAAATAAAATTTTCATAAGGTTCCTTTTCCTGTGATACTTGAAGGATCAGGTCTCATGTCAGCCTCAACAATCGTGATTATTGTACAATGATTCTGTGAAGGTTTGAATAAATTCCAATGAAAGCTCTGGACTTGGTTACAAGGATTATAGATAAAATTCTCTAAAGGCCCCTTTTCCCATGATACTAGACAGATCACGCCTAATTTGAAAAGAAAGAATCCTCATGATGGAATAATCATTCTGTGAAAGTTTTAACAGAATCTGATGAAAACTGTTGACTTTATTGTGGTACAATGATTTTAAAATTAAATTTCATAATGCTCCTTTTCCTGTGATACTTGACGGATCAGGTCTAATGCAAACATCAACTATCATTATTATTGTACAATTAATCTGTGAATGTTTGTAGAAAATCAGATGAAAGCTCTGGACTTTGTAACAAGGATTTATAAATGAAATTTTACATAAGGCCCCTTTTCCTGTGCTTCTTGACAGTTCAAACCCTGTTATGAAAAGAATGATAGTTATGACCTTCCAATCATTCTGTGAAAGTTTCAACAAAATCTGATCAAAGCTGTGGGCTTTATTGTGTTAACAGGGTTTTATTAATTGAATTTTCATATAGCCCCTTTTCCCATGTTACTTGATGGATCTGAACCAATTCCAAAGGGAACTCTTCTTACAAAAGTATAATTATTCTGTTTGAGTATAAAGACAACCCCATCTCACCTGTGGACTTACAAGCATTAATTAAGATTTTTTTAATTGAATTTTCCTAAGGCCCCTTTTCCTATGTTTCTCATTGGATCAGACCCAATTTGAAAGGAACAATCCTTATGATGGTACAAGCATTATGTGAAAGTTTGAAGTCAATCAGGTGAAATCTAGGGCCATTATGTGTTAACTAAGATTTTTTTATTAAATTTTCATGGGGCCCCTTTTCCCATGAAACTTGATGGATCAAAACTACTTCCAAAAGGAACAATCCACATAATGTAATAATCATTCTGGGAATGTTTGAAGAGAATTTGTTGAAAACTATGGACTCTATTGTGTTTACGAGGACTTTTTCAATCCAGTTTTAATCGGGCCCCTTTTCCCGTGGTCCTTGACTGATTATACCAAATTTTGAAAGGAACAATTCTTATGATGGTACAATCATTCTGTGAAAGTTTGAAGTCAATCAGATGAAAACTGTGGACTCTAGAGTGTTAACAAAGATCTTTGAATTAAATTTTAATAAGGCCCCTTTTCCTATGTTTCTTGAGGAATCATATCCGATTCCAAAAGGTACAATCCTTATGATGGCACAATCATTCTGTGAAAGTTTGAAGAGAATCCATTGTAAATTGTTGGCTCTAGATTATTAATGAGAATTTTTTATTAAACATTTCATAAGGCCCCTTTTTCCTGTGTTTCTTGAAGGATCATGCCTAACTTCAAAAGGAATAATCCTTATGATAGTACAATCATTCTGTGAAAGTTTGAAGGGAATCCGATGAAAACTATTGACTCCAGAGTGTTAAAGAGTATTTCTTAAAAAATTTTTCGATTAAATTTTCATAAGGCCCCTTTTCCCATGTTTCCAGATGGATCTGACCAAATTTCCAAAGGAACAATCCTTATGATGGTACAATCATTCTGTGAAAGTTTAAATACAATCTGATGAAAACTGTGGACTCTAGAGTGTTAACAAGACTTTTTTTATTAAATTTTAATAAAGGCACCTTTACCCCTGTTTCATGACAGATCAGACCCATTTTCAAATGAACGATCCTTATGCTTGTACAATCATTCTGAGAAAGTTTGAAGAGAATCCGATGAAAACTGTGGACTCTATCGTGTAAACGAGGATTTTTAATGGAGTTTTTAATTGAATTTCATAAGGCCCCTTTTCCCATATTTCTTGACGGATCATACCCAATTTCGAAAGGAACGATCCTTATGTTGGTACAATCATTCTGTGAAAGTTAAAAGAGAATCCAATGAAGACTGTGGACTCTATCGCCTAAACAAGGATTTTTAATTGAATTTTAATTAAATTTTCATAAGGCCCCTTTTCCCATGTTTCTTGACAGATCATACCCATTTTCGAAAGGAACGATCCTTATGCTTGTACAATCATTCTGTGAAAGTTTGAAGAGAATCTGATGAAAACTGTGAACTCTATCTCGTAAACGAGGATTTTTTAATTAAATTTTCATAAGGCCCCTTTTCCCGTGTTTCTTGACGGATCATACCCATTTTCAAAAGGAACAATCCTTATGATGGTACAATCATTCTGAGAAAGTTTGAAGAGAATCCGATGAAAACTGTGGACTTTATCGGGTAAACGAGGATTTTTAATTGAATTTTTAATTAAATTTTCATAAGGCCCCTTTTCCTGTGTTTCTTGATGGATCATACCCATTTTCGAAAGGAACGATCCTTATGATGGTACAATCATTCTGTGAAAGTTTGAAGAGAATCCGATAAAAACTGTGGACTATATCGCGTAAACGAAGATTTTTTAATTAAGTTTAATTAGGCACCTTTTTCCCTTGTTTCTTGATGGATCTGACCCAATTTCGAAAGGAACGATCCTTATGATGGTACAATCATTCTGTGAAAGTTTGAAGAGAATCTGATGAAAACTGTGGACTTTATCGCGTAAACAAGGAAAAGTTTAACGGACGGACGACGGACGGACGCAAGGACGCCGGACGGGAAAAGCCATTGCTATAGCTCTAGTAGCCTTCTGCCAGTAGAGCTAAAAACTGTGTGAGGAGATGATGACACAAAATTATATCCACGAAAAGTCAATATGAGCCTATGTTAAATTTTTGAAATCCGGGGACGGGTCAAATTTGACCTCAGGAAATAAACCGTTCGATATTTTGTAAAGGTCAACAAGATGATGTTTCTTACCAAATTTGGTAACTCCCCTTATGGTTACTGAGTTTTGCAATTTTAAATTTTGACTACTCCCCCCCCCCCCATTAAAAAGTTCAAAATGGCATAACTCTGAAACTAACAACTGGATCAAGATGAAAATTGCAGGTGCACAACTTCATATGATAGGAAACAACCTGCAAAATTGGTCATAAATGTGGGAGGAGAAGAGGACACAAAATTATGTCCACAGACGGACGGACGGACGGACGGACAACCTGATTCCAGTATACCCCCCCATAACTTCGTTGTGGGGGGTATAATAAGAGGGACGAAAATATGTTATGGATGGATGGACAAGGGTAAACAATTATATCCCCCTCTTCTTCACAGTGGGGGTATAATAAGTTAACCTCCGATAGTTAACAGGTTGGGAAAACATCGAGAGCAATGAGAAGTTTGCATTACCTGTGAATCAAACTGGGCTGTTTCTAACTCCTTGTTACTACTTTCACCAAGCTGAAGACAGAAAATAATTGTAAATAAAATCAGTTTTAGTTTTCATCCATCTATAAAGTAGAACAAGTCTTAAAATATGGGCAAAACACTATTACAACCATTTTTAGACAGGAACATTCTTTTTACTTTGTTTTGATGGTCAAAAACTTGTAAATCTGGCAACTCCCTATTCCAAATTACTACAACTTTTTTAATAAAAACTTCATGAAGATCTCTTTTTGAACCCTTTCCATAACGACCAGTGACTTTAGACCTCCAAACCTACAATCCAAATATCACACATGAAAAGGGCAAAACTAATTGGGTACAAAATTAATGCATCAACAGTTAGATTGTCAGATACTTGATTATGTGATAAAGGTTCTTATTGCGTTTTGTGTTAATTTTGATTGAATGATTTAAAATGGCTGATTGCTTTTAGAAATTAACATCCTTAATTGATATTTCAGTTTGTCAGGGGCTTTGACTCAATGAGTTGAAACTAGAAGTGCTTGAGAGCCTGCATCGCTCCACAGGCCTGAATTTACTGGTTAACAAATTTGAAATCAATCAAGCTTTTTTCTTGATTCTGAAGAAAAAGTAAGAAACAAAAATATGGAAATTGAAAAATTGCTTAACCTACTTTAAACACCCCACTAGAAAACAGCTTTAGAAAACATCATGGAAAATAAAGATATTGCTTGTTTCCATCAAGAAAGACAAGTTTTAAAATTCAATTAACTTGCAGCTTTTTTTTTCAATTTTGGACCATGCAGTCTGAAATTCTTGGAAGGATTAAAGGCAAGCTTTTTGGTCATTGTCCACTATGTCACTTGCCTAAGACAAATAATTTTTTACTGCCTTAAGTTTGAAATTTTCAAATGCATTTTCTTCCAGTTTGGATCTATCTAAAATTTTGTTTCTTGATAAAGGATTATGGGATAATTATATATATATCTTTCAGAAGAAATGAAGAAATCTATGTTCAAACTTTTTTCAGACTAGAAAGCTGAAATGCAATTTAGTAAATAAATCAGCTGAATTTATTACTTCCCTTTCTTTAGCTTTACAAACTTAGGCCAATTTAGTCTAAAATTTTCAACATATCAAATTCTCTTAAAAAAAACCTGATCAAAAGTCATCAAAAATATCCATGATCATCCGTGTAAAATTCTAATGATGTCCATTTGATAGAGATAAAGGGAAAAACCTTGACTGAATTTGATATATTCGATTTATGGAAAAAAACTCTCCCTCAGGGCTATGCTCTTTATCTCACAAATAGTTTTTAACTTTCACAAGCTTAACTCATTACTATATGACAAAATTTTACATTGGTCCAAGTTGAAATTTATAAACTGAGTGAATTAACCCTTATCATGCTGAACGTAATATTCCGTTTTTGGCAGGAGGTGTAGACAAGATAAGCCTGCAGATAAGTGCAGTCTGATCTTAGTCTACTCCTCCTGCATTTTCTTTTCAAACCAGAGTTGTTCATGAAATTATTTTTCAAAAGATGTATTGACCATTGAACAAGTACTACAAGTGCTCTCACCCCTTGGATTTTCATGAAATTCTGACAAGATTTATTCAGCGTGACAAGGGTTAAGATCTGGATCATTGTAAGAAAATAAGAAACCATTTGTGACAAGCAATTTTTCTTTTCTTCAAGGTTTCAATTAACATATTTCTCAGGGCTTCAAAGCGCAGTATTATTTGTTAATGGGTTAAAATTGTCAAGTGTATTTTCTTTCAATTTGGACCAATTTAGAACTTTCTCATTTGGTAAAGGACTAAAGGATTTGATAAATCTTTTCCTTTAAAACATATAAGGGAACTCATTTTCAAAGATTCTTCAGTCTAGAAGGGCAAAGGGGAAGAGGCTAACATGTAACATACTGGTAGTGAACTAAATCAACCTTATGGTTTGGGTGAAAAAGATTTCCAAAGATGTCCTTCTTTATTCACCCACAACGGACACAATGCCATTACTATAGCTTGCTGGCTTTCAGTCATTGGAGCTAAAAATGTAATATCAAACCCATTATAATGTTTGATGTTATCATTAATCAAACAAATTGAAATGGCCCATTGCATTTAGAAATAACAATTTCTATAAACTTTAATAATTATTTGTATCTTTTACAGGTTTTCACTCGAGTTATGAAACCGAAAGAACAAGTGTATTTGGGCAATGATTGGTCTGTTTGCAGCATTCTCAACAGTCTTTAACCTGGATTAATAAGCAATTAAATTTTGATTCTATCTTAATTGCTTGGTTTTTAGATTAAGGAAGATATGAAGTATGCAGTTTATCAACAGTATAACATTATGAACCTGTAATTAGGTAAAAATAATCCAAACTTGGACTTTCGAATCAGATCAAATACAGAAGTTAAAGGGAATTAGCTTACTTTAAAAGAGAAGGTAGAAATTATTAAAGAAAATTGTGGTAAATCACAATGTCAACTGGCTGAGAAATGAGACTAAATTCTCTGTAAAACATGTTTTTATTATTTTATTGTTTGATTGTAAAGTATATATGACAAAATAAATACCAAAGTTTTGATAAGCATCAATACCTTCTTTAGAATTAGCCAAATGACAACTTAGTTGATAACAGCTAAACATACAACCAAACCTCAGTATTGAGACTATCCCACTATTCAGACCACTTTCACAAAGTGTCACAAGTGGTCTTATTAGAGGGTTTTTACTGTATTAAGTGATGGAATGTGAAGCATGATTATTAATGTCTCAATATGACCACAAGAAACAGAACAGAACATGAAGAATTATATATGAAGTATTGCGTAAATCTCTTTATATAAGCAATGATTATAGTGGAGGTCTGGGATCCGAGACCTTCCGATTTCAAAATCATATAAGCCAAAATTAACAAGTTAAGGGTGATGGATGATACACAAGGATAGAAAGACAGATAGAATGTAATCATAAAAGCTCACCTTGAGCACTTTGTCTTCAGGGTGAGCTAACTAGAGATGCTTGACAGCCTGACACCCTCAATCGGCTAAACTTGCTTAAATTTACTTTGGAGGCATTTTCAATTTTCAACAAATAGTCTCAGTTAAACTAAAACAATTATTTCACTTACATCAATTTGTGATCTCTACCTGAAATTTAGCCAATCCTCCAAATTGATACTATTAAACCTTAAAAATTCTTCATAAAATCTGACAAACAGTCATGAAAATATCAATCCATGAGAAATTTGGTTGAAATCCATCCATTGATTCGTAAGAAGAAGATTTTAAAAGCTTTTACCATAAATATCAAAATTAGCCCCGCCCATAAAAGCCATGTTTTTTATCAAACTTCATTCGAAGGAATCTAATAAAGGGTCACCAAAGGATCATTCCTGTGAAATTTGATTGAAATCTATTCAATACTTTATAAGGAGGCACTCATGCACGACAGACACCATGCCATGACACTAGCCTGCTATGGAGCTAAAACCCATGAAGACTTAGAAATACACTATACAGATTTAACCCTTCACACAACATATCCTCACGACTGACAGCGCAAAAAAGTCATTCAAGAATGGCACTTAAACCATTCAAAAACGGCAAAATTTTTGACTGGTCCAAGTTGAAAGAAGCTGCAGACGACAACTTTAAAGTGATGGAATTTCAATTTGTTTCATCTTATACAAGTAATTTCTTCATTTTCCACAATGCTTTCCAAAGTTTTTTCCTTTAGGGGCATTAAAAGGAGGGATTGTTCAGGAATGGGTTAAAGAGTTCACCTGGCCTTCAGCTAGTGTAGTTTAATGATATATCTACATGTTATACACATATTAACAGATTATGCAAGGTTAAGTGTAACAAACTTTTCACTGGTGGTGTATATAGCATTGCCCTTAAGGAATGAGTAGCCATAACCTTGAACTGTTTACTAGACGGCAAAATTTTAGACTGGCCCAAATTGAAAGAAGTTGCAGGCAATTTGATTCTTTCAACTTTCTGCGAAGAAAACATTGTGGAAAATGAAGAAATTACTACTAATAAACAATTACTTCATTTTTCACAAAGTTTTTCAAAGCTATTTTTTCATTGAGGAGTCTAAAAGCAAGTGGGAATGGGTTAAATATAAGTAATCCTTTGATTAGAAGCATACTGATTTAATGATTTTCTCGTCTCCTGAGGTGCTGCATGTAACTGGTAACTGAGTTAAAGTAAATGGTGATGAAGGGTTTATTGTCTAACCACTAAACAAACTATATCCCTACAAAGATTACATGACAGGAATCCTTTTAATCTATTTAGTGAAAGAAAAGCAGTTTGATTTGATTTAAATCCTGATGATCAAAGAAAGCTGCACTAGTTTGTAATATTTTCCATCATTTTACAAACTTCTCTTGGCCTTGTACAGTGTTCATTAATGGACACATTTTCCAGTCATGGCAACTTTCCTTTGAAAACAATGTAAGCATATTGTCCCAGAGAACATATAAGTTTTATCAGACTAGGTAAAGGGATTGATTGACTGTATGTTACACCCTTAACTATTTCTGTGAGTATAAAACAATATTGTTATTTACCTGTACATGAGGAATGATACCTCTCCAAGCTATTTTAACCTTAAAAGCTTTCTTTACCTTCCACATCTGGAAAATAGAAACAAAAAGAAACCTGTGGGCTCCTCTTCATGTATATGTCAAAGGCATAACTATTTCTGAATTCTCAAAAATCTAAATAAACTGAAAAATGATTCCCCATTTGTCTTTATGTTTGAAATGATATCATTTCAGCAGAACCTTGTTTTTTAGGTCTGAATAATAACCAGTTTGGAAATCTAAGATGTGAACTAGAAGCACTTGACCACTCTTCAAGGTATTTTGGTAATATTGCTTGAGCACATAACCATGGATTCTTGCTATTTCTGACACCTGCATTACCACAAAATCCTTTCGAGCCTCCATTCATTTAGGTTTGTGATTATCCTCCAATTTGTGGGAGACAAATATTGGAAAGGACAGTCATCAACAATCCTTGGACCTGATGATTATTGATCAATTAATTGAATGGGGTTTGACACCATTTTTAACAGTATTTCAGTCATATCACAGTGGTCAGAGCATTTAACAATGGATTCCTGGCATTTCTCACACCAGCTCTAAGACTGCATCTTTTCCTAGCATTCAGTTGCTATCCCACTTGGGTTTGCAACTATCCTAAATTGATGAGAGAAATATGCTGGAATGGATGTGTGCCGCAGCTGGCGCACCTGATGATTAGGAGTCCTATTCAGTTTAATATCTTGGCGCAATTTTAGATCACAAAAGCTCAACTTAAAATTTAAGTATTATTTAAATGCAAAACATTTACTTACCAATAATTATTTATTATGATAGAGACCCACTGCTTTTAAAGTCAGAAAATTGAGGCAAGGTTGGTCAATCTTTTTATGGTCATTTTTAATCTTCTATTGTTTAATCATTTGAATAGAAAACAGGCTTGTGTGATTTGCACTTGTGTTGTGTTTGCTATTTATGTTGTTGCTTTACGTAGTCTTGATACAGACACAGTACTCGCTAATTTTACTTTCATTGAAAAAACAACACATTTCAAAAACTATGCAGTCTTTGTTCAGATCACATTTGCTGGAGATAAGTTAAGGTAAACACACATTAAACTATACAATAAAAAGCCACATTAATAATGGCAGCCAGGCAGCAGTCACCAACTGAGAATTAGTTTACAGCAAGAGGTGTTTGTGAACGATACCAGCATAACTGCTTAACCCTGATTGCTGGCAACATGGTGTTCTACAGGTCCAATCTCTTGCTGTATAATAATTCTCAGATGGAGGCCACTGCCCAGCTGTAAAATGACTAAAACCGTGATTTTGTTCTCAAGGATTTGGACAGAAAACAAATGTATATACATGTATGCCGTTTTCAAATCAACATACCTAATCTGTTTTCCTTAGTAATGCACAACATATGACATATGGTTTTTAACAAGTATACTTTAGTTTGAAAAAATAAGAAAAAATAAGAAAATAAAACAGTTACTGTGTGATTGAGGGTTGGGGGTACTAGTGAGATAACTCGTAAACAAATGACATACCTCAAGAACAGATTTATTCTTTCATAATTTATTCATTGCATAAAGGTTAACTCATGTCAATAATTACAAGCTATACCACATTTCAAGAATCCAGTAGGATCTTACTATAGTGTGGAAAAAGAAGTACCAATTCATCAGGTTTTAATGCTTCATTTCCGCAAACCAGCTGTATATCCTTAAAAGGGTGTGTTGTTAGAATTCAGTATAATTCAAACATTGGGTAAAAATACCTTTTGTTTATACAATCATCTCCTTAAATCATGCTATTCCAGATTCGGCCTTTTTACAAAATATAAACTGAGTTATTTACAGGTCATTTGGAATGCTGCAGCTCACGTGGGTTTACATATTTTGTTGTGATTCTCTTCACTTACAAATTGCTGGGATTTCAAAATAACTATTTTTAGAACTCACCTAGCCCAGATATCTTAATAGGTAATACCAACTGTATACAGCCATAGTACTCATGGAAAAGTATAGAAAATTGGACACAATTTCAGTAAGTTGTTTGTAAGTTCAAAGAGGTTCCATTGATGATTTTTATTATGTTGAATAAGCTTTTTAAAGCAATTACTGGGTCACAGAAGGTTTAAAAGATATACAGAATCTCTCATTTGTTTCTTGCATGTAATAATTCTAAATGAATTGCTAATCCAAGTTTTTTTAAATGATATCTTAATTATTTGTGGATTGTCATGGGAAAAAAATCTTCTCAGAAAAGTTAGATGTATTGATCTTCGAAGCAAGTTAGACTGTGATACAGTGTAATTAGTTTAACATAATTTTCTGCCTTTTTCTGTAATCGACAATAGTAGGTATACCTAACTAATGCTTCCAGTCATTTTGACACCAGGACATAAATATAAACATATACATATATAGCAACAACATTCAGTTTGAGTCTTGAGCTGCTTTGTCAATTTAATTGGCAAATTACTTATCATGTTTACATCAGTGAGATACAAAAAAACATGTGTGGCAATGGCAATATCTGCCTTACTGGGAATCTTGCTAAAGATACCAGAATAGGAAACATCCTGTATCACCTATTATGATAACTGAGCTAGGCAAGACATTTTGCTTTAATCAGATAAAGTATTTAAACAAGTACACCGCCAATGGGTGCCATCGCTCGGCTGCAGGTGCTGGATAATGCAAAAGTTCTAAGTCGAAAAAGGGGCATAACTCTTACAAAGTTTAGAGTTATCCCCCTTGATAGTCTAGATAGCTCTTGTGATGGTCAATACACATGCCAAGTTTCATGAGGATATCTTCAATAACAACAGAGAAATGACCAAGGTTAAAGTTTGTAATGGCAATGCCAACGCCAACACCACCGCCAAAGCGAACGATGCCAAGGTGATCCCAATCCCTTGGGTTTTCTGTGAAAACAGCCGAGCTAAAAATGCCATTTTCTATGCTAAATTTTCTCATGTCGCTTTACTTTGCCAATAGGGATGTCCACAGTCTTTCCTCAGTACTTTCATTGCTTTGATTATTTACGGCAGTTTATGTCATGATAATACCATATATCAGATACAAACCTCGATTATTGTACTAATTCCTGCAGGAATAAGCACTAGTAGACTTGTCTCCTCATCCATTAGATAAACAAATATAATCAGCTGTGAGACACACCTCCACACCACTGCCCTTGTAGATAAACCTTCCATTGTGTCACGATTACTCCAATAACTGATATCATTTTTAAAGGCAAGGAAATCAAATAACAACTGAAAGTAAATATCCAAGAGTTATATACAAGAGGACAATAATTGTTCTAAATCACTCACCTGAGTATGATAGCTCTAGGCTTAAAGGAGTTTGAGAAGGTCTTAAAGAATTCTGCATCTGATCTAAGAGTGATAGTATTATTTAATTTGATAGACCACAGTTAGGCAATAGTGCAAAAAAAATATCTTTAATAGCATTGATTTTTATGAGGAGTACATTTTTTGCATACTCCTTACTACCTCTTTCTAAGATCTGGGATTACATAGCATAGGACTTATTTTAATCTTGGAGCATCAGTTAAAAGTTAGTTACCTTTACCATCCTGCAATCATACATGCAAAATACTTTAACCTGCAAAATACTTTAACCCTTTCCTGTTTTGCAAAATTTTAGACCTGTCCAAATTTAAAGGTTTGCAGACGAAAATTGAAAGTGGATTCAATTTGAAAAGTAACCATTCAGTAGGGTAGAAAATATTGTTGAAAAAGAAGAAATGTCATGGATTCATTTCTTTGAAGTATAATGAAAAAGCATGACCAACGGTCATTTCTGTAAAGTTTAGTTGAAATTCAAATGTTAGTTTTGGAAAAAAAATTTCACAGTATTTGTACAGGAAAGGACTGACACTGAACAATGAGCGATCAAAAAACTTCTTCAATTTTTAATTTTCATTTTACCAAATCAATAAAAGAAGAAGTTATATTAGAAAAACATACCATCAACCTATCTATGATCCAGGACAAAATTATTTGCAAATACATGATAATCATTGTTTTTGTTTTCTTTTTTTGTGACCATGAACATTCTTGATACTATGGCATCCCTTAACCAGCAATGTCTGGTATCTGAGCATGTTACTTAGTGCCTTTATCACTTAACTAGCTCTAATGTCCATTAAATTAAAGGCTAATTAATATCAAATTACTTTCAAAGTAATGAACTAGGAATTAACTTTAATGAACAAGAAATAGGTTGTCCAGGAACAAAATGTCGAGCCCACCGATTTGTACAGAGAATGTGGTTCACAGATTTTTTTTTTTTTAGACTGTAACCTTATCCTAGGACGTATAACAACACAACGTTTCATATGACACTAGGGCGCATCAAGAAGAACAACTGTGCCAAGTTATTTTCAAATCAATCCATAAATGTGGAAGTTATGCTCCAGACAAGGTCAATTTGGTCATTTGACCTTCAACTGTTACATTGACTTTGGATGTATCACAAAATGCGTTTCACATCATGTTGAACAACTGTGCTAAGTTATTTTCAACTCCATCAATAAATGTTAAAATTTTGTCATTTCAACTTCAACTGTGACCTTGACCTTGGATGTATCACAACAAACGTTTTGCATGACCCTAGAACTCATCAAGAAGAACAACTGTACCATGTTATTCTTTAATGTTATTCTCTAATTAATCCTTAGATGTAGAAGTTATACTCCGGACTAAATTCCAGTGGACGGTTGCACATACTAATGCACTCACTAAAGCACTAACACAAAAGTGAAATTGTGACACTTATGTCTCACTGATCGCACGCAGACTCAACAAAAAATGTCAAAGGAAAATAAAATTTGCAAATCTTCCTTCAACTTTATGTTTGAATGAAAAAAGTCAAAGTATTAAACAAGAGGACCAGGTATGTCCAGAAATTGCTCACTTCAGTAACAATGTTAAAATTTCACAAGACAACTTACACTAGACCTATCACTGTAGGTGATTTACATTCCCCCCCCACACACACACACACAAAAAAAAAGTGCTGAATATTGCAGGAAAGAAATTCTTTTAAACTTGAATAATGCTCTGCTTGATACCAAGTCTTTCTGTAAAGATTAAATCAGTGGAATATATTGACATAATTGATTTATTGCTTGAATGGGGTTTAACGCCACTTTTAACAGTATTTCAGTCATATTGCGGCAGCTGGAGCACCCAAAAATGGATTCCTTGTATATATCTTGCACCTGTACCACCATAATGTCATTTCCTAGAATATTATACTTTTTTTTCTTTCGAGTTTGAGCTCATTACATCCTTTCCTAGAAGATTACACTTTTTTTCTCTTAAGTTTGAGCTCTTTTCACAGCAATAAATTCTATTTACCCTTAAAACTACATATTCACAGCTAACAAACAGATATAATTCATAGAGGGAGATTGGCCCTAAAGTGCTTACCCGAGTCAATAATTGTAGAAGTAAAAAAGCAAGTGTGGCCTAATTTTGGCCCAAAGTGACCCATTTTCAAATCTTGTCTGAGAAAACAAGAACAAACCTACTTACAAAGTTTTATGGTATTTTTGCCTGAAAAAGTAGCATGTTCATTGTAAAGAATCATTCTTTACATTAAAACTCGTGACCTAGTTTTTTACGGCATGAGACCAAATATGAAATTTGACAAAGGTTTTTATGGAAACAAGCATTCTCAACAAATATCAAGTCCATTGAGCCAAAAATGCAGTCTCTACAGTGCATACAATGTTTTTCTAGGATTTGGCAAAGCGGCCTACAATTCATCCAAAATGAGCAGAATTTAAACAAGATTGAGATATTTTGAAAACAGATATTTTGACCAAATATCAAATCAATTAACCCATCACCATACAAAAGAATAGACAGACCTGACAATTGGGTAATATTTGTTTTTTTGATAGGAAAACGCAATGACTTTGATCTCTGTTAAAGTTGAAATCACCGATCCTAAAAAGACAACTATGAATAAGTAGTTAAGGAAAAGATAAGTCACAACCATAATTATCTGTTTGTTTGTTTCTTTAAGTGGGGTTTAATGCCGCCTTTAACATTTTTTCAATCATATTGTGGAGGCTGGAGCACCTAACAATGGATTCCTGGTATTTTCCACACCAGTACTACCACTACATCTTTTCCTAGCCTCAGGCTGCTATCCCACTTAGGTTTGCAATTATTCATCCATTTGTGAGAGACAAATGTCGGAAAAAAATGCTCCTGCTCCGTCATGCCACTTCCATATTTGGGGGTCAATCAAAATTTCGCTAACAACTTTTGAGAAGTGTTAACTCAGGAACATTTCTGCCAAGTTTGGTTGAAATCGGCCTAGTGGTTACTGAGGAGAAGACGTTTAAAGAACCGTTGACAACTTCTGACGGGAGACGGACAAAAGGTGATCACTAAAGCTCACCTTGCGTACTTTGTGCTAAGGTGAGCAAATAACCCGTTTGGTTGCCATGGAAACCTGAGTTATCAATGTATAATGATTCCTTGAAGTATTTTGAATGGACATCATAATTTTGTAAAGTTTCATTGAAATTTGTTGGGTAGTTTAGGAGAAGAATATGCTCCCCTGAACTATTCCGAGGAGCATCTCATCATTCTGTCAAAAGGCGAAGTCGCTCGCAACACATGTCTCCTTTTGTCATATTGTTTTCAACCCCATATGACACTAGATTTTTATTGTTCAATGCAACCTCTTTCAAATTACACCTGTGTAAAAATTTTGTGTTTGTGTGAAGAATTTTAAAAGCCTCTGTACTTACATGAAATGCTGCCACAGCAAATGTAAGAAGTAGAAAATAAAAATTTGTGTCAGAGAAAATTCCCTTGATTTCATCCGTATCTTTTTCTGTAAAACCTGAAACAAATCACATATTTATCATGATATATAAAATATTGAGTAAACCCATTCCCACTTAAAGAAGCTTTAAGACACCCCAAAGAAAAAAGCTTTGGAAAACATTGTGGAAAATGAAGAAATTGCTTGTAACATCCATGATGTTCTTTCCTCATCAAGCCAAACATTTTTAAATTTTCATAAACTTGAGATTGCCACCGACATCTTTCAATTTCAAAATTTTAATTACACAAGTTTGTTGTCTATTGATTGGTCTCTTCCCATTTCTTCTATAGCCCACATTTCCTTTAATTTTTTTATAATCAACCGACTGTGCATGCATATCAAAACGATTTTCTTTTATCAAACTTAAATCTAAGGTGCCGACGTCATAGCACAGTTGGTAGCACATAAGTCTCCCAAACATCAATCATGCCCTGTGGCGGCACATATCCTTTCCAATATTTGTTTCTCACCAATGGGTGATAGCAGCTGGAGACTAGGAAAGACTGTAGTGGTAGTACTGGTGTGAGAAATACCAGAAATCCATTGGTGGGTGTTTCAGCTGCCAAAATATGACTGAAATACTGCTAAAAGTGGCATTAAACCCAATCAATCAATCTAAATTATAAGGGACTTAATCCATTTTGTATGACAAATTAACCAAATACAATATTTAGATTGTCTCTCTCAACACAATAAATCAAGCATAATGGCAGAACTACGATAAAGTGCCATGTATGGAAAATAATCTCTGCACATAATAACACTGGCTTTCTTCTTTCATTTTCCACAATTTTTCAACTTAACCCTTTTCTGTTTTACAAATTTTAAGACCTATCCGATTTCAACGGTTTTGGAGAAGAAAGTTTAAAATGCATTTAATTTGAAAAATAACCATTCAGTAGGGTAGAAAGTTTTGTAGAAAAAGAAGAAATTATGAAATTGAAGGAATTGAAAGAAGTCTAGACAACAATTTTATGGGAAAATGTGTATCATGTAGGGTAGAAACAGCTTGAGAAATAATAAATTTCTTGTAACAAGTAATTTTCTCACAATGTTTTCCTTAAAATATCTTCTTCAAGGCTTAAAAAAGCGTGATTTTCTGGGAATAGGTTAAGTTAAGTGTTGTGTCATTTCAGTTGTTGGATATTTAAATATAAGACTACTACAGCAATAAATATCTTTGCGTTTCTAATAATTATATTTCAGAATATTTTTTGTATGCAGTAGCCTGAACCTCGGCTATAACTCTTTAAAGGATAGAGGTTAGTAATTAAGCTAATATGAAAAAATCACAAAACTATTACAATGAATTTGGAGTTACCATAATACTTTTATTTTTAACATATTATCAAAAGGCAAATTTTTAGACTGGCACAAATTGAAAGGAGTTACAGATGACAATTTAAAGTTTAATACAGTCAAATCTGTGTTAGCAGCCAACTATGCACAGTGGCCAATCTGCCGACAGTGGCCACTCGAGTTTCCCCCATGCAAATTTTTCTTTGATTACACTGTGAATATATAATATAATGAAATATAATTGGTCTAGCGCCTACAGTATATAATACCTAAACAATGGTCATCTTACAAAACAAGCGACTTAATTAGTGGTGTTCGAAAAACTTGATAATCACTACTATAGTAACTGCTGAAGTCGCCTTATTGTAATGTACAAGATGTAAACAGCCAATTATCGACTTAATCCTGTGTAGTTGATTAATTGATTTGTAATAAGCCATTAATATTAATTTGATCTATTTGAGTGATGATTATTGATTAAAGGATACAGATTTTTTTAGGTTTTCGGGTCTCTCTAAATACAAGAGGCCCAGTGGGCCTTAACGGTCACCTGAGTAAAAGAGCATCAAGACAAGTGATTTTGTTTGAACATTCATGTGAAATTTGATTAGAATCTACCTAGTAGTTTTCAAGAATTTTGCAATCAAATTTCTGTTAGAAATTAATTTTGTTTCCATAGCAACCAGAGTTCATGGAACAAAATTATTTTTAGCAGTTTGGAAGAGGATTGTGCAAGGAACACCCCTGTTAAGTTTGGTTAAAAATTGGCCCAGTGTTTTTCAAGATATAGTTGTTTAAAGAAAAGTTTACGCATGCACAGATGCACGACAGACACAGGACCATGACAATAGCCCCGCTGGCCTTTGGTTAGTGTAGCTGAAAATGTGGACTTTATTTACTTAAATTTCTCACCATATGACCCATGTAAAGCTTTTGCTCCTGAGATATGACATATTTGACTCATGTGCAATGAGTTGAAAAGTCTAGAAAGACATCCATGTGATGATACTACATACGAAATATCAAAGCTCCACCATCTTCAGAGTTTCAAATGATGGCATACTTTCGAGCCCTGTACCATAATTTAAAAAACCTTGCTAGAAGTCTTCTAGATGATGGTTGCTACAGACAAAATATAAAAACTCTAAGCCAAGCTGCCTAGTAGTTCTTGAGAAAACAATAAAAAATGTTTAAAAGTTAACGGACGACGGACAAACGATGATTGCAATAGGTCACCATGACCATTCGGTGGTGACCTAAAAATATGAATTTCTTAACATGATGAACTTTGAACCCTGGGCGTAGCCCGATACGTGACCCCAGGTACATAAATTTCACAAACTTTAGTATACCTGTCCTACCAGTCATGCACATAAAATATTTAAGCTCTTGCATTTAGGGTTTATTAGATAAAGATTTTTTAAGAAGTTCAAAAATTTACCCCTTTCTGCCCCCGATTGGGGCCCCTTTTACCCCTAGCCCCCCCCCACCTCTTTTCACAAACTGGAATTGGCATCCCCCAATGATGCTTCTGACCAAGTTTGGTTGAAATCCCCTCAGTAGTTCTTGAGAAGAAGATGAAAATGTTTAAAAGTTACCAAAAATGACCCCCTTTTGGTCCCCTTTTTAGGCCCCCCTGACCTCCAGCCTTTTAATTTTCACAAATCTGTATAATCAGTACCCAATGATGCTTTTCACCAAGTTAGTTTGAAATTCGCTCAGTACTTCATCAGAAGAAGATGAAAATGTGAATTTTTTAACATGATGAACTTTGACCTCTGGGTGTGGCCCCATACATGACCCCAGGGACATGAATTTCACAATTTATATTATACCTGTCCTAGTTGTCATGTACACAGAATATTTAAGCTCTGGCATTAACAGTTTATTAGAAGAAGATTTTTAAAGAAGTACCAAAAATTACCCCTTTTTGCCCCCTATTTGGGCCCCTTTGACCCCCAGAACCCCTATTTTCACAAACTTGAATTGGCATCCCCCAATGATGCTTTCTACCAAGTTTGGTTGAAATCCCCCGAGTAGTTCTTGAGAAGAAAATGAAATATTTAAAAGTTACCAAAAATTACCCCCTTTTGGTCCCCATTTTAGGGCCCCCTGACCCCCAAGCCTTTTAATTTTCACAAATCCGAATAACCATTACCAAATGATGCTCTTCACCAAGTTTGTTTGAAATTGGCTTTGTACTTCATCAGAAGAAGATGAAAATGTGAATTTTTTAACATGATGAACTTTGACCTCTGGGTGTGGCCCCATACATGACCCCAGGGACATGAATTTCACAATTTATATTATACCTGTCCTAGTTGTCATGTACACAGAATATTTAAGCTCTGGCATAAACGGTTTATTAGAAGAAGATTTTTAAAGAAGTACCAAAAATTACCCCTTTTTGCCCTCTATTTGGGCCCCTTTGACCCCCAGAACCCCTATTTTCACAAACTTGAATTGGCATCCCCCAATGATGCTTTCTACCAAGTTTGGTTGAAATCCGCCCAGTTGTTCTTGAGAAGAAGATGAAAATGTTTAAAAGTTAACGGACGACGCACGACGCACAATGACGGACAAACGATGATTGCAATAGGTCACCATGACCATTCGGTCAGGTGACCTAAAAATGAAATTGAGCATTACAGGTTGTTTACACATTTAGCAAACTGATTTCATGAGGTCTTTAAAATGGATGGAACTTGCATCTGCTGTCAATTTTGGCTATCATATTGCTCTCTAAACGAAAGTTCCACTCTCTCGAGGATCGTGTGAAAGTGGTTTGCATGCTTGAATCTGGATGTTCTCCTAGAGTAATTGAGTTGGTCTTACACAAGTCAAAAATGTAGCTAAACATAAACAAGAAATTCTCATATGTTCAAAATTTGTGATTTTTACATGATTTCTTACAAATTCTTTAAAACAAGATATTTTCACTTCTGTGATACAAATTGCCTTTTCTTTTTTTAAAAGACACTTAAATGGAAGTTTAGAACTTCTTAGAATTTGGAGTAGTCTAATGTTTTGTGATCTGTTAATGAGCTATCCAAATATGATATGACAAAATGGCCGCACTATGGATACTGTGAACAGCAGCCAATCTGTGAACAGCAGCCAATTTGGCCCTCTCCCTTGACTCGCTACTGTACACAGATTTTTACTTGAATTCAACTTTCTGGAGAAAAAAAGTGGAAAATAAAGAAATTGCTTCAATTTTACACATTTGTTTCCCATGTTGTTTTTCTGAAGGAGTGTCAAAAAGCCTCATTGTGTGGGAAAGGGCTTAACTATAAGCTTAGAAATAACATTGTCAGGTTTGATTGACAGGTTAAGGAACTAGAAAGTAAGTATGTCAAATTAAGTACAAGCATCTGCATTTTCATTTAACCCATTCCCATTCAATCAATCCCACTTTATAACCATCTCAAGGGAAAAAAATGGAAAACATTGTGGGCAATTAGGAAATTACTTGCAACAAGCAATTTCTTTTATTTTGATAATTTTTTCTACCCTATAAGACAAAGATTTTCTAAATTTCAGTAACTTGAAATTGTCATCTGCAACTTCTTTCAATTTGAACCAGTCTAAGGTTTTGTCATGTAGTGGATTAAAGGGTTGGTTTTAAATTGTTACAAGCAATTTCTTACATTGTCTACAATGTTTTTCATTCCAAATAGTCAAAGATTTTCTAAATTTCACCAACTTGAGATTGTTACCTGCAACTGCTTTCATCTTCAACAAGTCTAAAATTGTGTCTTCTGGTAATGGGTAAAAATATATAATCCCCATTTCCCCTTGTTAATAATAAGCTATCATCTTTCATACCCAAGAGCAGTGACCAATAAGACAAAACCCTACTTTCTACCACTTTCTAACATCCTTACATCTCCTTTGTCTATTTTTAGAACTGCAAAGAGGAATACTTCTTCTAAGTGTATGAAGACATAAAATATCCAATTCCAGTTTACTGTAAATGTGTAAATGGTGTATTCTGAGTTACAACAGTATTCATTGGACATAGGGTGTAAACCGGTCCATACTTATATACATGCACATAAACCTTGAAGTCTCAGAAACTAATTATAAACTTATGACCCCTTAACATACTCCACTCTACTAAGATGATTGTAATAAATCTGCCATTCAAGAGTGGCGATTCAACAAATCTTTTTTCCCTTTTTCTTACTAAGATGTAATATATAAAAGAGATAAATTAAATAACTGACTATTTTATAAAATAAAATGTTTTGTCCCCCTTTGACAAATGTGGTATTCAAAGGTTTTAATTAGGAAAAATCCAAAGGGTTATAGAGTTATCCACCCTTGAAATTGAGAAATATTGCAAAAGTGAGAAAACAAAGTCTCATCTACACCAGTTATGTATGATTATGCTGCAATTTCTTACAACTAATCCTTAAATTGATCAGAAAAGGTCATACTTGTGCAAGAAGTAAGATTTCTTTTTTAAAGATTTCCTTTCATTTTACCCTTTTCGTTGTCATAGCAACTAGATTTAAGGGTGGATCTCAATTATTTGTACAATTTGAGAAGAGCTTCACTCAGGGAGCTTCACTCAAGGAGCATCCCTGCCAAATTTTATCAAGATTGCCCCACTGGTTCAGGAGCAGATGTCCAAGGAAATTATTGACAGACCCTCAAAGCAGACCAACCACAATGACACATGAAGAAGACACAGGACGCCAGACATTGGGTGATAACAATAGCTCACCTTGAGCACTTCTAGCTCAGCTGAAAAAAAACATCAACAAGAAATAATCAAAAGCTAGAGTTATTATTCTTTAGCACTGCACTTATTCTCACAGAGTACTATTCATCCATGAAATGTGAATGCCATAAGACTCAGGTTAGGAGAAGACTTTTGAACTTGCTCTAGTTGAGTGATTTTTTTCCAAATTTCAAGCCTTTAAATAAGGCTGTTTTAGACCCAGGGTGCATAATTCTTACAAAGATCATAGATAACTATCAGGTCATATATCATTCCAAATGTAATTACCCTATGCCTTACAGTTAAGAATACTGTAAGGTTGTCCCAGGACAACTGCTGACGATTCCACAAAGTTTATTTGGTATCATGCTCTTGCCAATCACAATTTCAGTGTTTATCCTTGAGCTGTGACCTTGACATTAGAAAAAATCTTTCAAATGGCACATCTACTCATGATGGAGAATAATTGTGCAAGATTATTATGAAATCCATCCATAATTGTAGGAAAGATGCTCTTGCCCATCACAAATTTAGTGTTTATCCTTGAGCTGTGACCTTGACATTAGAACTTTCCTAAGATTTGACCTAAAGAACTAGTTTTTTACCCAAATGGCACAATTACTCATGATGGAGAATAATTGTGCCAAGTTATTTTGAAATTCATCCATAAATGTAGGAGAAATTGTCTGGACAAACATAATTTAAGCATTTGACCTTGAGCTGTGACCTTGACATTAGAACTTTCCAAAAAATTCTTTCAAATGGCACATCTACTCATGATGGAGAAAAATTGTGCCAAATCATTTTGAAATCCATACATAAATGCAGGAGTAATTGCCTGGACAATCACTCTTTTTGTGTTTGACCTTGAGCTGTGACCTTGCCATTAGAACTATCCCAAAAATTCTTTCAAAAGGCATATCTACTCATGATGGAGAATAATTATGCCAATTTATTTTGAAATTCATCCATAATTGTTAAAGAAATGCCCTTGCCAATCACTTTTCGTCATGTGCCGCTGAAGCTTAGGTACAGCATAAAAAGAAAAGAATAGAATGTGAGTTGATTGCGAAAACAATCTTTTTTGAGTACAAAGATTTATAGAAATATTCATCTATTTCCAAAAAAATCGGGAAATCATGACAGATAATTTATCCAACAAGAGGGCCACTGGCCCTTGGGTGCTCACCTGAGATAAAGGTTCTTTTTCTTTCAGCAGTCTAATTTCATGTTAAGGTTAGGATTATGATACAAGTGGGCCATACATATTATACATATATAGGCCCTGTACCAACCGAGGACAGACAATAAAAAACGAATGCAAGACATAGCTAGATCATAAAAGTTTCTGTCAATTTGGTCAAAGATGCCCAAATGTTTAGGATATGCTGTACAAAGTAATGATTGGCAGAGAATGCATGATGGAAGTTGTTGCCAGACAGAGGATGATCACAGTAGCTCACCTTAAGCAGTTTGTGCTCAGATTAACTAAGAAAAAATCATACCTAGATTCTGCAACATTTTCATGGACTCCAGCATATTTGTCCACATGCGTAGTTTTCCCACTGATATAGGGCTGTATGTGATGGTTAGAGGTAAATGGTCTGATGATTTATTCACAAGCTGCAGTAGGATTATAAAACAACCATCTTTACTATATGAAAAATAACAAATCTCAAGAACAAGAGACAAAAGATAATTGTCAAGAAGGCCATTGGCTCTAAAGCGCTCACCTGAGTCAATGACTGCAAAAGTAAAAAGCCCAGGTGACCTAATTTAAGCCAAATTTTGTCAGATAAATGAAGAACATTCTTACAAAGGTAATTGTACAAGAAAAGTAGTGTGTAAACTGCAAAGGAGACTTCTTTATATAAGACCTAAAGACCTAGTTTTTGATCCCATGTGACCTAATATTGAACTTGACAGATCTGCAGCCTCTGGAGTGCAAACAATGTTTTTCCTAAGATTTGACCTAAAGAACTAGTTTTTTACCCAAGGTTACCAAAATTTGAACATGATTAAGATATTTGAAAACAGAAATTCTGACAAAATATCAAATAGCTAATAGCTAAAAATGTGGCCTCTGGAGTAAAAAGAAGGTATTTGACCTAATGACTTAGTTTTGCTCCATGTGACTCATTGTCAAACTGGCCAAGATACCATGGTGACATGACTTATTGACCTAGTCTTTGACCAAAACTGAACAAAATTTGAACTTAGCCCAAACAATATGATGCCAAACATTCTGACCAAATATCAATTTATTTGAGGCGTAACAAGAGCCATGTCGGACATGGCCATCCCCCACCGTAAAAGCTTGATAGTAAACTGAAGCCAGTTAGATTAAGGCTTCTTGTGCACTGCATTTCTTCTCAATGAGTTCGATAATAGCTATTACACTTTTAGAGATATGCTCAGGACAATATCTAAGTCTTTAAAACAACAAAGGGCAATAACTCCAAAATTATGCAAGCCAGAGTTGTGGTTCTTGTGCACTGCACTTCTCCTCAACGAGATCTATCCACCTATGAAGTTTCAAGTTGATAGCAATTATACTTTCAGAGATTGCCCCAAACAAAATCTTAGTCTTTAAAACAACAAAGGACAATAACTCCAAAATTATGCAAGCCAGAGTTGTGGTTCTAGTGCACTGCACTTCTCCTCAGATCTATCCACCTATGAAGTTTCAAGTTGATAGCAATTATACTTTCAGAGATATGCTCCGGACAAGTTTAGTGACGGAAGGATGGAATGACGGAAAGAGACCATTACTTTACCCCCTTTGCCCGAAATGGCGGGGGATAATAAGGCAGAAATGTGCCCTCTAGAGTGCATACTGGGTTATTTCCAAGATTTGATCAAGTTACCTAGTTTTTTACCCACGAGACCCAATATAAAACTTGACTGGGATATTATGCAGACAAACATTCTGACTAACATTTGGGGTAAAAAGGCAAATCTTCTGACCTATTTTTCAGGTTGATTGAGGACACTTGTGGTCCTTAAAGAGCCTTCATCAAAAAATTGATCCTGTGATCTAGCTTTTTACTGCAAGTGATGAAATTTTAATCAAGAAACGAATACTGACCAATTTCATGATGGACTGAACACAAACTGTGGTCTAGAGAGAGTCTACAAGTCAAGTCAAGAGAGTCTACCAGGTGTTACTAAGAATTCATCTCATGACCTAGGTTTTTACCTCAAATGACCAAATGTCAATCTAAATAAGAAATATGAGTCAAAACTCACTGAGTATACCCTCACATGCACTACCAATTCAAATACAAGAATAAACTAAGTCCTAGAACAGGGTGTAATTAAGTTGCTGACCTAATTTTGGTGAGCACCACTTTGATCCCTAGCTGAACCTTCACACCAAATTTCAAGTTGATATTATGAATAGTTGCTGAAAAAATATGTCGAAAATACTGGTTAAGGACAGGCAGATGGAAGGATTGAAGGACGGACAAGGATAAACGGTGTATAAATATCACCAGGACAAATATTCTGACCAGGGTTCAGCTTAACTGAGCAAAATCTCTTGCTCCTAAATTATTTACCAGGTAATTCCAAGATTTGACCCTAAAGGACCCATTTTTGAACTCATCCTAGATTTGAACAAGAAAAACATTGACCATTTTCAGGTTAATTAAGCACAGACTGTGGCCTCTAGAGTGCCTACAATGTTTTTCCTAAGAATTGACCTTGTGACCTAGTTTTTGACACCAACTGACCCAATTTTAAAATTGTCCAAGATTTCATCATGAAATACAATCTAACCAGATTTCGGGTTGTATGAGCAAAAACTGTGGTCTCTAGAGTGTCTACAAGGTAGATACTGAAAACATTTGTCCTCTGACAACAAAGAACATCATACAACCACAATAGGTCACCTTGTGCACATTGTGCTCAATTAAGCTATCACAAGCAATACATGTGGATGTCATACTTGCCTGCAGATGCTGGGCAATGAAATCTTAAACAAAAGGGACCATAATGGTCAAATGCTCAACTTAATAACACTTC
Source organism: Fragum fragum (assembly GCA_946902895.1). NCBI lineage: Eukaryota > Metazoa > Mollusca > Bivalvia > Cardiida > Cardiidae > Fragum > Fragum fragum. The sequence goes on from OX336373.1 coordinate 7,772,671, forward strand.
CAAATATTGACATAAATAGCCAAATGAAAATAGGGTAGGCCTACGAAATTTGATAGATCTCCTTCTTGGTTATACATAAAATAAGATTAAATTTAGAAACTTTATTAGAAAGCAGCCAGGTGATGTAACATGCATAATATGAAACCTCTAGGCCTTAGGTTTTAAGCAGAAGACTTTTAGAATTTCATATTTTGTTTCTATAAAATAAGGTGCTCCCAGGCAGTGCCTAATTGATAACCCGGGACTTTTTTTAGCAATTTTTGCAGAGGAACAACACGTAATGCCACATATTAAACATCAAACCTCTAGATTTCTCATTATTTGTCAAGAGAAGACTTTAAAAGATGTCCTTCTTAGTTTCTTGTACAATAGAACACTCCAATACAAATGACCTTGGTTCTAATGAATTTTTGGAGAGGGCCACCAGGTGATGGCACATGCTAAATAAAGCGTCACCACATTCAATATGATAAACTGAGCAAAATTTGTGACCTCTAGAGTGGTAACAAGGAAATTGTTAAAAGGACTACTTTTCCCTTGATATTAGTCAGTATATCATAATATCAACAAGAGGACCATGATGGTCCTAGATCGCTTACCTGAACAGTCTAATGTTAAAAAAATGCAACTAGAGACAAATAACTATAATCAGTTTCATGAATATTGAGGCGAAACTGTGACTTCTATATTGTAAACAAAGAAATTGTCATTATGGTCCCTTTTCCTGTGTTATCCTGTAGAACCTTCCCATAATCTATAAGGTTCATCTTTATGACCTAATAAGTATCCTGACCAAGTTACATGACAATTGAGCCAAAATTATGACCTTAGAGAGTTAACAAGGAAATTGTCATTAAGGCCTCTTTTCCTGTGTTTTCTGAAAATACCATCCTATAATCCCTGGGGTTCATCCTTGTGACTAAACAATTATTCCGGCTAATTTTTCAACAATCACAAAAGCTTACCATGAGCACTTATTGCTCAGGTGAGCTAAAAAGATTCTTCCTCACGATTATAAAAACATTTTCAGCAAGTTTGAGAAGGATAGAGCCACAATTGTTACCTGTAAAGTGGCTACACACTGAATTGTTAAGCGCACAACAAACATTGAAGTATTACACACGTTGTGCTCAAGTGGGCTAAAAAACTAACTGCACCAAAGGATACTGCAAATAGGACCCTTACTATAACTAAAGTTGACTCATAGTTTGGCAAAGATAATGGCATATGTTGTTTTAACCCAATCCAACTCAATCCCTCCTTTTTACGCCCTTCAAGAAAAAAGCTTCGGAAAACATTGTGGAAATTGAAGAAATTGCTTGAATCAAGCAATTTCTTCATTATCCACAATGTTTTCTATCTGAAAAGGTGAAAAAATCTAAAATTCCAGCAATTTGAAATTGTCGTCTGCATCTTCTTTCAATTTGGACCAGTCTAAAATTTTGTCAAGTGGGAATGGGTTAACCCATTCCAACACAGCAAAATTTTAGACTGGTCCAAATTGAAAGAAGCTGCAGACGACAATTTCAAGTTGATGGAATGTTGAACTTTTTCGTCGTTTTGGACAGAAAATATTATGGATAATGAAGAAATTGCTTGATACAAGCAATTTCTTCATTTTCCACAATGTTTTCAAAAGCTATTTCCTTGAGGGGCGTAAAAAGGAGGGATTGAGTTGGAATGGGTTAATAGGACTAATATATTGTTTACAATTTCATATATGACCCTCTGATTATATTTGAAGTTTGCGTTGCACATTTCCAAATGGAGTTTCATAATTAAGATCAATGATTATTTGAATGGTATATTAAGTATACTCACCACAAGGTCTTTAATTCGATAGCCCAGCTCGTCAATGTATACAATTGGTAGATAGAAGCCTTTTGGTGACATTCTGTACAAAACATATTCATAATTACCAATTAAAATGCAGTTAAATTTGTTGACTGTTGATTTTCTTTTTCTGTATAACCAATGTGTTCCAGCTAAGTTATGTTATACTTGTATTTTGAATATGGCTATCAAATGACTTATAGTTCCAGAGAAAATGTCACATTTTAATGGTATTTTGACAGCTATTGGTATTTATGAGCCACACAGCTTAAAATCATGTTTTAATAGAGGTTCAGAACCTTGATCTTGCTTCAGCTACATACTTTTTCAAGATAGAAGGGAACACTTTCATTGTAACATCAAATTTGCTAACATTTTTTTACATACTTTGTTATTACTTTATGATCTTAAATGTGTATTTTTCTGTTATTGATATCTATTACTGAGATCATCAAGCTTTCTCAATTCCATTCTCAGATTGAAATTGAGAACTTAATCCATTCCCACTCAGTGATGCTTTTAGATGCCCCTATGGGCAAAAAGCTTTGGAAAACATTGTGGAAAATGAAGAAATTGCTTGTGACCCAGGAATTTGAAAAAATTCAAAATTTCATGAACTTTATATTGTTGTCTGCAACTTGCTCAATTTGGGCCAGTCTAAAATATTGATGTCTGGTAATGGGCTAATAAAAAGTCAGACATATCATACACACAGGCTCTCCTGATGTCCCATGTTACGAAATTTGAAATAAAAAAGATCTATAAATGTTCAATGGCCAAACCGGTGTAAAGGGTATTGATTAGGCAAACATACAGCATAAGTGTTGTGAATGAAGCATGTCAAGGATCTGAAATATACATATACAAATTATATGAGCACATGCGTGACATTTCCAACCATTACACTTGTGCCCCAAGTAAAGACTTGGATCAGCCTGTGCATCCACACAGTCTGATCAGAGTCTTCACTATGCACTCTGTAGATAGATACTGACCCAAAGATTATTTAAACAAGAGGGCCGTTGGCCCTGGGGCGCTCACCTGAGATAAAGGCTCTTTTTCTTTCAACAGTCTAATTTCATGTTAAGGTTAGGAAACAAGTAGGTCACAATTACATAATATAGAGACTATGAACCCGGGGATCCAAAAGTCTAAATTACAAATTCCAAGGCTTTAGTGCTGATTTGAAAGAAGGAAAAAAATTTTTCCATGGGTAATAATTTCAGAAATAAGAAAGAAGTCTGTGAACTGATGCTTCATGCCTATACCCCCCCCCCCCTGATATGCCCCTGGAAACCCTAGGATCATGATTTTAGCTATTTTGAAAGAGGTCAATATACTGATGCTTCATGCAAAATATCAAGGCTCTACACCTTCTGGGTCAGGATGAGAAGATTTTTAAAGATTATTTTAAAATTTCACTTTTGTTGCCATGGCAACAAGAGGTTTTAACAGATTTCAATTCTTTTAGCTATTTTTGAAGGGGACCACCTAAGCAACATTTCTGCCAAATTTGGACGGAAGGACTAATGGACTAACGCACATACACTGACTTGTCATAGTGACAACTATGTCTTGCTCACCACAAGTTGGCTTGACAAAAATGTAATTTTTACATTCCATGATGAATGTCTTGTTGCAGTGAAATGTACTTGTAGCAGTAACTCAGTTTGACAAAACAGACATCGAACACTTTTAATGACTATCAATGCTTTGTTGGTGTTAATCAAGATAACTTTCCAAGAGTCAAAACTGATTCTTTCAGAGTTTAAAACCCTAGATCTTGGGTCAAATGAAAAACCTTGTTTATTGGATACCTTATATATCTATAGATCTCCCCTGGTATGGCCCTTCTCTCAAAAGCTATCTGGTCCTCCATTATATTGATGGTGACTTTTGACCTCCAATGGGTGACAGGATGACCTGATTTGGGTTTACTATCCTGCAAAAATTTATCTGTAGTATATAGAGATGATCTTGAAAGAATTACAAATCTTATCTATGGTAAATTAATGGCATGAATGGCCTCAAATGCAGTCAGGGCTGTTTTTAACAATTAGTATGATTATTGAAGCCATTAGTCTGTTAAGTTTTCCTAATTATGAAATCATATCTGAAGACTTCTATCTTTTCTTCCAAAATGTTTTAAATACAGCTGGATATTTTCAAAAGTTTTGTATGAATGGGGTTTAACGCCACTTAACAGTATTTCAGTATTATCACGATGGCTGGAGCAACTAACAATGAATTCCTGATATTTCTCTCACAAGCATTACCACTACATCCTTTCCTCCCCCAGCTATTCATCCCACTTGAGTTTAGGTTAATCTATCCATTAGTGATAGATAAATGTCAGAAAAGATATTTGCTGCAACCAGGGATCGCACCATGGATGTCATGATTGAGAGTCTGGCCATTTTTAAGGAGGGAACTGGTTTCTGACAAAGAATATGCTTGACACTACCCTTACAGACCCATTGCACTTAAAATGAAATCTATTGGCTTAAAGCATTGCAGCTGTGAAATCTTTACATGCAATAAGAGGACATGTGGCCCTGGCGCTTACCTTAGATAAGGCTCTTTTTTTCCAAGGCCTAATACTAATGTGGTTGGGAGAAGACCTCCTTTCAGATTTAGCAAAAATCAACTTATGTTGCCATGCCAACCAATGCTTGAAACAGATTTCAAATACCTTACTCCATTTGCAGCAAAATTTACCATTTAAGTAATTTAGAAATTGTTAAAAAGAGGAACCTAAGGTAAATTTCTGCCAAATTTGGTTAAATTGGCCTAATAGGTTTTTGAAAGAAATGCCTTATTAATTTCTATTCAAGCCCAAACACCTTGTGGCTCTGAAATCTTAGCAATTTTGAAAGAGATCAGCGTACTGATGCTTTATGCAAAATTCATGATTCTTCAACTTCTGGATCTGGAGGAGATTGGGGTTTTTTTAATCTTTTTTTTTTAATTTTACTCTTGTTGTCACAGCAACTAGAGTTTTCAACTGATTTGAATTCTTTGAAATTGGCGTAGTAGTTTGGGAGATGTTGTTTTAAAAATCTTTCTTTATTTCCATATAAGCCACACACTATCCCGGGGCTCTGCCCCAGGGAACTCAAGGATGATGATTTTAGGAAAACTGAAAGAGGTCAATGAACAAATGCTTCATGCAAAATTTCAAGACTCCATGCCTTCTGGGTCAGGAGGAGATCATTTTTAAAGATTTTATGGAAATTTCATTTTTGTTACCATGACAACCAGAGTTTTCAAAGGATTCCAATTCTTTTAGCAATTTTTAAAGGGCAAAAAAAAAATGCTGAAAATCTAGCCATTGCATACTAATGCCAAAAGAAATATTATTAAAATTCTTGAATTTTGATTGACCTTGCAATATTGATTATCATTATCAGATTACAAGTGCTCAACATGGCAGCTTAGACTATTCAATACAAGTACAAAAAACACCATAAGTTTTCAACCATATTTTTTTTCAACTATATTTCCCACCATTATTGAACAAATCTGAAGCTGCTTAACCCATTCCAACTCAACAAAATTTTAGACTGGTCCAAATTGAAAGAAGCTGCAGACGATGTTTTCAAATTGGTGGAATATAAATTTTCTTTGTCTTTTTAGATAGAAAACATTGTGGATATTGAAGAAATTGCTTGATACAAGCAATTTCTTCATTTTCCACAATGTTTTCCAAAGCTTTTTTCTTGAGGGGCGTAAAAAGGAGGGATTGTGTGGGAATGGGTTAATCATAGCCCTTTACACTCATGGCAATACTTGATCATCTGTTTTCTAATGATTTCCTTGAAAGTCACAAAGTTACAGTTTGTTTAGGGGGTTTTACCCCCTAAAATTAAGTAATGCTGATGAACGAAAAAGGAATGCTTAAAAATCTTCCAGGAAATCATCTAAGAAACTGATAATTGTTACCTCATTTAACTGAAATGATGACCAAAGGTCAAAATTTTGGCATAAGCTTTCTCTTGCAGAATTTTCATCTGATGGTAATGATGAAGGTCTCCATGCAATATGATTACATTCTGTTAAATTTTTGTGTTGTAAGCACTGGGCTCAATCAGTCCCTGAGGTCACTCAACCATCAGGATTCCGTCATCAGTGATTAAGATTGGTTAATTGATTGTTTGTTAGTAAAATGGCAGAATAAGGACTTGGAGTTCCCCCATACATTTTACATTAAAACAATATTATTGAAAGATCTTACAAGCCCAAACATTTGACTGGTGATACTAGAAATGCATTATCATCAAAACTGTGTTTTCCAAAGAATACCTTACATACCATGGTATGTCTGAATTTGTCAACAATGATATCTGTGCATATGTGAGCATTGTTTTAGAAGAGATAATTGTTAAAGGACATGGTTTCCCATTGACTGGTAAATAGGTATGTACCTGTTGGCTTAACTTACAAGTCAAAAGTGGTACCAATTTATTAGCCTTTCAGCTGTAAATTGTTACCTTTATCTTGGAGAAAAATTGTTTTAAAATGCACATCCATCCATGATGGGGCACAATCATTTCAAGTTATTTTGAAATCCATTTGTATTTGTTGAAGCTCAGTTTGAATATTTGACATTGAGAAACTACCTTGACACTATCTAGAAATTTGTTTAATGTCACATCTACTCATGAGATTTCCATCTTTTCTCCTGTTAGAATGCACAACATAGGGTTAATTTTCAAAGTAGAGTAATTCTTGTATTTTGGTAAAGGTTCATTAAGTATTGATATATACCAAAACATCAAAGCTCTATGCCGTATTGTTTGGTCAACCAAGGTTTATTACGATTTCCTTCTTTATTCCTTTATAAATCTGAATTTGCACAGCAAAGGCTTATTCACAGTGTAGGGTATCTCTTTGAAGTATTTTGGTAGGGGGTCAAAAGGCGATACCATATATCTCAGCTCTAGGCCATATGATTTGGGAGAAGAAGATTTCTAAAGATTTCCTTCATCATCCTTATACAAGAGGGCTATGGTGGCCATGTATTGCTCACCTTAGATACTGCAGAAGTCCATGTATTAGCAACTTTCCTTTTTTTACATTTTTCCCGTATCATTTTCTTTTTCATCAACTCAACTTTCTTCTGGCTTAAGTGATTTCTCTTGATTTCCTAACTAAAACTGGGTACATTGGACAACAACCTTTCTTAACATACTAATGTCAGTATCTTTTCAGCAAAATTTCATTGAAAACCACAAAGTGTCTCACAATACAGAGTTAATATAAACCACATTATCATAGCATTTTGGTAGAGAACCAAGAGGCAGTGTTACATATATAAGCTCTAGGCCTGAAGGTTTAGGAGAAGATATTAAAAGAATTCAATTGAAATTCCTTTCAGTTGCCATAGCAACCAGAGATATTTATGGATTATGATTTCTTGAAATATCTTGATGTGCAATAACCCATGAATCATTTTTGTAAAATTTAATTGAAAATCTGATTCATTGATTGATTAAATGGGATTTACCACCAATTTTAACAGTATTTCAGTCATATCTCAGCGACTGGAGCACCTGGGTTCCTGGTATTTCTCACACCAGTTCTACAATTACATCCTTTCTGAGCCTTCAGCTGCTCATCCCACATAGGTGTACGATTATCTACCCATTGGTGGGAGAAAAATGTCGAGAAGGATATTCGCTGCAACCCAGGATCGAACCCGGGACCCATGACTAGACGTCCTATGCACTACCACTGCACTATGGCTGCAACCCTTGAAAATCTAAGTAGGGAAGAAATGGTTTTTAGAGAATTTGGTCTGTATTTCTTTGTAAATTCAAAGTATCAACAACATAAGATTTCATCTAATAACATCATCAAAACCAGATGCATCTTGGTAGAGGACCATGAGGCAATGCTAAACACAAAATTTAAAAGTTCTAGGCAACAATAAAGCACTTACTAAAAATGTGTCAAAAATATGGAAGCCCTCTGCATAGTTGTTATTCATATGGCCTTTAGTTGTGACCTTCACTGTGGGGTATCTAACACAACTTTACACATGAATTTAGTAATCTTCAAGAGGAACAACTGTGCCAAGTTATTTAAATCCATTGCACAATAAACAAGATATGCTCCAGACAAGAATTAGACACATACATAAATACACACTACAAGCATTAACACACACATACACATTGACAGAGATAACTCTATATACCCAGTTAAAATGAGCTAACCCCTCAATATGTTTTTAAGGTCTTTAAGATAAGTTTACCCCCTCAATATATCAAGGGCTCAGTGCAAAAACATCATAAGTGTCTTTACAAAGTATAGACACTTATGATGTTTTTACACTAAGCTAACGATATTGTGCTATTTAGATGATGCTACAGAGAATGGCAGTTACCTGGTTCTGGCTGTCTCCTAGGAGACTGAACACTGTAGACTGGGGTACCATATAGGTTGTGATAGGACTCTGCATGTGTGATGTCAGTTGACTAGTAAATGGATTGTTTGACCTTGGATATACAAACACATGGATAAAAAGAGTCCCATTTCTTCTCGTCTTTGATGGTATACTAACATTGACAGAACTGGAAGGAAAACAAAGATTTGTAAAAATCTCTTACAACTAAAACGCTTTCAGACAAAGATAGTCAACACTCAGTAATCAGTAATCTCAAGTTTCCGAATAAGTCTTGGTCATATTCAAGGGGCAGCTTTATCTCTTCTTATTTTGTGTAAAAAGGAATGTTTATCTTGAACCAGTAACCTGAAACTCCTTTTTATATCTTAAATATTTTTTCGAGCCAAAGTTCAATTTCTATGTTGATTTCTATCTTTTAAGGAGACAATATGACTAGCTGACAAGGTAATTAATCCTGCTTAAAAAAAAATGAAACTTTTTGGATTACATTGGCCAAGGATATATGTCTGATGTAAGAGAAACCTGATATTACAGCATGCCATTGTTGACCTATCAATTACCTCCATGATGTTTTATCCAAACCCCAACTTCTGGTAAAAAAATTCGAATTTTTGCTACCACCCCCAAAATTAGAGATAACAAGTGTCAACTGTATTTTAATTTCTTGATCAAATACAAGTGAGGTCCCTTTCAGAAATATTTCTGTCAAATATCTTTCATATTCCATAAATAGTTTTAAGAGGAGAAGATTATTTAATATTTCACATATGGGGATGATAGGTCCATAACATCAATGTCTCTCACCCATTAAAATTTCTTGAAGAAATCTGACAAAGATCCAGGCAAGGAACATTCCTGGCAAAATCATAATTCATTTATATCCAATTAATAGTTTTGAAGAAGTTTATTCAATGTTTCCCTATATATTCAAAATAGTACTGATAAGCACCGATGACACCTTGTATTTAGCCTTCTCAAAATTTCTTGAAGGAAATCAATTTCAGAGAGGGGTTTTTTTTTTTCTATTTTTTAACTTTTTGCTTCATTTCCATATGTTGCTGATTGACTAGATAGACAAATGGATGGACCTAATGTCTCCTTGAAATAACTGGTGGGGGATGAAAAAGGGGTATATTCCAAATATCCATTAAAGAATTCCTCCCTCAATAGTATATAAAGCTCTTTTGATAGTAAATATATATTTCAAGTTTGAAAAGAATGTCTCAAGGAATGTCAGAGATATTACAAAATATCAAAGATTTTGCATGACAACAACCCATGTTAGAATTATAGATAGTCCGTACGAATCCATATCAGGGTGATAAGATAGCAATATGCATGCATCAGAAACACTTTGTGACAGTAAACATATGTGGAGATTGGCACTTGTGTTAATTTTGAATTAAGATTGATTAGCTGTTTCCTTTAACAGGTGAACTCGAATTTATGTTGATTTATGATTACTTGAGTGATATCCAAAAAAATTGAATATGAGCTTGATAGCTGTCATCTGAATCAGCAGTCACTGCACCTGAGAGACAGAAAACAGACAATAAGTTTAATGATGATAGTAGGAACAAAGATATGACAGAGATATGGTAGTTGCATTTAAAACTTTAAAACCAATAATTTCTTTGTTTGAAACAGGTTCAAAATTCCACTAAAATAAATGTCAAAGTAACAAATCTTAGCCTAGGTGATGGAATTGTGGCCTCAAAGATATGTGCTAAGTTTCAAAGCATAGCATTAATAGTTATGCAGTCATTTGTTTTGAACAGTTTGCAAGATTCCTCGAAACAAAGACAAAGAAACCAATTCAATTAATTAATGCAATGAAATATTATTTATCTTTTATGAAAATATAAGCACACAAGGTACTTTGGGAAGCAGGATATTTATTTAAAACAAGAGGGCCATTGGCCCTAAAGCGCTCACCTGAGTTGATGACTAAAGAAGTAAAATAGCCCAAGTGACCTTTTCCTTTTTGGCAAAAAGTGACCCCTATCAAATCATGTCTTAAGAAATCAAGAACAAACATTTTTACCAAGTTTCAAGGTCTTTGTGCAAGAAAAGGATCAAGTAAGTTGGAAAAAAGATTTCTTTATATCAAACCTTGCGACTTAGTATTTGATCCTATGTGACTTAATATCAAACTTGACAAAGATTTTTATTAGGACAAACATTCGGAATATATATCAAGTCAATTGAGTCAAAATTGTGGCCTTTTGAGTAAAAACAAGGTTTTTCTCAGATTTGACATAGATTTTGACCCCAAATGACCCAAATTTGAACATGGTTGAGATATTTTGAAAACACACATTCTGACCAATTATCAAACCAATAAGGCCAAAAATAAGGCCTCTGGAGTGTAAAGGTATTTCTAAGATTTGGCCTATTGACCTAGTTTTGACCCTATGTCAACCAAAGTCTAACTTGGCTAAGATATCATGGACGCAAATGTTATGACCAAATACCAATTTAATTGAGCCAAAATAGGGTCTCCACAGTAAAAACAAGATATTTCTAAGATTTGACCTAGTGACCTAGATTTTGACCCCATGTGACCCCAATTTGAAAATGACTGAGATATCATGGACATAAACATTCTGACCAAATATCAATTCAACTGAGCCAAAAAATGGGACCTCTAGAGTGCATGAAAGGAATTTCCGCGATTTGACCTAATGACCGAAATTTGAACTTGGCTGAGATATCATAGACACAAATTTTCTGACAAATTGTCATTTGGTTTGAGCCTAAAATGTGGCCTCAAGAATGCACACAAGATTATTTATAAGATTTGACCTAGTGACTTAGTTTTTGACCCCACATAATCCAATATCGAACCTGATCTAGCTATTATCCAGACAAACATTGAGCCATAAATATGGCCTCTGGAGTGCACACAAGGTATTTCTAAAATTTGACTTAGTGTCCTATCTTTTAATCCCATGTGACCCAAATTTGAAAATTGCTGTGTGGACACAAACATTCTGACCAAATATCTTTTGATTTGAGCCTAAAATGTGGCCTCTAGAGTGCTCACAAGATTATTCCAGGATTTAACCTAACGACCTAGTTTTTGAACCACTAACCCACTATGAAACTTGACCAAGATATTATGCAGACAAATATTCTGACCAAATATCAAGACATTTGAGGCAAAATTGTGACCTCTAGAGTGCACACAAGGCATTCTCCCTAGTGGCCTAGTTTTTTACCCCATATGACTCATTATTAACCTTGTACGAGGTTTCATGGAGACAAACATTCTGACCAAGTTTCAAGACATTTTGTCCACAAGATATTGAGCAGGAAAAGCAGCATGTACATTGCAAAGGAGATTTCTTTAATTAATGACCTATTTTTTTTATCCTGAATGACCCAATATCAAACTTGACTGAGTTTAAATTGAAACAAAAAATCTGACCTAATATCACTTGAGCCCAAAATGAGGCTTACAGAATGGCAATAAGGTATTCTAAAATTTGACCTAGTGACCTAGTTTTTTACTCTACGTAATCCAAATCAAAACTGACACAGAGATATTACAGAAAAATCATTCTTACAAAATATCCAATCATTTGAGCTTTAAATGTGACTTCTAGTGTTCAAATATTGTATTCCTAACACTTGACCTAATGACCTTCTTTTTTGTCTGAACTAACCAATATTCAAACTTTGCCCAGATATTATGGAGCAAATCATTCTGACATAATTTCAAATATACTGAGCTTAAAATGCAGCCTCTTATTAAGTGCAAATATTGAATATCTAAGGCTTGACCTAGTGAACAAGTTTTTTACCCTAAGTGACCCAATATTGACATTGGCAAGGTAATAATGGAGAAAATTATACAGTAAAACCCCTCTTATACAACCACTTGCGGTACTTTCTGAAAGTGGTCGTAATAGCAGGGTGGTCGTAATACTAAGGTTTGGTCGTTTGTTGTCAAGTAATTCATGTTTATTTTATTTTCGTTATTTGAATATATTAATACTATACATACAAAAATGAAACTATAAGAATATGTATTACAGCGGAATCTTATGTCATTTTAAAATTTACGATCTTCGATAAGTTCTACTTTCTCTATTCTTCATTTGGATCTGATTCAGAAGTCCGACCTCAGATTATTTATTCGTATGTACAGGTTCAAAGTGTCTAACTGTCGATATCATATCTTCTATAATGCGAATACCAAGCATCAAGTACGTTGAAATCAAAATTAATTGCTAATTAAATGTTCTGAACGCAGTAAACAAACTAATTGTAACTTCTCGGATACGTTTTCACTTTCGAATTTATTACTCAAGTCAAAACCTGTGACACATTCAAATAACAATTAAAAATAATACAAGCTATAATTTCTAAAAGTGATAGGCCACTTTAATCATAACACCTATTATAATAAGGGTTCGATATCACATAATCAAAAAATCCGATAATGTATTTACAATGTATTCATACTCAATGAGTGTGGCTCTTATCAAGTGTGAAATTCGGGTGATCGGTCTCAATGTGTGAAAATACTTGACGTTTTAGTGGGGTTCAAAATAGTGTATCAGCTATGGTTGGTTCTGAATTTAGTGGTCGTTATTCGGAATAGCGGGGTGCCCGTTTTAGAGGGGTTCGCAACCATTGAAATAAAGAACAAAAAATTCCGTTCTGTAAAAATTTAGGTCGTAATAGCAGGGTGCCCGTATTTCTGGGGTGGTCTTGAGGAGGGGTTTTACTGTACTTATCAAAAACCAGCCAATTGACCCAAAAATGTGACCTCCACTATGCAAATCAGGTTTTCCGAAGAATTTATCTGGTAACCTGCTTTTTTACCCCTGAGACCCAAATTTGAACTTTACCAAGAGACCATGGAGACAATCATTCTGACCAAATATCAAGTCATTTGAGCCAAAATTTGGCCTATCCAATGCAAACAAGTTATTACTAAAATTTGACCAACTGACCTAGTGTTTGACCCAATGCGACCCAAATTTAAACTTTGTCAAGAAACCATTATAAAAAACATTCTGTTCAAGTTATTTGAGCCTGAAATGTGGCCTCTAGTGTGGAAAAAAAAAATTCCTAAGATTTGAAAGAGTGAACTAGCTTTTGACCCTATTTGACCCTAATTTGATGTTTGCCGATGGACCATTAAGACAATCATTCTGACAAAGTTTGAAGACATTTGACCCTAAAATGAGGCATCAAGTGTACAAGCAAGGTATTTCTAAGATTTGACCTAGTGACCTAGTTTTTACTCCATTTGAAAAATTCAAACTTTGTGGAGAGATCAAGGTGGACAATCATTCTGAACAAGTTTGAATAGATTTGAGCAAAAAATCTGGCCTCTACAGTGCAAACAAGGGTATTTCTAAGATTTGACCTAGTGACCTAGTTTTTTACCCCATGTGACTGTAACTTGACCTTTGCCCAGAGACAATGGAGACAATCATTCTGACAAAGTTTGAAGACATTTGAGCCAAAAAATGTGATCTCTAGAGTGCACACAAGATGCTGATACATGACACACATTTCCTTTATTATTGAAAATAGCAACCTTAGTGAAATTTGGTTGAAATCCATAAACAGGTGTTTGAGAAATTTTAAAAGTTTTCAGTATATACCATATATGGAAATTAGCCCTGCCCATTAAAGCCATATTTTTCATCCTATCAAAATTCTTTTTCATGATCTGATAAAAGGTCACAACTCTTTGAAGGAATCTGATAAAGGTTCACCCAAGGATCATTTCTGTGAAATTTGATTGAAATCCATCAACTGGTTTCTGAGAAGAAGATTTTCAAAGCTTTCACCATATATGGAAATTAGCCCCACCCATTAAGGCCATGTTTTACGTCTGATCAAATTTCTTTGAAGGAATCTGATAAAACGTCACCCAAGGATCGATCCGGTGAAATTTCTTTGAAATCCATGCTCTGGTTTCTGAGAAGATTTTCAAAGCTTTTATCACATATGAAAATTAGCCCCACCCATTAAAGCCATGTCTTTCATCCGATCAAATTTCTTTGAAGGAATCTGATAGAGGTTCACCAAAGGATCATTTCTGTGAAATTTGGTTGAAATCCACCCAGGGGTCTATGAGAAGAAGATTTTCAAACGTTTTCATCATATATGTAAATAGTTCTGCCCATTAAAGCCAAGTTTTTCATCGGATCAAAATTCTTTGAAGGAATCTGATAGAGGATCACCCAAGGATCATCTCTGTGAAATATTGTTGAAATCTGTGCAGTACTTTCTGAGGAGAAGAATTTCAAAGTAAAAGTTTACGGACGGATGTACGAACAGACGGATGCAACAACGCACGCATGACAGACACAACGCCACGACAATAACTCTTTTGCTGTCAGCCAGTGGAGCTCAAAAGCAGAGTAAAATATCATATCAAAAGCAAATCTTATGCAATGCAAGTCGATCAACAAAATTATGGAGTCACAACGACTATAATTTTACGTTACGATAGCAACACATTACTTACCTTAAGGACTCAAAATCAAATATTATTTCATTTTATCCGAATATGTTCATGAATTATGACCATAGTCAGGGATGGGCATTTATTAGAATCACAATTGGCAAAAAATGGCCCCAATTTTAGCAGTATTTTTAGGGGATGGGCAATTATTAGAATATGGACAATTATTTGAATAAATATGGTACCTACATCAACAAAAACTTATGATGAACCTTTTAACAATACTATGACCGAACTGTCCATCTATCTTCATCTCATTTGGCCATTCATTTGTCAGATTAGGCTATTTACAATTTATACAAGCATAAAGATAGTTATGCAGATGACAACAAGGCTAAAGAAATACTCAGGTTTTCTCTGAAAAGAGTTGATCCATAATGGAGATTTAGGAAAAATTAAGAATACAGGGGGATAAATCCTATGAAGTAATATCAAAGGACTCTAAAATTTAAGGAAGAGTATACTGAAGTTTGGATTATTAACAAAAGACAAGAAAGTCACTAATACTCACATTTGATCTTTTTGAGATATAGTTAGATTGGAATATTTCCATATAAGGTTAAGATCCCTCTCCTGAATTCTTTCTGCTTTAGTTGAGGTGTACACTGACAACTGAAATCAAATGCTCATATAGAATATCCTGACCTTGAATAAATTCTTTCATCACACAAAAATTCTTGAATGAAAACATTATTTGAAAGATGTCCTTCAACCCATTCTCACACAATCAACAACGCTTTTAAACGCCCCTAAACAGGAAAGCTTTGGAAAACATTGTGGAAAATGAACAAATTGCTTGTAACAATCAATTTCTTCATTATCAACAATGTTTTCTGCCCAAAAAGACAAAGATATTTAAAATTTCATCAGCATGAATCTGTCGTCTGCAACTTCTTTAAATTTGGACCAGTCTAAAATTTTCTATCGTGGGAATAGTTTAAGTGAATCGGCCTTGAGAATTCGATAGATCTAAGCTGTTTGGTTTGAGAGGAGAAGATTTGTAAAGACTTCCTTCTTTATTTCAATATAAAATTCTGCGAACCTACAGGATAGAGATTATGTTATTCTAAGACGTATAATCAGATGAATTAGGTAAAATTTGATATCCCTAGGTCTCTTGGTTTGGGAAGAGAAGATTATCAAAAAGATGCCTATATGTAAAATACGGAAACCTACAAAGGCCTTTTGTAATAGAAAAATAATTTGAATTTTTATGGAAGAGTAACATAAGGTAAGGTGCATGCAGAATTTCAAAGCTATAGGCCACTTAGATTGGAAGGTGAATATTTCTTAAGTTTTTTCATTTGCTTGTGGGCAACCAAAACTCTTCATGAATTTTAATTCATTGACATATTTTAAAAAGCTTCACCTAAGGATCATTTTTGAGAAATTTAATAGTTAGTTAAGGAGAAGATTTTAGAGTATTTGTAAACAGACAGACAGATGATGTATAAGAGACCGATCACAATAGCTCACCTTTAGCAATTTAATTGTCCTCATTGTTTTCTACCACAAAAAGCAAAAACGACCAAAATTTTGCTGTCTTGTAAAGGATTATGATACAAGTGGGCCACACTTACATATAAAGAGTGAAGACTATGTACCTGTGGATCCAAAAGTCTAAATTATAAATTCCAAGGCTTAAGGGCAAATTTGAAAGAAGGAAAAAACTTTTTCCTCTCTCTGGTTCCATGGGTGATAATTTCAGAAATAAGAAAGAAGTCTGTGCTTCATGTCTATAACCCCGCCCCCCACCCACCCCCTGAGGACCTGAGGATCATGATTTTAGCTATTTTGTAAGAGACCAATTTACTGATGCTTCTTGCAAAACATCAAGGCTCTATGCCTCCTGGGTCAAGAGGAGAAGATTTTTAAAGATTATTCAAAAATTCCATTTTTGTTGCCATGGCAACCAGAGCTTTAACAGATTTCAATTCTTTTAGCTATTTTCAAAGGGGTACCACCTAAGGAACATTCCTGCCAAATTTGGTTCAAATTGGCCCAGTGGTTTTGGAGGAGATGTCATTAAAAAAAAGTTCTTTATTTCTATATAAACCCCAACCCTTTGGGGCTCTACTCCTTGGGACCCGAGGATCAAGATTAAATATAATTTTGAAAGAGGTCAATATACTGATGCTTTATGCAATATATCAAGGCTCTATGCCTTCTGGGTCAGGAGGAGAAGATTTTTTAAAGATTATTTCACTTTTGTTTCCATGGCAACCAGAGTTTTTAACGGATTTCAATCCTTTTAGCTATTTTCAAAGGGGACCACCTAAGGAACATTTCTGCAAAATTTGGTTCAAGTTGGCCCAGTGGTTTGGGAGCAGATGTCCTTGAAAGAAATTGATGACGCATGACGGACGCCGGATGGACGCCAGTCAAAAGGTGATCACAATAGCTCACTTTTGAGCACTCCATTCAATCTGAAACATTTACACCATTAATGATTATGAGCCTGGGCATCGAAAGGAAGCAACATTAAGGAACTCAGCAGTCCGGACATCCACATTTAGAACAAGAGGACCATGATGGTCCTATATCGCTCCCCTGAGTATGATTGCTCAAGGCTTTATGATATAATGTTCAAAATATCAAAGCCCTACACCTAATCATTTTGAGAAGAAGATTTTTTAAAGATTTTCCCCTTAAATTCTAGGTATAGTGAAAACCCAACCATGTTGAGCTAATTTCAAGAGTACTGTAATTCTTTGAAGTAATAATGTAGAGGGTCAACAGGCATTAATAAATACCAAATATCAAAGCTCTAGGCCTAATGGTTTATAAGGAGAACTTTTTTTATGATATCCTTCTTTATTCCTATCTGGGATTGCATAGAAAAGGTTTTATTTTCATAATACAGTACATGTAATTCTATTAAGTATTTTAGTACAGGGTCAAAAGGTATGGTTTGGGAGAAGAAGATTTTTAAAGATTTGCTTCTTTAAATCTATGTAAAATCAAGGATGGCAAAGAAAAGGGCTAATTATCAGAATACTGTAATTCTTTGAAGTATTTTGGTAGAGGGTCAACAGATGATGATTTGTACCAAATTTCAAAGCTCCTGACCTTATGGTTTGGGAGAAGTAGATTTTTAGAGTTTTCCTTCTGCATTTATTTGTAAAATCAAGGATCGGACATAAAAGGGCTAATTATCAGAATACGGTAATTCTTTGAAGTATTTTTGTAGAGGTCAATAGTTGATGATTTATATCAAAGCTCTAGGCCTTATGGCTTGGGAGAAGAAGATTTATACGGTTTTCCTTCTTTATTTCTATGTAAAATCAGGAATTGCACAGAAAAAGGCTAATTTTCAGATTATGATAATTCTTTGAAGTGTTTTGGTCGAGGGTCAATAGATGTTGATTCATACCAAATATCAAAGCTCTAGGCCTTATAGTTTAGAAGAAGAAGATTTATAAAGTTTCCTCCTTTATTTCTATGTAAAATTGGGAGGAGAAGATTTTTTAAGTTTTCCTTCTTTATTTCTATGTAAAATTAGGGATCACACAGAAAAGGGCTAATTTTCAGAATACGGTAATTCTTTGAAGTATTTTGGTAGAGGGTCAATAGATGATGATTTGTACCTAACATCAAAGCTCTAGGCCTTAGGGCTTGGGAGGAGAAGATTTCTTAAGTTTTTTCACTTTGTTGCCATGGCAACCAGAGTTCGTCATGGATTTCAATTCTTTGAAGTATTTTGAAAGAGCATGACCTAAGGATCATTTCTGTGAAGTTTTGTTGAAATTCCATGGTGAGTTTAGGAGGAGAAGATTTTTTTGTAATTGTGAACGGACGGACGAACAGACGCCGGACGATGACCGATCACAATAGCTACTCCAGAGCACTTCCTGCTCGGGTGAGCTAATAAAGGCTAATTGTTTAACCCATTCCCACACAGTAAAATTTAGACTGGTCCAAATTGAATGAGTTACTCTTTGGGTAGAAAACATTGTGTAAAACGAAGAAATTGCTTGTTTCAATGTTTTCTCAATTGAGGGGCGTCACTGTGTGGGAATTGGTTAACAGATCACAACATTTTACACTGGTCAAAATTTAAAGTAGTTGCAGACAATAGTTTTTAAGTTGTTGGATTTTTTTTCTGGTAGCCAACATTGAAGATATTAAGTAATTGTAACATACAATTTATTGTAATTTTTCACAATGTTTCCCAAGCTTTTTTCATAAATGGCATTAAAAAGCAGGATTATGTGGGAATGGGTCAAAGAAACCTTGATTTGTTTATTTCTACAGAAGTTTTAATCTTTGTCATGCTGAACCTTGAATATTCCAGTTTTAGCAGGAGGTATAGACATAAGCGCAGTCTGATCCTAGTCTACACCTCCTGCCTGTCCTTTTGAAACCAGAGTTGTTTATGAAATTAATTTTCAAAAAAAAGTATTGACAACTGAACAACAAGTACTACCAGTGCTTTCAGCGCTTTGATTTGTATACAATTCTTAAAGGATTTTATTCAGCATTACAAGGGTTATGACTTAATTCAGACCTTGTTTCACGCAATTTCTTCTATGTCCACTATGTTTTCTACCCCAAAATAGAAAGAACTTTATTATTTTATCAACCTAAAATTGTCGTCTACATCTTCTTTGAATTTGGATCAGTCTAAAATGTTCTATTGTGGAAATGGATTATTATAAGTCAAATCATTTACCAAGTCAGATGAAAAGGGTATTCACTGGATACCATACATGGACATAAGCCAAAACCTTTAAAGACATATTTTCAACGAATCAAAATAAATTGATGGAATCTGAAAAAGCGTCATCAGAGGATCATTCCAGTGAAATCTAATTGAAATCCATAGACTGGTTTCTAAGAAAAAGATTTTCAAAGCTTTCAACATTATGGACAATTAAATTAATTTTAAATTTTGTCGAAATCAATCAAATTGTTCGTGAAAAGAAGATTTTTAAAGGTTTCACCATATATAGAAATAAGTCCCACCTACTAAAGCCATGCTTTTCATCCAATTGAAATTCTGATAAAGGGTGACCCATTGATCCTTCCTGTAAAATTTGGTTGAAATCCATCCTCTGGTTTCTGAGAGGTTTTTTAAAGGTTTAAAGTTTAAACATATAAGGTAACTAGCCCAGTCCATTTACTCCATGTTTTTCATCAGATCAAAATTCTTTAAAGAAATCTGATAAAGTGTACCCCAAGGGTTATTTCTGTAAAATTTGGTTGAATTCTGTTCAGTACCGTCTGAGGAGAAGATTTTTAAAGTAAAAGTTTACCGACAGACAGACACACACACAGAAATTAGCCCTGCCCATTAAAGCCATGTTCTCTTTACTATCACAATATTTTAAATGCATCTGACAAAAAGTCACCTAAGGATCATTTCTGTGAAGTTGCAGACAACAATGAAAATTGGATGCAATTCCAAACAAACCATCCTATGTGGTAGAAAACACTGCAGCAAAAGGTGAAATTGCTTATTATAAGCAATTTCTCCTTTTTCCACAATGTTTTCTCGAGTATAAAATCACAGTGACGTAAAAACTTGGGTTTATCCAGGAAAGGGTTAAATAATTTCTTTTTACCTCCAATCCCTTATCTTTAGTAAAATGTGGTCCTAGACATGTTCCACTTCCTCCTTTACATTGTGTCGGGAAAAAAATCATGGCAATAGTAAATATGGAGTAACCCATATAGGTGAGAAATAATCCCGACACAATCACTGTTGCTGAAGGTCTGATCATGATTTACATACAGAGCTGTGGCACAACTTTCTAGACCTGAAAATGAAAAGTACTGAAATCTTAATTCTTTAACTTTGAACAAGAAGACCATGATGGTCCTATATCGCTATCCAAACAATTAAAAAGGCCTTACTGAGATAGTTTGCAGAATTTGGTAGAAAGCCATAGGGCAAAGTTTAATACAACATTTGAATGCTCTAAGACCATTAAAAACTTTGGAGAAGTTCAAGATTTTAAAAGATTTCCTTGCTTATCATCATGTAAAATCCTACTTCTAACAACATATTGATCAAAAAATAATAGTTCTAAGCATTTTCAAACTGTGCATGTAGATTTGAAAGCTTGAGGCTAGATATTGGGGTAAAGAAGATCTCCTTCTCTACATAATATCTATGAACCCAAAAAATAGGGCTCATTTTGATCCTAGAGTAATTATTTTCTGTATTTTGGTAGAGTACTATGAGGTGATTATGCATGCAAAATTAGAAAGCTCTAGGCCCTTTGGTTGGGTAGTTCATACAGCCCCATTTGCAAGTGTTACTTGATGGATCAAACCAAATTTTGAAAGGAACTATCCTTGCAATAGTATAAGGATTCAGCGAGAGAATGAATACAATCCAATGACATCTATGGACTTTATTCCATTAACTAATATTTTTTTAAATTAAATTTTCATAAAGCCCCTTTTCCTGTATTTCTTGACCGATCAGACCAAATTTCTAGAGGAACAATCCTTACCATGGTACAATCATTCTGTGAAAGTTTGAAGAGAATCCAATGAAACGATAGAGTGTTAAACACAAAGAAACCTTTGACTTTATTTGTCATTAAGGCAATGAAATCATCAATTTTGAGCAGGGAGAAATCCACAAACACATTCAAATAATAAGAGGCCTATGAGGGCCTGAGAAGCTCTACTGGTTATCAAGTTTTCCGTTAAAGAAATCTGATATTTAAGGAAGTTAATTACTCAAAAAAGAATACATAAAGAAAGAAAAAACAGGACTTTATCCCCTTTATTATTTTGAGCAACAATCCTCAAGGCCCCTTTTACTGTGTTTCATGACGGATCCACTCCATTTCCAAAAGAAAGTTACATTATGACCCTACAATCATCCTGTGGAATTTTTATCAGAATCTGACAATAATTGTGGACTTTATCACAAAAACAGGATTGTTTTGAATGAAAATCAATAAGGCCCCTTTTCCTGTGTTTTCTGATGGATCAATTTCATTCCAGAAGGAACTTTACTTACAACCCTACAATTGTCCTTTGAAATTTAAAAGACAATTTGATAATAATTGTGATCCTCATCACATAAACAAGAATGTTTTGAATGATAATCTGTAAAGCCCCTTTTACTGTGTTTCCAATGCAACAATTATTCTAAACATCTTTGAAGAGAATCCGATAAAACTGTTGACTTTATTGTGTTAACAAAGATATTAAATTCAAGTTCTCGTAAGGCCCCTTTTCCCGTGATATTTTACTGTTGGTTTATCATTCTGTGAAAGTTAAAAGTGAATCCGATGAAATATGGGGACTTCATTATGTTCACTAGAATGTTTTTTAAAAAAAATCATATGGCCCCTTTTTACATGATATTTGATGGATTGTACCCAGTTCTGAAAAGAACCATTTAAGTCATTGTACAATCATTCTGTGAAATTTTGAAGTGAATCCGGTGAAATCAAGGGACATCATTGTGTTAACCAGAATATTAAAGAAAGTTTTTCACAAGGCCCCTTTTTATGTGACACTTGCCATAATCAGATCCACTGTCAAAATCATCAATTGTAATGATGGTACAATCAGTCTGTGTAATCTGTGGAATTTATTGTGTTAATGAGTTTATAGTGAAATCTTCATAAGGCCCCTTTTCTCATGATACTTTACAGAACAAACCACATTTCAAAAGGAACAATTCTAATGAAGGTACAATCATTCTTTAAAAGCTAAGGAGAATCAATGAAAACAGTGGACTGAATTGTGTCAAGAATTTTAGTAATAAAATTTTCATTAGGCCCCTTTTTTCTTGAAACTTAACAAATCAGACCCAATGTACAAAGGAGCAATCCTAATGATAGTTTGAAGAAAATGATAAAGACTGAGGACTTTATTTGTAATAATGATGTTTTGTAATAAAATTTTTATAAGGTCCCTTTTCCTGTGTCACTTAACCAATCAGACCTATTTTACAAAGGAACAATCCAAATGATGGTACAATCATTCTGTTAAAGTTAAAAGATTCTGATAAAGACTGAGGACATTCTTGTGTCTGAGGATTTGGTAATAATTTTTAATAATTTTTCATTCAGCCCCTTTTCCTATGTTACTAGACAGATCAGGCCGAATTTGGAAAGAAACAATCCTAATGATGGTACAAACATTCTGTGAAAGTTTGAACAGAATCCGATGAAAACTGCAGACTTTATCTTGTTGTAAAGCTTTTAAAATAAAATTTTCATAAGGCTCCCTTTCCTGTGATACTTGAAGGATCAGGTCTCATGTCAGCATCAATAATCTTGATTATTGTACAATGATTCTGTGAAGGTTTGAAGAAAATCCAATGAAAGCTCTGGACTTGGTTACAAGGATTATTGATAAAATTCGCAATGGCCTCAAAAAACTGTTCTAGAGTGTTAACGAGGATTTTTTAATTAAATTTTAATAAGCCCCCTTTTCCCATGTTTCTTGACTGATCATACCCGTTATCAAAAGGAACGATCCTTTTGATGGTACAATCATTCAGTAAATGTTTGAAGAGAATCCAATAAAAATTAGGACTCTAGAGTGTTAATGAGGATATTTAATGAAATTTAAATGAAATTTTAAT
This sequence comes from Fragum fragum, assembly GCA_946902895.1. Classification (NCBI taxonomy): domain Eukaryota; kingdom Metazoa; phylum Mollusca; class Bivalvia; order Cardiida; family Cardiidae; genus Fragum; species Fragum fragum. The sequence continues at coordinate 7,795,966 of OX336373.1, forward strand.
AAGGCCCCTTTTCCAATGTTTCTAGACAGATCATACCAAATTTCGAAAGGAATGATCCCTATGTTGGTACAATCATTATGTGAAAGTTTGAATTGAATCTGATGAAAACTGTGGACTCTAGAGTGTTAACGAGAATTTTTCAATTAAATTTTCATAAGGCCCTTTTTCCCGTGTTTCTTGACGGATCATCTGCTTTTTCAAACGGCACAATCCTTATGATGGTACAATCATTCTGAGACAGTTTGAAGAGAATCTGATGAAAACTGTGGACTCAAGAGTGTTAACGAGGATTTTAACCCATTCCCACACAAGCCCTCCTTTTTACGCCTCTCAAGAAAAAAGCTTTAGAAAACATTGTGGAAAATGAAGAAATTGCTTGTATCAAGCAATTTCTTCATTATCCACATTGTTTTCTATCCCAAAAGACAAATAAATTTAAAATTTCATCAACTTGAAATTGTCATCTGCAGCTTCTTTTAATTTGGACCAGTCTAAAATTCTGCTGAGTTTGAATGGGTTAATGGGTTTTTTAATTAAATTATCATAAGGCCCCTTTTCCCATGTTTCTTGACGGATCATACCAAATTTCGAAAGGAACGATTTTTATGATGATACAATCATTCTGTGAAAGTTTGAAGAGAATCTGATGAAAAATGTCGTTTCAAGAGTGTTAACAATATTTTATTTATATTTAAATTAGGCCCCTCTTCCCATGTTTCTTGACGGATCATACCAAATTTCGAAAGGAACGATCCTTAAGATGGTACAATCATTCCGAGAAAGTTTGAAGGGAATCCGAAGAAAACTGTGGACTCTAGAGTTTTAACTATGAAAAGTTTAACAAACATGCGATGGAGCCACGGATGCTGGACGGGAAAAAGCCATCCCAATAGCTCTAGTGGCCTTCCGCCGTTATGTTCCGATAGGTGGCATTTTTCAAATACTGACCTATCTAATTTGAGCATTCTGGGTAGTGTCATTCGTAACAACTCGGCTGATTCCGTCAAAAAACATTCAAAATGTCAGCGCCCAAGAAAAGCACGCTTCGAATTTTTGAAGCCTCTTCTTGGAGTACAGATAAGACATAAATGCTTTCACAATTCAAAATAATTATTTTTCTAATTAATTTGGGGCGACATTTAAGTTTGATTTCTCCACAATTCTAGTTTTTATTGCAATTATCCACGTGCTACTTTTTAGCGATATGATATGGAGTTATGCGTACAACGTAGTAATATTTATCCCAATCTGGATAAGTGATACGGTCCCGAAGACAGGTCATTCTTCGGAGAATATGACATGCGAAGACAGCGGGCCTTCGGCCAGTAGAACTAAAAATCATTCGGGACTTGACTATTTACACTTGAACCATCCTTAGGAAAACTTAGATCTAAAATAATTCCTTTTCTCTGGGGTAGACTTGGGAACTGAATTAACCAATTTGCATTCAATGACGCCCTAAGAAAAAAAGCCTTGGAAGATATTGTGGAAAATGAAGTGCTTGTATCAAGCAATTTCTTCATTGTCCACAATGTTTTCTATCAAAGAAACGTACAAAAATTAAATTCCTTCAACTTGCAATTGTTGTCTGCAGCTTCTTTCAATTTGGACCAGTCTAAAATGTTGTTGTGTGGGAATGGATTAAGGAGATTGAACCAATCTTTCATTTATTTCAGAAAAGGGGTTATTACAAAATGCTCATAACTCTGCCTCTATACAAAGATAATTATGAATATACACTTGGAAATTCACTGCACCTTTATGATTTTGGGGAATTTTACACACCTATTCTACCATGACATACTCCTAGGACCTAAATAACCAATAGAGAAACCATACCTTAACCCATTCCAACATAATCCCTCTTTTTTTACACCCCTCAAAGGAAACAGCTTTGAAAAACATTGTGGATAATAAAGAAATTGCTTGTATCAGCAATTTCTTCATTATCCACAATGTTCCCATCAAAAAGGGAGAAAAATTAAAAATTCAATTAGCTTGAAATTGTCATCTGCAGCTTCTTTGAAATTTAGACCAGTCTAAAATTTTGTTGTATGGGAATGGGTTTATAATTCACTAACTTGCATGTTTTTATAATCAAATAATATCTTTCTCATAAAGTCTGTGTTGAATTTTGTATTTACAGGTATCTTAAAACCCTAGAAATTTGGTTTTCCTGACTCATCATACATCTTATGAATTGCATGTTTTCCATAGAATATTTAATTATAACAGTCTTATTCAGATAACAAACCTTACAATTTTACCTCACAATATATTTCACGAAACTTACATGGACTTGTGTTGGTAAAATCATGCTGTGAAAGTTTGAAGAGAATCCTATGAAAACTGTTGACTCTAGATTATCAATTAGGATTTTTATAAAATTTTCAGAGGTCCCCTTTTCCTGTGTTTCTTGATGGATCATACCCAATTTTGAAAGGAACAATCCTTATGATGGTACAATCATTCTGCGAAAGTTTGAAGAGAATCCAATGAAAACTGTGGACTCTAGAGTGTTAAAGAGGATTTTTAATGGAATTTTAAATTAATTTTTTATAAGGCCCCTTTTCCAATGTTTCTTGATGAATCATACCCAATTTCAAAAGGAGCGATCCATATGGTGGTACAATCATTCTGTGAAAGTTTGAAGATAATCCGATGAAAACTGTGGATCCTAGAGTGTTAAGGAGGATTTTTTAATTAATTTTCATAAGGCTCCTTTTCCCATGTTTCTTGACGGATATGACCCAATTTTGAAAGGAACGATCCTTATAATAGTTCAATCATTCTGTGAAAGTTTGAAGGGAATCCAATGAAAACTGTGGACTCGAGAGTGTTAACATGGAAAAGTTTAACAGACGCATGACAGACGGATGGACGGATGCCGGATGGGAAAAAGCCATTGCAATAGCTCTAGTGGTCTTTGGCCAGTATAGCTAAAAAGAGCTTGGTAGCTTATTTTTCAGAAACATTCACATTTATCTATCCCTTAGCGTCCAAGATCGGCATGATTAAAAGCAATTGTTGTTGGACAAAAAAACTTTGAACCTACAATATGACGCAGCGTTACTTACGGTATTTTGGTCGCAAAACAAAGAATTCAATGAATGATAAAGAGCACAAAACTATATTGTGATGTTCTGTTTCGGCTGTAGTAACAATGTCCAACGAAAAATTATTTTGACTACCTTCACTTTCAAAAAACATTTATTGCTCTAAACCCAAAGAATCATTTGATCACAGTCGCTTGTTTTAATATTTTTAAAATTGGATAGCAGAGATATAATGTCTGCCGTCTATTGAAGATGCAAATTTTCAGACATCATTGGAATGTATAGATTTTTCGTCTAAATAGTATTTGTTGTCCGTAAAATCAGAGTAGGAATGATATTGTTTACCTGAAAACCATTGTTAACGCATGAAGATCTCTGTTTATAGTTCATATGTTGTAACTTTTGTAACCTTTACTTTTCTGTCATGAGCTCAGACGGGAAATGATCTTTCCAAATGGTAAAATAAAGACCTGAATATGTAGTTGAAATGGGGTAAAGGAAAATCTTGGCTTTTGTCGACTGTCTAGACGCGGACATCTCCATGGTGATGGATTGAATCTTTCAACTCACACAATTCTTCAATGCATTATAAATGTTCTTAAAACACTTATCAATGCGACATACAACCTTACTGCTGTTCTTTTTCTAGTAACAGAGTACAACTTGGAATGCCGATACCGGGTCAAAGCTAAATATCTTATGTTCGAGTTTTAATTACATTTATTAAATATGAAAGTGCATATATTTGGATAAATAAACATAGATATTAATAGATATCCTACAAAAGACTTGGCGGTTAACCAAAAGCTTCAGTTTCTTAAGGCAATAAGTTTAGAAAAAGCAGGAATATAATACATACCTTCAACAGACCAAATAATTCGAAACAATTGTGCATTTTTTATAGATGCTGCCAAAAGTAATGATGTTGGAAGGAATCATATTATTGAGTCACCACAAGAAAGAAGGATCGGTATTTGAGGATATGAATAATCTGTATGTTAATAATTCATTGAGTCAAGTAGATGAAAGAATTGCAGCATAAAATTGTAATGGGATCAAAGGTCAAGCAAGTGAATTAGGGCCAAACTATCAAATTCCATTACTAAATAGTAAAGGGTGTATAGGTATCCTAGCGAGAAAATCGATAATACCATACGACTGGGTGCACTCTAAGGGGAATATACAGCAAGTAGGCAACCAAAAATATTCCGAGGAGACCACCCTGTGCTTGATGTCTAATTCCTGCTCACAAATACCGAAATCTGGACAACAATTTTTTTCATCTGAATTTTTCTAGAGATCAGGAGAATTGATAACTGGATCGGTCAATCGTGAGGGCAAATGAAATACAGGGAGAATTCGACGAGATCGGGAGATATCACATGTATGTAAATTACGGGACATTGTTTCCTGTATCTTGCAGGGAGTTGATCAAGTAATCATAGACCTTTGTTTCTGGTTTGGCAAGTGACCGATGACAATTTTTTCATCCTTTAAAGACATTTAGAAATGTTAATTGACTTTTTTTGTATTTCAGTAATTGTTGAGTTAACATATGACTACAGTATACTGGAATTAACAGTTATTCAGATTCCGGGAAATGTGGTATCTAGACTTCCTGTTTAGGAGAAAATATAAACAAAACAAGATCCTAAGGCAGAAGCATAAAACATGATACTAGCCTCGAAAGTTAAGCATAATCATAATGCAAAAAAAAGAATGAAAAAATATTGTGACATTTTTTTCTATGGATTTAGTTCACTCACACAAAAAAATCGAGTTGCAGAAAAAATCACTCGTTATCTTTATTTTTAAGTCTCAAATTGCAAATGCGAGCTGAAATTCAAGCCCTGTTTAAGACAGTAAAGTCATATACATTTTTCAGATACATTATTCTTCAAAAGTCCTTGTAGGAATTTAGGACCTCAAAATTATTTCAAGCTCTGAAGCAACAAAAATATTAACTTCTGAATGTCAAAACACAAAGCATTGTTGACAAACTCGAACCTAAGATGCGCCAGGGTTTTCCATTGGCATGAGAATTTGGGGGTCATTGTGACCCCTATGCCTTCAGAACTGGGGGTCTTTTCTCCAATTTAGGGGGTCAAATCTGAAAGACTGCTAGAAACTACAAGAATTTAAGAAATAACAAAGGAGACATGAAAAACGAAAGTTCGTACAGCAAGTCGTGAAAGGATTAGATTTTTTCGTTTTAATACACGGGTCACACAGCATTTCACCATCGGCGATTTTAAGCCAACTGAAGGTTTTTAACCATTTCTGACTGAAAGACCTCCGGGTCTTTATCGAAGACGGGTTTCATCATCAGACTCGCTATCAGTGCTCTCTTTGGTAGTCTGATTGCCATGACTGCCCGATGCAGACGAGAGGAATTTCGACATCTTTGTTTGATGCGACATTTTTACATTTTCTAGTTGTCAGGTAAACGATATGTTTTATCACCGGAAACCGAGTCTGAATTTGATAAAACTCACTATAACCCGTCTACATATTTTATCTGTCAACTAAAAATAGAACAGGATATTGCTATAAATAAATGTTGGAAACCCAAATTACCGACAGTCGCTAATTTGATTGATTGTCGTAACTCAGATTTCTAAAGGATTTATTTCAACATTTTGGCCTTTACCGACGATTCTATTCATAAAGAATTAGGTTTTAAAACTTGGGTCATTTATGACGCACAGGCAAAATTTTTACGGGTCATTTGTTCTGAAATTGCGACAATGACGCATGAATTTTGCGTCATGGAAAACCCTGATGCGCCATATGCCTGATTGAATTCTAAAGGCCATTTACATCACATTTATACATGTAAAAATATATATTGAAAATATATGTTTCTCATCAATTTTTCCTTTTTGTGATGTAAGTAGAATTGTTTCTGAAATAGGTGAAACTTAAAAATCACTCAGGTTCAAAGAGACCGGTGCATGGAAATACCAAATTATTTCTGAATTACCAAATTTATACCAAAATAATCTCATTATAGTGATAAATATGTTGTTTAACAATGTTTACAGTGCTTTTTGCATTACTTATTTGATACTTTTAAAACCGTATCTGCCCCCAAAACACATTACAAAATTAAAAAGAAAACTATACTTGAGGTTTAAAAACATGCATAAATATGACAAGTAAGATTAAAATAATTATGCGCAGCAATCCTACAATACCTGAAAGATGTTTTGATTTTTTAAATTGTGACCCACTCAAATTTAAGGTTTGTTTACATATAATTATGACATCAATGATGACTTATTAAGTTTTGCTAATCATTCATACTACTGGCTAGGTCACGGAGATTAATGAAATTGTCCGTAAAGTTTAGTCATCAGCACATGTGCATGTAATAGTCAATGCCGAAGATCAGCAAACATTTCCAGAAATGAATTGGGTGCATTCAATTTGAATGGTCATAATAATCAAAAAAAATTTGAGACAGCTGATTGTCTAGTTTCACTTTTGACTTTATCTAAGACTGACGGTCACCAAGAATTCTCACGGGGTACGTGTCTGGCACGTGTCAACTCCGGAAACTTTCCATTAAACAGCTGAACATCTGGCCAGCATCTAGTATTTTGAAAAACAGTAAAGGGGTAAGTAGATAAGTATCAATTTCTCAGGAAAAGCAATTCACATGGTTATCAATTTAATACAGTAATTTACCGCATTAAATTAAATGATAATAAATGACAACAACACATTTTTTGCAAAATCAAATTAATTTATTAGTTGAATCATGGCATAAGTAATGCAAAAAAACAATTTAAACATTGTTTGACAACAATGAGATTAATTTGGTGTAATATGGTATAAATTTGGTAATTCAGGAATAATTTGGTATTTCCATGAACCCCGAAGAGACTAATGGGTTACCAGAGACTAATTCCATTCTACAAATTTACCAAAATATAGTACGAAAAATGGTATGGTACGAAATAACCATTAAAATATTGTTATCAATTTGGTTAAAGTAGGAAATGACTGTACATCCACTAACATTTTAACCCTTGTCATGCTGAACCCAGAATATTCCTGTTTTGGCAGGAGATAAAAATGAAGATCAGTCTGCACATAAGTGCAGTCTGATCTTAGTCTACACCTCCTAATTATCTCTTTTAAGCAAGAATTGTTTACAAGGTGCATTTTTAAAAGAATTATAAACCCACAATGATTGCTTCCAGTACTGTCAGCTCTTTGATTTTAATACAATTCTAAGAAGGATTTTATTCAGCATGACAAGGGTTAAGTCTTTCAAGTTCATTTAGAGCTTTCTTTGCCAGTGCACGTTCTGATCCAAGGGAATCTAAAGATACTGAAGACAAACCTTTATTACCCGAGCCGGCACAACCTGATACACTGCCCGATCTGCCTGTTCTCTATCTCCCTCGCACTTGACTCTTTAAATCCTCTATTTCATCTAAATGTTTCCTTATTTTTTGCTCGTGTTTCAGTCTTTTCAGTCCATTTTGTTAATGATACTCTGAAGCTTTTGTTATTCTTCGATCTCTGAATCTCAAGCTGAAACCTAACGAACTTGTCATCGAAGTTACCTCCCGTTACTTCCGGATTCGGGGCTGGTTCTTCGCACATTCGGTTACACTCCAGTCCGATTTTCACTAGTTGAAAATTTAGTAAAAAGAGTAGGATTTCGCAGTTTATAGCTCTTTTCACAAGTTTCGTTGGGATTTGAAACTTAGTTCATCTTAAAAAGCGTTCATTGCATTGAAACTTGAAATGCTAGGACAATAGTACAATTAAGGATAAACTTTTTTTGACAAATTTATATATTGAACACAACTATACTATCGAAATTTCTTTAATTCGGACAGCCTAACGCAGGGGAGGACCTCACTAAACAACAATTCCATTAGCACACATGAATCAGTTCAGCAGTGGTCTGCCATTGTGCAGAACAGGGTTTTAGACTGCTAGCTATCGCCAATAAACGAAAACATCACGCGAAAAGGAGAAACTTGAAATTTAAACGGAACTACTTGTGTACAACGGGCCTGGGCTAAAATGCGGATTGGACTTTGACCATTCGTCATTCTATTCTGTGAGAGAGGGGCAGTAACCCCGCCAACTATGGTGGCTTCATGCAATCGACTGACGGTTGGTCACGTGACTACTACCTTGAATATAGTGAGAAGATGAAATAAATCTGACAAATGAACAGAAAACTGTTGCCTTTGCAGAAAAAGACGTCTCAAGAAAGCCAAATAAACCGTAGAATAAAGTGATCCAGAATAAAGTCACAGTTAAAACTTTTTTTATATTCACATCAGATGGACTTTTTACGAGTTAACTTGATATAAATTTGAGACCTACTGGTCAGCGAAAGAGAAACGTTTCTTTCAAGGTGCAATGACGCTTAAAAACAAACTCGATTAATGAATCAAATGACCAATCACAAAAACCCATTGAATTCTGCGCGTGCCAATTATCTCGTTTTAAGCCGTGGCACAAAACAACATAAATGAAGGAAGATCGGATCCCATTGTTTACCAAGTAAAAGTTTGACTGTGTTACTGCCCCTAGATCTATCTATACTAAACTCTCACAGACAGCGGGCTACCAGTTTAAAGAAAGGTATGATCAAAACGTTTAGTTAGATAAAAGCGCTCGGTATAAGTTCAACTGGTGTCCATACGTCTTTGTTGGAGTTTTAATAGGTAATAGGTAGACTGGGTTTAATGAATAATTAAGTGGTGCCCTTTCATTCTTTGGCGATTTTCTTCATCCAATGGCACTTTTCTACCTATTTATCAAACTCTGACGACATTCCTGGCCAGTAGAATCGTTCTATGGCTAATTTTGGGGTCCAAGCTTTTCCAGGATGTCCGACGTCATTGTGTAAACCCCTCAACACATCTCTTCTGTACTTCGTCGGCAGCACCAATTCGTCTTACTTTTTATCTTCTTCCCTTACTTTCCTATACAGAAAACCTCTTTTTATGTACAGATTCTTAAACTGCTTCCTCATATTTGAGCCTTCCTTACTCAATATCTCATTAGAACAAACTTGTCTACCACGGCTATTCGCCATCTTTCAATTAGCGGATCTTCTCTCCACGCTGTTTTTTACATCTCTCAGTTCCTATACCGCTAAAATTTGCCCTGGTGTTTCAGTTGCGTCAACGACATCGATATTGAAGCATGGTATTATTTCAATTGTTTCAATGAACGCTGGTGGAACAATAGCTGAGCAGATCGCTTTCACCCTCTTGTAATCTATCTTAATAAGATCATCTTTGTCATCTCTCTTGACCTTTTCAGATGGATATCTGCTCATGGTATCCGACATTCTTAACCCCGCCGGTGTCGAACTCGAACTTCCCTTAACGCCGATGTCTATTGATGTTTTGTTGCATCTAAATTTGCCGCAGTCAATATAGAGGTCAGCGTTTTGTTATCAGTTAAAACCGTAAAATGGTTTAATGTCAGATATTCAACAAATTTATCTGTTACGGCCCATTTCAGTGCTAAAAATTCAAGTTTGAATGCACTGTAATTCTTTTCCGCTTTCGTCAGGGACCTACATGCGTAAGCAATAGCTCTCTTTTAATGATTCTGCTCTTGCTATAACACGGCGCCTAACGCTTTAGCCGATGCGTCCGTGTGCAGTTCAAATGGAATGGAAAAATCGGAATATGCCAAAATCGGTGGTGATGATATTTTCTTTGACTCTTCAAATATTTCTTCTTCCTTCACTGTCAAATTTCATTATTTCTGGATACTTTGTTTCTTTTGGTTCTTCTTCTTAGTCGTTGGTGGCAAAAGTTCTGATAATCTATTGATCTTACTGAAGTCCTTAATAAATCTCCTATAGTATCTAGCGAATGCTAGGAATGATCGTAATTCGTCTGCATTTGATGGAGTCGGCCATTTTTTCACTTTCTCGATTTTTTAAGGGTCTGTCTCTATTCCTTCCGCACATTCAGTGTGGCCAAAAAATGGCCAAGAAATCCAACTTTCTCTTGCATAAAAGGACATTTCTGGGGAGATAATTTGATATTGCACTGTCTTAATCGTGTAAGGACTAGGTCAAGTAGATACAGGTGCTCTTCAAACGAACTTGCGAACACAATTAATCATCCAAATAAATGACACATATGGTCATGTTATAATCCACTGTAAATTCTTCCATTAGTCTTTGATATGTTGCCGGGGAATAAGAAAACCTAAAAGGCATCCTGTTGTATTCATAAAAGCCTAATGGACCGACTGTAATGGCTGTACCCTCCTTATTTTTTTTTTTTATCTCTACCTGGTGGTAACCCGACTTCATATCGATTGTACTTAATCATTGGCTACCTTTAAATACAGCAAATATCTCTTCAATTTGAGGAAGGGCGTATGCATCCTTACCAGTGCGATTATTCAAGCCAAGATAATCTACACACATGCGTAATTAACCGGTCTTCTTACGCACCAGTACCACATTACTTGCCCATGGGGACTATGATTTTCTGATAATTCCTGCCGACAATAATTGGTCGATATGGTTTCTCACCGCCACTATCATTTAGGATGATATTCTTCTATGTCTTTTCTTGAATGGAGCCTGTTTGTCTGCTAGGAGATCTTTCCTGTGCTTGATCATGTCAAAATGACCAATATCATCTTCACTCGTCGAGAAAATTTCTTCATATTTCCTTAGGAGACATTTTAATCTTGATTTTTCTTCATTCGAAAGCAATTATTCTTGCCCATGGCTAAAGAGTCAATCATGTCTGGTTTAATTGTGTTGCTGTCGGTACTGTCCAAATCTTCTGCTAAAGTGACAGGTTTAAGTTCACAGATAAGGGTTTTCGGCGAAATTGTTACTGTATTTGTGGTAAGATTTGACAAGCTCAGTGTGACTTCTTTTCTCCTCTTCTTGTCAAATTGATGTCTATATCAGAAGGTATTCCGCTATCTTTCGACTCTTGTGTAATAGCTAGAGTATTTGGGTGATTGAGCTCTCTGTCTGTATTATCTCTAATCTCTTTCGTTTCATTTGGCCGAATTGTCACTTTGTCCTGTTCTGCTCTTCTAATTAAGGCTTTCTATTGTTTGCCCTTTTCAACTCTTTCTCTCTCACTGAAATGGCTCTGAGGCATGGGTATCATGGTGTATGCTGATTAGCTTTTGTAGATATTGTTTACTATAATAGTCTCTACAATCCACCAGGAATTCATTCAAAATGTTTGTTCCAAGAATCACATGTGTTCTGCCTGAATACAGTGTATCTGGAAGGACCAAGAACAAACATTGCTTCTGTCCAGCATTTTGAAGTCATTTAAAAGCATCCCAGGACGCTTCTCCTTTTCCTTCTTTTCCGTAGAAAAGGGGTAACTTTGGAAACTGGTAAATTCCATACTTTGATGAAGATTTTTCTTGTTTCGGATCTGGTGATTCAGTCTTTACATCACTAAATGCATGTTAAGGCTTTACGATATGCTCCGCAGAACCCAGTTTCGGTTTAATTCCGATTAAATGAAGCGCCTGTAAAATCTTCTCCTTTTCCGCGCTAACACCACCTGAAGCCATTTCAAGCTTTCCTTCTTCTGAAGTCATGATTATGATAAACTATCTTAAGTTTATATGAAAAATCTATAAAGTCATATTCATATACCTGAAAAATAGTGAATTTGAATGATTGAAACAGAAAATTAGCTTTCATTTGCTTGCACTACAGGGTTCGACTTTTCCCGACTTGTGTAAATGGAAACTTTTTATTATGCAAAAAAATGCCACTAAACACGATATTTTATGTGTTTAAGATTGCAATTTCACCGTGCCTTATGTTTCACTTGAAATGAGAAAATTGGACAGTAAAATTGTTCATTTGGTATCAACGAAATCGATAAATGACCAAATTTTAGCAGTTAGGAGGGTTATGTGTATGTAAGATAAGTAATGATTTCGTGATATTCTCTTGTACTCGTTACAAAAATCTTCAACCTCTCAAGGAGGTGATGTTGAAAAAAGGCTAGCTTTAAAACAAGGTCCAAGACAATATCATGGTCTTATTTTATTCGATTGGAAACTGGGATTTTTTGAAGCACAAATTTAAAATTCGTCGAATATTCCATATGAAAATCATTGACAGGGTAAAGGGAATGCTTTACTTTTTTGCTTTTAACTTGAAAATAGAATATAGTTAGTCACAGAAAAGTATATAATTTTCAATTCAAGTACTTTGTCCAATCATAGGTCACCTTGATCTCTTGTTTGTCAGTCATTCTATAGAAAACGTGCGTACTGCATCTGTTTTTTTTAGATAACGTATAACGAAATACATATACAAAACTGATTTTTTTTTCGTAGAACAATTTGTAACAATTTCATTTCTCAAAATTTGCAGAGTAAACATTTGATTATTATGGAGCAAAGAATATTTTTTGCAACACACTTTCCAGATTATTGTCATTGCCGTTACGGATAAATAATTCGATTTTTGTACGTTCTAGATAGTGTTTTTCCAAAATTGGAAATGTATAATATTATCTGGCCTGGTTTTTTCCATATTGCAGTAAAATAAATACTCTAGATAGTTAATTCAAAGACAATAACCATTTCATTAAGGAAATGAAATAAAGAAATCACAAGAAAAGTGGTATTTATTTTTCTCTAGATGCTTTATTGTAGGTTGCACTTAAGTAATATTTATAGCAAGTTTTATAAAATATTCTTTTAATATCAACAGACAATAAGATTTACATAAACTTTCACTCTTTTTAAAAATACATGAAAAGGGGGATGTAATGGTAGAGATTTCTAGTAACGGTAGTGTGTCATCGTAACAGTATTGCTTAAAAAATCGAATTTTTCAAAAATCTAAACGCCGCTAGCAGGCTACTGTTTGGCAGTAAGGGTTTTTAAAAATCGTTGAATCCGTAATCAGATAAAGCCTAACTTGAACTCACGATATTCCAGTCTTCATGCCAATAAAATTTGGTTCGCGCGAACCTAGGCTTGAGTCGTAGCTCGTATTGTTCTGAGCTATGTTCATACTTACTGCAATAATTATACTAATTCTACAATAGCGTCGAAGATGATAATATCAAAGAAGTTTGTTTGCGGCTTTTGCCAACCTTGCATATAATATTACGTTCTCTGCAATTTAGAACTACCAGCGTTTCACCTATACAGCAGATATTACTTACTAGTAATTAAACTAATTAAGAAGACCCTCATATTCAAGTGGAGATTCATCAGGGTCTATATCTAATAAAATCTTAATAAAGAAAGATTAACCCTTTCCTGTTAAATCCCTGGTTTTTACGTCCCTGTGATTTTAGAAGAAATTGCTTTTAACAAGTAATTTCTTCTTTTCCACAATATTTTCTACCCTGTGGGTGGGTTACTTTTCAAATTGCTATCACTTTTAGTTGTTGTCTGCAACTTCTTTCAAATTGGACAAGTCCAGAATTTTAAAAAACAGGAAAGGATTAACTGAAGTCTAGACATGTTTTTCCAATTCTTACTTTGGATCTTCCTTTTTATGAGTCACGACATTCTCACTTAACGGAATCCTCTTAACTTCATCAATAACTAAGTTATGATAGCCACCATTAATATCGGTTTTCTAGAGCGAACAAGCGCAGCAAAATCATTTATTTTAAGATGATGCATGTATGATAATGCTTATATCAATATGGATTGAAATGTAACCACTTTCCGGGAAATAGGTTGCTGTCTCTGCTATGTAACAGCAATGAATTGCATTTCCATGATACCTGTTACAGCGATGAAGTGTTTCTGCATGGTGGTCTAACAATTGTCCAAATTTTGGAGACGCACCGTTTTAGGTGATATTGGCTTATATCATGCTGGTATTGTAAATTTTCTGAAAGCATTACTGTCTTCTTTGTAAATCGAAACCACAAACGTAGCCTCTTTTGAGAAATAGATATTTCTATTTCATGGTTAACCCTTTCCCGTTTTTGGAAATTTTAGACCAGTCCAAATTGAAAGAGGTTGCAGACGATAATGAAAACTGGATGGTAGACGATAATGAAACCATCCTATGTGGTAGAAAACATTGTGGAAAAAGGAGAAATTGCTTGTTACAAGCAATTTCTTCTTTTTCCACAATGTTTTCTCCAATATAGAATCACAGGAATATAAAAACCCGTATTTGAACGGGAAAGGGTTAAACCGTTATTCGGTATAAACGTGACGAAAGTTTGCTATCTGTTTATACAGATATTTTATACTGTCGTTTGTCGGGGTATTTTTTATTGAAATATCATAACATCTTTCTCCATCTGTATTTACCATGCTTTTGTAGCCAATGAATGTTATATGTAAGGTCAAGTAAATAGTTCGCCGATTTACAATGACGCTTACAACTGCATAAACTACAAATACTAAAGGTATGAATCTGGTACTCATACATACGAATTCATTCAGAATAAATCTGAGAATGGAAAATAATCAGCAATCATCCATCTCGGCATTAAACGCCTTTATTTTTGCAAAAAATATAGCCAGTAACATGTACCAAAAAAAGTAAAATCATTGGTTGGCGACTTAAACGTCATAACCACAGCTTGAATTAGTGAAGACGTTTAAGTCTCCACACCAACAAAAACGCTGTGCATAAATGTCACTTGCCTTCATGTATGTTTTGATTTGTCGACTGATTCTCAAATTGACAATCACGATTGGTTATTTGTCCTCATATTTGTGTTGCAAGAGGTCGTAAACAGATTGTCTGCAACACCGAGATACCGATCCAATATTTCCAATCTTTATTTACAAACATTACGACAATTTTAAGATACATGAAACTCGCAAAAGAAATACTTGTAGCAGCATGATTTGAAACGTCAGAAGTTGGGGGTAAACACATATTCCAAAGATCGAAGGAGCGAAAATTATCGAACCTGGTCAGACTGCGCTAACCGTGCAGTCTGATCTGAATCTATTATCTTCCTTTTTGGCAGAAATTTGACAAGTAGAATGACTCTTCTACCCTTCTTTACTTTCTATTTTCACTACGAATAACCTCTGCTGCACACGGCCTGTATTTTGATTTTTTGCAGAAAAAGATATTGTGCGGGACTTTTTTACATGATGGGTCACTTTTTCTATTACGTTTTAAAAAGAAATTTGTTATTTAACTCATGATTCCATTTAAATACGATCGAAATGAAACTCATATCGTCCGTTGAGACATCACCGATGCGTCATCTACATTGCCATTCTGTAGATTAACATTAACTGTTACGTTACAAAGAAAATAAAGATATTTTTCTTGTTTTTCATAAATTTGAAACAGAAAAAAAATCCCTTGCTTTCGGGCTTTTAAAGGGATGTATCAATGTTTCTGAAACCTTGATGAGAAGAAATTGCCAATTGCCTAGAAATACGCTCAATTGGACGCCTAAAAATTAGAATAACCAGAATCTGTGACATAAAAATATCGATACCTAACTTTAATAGTGCCCCGTGTTCTCTATTTCTTTTAAAATTGCGTAACACTTAGGGGTATAAGACATTTTTGGTAGAAGTTTACAGTACAGTTTTGAGAAAATATTTGTTTCGTTACAGAGAATAGTATGAAACTTGTGTAATGGTACTGTTCGCAACGGTATTGTAAAAATCTTATTGTTTTGCTACTTAATGGTTTTTCAATGGGAGGGATGTATATTTTTCAGATTTATTTGTCAGATAACACATAGGCAACCACATTGCAAGCAACATCACTCTCAAAACACTCATGCAAAACGAAATAAGGACAGAACGGTATTGTTATTCGAAATTAATACACACGTGCACAGTTTAAGCTGTACTAATCGCGTTTTTATCTCCAAAGTCGGCTGGCATCCCAACGATGGGTGTTCGATCAAGCTTTATATGACGTCATAACAACGTGTACATTATAGGCAGATAAACGATTTTTTACGAAAATGTTTTAGTAATGGTATTGTCCCTTCTAATCGGGGCACTCATTTTTACCGCAAAAAATCTGAAATGCAACTATAACAGTCGATTTTAACTAGTGTAATGGTAATATTAAATAATGTTTTGTTACTTGGGAAAGAAAATACCATCGAAATACGATTGGAAGCAAGTATAAAACCTTTATTTTTTGTCTTTATGCAAGATCGGGACATGGCGAAAATAGGACATTTCAGTAATTTGGTGACATGTTTTAAGGTAATCCATGTCATGTTCCCGTGTTTATTATTTATTTCTTACTCAAAACAAACGTATATTTTCAGCATTACGGAAAGAATGAAATACTTTTTTGTTCATCAAAGATAAAGCCATTTTTGAGTAGGGACAGAATTTGCACGTTTTCTATACAACGACTGTTATATGGACCGGAGTTTCCTTATACTTACATTACAGATGGCGGGAAACTGATTTACTTCCCTTATACCTAAAAACAACACTGTCTTCAACACTTTCAGCCCACATATTTTAATTTGGATATTTCCATGTGTTATTCATATGTTTAGCTAGCAAAGCGTCAGATTTGATAGCTTAAGTTAACAGACAAAATTTTGAGGTGATCTCAAAGTTCAACTAGTGCAAACTGCAACTGGAGGCTTAACCACTAAACAGTTTAATGCATTTACCATGAAAAGTGGTTCTGGTGTATTTTAAGAATATTACTAACTCTATTCAAATTGTAGCGCACTCTTTCAAAATCATGCTATCTAACCCATACCTACACAATTCCACTTTTTTAAGTACTCTAGAAAAAGGCTTTGGAAAACATCGTGGACATTGAAGAAATTGCTTGAAAAAGCAATTTCTTCAATGTCCACAACTTTCTTCCAAAATCTAATATCTTGAAATTGTCGTCTGCAACTTATTTCAATTTGAACCAGTATTAGATTTTGACATGTTATAACGGGTAAACTCCTGGGTTACTTTAACCTAGTTATTTATCAAGATAACCTTTGACAAAAAGGATTACTTAACAAAACCACACTTTGCTAGCTTACAGTACTTTCAGTACTGTGATTCTTGTTATTATTTATAGGTACAAAATCTCAAAATCCAAGCTTTTCGACCACGGTTGCATGATAGCCACTACTTGACTGCTGATTAGGTATTAAACAGTTACATCCATTAACTTTCAGCTGAGGAGATAGTCTGGCTTTTCAGTAGTGATTCAATGTCAAGTTTATATTTTGCCTTTCAAATCCAGATCCTCCAAGGAAGGAAAAGCACGTTTGAAATATATATTATGTATTTGGTCACAGAGGCAAACAAGAGCCTTCTTATTATCAATATACATAGGAAGGTGTGAATGAAATTCTTCAGAAAGCGTCTATTTATATTTTGAGTTCAGTCAAATGCGACTGATTTCTTACCAGAAATGTTTGCTTATCTTCGGCATGTACAGGCGCTGATGACTAAACTTTGCGGACGATTTCGATATTCTCCTTGATCAAGCGGAATGTATGCCACATGTATGTATGACTAGCAAAGTGAAAATGTCATTACTGTCGTCACAAATTCGTGTAAACGAACCTTGATTTGAAGCTTCTTTCATGAACCGTTACATTGAAATGAATGAGTATTTAAATTTTCAATCATAATATTTATTCATGCTTTTGGGCCAAGGGTATGGTTTTCTAAGTAATTCTGTCCATCTTGTGTAAAACATTACTCTAAATAGGATCTCTTCCTACCCCTTTCCTTTTTTTTCGGGGGGGGGGGGGGGAGGGGGCGGCCATAACGCAGTGGTGGCGCCCGGGACTCCTTATCCTAGGGTCCCTGGTTTGATCCACGGCCGCGGCAAATATTCTTGTTTCTTCATTGATTTTGCAATAGCATTCGACAGCATCCAGCACCAGAAGCTGTTGGATGCCTTTGCAAGAAACAATATAACAGATAAACGCTATATTCCAGTCTTTGTACTCAAATATCAAATCTTGTGTTAAAATTAATGATTCGTTAACAACTTATTTTAGCTGCAAAACGGGAACCAGACAATGCTACGTCAGCAGTACGATAATTTTTTCACTTTTTATTGGTGATATTATTTCATTACTAAAAAAGAAATGTAGCCGTGTTTTTTTTGTATCCAATGAAATGTAAGATTTATACGGACTTTTATTTGCAGACGACGTTGCAACATTCTCCGACGCAGTATTTGTCTTACAGAGACACCGTAAGCAGACTGAAGGACCGTTAAAACAAACCGAGCAATGGTAATTTAAAGGAAAAAGAATTGAAACCATATCTTTTTACAAATATCTTGGTCTTTATCTTACTCCAACATTTACTTGGACTAAAACTTGTGAATACTTATCTTTACAGTCCTTTAAAGCATATTATTACATTTTCGATTTCAGAGAATATACGGTATACTAGATCTATATGACGCTTTGAAAATTTTTGATACAACTATTCGGCCTATAAAATGCTTCGGTTCTCAAATTTGGGGTTATATGTATAACCAGAGAGTTGAAAGTACTCGCATCAAATTTTGTAAAAGTATTGTAATTTGTGCAAAAATACATCTATTTTATTTGTTTTTGGAGAGTGCGGTCGTCTTCCTCTATGCGTCTACTATATACCTAACTGTATCAAATATTGGCTTAAGCATATTCGTATGGAAAACCATAGATATCCAAAGCAGTGTTATCTTATGTTAAAAAGGTTAGATAATTCGGGTAGTAAAGCATGGTCATCGTGCATAAAAAAAAAATCTGTTATATTCACAGGGCTTTGGATATGAGTGGCTTTTACAATTCATTTCTCAAAACTTTCAAAATTCGCACTAGAGACTGCTAAATTCAACAGTGGTTCTCTAATGTAGCAATTACCGGCAATTACCGGCAAATGCGATCACTATCGACATTTCAAATCCTTATCAACCCCAGATAGTATTTATATTTATTCCTACCTACTAACTTGCGAAGAAATTTATAGCAATTTTCGTTGTTCAAATAACGCACTAATGATCGAGAAAGGTAGACATATTTCGCTACCAAAGCATGAACGTTACTCTCCCCTTTTATTTGTCATTGAAGACGAATTTCATTTCTTTTACCAGTGCATACTGTATGAAAAATTGCGAATCATATATTTTCCTAAGAAAGTGCTACGCTGTAAAACTACATAATTTTTTTATAGAATACTTAATTCGTCAAAGGAATCCGAGGTTTTTAACATAGCAAAATTCATAGAAAATGCATTTAGATTAAGATAAAAAAAAGTCTTTAAAATATTTAATATTGTTATACGTTTGATTAAATAGACGTACACAAATCCTTTCAGAGCTCTGGATGGACGGTGACCAGTATAACCATCTCAGTGGGATGATTCTAGTGATAACATTCAGTACAAGAATTAAATGAGATATGAGAAAATATAATAAGGACCATTCTAAAAACTGCAGACTTTGTCTTTACAGGGTTACTACAATATCTGATTGGTTTTAGATTGTTTTCTTGTCTAATTCTAATTTCTTACGTATTATACTATTACCATCCATCACTCATCACTCTCATGTTTGATTTAAAAAACATGTTGTATCATGGCCGGAGGCCTATATTACCGATAAAATGTATTGTATTGTAAGGATCTTGCTCACAACTATACAAACATTTCCAGCGTGATTTTATCATGTTTGCAACCTGTGGAGTGGAAACTGTCAATGCATTAGTTTTCCCTCCCTTGACATTTATCAGAATGTCGCTACATATGCGAAATAGGACTTCATCGGGACTAAATTTGGATAAATCTGCGACTTTTAAATCTTATACGGAAAAGGTTTCCTTAACCCATTCCCATACACTGACGGTTTTTGAAACTCATAGAGAAAAATAAATTGGCAAAAGCATTGTGTTGCTTTGTAACAAGCAATTACTTATTTTACAAAATGTTTTCTGTCCGGAATGTTTAAAAATCTAAAATTTCATTGACTCGAAATTGTCGTCTGCAACTTCTTTCAGTTTGTACCAGTCTAAAATAATCTTGTGGGGTAATGGGTTAAAATACCCCTTTTTTCTTGATGTGATATGACTCTGTGATGTTAAGCATGAAATTCATCTTTCTTGATATGATATGACTCTGTGATGTTAAACATGATCTTTATCTTTAAGTACAAAAGTTTTCATCTTCAAAGTTGGAGTATAAAATTAAACCGAAAGTGTGATAAAACTACAGAAGTTAAAAATATCCCCTGCGAAGTGGTCTAGAAAAACTCTTCATGTAACTGGAATAATTCTAGAACTCTTCAAAGTAACTGCTACAATGATTTCTGCTCTAAAAAAATGAATAAGCACTTTTAACCCATTCCAACGCTTTCCCGCTTTTTGGGGGCCCTCAAGAAAAAACTTTGGAAAACATTGTGGAAAATGAAGTATTTGTTTGTCACAAGCAATTTCTTCATTATTCACAATGTTTTCTATCCAAAAAATAAATATTTCTAAAATTTAAGCTAGAAAATGTTGACTGTGTGCAAGTACTTTATAAATTTGTCATCTGGTAATGGATTAAAAACATTCTAGAAATGATGTACTAGTGAATTTTGGAAATGATGTACTAGTGAATTTTGGATCGTTTTCTCTAAAAATGTCTATAAATGATATTGCGGAAAAAGATTTATTGTGGAACTCGCGTATAACTAATGTTCCAAAATTGTCTCATTTGGTATACGCACCACGATCATAGTATAGTTTGAAGCTCGTCAGCCCCACAATCATAAGTCCCAAGGTCCGATCCCCGGCAAATATCCTTTCCCGGCCAGATTTGTCTCCCA
Source organism: Fragum fragum (assembly GCA_946902895.1). Taxonomy (NCBI): domain Eukaryota; kingdom Metazoa; phylum Mollusca; class Bivalvia; order Cardiida; family Cardiidae; genus Fragum; species Fragum fragum. Next base: position 7,816,771 of record OX336373.1, read on the forward strand.
CCAATGAGTGAATAATTGTGAGTCTAAGTGGAATGAACAGCCGGAGGCTTGGAAAGGATGTAGCGGTACTACTGTCGTGAGAAATACCAGGAATCTATTGTTAGGTGCTCCAGCTGCTATATGACTGAAATACTGTTTGAAGTGGCGTTAATCCCCTTCAAACAACCAAGTCAGGTCATTTTATTCTATAATATAGTTCTAGAACAGTTCCTTTGTAATTCTAGAACAATAAAAAAAAAATAACTCCAGTACCGTCTATATTTTATTCTAATGATTGATTGATTTGGGTTTAACGCCACTTTTAACAGTATTTGAGTCATATTGTGGTGGCTGGAGCACCTAACAACGGATTCCTGGTATTTCTCACACTACCATTACATCCTTTCCTAGCCCCCAGCTTTTATCCTACTTTGTTTGACAATTATCCACCGTTGGTGACAGTCAAATGTCGGAAAAGATATGTGTCGCCGCCGGGGATTGAACCCATGACATCACATCTTTTGTTCTAAACTTGGTGTTATAATTTATCTATATTTTGAGCCACAATATTTCATAAGTACCCACAAAATAGGCTTCGGATAGATAATTCAAAATTAAGATGAATTATTATTTTATAAGCCCTTTGCTAATACTGTAAAATGAATTGTGAACCTGATAAGCCATCAACTTGGGCCGGTGTATATTTTATTTATGGCCAATAACATGCCGTAACAAAAAGCATTATCAGTTAAGCAATTAGGATCTAAAGATAGTAACCTTGGCTGAAGGGATTTTTTTGGACTTGTACCTAGCAGTATTATAGGCGGATCGCATGCCCCGCCCACATGGCCCCCGACAGGAATTTCTAATGGGATATTTGACGGCGTTATTTTTTTTTAAAAAAAAATGCCATTAGCATGTAACTCAAAAGTAAAATGTTTGTTTGGCGACAAGAACGTTTATATAAGCTGAAGTTGCAACGTTTAGGACGCGAAACAAATAAAATCGCTTCCAATAAATGTCCACCAATTTTGGACTTCAAGATATCTTTCCGGGGCGAATGGGCGGTCGGATGGATTTGCGGATGGATGGATGGATGGATGGGTGGATGAACGGACGGGCGAACGGGCGGATGGGTGGGTCGGTGGGTTGACGGATGGATGGATGGATTCGATGGGTGGATGAATCGGCGGATCGACAGTTGGATGATAAAGCTGATGGTGGATGGAAAGATTGATGGGGACGGATGTGGGGATGAAAGGATGGGTTAATGGATGTGTGGATGGAAGGATTTTGGATATCGATTATTTGATTCCTTCATTCATCAATGTAAGACTGACGTATTACGTAGCCCTTAATGGTCACGACAATAATAATCCTATTATAATTGTCTTTATTTCACGAGACTTTTGGTAAAAAACAGTTCATTGGCCTTTCGACTGCTTAATCGGGTGCAGTAGGGGTTCTACAATCATGAATAAATTAACCCACACGACAAGTTTTTAGAATGGTCTAATTTGAATGAATGTGCAGTCGGCAATTACTAGTTCACGAAAATTCAGAAATATTTGTCTTTTGGGATAGAAAACATTGTGGATAATGAAGAAATTGCTTGTGGCAAGCAATTTCTTCATTTTCCACAATGTTTTTCCAAAGCTTTTTTCTTGGGGTGGGGGTGTCTAAAAGCGTCATAGTGTGGTAATGGTGTAATTGTCAATGCAAAACTATTTTCTAATGACGGATGGGTCTTAGGGTCGTTATCTTCCGATAGGTGGCATTTTTCAAATACTGACAATCTTCGGAGAATATGACATGCGCAGACAACGGTCTTAGGGTAGATATACATATTTTGGGGGCTATAAAAGTCATAACTTCAGCTTATTTAAGACTAGGTTTACTACACTTTGATATCTCGGCTACGTTATGCTGTTTCATTCTACGAGTTTTTGAGCCAGTGTACCGAGGCACTGAAACAACTCGTTTTATACAATATCGTGAAAAGGGGGAGGACAGGATTCTTTTATATAAAACACTTGGGGAAGGGAGTAAATCTATTAAAATATTATAATATATGAGTTACTCAATGTCCTTGCTGATAGTTACGATAATTTGGTAGCAGAACGATAAAAATTTCGTTTCTGGGCGACCGAAATGTCATAAATGCAACTTTATTCAAGCTGTATTTACGACATTTTGATCGACCACTGACGATTTTTTAAACAGTAAGTTTGCCGTTGTTTGTTCATTTATTTAATTATTCAAATATTTTGTTAACTAGACTATAGTCTAGGTTCGTTGCGTTTGAACTCTTTTGAACCGATCAATAGCTAGAATTGACCGATTGCAACAGTCTAAGTTTAGACCGGAAGTGAACTTTGAACTCCGGCATTAGCAGACATTTGTCTGAAGCAATTTTGTTAGTTTTGCGACTGAAACGTCGTAACTACATCTTATTCAAGCCACCAAAAATGCGTCCCATCAGTACAGGACAATACTGGAGTAAGTTCACTGCCTGTCTAAATGAATATGATCATTGATTTGATTGGTCGATTGATTGATTCCGTTGTTGGTCACGAACAATTGCTAGGAATCTTCAAGTTTCAACACTTGTTGTTTTGACTCTGGTTAGTCTGCAGGAAACTATGTCGTATATCCTAGACTCATAAGCCCCCTTTAGCCGCCGACGTGCTGAATATATACTGTACTATCTGATCCCTCGGGAACAGAAGGGGTCAGTCAGAAATTGTTGTTTTTTTAAATAAACTTACAACAAGGTAGCATGGCCCTTCCAGATTCAGAAATTCTACAAAGAGTGAAAAGTTTCAACTGTGGCAAGCTTGTGCAGTCTGGTCGAGACTGATTTTCTTCGCACTTCCCAGAATGTTCTTTTTCCCCCTAGCAGACGCTAAGTGTTAAACAGATTTATCAAAGGGAACTCGGGATTTTTTATTTTTAATTGAACCAAAATGGGATAATACATCGTTCACCTGGAGATTTATTTGATCCCCGTGGAGGCCTTACCTATTCAGAGTGAGTAATCACGTGATACAAGCGCTAAATTCATGGATATCGCGGGAATCTATCATACTTCGTCTTGAAATTGTCAGAAGATAATGTGCTTCATTATGTAAGTTTTCTTTTAATTACATATAGAAGTCACATTTCAAAAAGAGCATTTTTGTTCGGCAAATAGTTGTTTTGGAATCTGATCGTTTCCGGCTTACAGATTCCTGAATTAAATATTTGTGCACTTGATGTCCTATTTTTTCACGTCCTATGGTGTTGGTTTGAACATTTTCACAGGTAGTTAGGGTCACGATTAAACTGAAATGGAATGAATACGTTCATTACATTCGACAATAATTCTTGAGGAATTACGCAAGCCAATGTGCAATGTGTTACATCAAGATAACTATTCGCTGTTCATGCTTATGTATAATTTGAGAGAAATGGCGGATTAAATTAAACGTCGTGACTTTGCAACAATTATGTCTAGTAAAAATTATAGAATGGTTGGTTGGTGACCTGTATTTCATGTATATTGAAAACGAAGTGCCACAGTGGTAATGGAACATTCGGAGAAACGGAGAAATTACTTAATATTACAAATTTCTCCCTAATACCTTTCTTCAAATAACTAAAGTTGTTGGTACTCAAATGAATTGTCTTCAATATCTGGGGATCTGGATATAAGCTGAAAAGATGAATTTTTAACCCTTTACCACTCAATAACGCCTTTTGATATCCCTGTAAAATAAGAGGAAAATAAAGACATTTTTCCTTTTCCCGCGATGTTTTTATCTCACCTGAGAACGAAGTGATCTGGTTGAGCTATTGTGATCAGCCATTGTCGTCCGTTCGTCAATCTGTCCGTTCATAATTACAAAAATCTTCAACTCCAAGAATATCCTCGATGGTCGAGTGGTATAGGAGCTTGACTCGTGATCTGAAGGCCACGGGTTCGAGCCCCAGGGTCACCGGGGCGTGTTCACGGGCAAAACACTTAATAGCCAGCCCCAGTCTACCCAGCTGTACAAGTGGGTAGCAGTGGGATCCAGCCACTGCCTCTCTTTCAGGGACATGAAAACATCTGGATTGTGAATATCACCTGCCAGTTATGCCCGCAGTATAAATAGAAAGATAGATCAACCAAACTTCACAGAACTGATACATAGGTCATGCTCTTTCAGAACACTTCAGAGAATTGAAATCAACGAAGAACTTTTGTTTCCATGGCATTCGGTTGAAAAAACTTAAACAACAAGTCCTGGAGCTTTCATATTTGGTATGAATCATCATCTATTGATCCTTACCAAATAGAGAATTTAGAGAATTACAGAATCTTGCCAATAAGCCATTTTCTGTGTGATCCCTGATTTACATGGAAAAAAGAAGGAAATCTTTAAAATTCTTCTCCCAAACCATAAGGCCTAGAGCTTTCATATTTGGTATGCAGCATCCTCTATTGACCCTCTACCAAAATACTTTAGAGATTTACCGTATCTTGAAAATAAGCCCTTTTCTTTGTGATCTCTGATTTTACATAGAAATAGAGAACGAAATCCTTAAAACCTTCTTCTCCCAAACCATATGACCTAGAGCTTTCATATTTGGTATAAAGCATCATCTATTGACCCTCTAACAAAATACTTAAGAGAATTACCGTATCTTGACAATAAGCCCTTTTCTGTGTGATCCCTGATTTTACATAGATATAAAGAAGGAAATCTCTAAAAATCTTCTTCTCCCAAACCATAAGGCCTAGAGCTTTCATATTTGGTATTAACCAACATCTATTGACCCTCTACCAAAAAACTTCAAAGAATTACAGTACTCTGAAAATCGGCCCTTTTCTGTGCAATCCCTGAATTTACAGAGACATTAATAAGGAAATCTTAAACATCTTTTACTCAAAAAGCATAAGGCATAAGCTTTCATATTTGATATAACTCGTCATCTATTGACCTTCTACCAAAATACTTCAAAGAATTACAGTACTCTGAAAATAAGCTCTCTTCTGTGCGATCCCTGATTTCACATAGATATAAAGAAAGAAATCTTTGAAGATCTAATAATCCAAAACAATAAGGCCTAGAGCTTTCATATTTGGTTTAAATAATCATCTATTGACCCTTTACCAAAATACTTCATATTATTACTGTACTCTGAAATTTAGCCCTTTTTTATGCGATCCCTGATTTTACAATGAATAAAGAAGGAAATCTTTGAAAATCTCCTTCCAAACAATAAGGCTTAGCGCTTCCATATTTGGTATAAATCCTCAACTATTGACCCTTTACCAAAAAACCTTATAGAATTACCGAATCTTGACATTAAGCCATTTTCTGTGTGATCCCTGATTTTACATAGATATAAAGAAGGAAAGCTCTAAAAATCTTCTTCTCCCAAACCATAATGCCTAGAGCTTTCATATTTGGTATTAACCAACATCTATTGACCCTCTACCAAAAAACTTCAAAGAATTACAGTACTCTGAAAATCGGCCCTTTTCTGTGCAATCCCTGAATTTACAGAGACATTAATAAGGAAATCTTAAACATCTTTTACTCAAAAAGCATAAGGCATAAGCTTTCATATTTGATATAACTCGTCATCTATTGACCTTCTACCAAAATACTTCAAAGAATTACAGTACTCTGAAAATAAGCTCTCTTCTGTGCGATCCCTGATTTCACATAGATATAAAGAAAGAAATCTTTGATAATCTAATAATCCAAAACAATAAGGCCTAGAGCTTTCATATTTGGTTTAAATAATCATCTATTGACCCTTTACCAAAATACTTCATATAATTACTGTACTCTGAAATTTAGCCCTTTTTTATGCGATCCCTGATTTTACAATGAATAAAGAAGGAAATCTTTGAAAATCTCCTTCCAAACAATAAGGCTTAGCGCTTCCATATTTGGTATAAATCCTCAACTATTGACCCTTTACAAAAAAACTTTAAAGAATTACCGAATCTTGACATTAAGCCATTTTCTGTGTGATCCCTGATTTTAGATAGATATAAAGAAGGAAAGCTCTAAAAATCTTCTTCTCCCAAACCATAAGGCCTAGAGCTTTCATATTTGGTATTAACTAACATCTATTGACCCTCTACAAAAAAACCTCAAAGAATTACAGTACTCTGAAAATCGGCCCTTTTCTGTGCAATCCCTGAATTTACAGAGACATTAATAAGGAAATCTTTAAAAATCTTTTACTCCAAAACCATAAGGCATAAGCTCTCATATTTGATATAACTCGTCATCTATTGACCTTCTACCAAAATACTTCAAAGAATTATAGTACTCTGAAAATAAGCTCTCTTCTGTGCGATCCCTGATTTCACATAGATATAAAGAAAGAAATCTTTGAAGATCTAATAATCCAAAACAATAAGGCCTAGAGCTTTCATATTTGGTTTAAATAATCATCTATTGACCCTTTACCAAAATACTTCATATAATTACTGTACTCTGAAATTTAGCCCTTTTTTATGCGATCCCTGATTTTACAATGAATAAAGAAGGAAATCTTTGAAAATCTCCTTCCAAACAATAAGGCTTAGCGCTTCCATATTTGGTATAAATCCTCAACTATTGACCCTTTACCAAAAAACCTTATAGAATTACCGAATCTTGACATTAAGCCATTTTCTGTGTGATCCCTGATTTTACATAGATATAAAGAAGGAAAGCTCTAAAAATCTTCTTCTCCCAAACCATAATGCCTAGAGCTTTCATATTTGGTATTAACCAACATCTATTGACCCTCTACCAAAAAACTTCAAAGAATTACAGTACTCTGAAAATCGGCCCTTTTCTGTGCAATCCCTGAATTTACAGAGACATTAATAAGGAAATCTTAAACATCTTTTACTCAAAAAGCATAAGGCATAAGCTTTCATATTTGATATAACTCGTCATCTATTGACCTTCTACCAAAATACTTCAAAGAATTACAGTACTCTGAAAATAAGCTCTCTTCTGTGCGATCCCTGATTTCACATAGATATAAAGAAAGAAATCTTTGATAATCTAATAATCCAAAACAATAAGGCCTAGAGCTTTCATATTTGGTTTAAATAATCATCTATTGACCCTTTACCAAAATACTTCATATAATTACTGTACTCTGAAATTTAGCCCTTTTTTATGCGATCCCTGATTTTACAATGAATAAAGAAGGAAATCTTTGAAAATCTCCTTCCAAACAATAAGGCTTAGCGCTTCCATATTTGGTATAAATCCTCAACTATTGACCCTTTACAAAAAATTTTTAAAGAATTACCGAATCTTGACATTAAGCCATTTTCTGTGTGATCCCTGATTTTACATAGATATAAAGAAGGAAAGCTCTAAAAATCTTCTTCTCCCAAACCATAAGGCCTAGAGCTTTCATATTTGGTATTAACCAACATCTATTGACCCTCTACAAAAAAACCTCAAAGAATTACAGTACTCTGAAAATCGGCCCTTTTCTGTGCAATCCCTGAATTCACAGAGACATTAATAAGGAAATCTTTAAAAATCTTTTACTCCAAAACCATAAGGCATAAGCTCTCATATATGATATAACTCGTCATCTATTGACCTTCTACCAAAATACTTCAAAGAATTACAGTACTCTGAAAATAAGCTCTCTTCTGTGCGATCCCTGATTTCACATAGATATAAAGAAAGAAATCTTTGATAATCTTATAATCCAAAACAATAAGGCCTAGAGCTTTCATATTTGGTTTAAATAATCATCTATTGACCCTTTACCAAAATACTTCATATAATTACTGTACTCTGAAATTTAGCCCTTTTTTATGCGATCCCTGATTTTACAATGAATAAAGAAGGAAATCTTTGAAAATCTCCTTCCAAACAATAAGGCTTAGCGCTTCCATATTTGGTATAAATCCTCAACTATTGACCCTTTACAAAAAAACTTTAAAGAATTACCGAATCTTGACATTAAGCCATTTTCTGTGTGATCCCTGATTTTAGATAGATATAAAGAAGGAAAGCTCTAAAAATCTTCTTCTCCCAAACCATAAGGCCTAGACTTTCATATTTGGTATTATTCGTCATCTATTGACCTTCTACCAAAATACTTCAAAGAATTACAGTACTCTGAAAATCGGCCCTTTTCTGTGCAATCCCTGAATTTACAGAGACATTAATAAGGAAATCATTAAAAATCTTTTACTCCAAAACCATAAGGCATAAGCTCTCATATTTGATATAACTCGTCATCTATTGACCTTCTACCAAAATACTTCAAAGAATTACAGTACTCTGAAAATAAGCTCTCTTCTGTGCGATCCCTGATTTCACAAAGATATAAAGAAAGAAATCTTTGAAGATCTAATAATCCAAAACAATAAGGCCTAGAGCTTTCATATTTGGTTTAAATAATTATCTATTGACCCTTTACCAAAATACTTCATATAATTACTGTACTCTGAAATTTAGCCCTTTTTTATGCGATCCCTGATTTTACAATGAATAAAGAAGGAAATCTTTGAAAATCTCCTTCCAAACAATAAGGCTTAGCGCTTCCATATTTGGTATAAATCATCATCTATTGACCCTTTACCAAAAAACCTTATAGAATTACCGAATCTTGACATTAAGCCATTTTCTGTGTGATCCCTGATTTTAGATAGATATAAAGAAGGAAATCTCTAAAAATCTTCTGCTTCCACACCACAAGGCCTAGACTTTCATATTTGGTATTATTCGTCATCTATTGACCTTTCACCAAAATACTTCAAAGAATTACAGTACTCCGAAAATTACTCCTTATTAAGAATTGTTCCTTCTGAAATTTGGTTTGTTCTGTAAAGTATCATGGGAAAAGGGGCCCTATGAAGATTTCACTATAAACTCATCAACACAATAAAAGGGGCATTATGAAAATTTTATGGCAAAAACATCAATATCACATTAAAGTCCTGTCTTTACTGTTTTCTTCAAACTATCTATCATAAGGATTGTTTGTTTGTAATTTGGTTCTCAGTTGTTAAGTTTCATGGGAAAAGGGGCCTTATGAAATAATATTTACAAAAAATTCTTGACACAATTCAGTCGACTGTTTTCGTTGTTTCTCTATAACTTTTTAAGAATGATTGTACCTTCATTAGAATTATTCCTTTTGAAATTTGGCTTGTTTTGTAAAATGTCATGGGAAAAGGGGCCCTATGAAAATTTCATTAAAAAATCCTCATTAACACAATAAATTCCACAGATTACACAGATTGATTGTTACATCATTACAATTGTTGATTTTTACAGTGGATCTGATACGGCAAGTATCACATGAAAAGGGGCCTTATGAAAAACTTTCTTCAATATTCTAGTTCATATACTGATGTCCCTAGATTTCACTTGATTCACTTCAAAATTTCACAGAATGATTGTACAATCACAAGGATGGTTCTTTTCAGAACCGGGTACAATCAATCAAGTATCATGTAAAAAGAGGCCATATGATTTTATTTTTTTTTCTAAATATTCTAGTAAACATAAAGAAGTCCCTATATTTCATCGGAATCACTTTAACCCATTCTCACTCTGTGACGCTTTAGACGCCCAAAAGAAAAAGAGCTTTGGAAAAAATAGTGGAAATAGAAAAAATTGCTTGTCACAAGCAATTTCTTCATTTACAAAGATGCATGGAATAATTGTGGCATTGGAAACACAGGAAAAGGGGCCCTACAGATTATAATTCAAAACATTCTTGTATATGTGATGAAGTTCACAATCATTATCAAGTTGTCTTTTATATTTCACAGGACAACTGTAGGGTTGTAAGATAAGTTCCTTTTGGAATGAAATTGATCCATCAGAAAACACAGGAAAAGGAGCCTTATGGATTTTCATTCAAAACAATCCTGTTTATGTGACAAAGTCCACAATTATTGTCAGATTCTGATGAAAATTTCACAGGATGATTGTAGGGTCATAAGGTAACTTCCTTTTGAAAATGGAGTGGATCCGTCATGAAACACGGAAAAGGGCCCATGAGGATTGTTGCTCAAAATAATAAAGGGGGGTGAAGTACAAAATGTTTTTCCTTTATGCATTCTTCTATGGGTAATTAACTTCCTTAAATATCGGATTTCTTTAACAGAAAACTTGATAACCAGAAGAGGGTCTCAGGCCCTCATGGGCCTTTTGTTTTATGCATTCTTCTTAAAGCAATTAACTTCCTTAAATATCAGATTTCTTTAACAGAAAACTTGATAACCAGTAGAGGGTCTCAGGCCCTCATGGGCCTTTTGTTTTATGCATTCTTCTTAAAGCAATTAACTTCCCAAAATATCAGATTTCTTTAACAGAAAACTTGATAACCAGTAGAGCGCCTCAGGCCCTCATGGGCCTCCTGTTCATTGTGGTCTTGCTACCTCTTTCACTTTAGACCAGTCTGAAATTTCAAAAAATAGGAAAGAGTTAAGCAAACACTGAATTGTCATCTGGCATCTGCAAATTTAAGCAAGTCTAAAAATTAATTGTTTAGTTATTAGATTTAAAAAAAGAGAATTATTTTGTACACAAAGTTAATCTTCAAAGCAGACAAAAAGTGTATAATGGTCAGTATTTATGTAAGGCTTTTTTGTTGGTTTGGTGACTTAAATATAGTATAAGCTGCAGTTGCAATGTTTAAGTTGAAAACCAACAAAATTGCTTAACATAAATGTCTAAGGTCAAAGATCACTGATAGTTGTATTGTTATTGGATTGGTCAAACAATTTTTTGATTGACTGGCAATCTGCCACTTTCTAATTATGTCCACTGTACTCTGGCAGTTTGTCTTAGAAAACAACCAATATATGGTCAGGAACTACAGCTTGAATAATAACAAAAGTGTTTGACATAAATGTCAAAGGTGGACGTTGCACTTTTGGTCTACATGAATGATATGATTGGCCAAAAGATATTTTGATTGACAGCATCTGTCCGTCAAAAATAAACGATAGTATACAAGTATTGGTGAAACACCAATACCCCTAAAACAGTAATTATAACTGAAGTTTTTTCTTGATAGAAGATATTGACCTTGTTAGATGGCCTTGACCTTCATATCAGCAGGTACAAATCTGTTAAGAGCTACTTACATACCAAGTATGAGCATTGGAACTTGAATAGTGATGAAGTTAAGGTAAAATGTTCACAGGCTAAGTTTTTTGAGTATAAGGGCTAAACAAGAGCCGTCAGAGACGGATTATGCTCCCTGAATATAGCCCTGTCACAAAAAGACAAAATAAACAAGGAAAACGGCTCTGATGGACCGATAGAAGAATATGCAGGTATATGCTCGCCCTATTCCAGACATATTAAAATTTAAGGTACATCCTTGAGCTGTGACCTTGACCGTTGGGCTGTCTGAAAATTTGCTTCAAATGGCACATCTACTCCAGATAGAGAACAATTATAAAGAGTTATTTCGAAATCAATCCATAGTTAGAGGAGCAATGCTATAGACATGCTTAATTTTAATGCTTGACCTTAGAGCTATCTGATTTTTTTTTAAATTGCACATCTACTCATGAATGAGAACAATTGTGCTAAGTTATATATTCCAAGTTAAAGGTCACAAATCAAGTACTATCTATTCATAAAATTCTAATTTGAAATCAGAGTTTCCATTTTCATTTCATAAATAAACTTCGGGGGGGGGGGGATTTTATTCTACGGATCAGAAAAAGAGTATTCATAATGTTATTCCAGGTAAGTTTATTTATGAAATAAAAATGGAAAATTTGATTTCAAATTATAGTTTTATGAATAAATAACACTTGATCTGTGACCTTTTACTTTGAAATATATGAATAAATTTTTCAAATGGACCATCATCACAATTGTGCAAAGTTATTTCGAAATCCATCCATAATTGAAGGATCTATGCTCTTGAAATGCGAAATTTTCATGCTTGACTTTGAGATATAACCTTGGAGTTATCTGAAGATTTGTTTCAAATAAGTTATTTTGAAATCCATCCATAATTAAAGGAGCTAAGCTCCAGAGATGCTTAATTTCTATGTTTTAACTTTAGCTGTGATGCTTACCTGGGAGCTATCTGATTTTTTTCCCAAAAGGTTCATCTACTGATGATAGAGAACAATTGTGCTACGTTATTTTGAAACCCATCCATAATTGAGGGAGCTATGCTGTGGAAAGGTCACTTTTAATCTTTGAGCTTGAACTGTGACCTTGGAACTATATATCATCGTGTGACATTGGATTAAAGCATGATCCAATGTCTATAGCGACTGATATATACATACCCATCTATCCATCTGGTCTAATAAGTACTCTATTGGTGAAAGGCTGACCTCACAAACTAATTGTTGTCCAGAAGAGATGTTAAAACAATACCACTTGACAAAATTTAAGAAGAGTCCAAATTGAAAGGAGTTGCAGACAACAATTTAAAGTATATGAAATTTAAGATTTTTCAACTTCTTGGTAGAAAACAATGTGGAAAATGAAGAAGTTGGTTTTTACAAGCAATTTATTCATTTTACACAATATTTCCAAGTTGTTTTTCCTGGGGGGCGTCCAAAAGTGTCATTGTGTGGGAATGGGTCAAACTGGGCCTTGTTTGACAGTGCTATCCATAGAGCATGTTATAGAACCACACAAATCTCCTAGCAGTTTCGTCCTATATCCTTGTGTTGTCCTTGGAACAACCAACCGTCTTCTGAGGCGTTGCTCATTTGGGTAAGTGTTACTGTAGGGGCGATAAAAAAAACAAACATACAAACTGATCAATAAATTTTCCCCATCTTTATTGATAGACCTCTAAAAATGATAAAATGGGACAATGAGATTAACATTATAAATACAGTTTGTAGTTTAATACATGAGCAAAATTGTATTACAAAGCAATACAATATCAACATACCAACAATCCTCTCTTACAAAACCTTAAACCTTTACCACACAATCCCACTTTTTGAGCACATGATCTCTGTAGCTAAGGAAAAGGATGTAGGTCAACAGGAGAAATACCATGCAATAAGCAACTTCTGTTTTTTTATGTTTTCTAAATTATACTTGACCTTTTTTAAAACTCAATGTAATTCAAATTGTTGTAAGCATCACATTTCAAATCAAACATGGCCAAAATTTCGTCTCTGGTAATGTATAAAAAAGAAGGGAAGAAGAGTTTTAAATGTGTGTTTTTCCAAACACTAGCATGACCAATCTTTCAGTTTTATCATTACAAGACCACTTATCCATGTGCTTATCACCTGTACTGTAAATATGATTCTCTTGACCTTGACTATTTAACCCATTCCCACATGACAAAATTTAGACTAGTCCAAATTCAAAGAATTTGCAGTCGACAATCTTAAATTGATGAACTCTCATCAACTTAAGATTGTTGTCTGCAACTTCTTTGAATTTGGACTAGTCTATATGAACATTTTCCAAACACCATCTCTGGATGACTACTGGTTGGTCGTATCTCTTTTTCAAATATTTATTTTTAATGAATTCAAGACAAATCACTAGGCTATCAATCTGATCACTTTCAGGTTTTAATACTTCGGTTATAAACTGGTCCTGAGGTGCTCACCGGATAAAGGACTCTATAATGGGTTTAAAGATATCCATTAAGGCAGCAGACAGATTGTGGCTGTTAGTAAATCAATGGAGCAAAAATGGCCCTGAATCACTCACCTGAGAAATATTTCATGATAGAAAATTGTTTAGTATGTTTACGGCCAAGGCCTGCCACACCTACATTTTTTACAAATCAAAAATCCACCACCAGTTTTGAAAAGGGTCACCTAAAGTTCATTACAGTTCATTACATTGCCAAGTTTGGAACAAATTGGCCGAGTGGTTTAGGCGGATAATTTTTTAAAGAATTTCTTCATGCCTTCTCTGATTCTCATAAGCCTTTCCCTGCCATTTTCTCATTTTCTCACAAAACAAAATGTAATGCACAAATTTCAAAAAGGGTCACGCAAGAAACATTCTTGCCACGTTTAGTGTTAATTGGCTAAGTGATTTAGGAAGACGATTTTTTAAAGAATCATTTCATGATTTCTATAAGTCTGACAAGCCCAACTCTGGCTTGCCCCCATTTTTTCAGTTTATCTGATTTCTTGAACAAATTTCGAAAAATGTCATCCAAGAAACATTTCAGCCAAATTTTGTCTAAATCAGCCTAATGGATTAAAAGATGTTTAAAGAAAATGTTGACAATGCACAACAGACAATGGACATTACTGCGATGCTAAATGTTCATCGTAAGCAAATTGTGCACAGGTGGGCTAAAATCAAATCTTGCATTAAATTATGTGGAAAATGATAAAAAAATTACCAAGAAAAGCAAAGATTTTCAAAATTTCATTCACTTTAAATAATAGTCTGCTTTTTTTTCTCAATTAGACCTGTCTACAATTTTGATATTTGGAAATAGGTTGAAGAAAATAAGGATGCGCAACTGATGACATACACTAAATTTCATACAGAGAGGGATCACAACTCACTTTTAGCCATGTGACTCAGGGTAGATGATAACAAAATAAGACAGCGCAAATGACCCTGAATGAATTAATTCATGATTTATCTTGGTCTGAAAAGCCTAGCCCTGCAACCCTCACAATTTTTCTCAAATCAAGATATTATATCACTAAGAAGATTTCACAAACAAGTTTTGAAAATGGTTACCAAAAGATCATTGCTGCCAAGTTTGGTACAAGTTATCAAAGTAGTTTAGGACAAGAAGATTTTTAAAGAACTATTTCATGATTTCTCTATGCCTGTCTTGCCTCACCCTCATTTTACCAAAATTGGAAATTTCACTATCAATTTTGAAAAAGGGTTCGCCTGTTTCTTGCTAAGTTTGGTCCAAATTAGCCAAATAGTTTTGTCGGAGATGTTTACAGAAAATGTTGATGATAGATGACAGACACTGAGTGATCCTAAAAGCTCCCACTGAGCATATTGTGCTCAGTTGAGCTTAAAACATACAAACAATATTCCATAAAGTATAACAACTTATTGTATGGTGCACAAATCCCTCAATGATATACATATATATACACATATATATATACACACAGAGATTAAATATACAAATTTAATGATGTCTCTTAAACAGTTAACAATGTATTATGTACATATTATCCTCTAAATCTTACACGATTTTATTTCCCAAAATTATCTTTAATTGATAGAAATTATCTCACAGGCTCCCAAGATGTTAACTGATTACTGGCCAGGCCAACTGACTCTCGACAAGGCAGTTCAACTGGGATATCAAACAACTTTAGTTTGCATTATATATGGTCAGGAAGATGAAACAAAAAACATACTGTTTGCTGGTGACTTAAACAGTTTAACTACAGCTTGTGTTAGCTATAGTTATGGTATTTAACCCATTCCCACACTAGTCTGCTTTTTATGCCTCTCTGGAAAAAAGCTTCAGAAAACATTGTGGAAATTAAAGAAATTGCTTGTATCAAGCAATTTCTTCATTTTCCACAATGTTTTTTACTCTACAAGGCAAAGACTTTTTGTATTTCAACAACTTGAAACTTAGGTCTGCAACATCTTTCAATTTTAACTCATCTAAAATTATGTCGTGTGGTAATGAGTAACCAAACAAACAGATGTTTGACTGAATGATTGACATGATTGGTCCATCCTTTTTTTGATTTGCAGTGTCAATCAGTCAAAAGCTCACCTCAGTGTCATTTATGAGAAAACTGTACACCATATGCACTGAACGAACTGTAGCTCTTTTTGAGATGGCTCTAACTATGCACCATTGATATAAACTATATGACAAAAATACACCATACATACTGAGTATTAAGCAATACTTCTAAAAAGACAGCATCTTTGCAAAACATTAATGTCACCTCTACCCATTACCGAGCGACAAAACTTTAAAAAGGCCCAAATTAGAAAATATGACGGATTACAATTGTAATTGCATTTTATTTGAAATATATACAAGCCAAAAACTGTTGAAACTTTATGGCCAATTAAGAAATTATGTGGTAATAATGGGTTAACATATGTCTTTTGCATACAGAACAACAACAAGAGGATCATGATGGTCCTAAATCGCTCACCTAAGTCATTTGCTAGTTAAAGTACTTTTTGTTATAGAGAAGATGCGACTGGAGCTAAATTATTTTAACAGTAAGACTTGAAACTGCTTGTGTCCGAATGGGTAAAACTTTTAGAAATGACTGATCACAAAAGCTAATCTTGCACTCTATGCCCAGGTAAGCTAAAAACAAGCCTCATAACATAAAAGTATCATACATAATAACAGTCATATACATACACTAACCACTGATGGCAACAAATAACAAGCATGATATGGCCTTGTTTTGTAACACATCAAACACTAATGCTGGCTTTGCCTTCTTTCAGAACCAATCATTTTGTCTGAACTTAACTCAAACCACATAGGTAAATCATTTCATGGAAAAATAAGTGTGTCTTATAATGGCTTTACATGACTAAGGTAGCCCAAGAGGAATAAATTGTTGCTAATTTGGAAAGCTTTCAGTACCATAATAATGATGCCAAAATTCCTGTTATGATATCATTTTAGTAGTAGTAGTATTATATATTTTTGGAGTATGTATAAGCAATTTCTATTTTTTCTACAATGTTTCCTTAATACTGAAGTCAATAAGAATGATAGATGAGGTAACTGGTAAACCCATTCCCAAACAATTTTTTTTTAAGACTAGTCCAAATTGAGAGGAGTTGCAGATGACAATTTAAAGTTGATAAAATTCTAGACTTTCTGGGTAAAAAACATTGTGGAAAATAAAAAAAAATACTTGTAACAAACAATTTTTTTTCATTTTTGACAATGTTTTCCCTAAGTTTTTTTACTTTTGCATGTCAAAAAGCATTACTGTGTGGGAATGGGTAAAAACACAACAGTTTTGCCTATACCTCTGGAGTCAAAGTTGTAAAATATTCTTAGTTGCTTGAATAGAAATGACAGCACAAATCAAGGCAATGCAATCACATAAGATAGGGGTCAGCAAAAAACTAGGAGTCGGCACAAAACTATCATAAATGCCTTCATATAAATACAGATATTTACAGTGGTTTTGTTCTAACCCTTCATAATAATGGAAATATTAAAATGAGTATGAAATGTTTATGAAAATACAAAAATATCCTCAATATGACAACATGAATTTATTCAAGATTTATAACTTCCACACTGCAACAAACTCTCATTAACTTTCTTGAAAAGATCTTCAGAAACACTAGGACGCAATATTGCATGAACCAGAAAGCCACTAAAAGGCCTTTATTAAGTGACCACTTTCACTAATGTAGGATGCGATATGTATAAAAATATTTTTGTATGAGATTTTTGTTCTATTGAGATAAATAGATATACTTAAATCTGAAACAACAACAACATAAACCTGAAAACATCAACTTGTAACCAAATCTTTCCTAAAAACTCTGAATTCAAAAATGTTCAGAACACACCTTATAGGCCTGTTTTGACAAATTTCTTATTATCCAACAATGTAGTTCTGACAATAATTCTAAATTTCTAAGATTCAAGTATTCATTTTCATGTCATTTTCCTGTCAAAATTATAACTTTTAACAAAACATGTACTGAAACATGTCAAATTGATCCTTTAACCTTGTTTTGATACCCCTTACAAACATATCATGTCAAACATTGTTGAGATGGAGAGATTGCTTATGAAAGACAAATCCTCCTTTTTTACCTTAATTTTCAACAACTTGATAGCCTAGTCAGTCATGCTCAATGCTCTATATCCTCATGTTGCCAATTCAAACTCAGACTCAAGTTCAATATTTTTTCCAACATTTCAACCCTTTACAGTTTTTTTAATGTTTCACTTGTCCAAATTCAAAAATGTCTCATTTTGACATTGCAAAGTAAGTACAATTCAAAATGCAACCATCCAATATGACAAAAAATATTGTGGGAAAAGAAGAAATTGCATGTAACAAGCAATTTCTTCTTTTTTCCACAATATTTTCTCGAGTATAATATCACAGGCATGTAAAAATCAGGAATTGTATGGGAAAGGGTTAAAAAAGTCACAACAACATGTGTCATACATCTCTCAATAATGGGCAAATACATCAGTACCTGTAGTACATCCAAGCTGGTGGCTCAACTTTAATGTTACCATTGTACTAGTGTGAGAAATGATAGGAAGCAATAGTTAGGTGCACCAGCTGCCACATACAACATGTGATACTGTTTACAATGGCTTTAAACACAATATAATACTAAATGTTTTTCAATTTACAATGAAATCAACTAGTTTTCTGCATTCTCCTTCAATATGGACCAGTCTAGAGGATTTTTGTTTCACAATATGCTGAAACAAGAGGAAGATGTGATCTAGTATTCACTGATTTAACCCTTGTCATGCTAAATAAAATCTTTGTTTGGAATTGCATTACATCAAAGGGTTAAAGGCACAGAAAGGCACAGTGGTGGGTCCATTTTTTTTTTGTTAATCAATTTTATAAACAACTCTAGCTTAAAACCTCAAACAGGTGGTGTAGGCTGATCTTTGTCTACACCTCCGGCCAAACAGGAATATATCATGTTTGGCATGACAAGGGTTAATAATGAGTATGACAACTGATAAAGGTCTATACCTATATAATCATTTCATACTCTGTGGAAAATATATTCAAATTTTAAGTGAAAGGTTTATCTTAAACTCAAAATTTCCAGAAATAATCAAGCAGACTGTATTGTTAAATCTTGTTTCGTCGGTGGGAAAACTAAAATATTGTAAGTACAGCTTGTATAAGCTGTCCTTACAAAGTTTTGGTTGCCAACTGCTGATTTGAAACGTTTACCTTGTATTCACTGGCGTAAGCCTTCAGATCAAAAAGAATTTCAAATGAATTCTGAATTGAATATTGGAAAAAGGATACAAATGTGACCTATTGTGCAAAAAGGGACAATCTGGTAAGTGCAAAAACTACTAACTTAATCACTCTTTGTAAGCTTGACATTTCTCACCCTAGGTGGATTTACCAAATTTAGAATGGTTATTCTATCTTACCATATGTATATTTTCGAAATTTGACACATCTTTGCCCTCTTTTTGAATAACAGGTCACATTTTATGTTTATTACAGTGATAGGTCAGAGTCCTAGGCCTCCAATCATAAACCATTCTTTTCCATACATAATGTACAATCTGATTGGACAACATGTATGTATCCACCAATTTGATTGGCTATTTGGGAATAAGGGGATATACAAAGAAAATGGATAAAGAATGGTTGATGAAATCAGGTCATTAGGTACCCTGTTGAGCGTAGTTACTCTGAGATAAAACTCTCAGGGGTTTTCATATATAAAAACAAACTCCTCATACAAAATGGTTTTGATCAGACACTCTTATCTCACAAACACACCCAAACACTCAAATTATGACCATATTCTTATTAACAGTTTGTGTGGTGAGCCAATATTCGTTTCTCTCAGTCTATCTCCAGATATATGCAAAAAACTACCTTGACAGATTCCCGGTTGTATATGCCAACCTTACGTATTATAGATGAAAGGTTTAATTGATAAATAACTTCTGTCAAATACAAACTTTTATCTATACAAACCAGAGAAGAATGTTTAACTTCCAGTCCCATATTAACCTATTCTCACACAGCCTACTTTTTGACACCCCAAAGGTAAAAGCTTTAGAAATCATTTCAAAAATGAAGAAATAGCTTTAACATTATCCAAAATGTTTTCCTCCAAAGACAAAAAGTTTCAAAATTGCATCAACTATAAATTGTGGTCTACACTTTCCTTTAATTTAGACCACTCTAAAATTTTGTCTGGTAATTGGTTAAATTAATTCATCAGTGACCAACCAAAATTTTTCTTAATCTGCAGTTGCATAGTGTCAGTTGCACACCAAAGATGTGTAAAGTGTGTTAATTTAGGAGGTAAAGGTTACAATGAAAATGTGCAGCAAGTCCTCGCTAAATGTAGATGTAACAGTTGACAATCAGTTCAGAGGATACCAACTGTGGCTATTGTTAGCTATGTTATCACAGATCAATGTCAACCATACAGTTCCAAATCTAATACCTTAGAAAGGACAGCTGCCAATGGATGATACATTCAGTATTGATGTTCATTTGGTGTTGGACTGATCCATTAACCCATCATCAGACAGCAAAATTTTAGACTGGTCCAAATTGAAAAAAGTTGTAGATGACAATTTCAAGTTGATGAAATTTTTAAAAATCTTTGTTTTATTGGGTAGAAAACATTTTGGATGATGAAGAAATTAAAAATTTCTTTTCTTTGTTCTCCACGATGTTTTTCAATTCTTTTTACTTAGGGGACGTCAAAAAGTGTTATTGTATGGGAATGTTAAACATAATAATACTTTTAATGTCTGCGTAAAATCATACACAGATGAAGAAACAGTTATTAAAATAAGATAGTGACTGTAAGAAAGATTTTGCAATACTACAGACTACAGTCACTCTCTCTTTTACTTTCCAAAGCCAAGATTCGAGATGTGTGTTCTTTGGATTGAGAATTCTAGGATTCATTTAGGATATCCAGCATGATTAAGTATAATGTGATGCACACAATATTTTGAGTACAAATCTTTAACTGTTATTTCTCTCTATAAGAGCACACATCCCATTTCATTCAATAATCATAAACTTCTACTTCTTTCTATGGTATTACGTCAAACATTTGTACAATCTTGTTTAAATCTTAATCAGAATAACAAAGTTCTAGATTAGAGGCTAGTAACAACTTCTTATGGCATGAAATCCTAGATTACAGGTACTCATTTGAACCATCTAGACGAGACAGTTCTGAAGAAGACATGATGAAATCCTAGATTACAGGTACTCATTTAAACCATCTAGACGAGACAGTTCTGAAGAAGACATAAAATCCTAAATTGTGGGTACTCATTTGAATCGTCTCGAAGTGAAAATTCTGTAGAAAGCATCAGTCCATAGATGGTGGGTATTCATTTGAATCGTCTTGATGAGACAATTCTAATTAAGACAAGAAATCCTAGATTTCGGGTACTCATTTAAATCTTCTCAACGAGACAGTTCTAATAATGCCATGAAAACCTAGATAGTGGGAATAATCATTCGAATGAACTCAATGAGACAATTATAATGAGTAAACCCTATATTCTTAGAACTATTTTAAATTGTCTAGATGCATTTCTCATGCCTATCCAAGGTATAGGAAATAAAACAGAATATCTCAAATTTTCAAACCTAGAATCAAAATATCACCCTTAATCTATAGCCCTGCAAGATTATATTTTATTGTGCTGAAGGTGAATCCAACAATATTCATTCTCAAGTATTAACATGTCAACAAACCCTTTACAAAAAGGGTTGAAGGAAAAATGTGGAAAATGAAGAAATTGCCTGTAACAATCAATTTCTTTATTTACCAAATTGTTTACTACCCAGTACCCACAAAGACAAAAAATATTTTTAAAACTAAATCTACTTGAAATTGTAGTCTACAACATCTTAGAATTTGGTCCAGTCCTTATTTGCTCTATGATAATGGGTTAAGACAAGGGAATCAATACATCACCAAAAATACAGAAAACAATCATACATGTGTCAAAATGGTCAATGTTCAACATGGTCTGTAATGCTGCTACATAACCCACTACCAATCATAACTTGTTAAGATCCCTGAAAATATTATTAACCCTTTCCCACTTTTTGAAATTTGAGACTGTTCCAAAATGAAAGAGGCTGCAGACAACAATCAAAATTGGGTGCAATTTGAAATGAAACCATCCTTCGTGGTAGAAAATATTGTGGGAAAAGGAGAAATTGCTTGTTACAAGCAATTTCTTCTTTTCCACAATGTTTCCTCAAATATTAAATCACAATGACATGAAATCCTAGGTATGTACAGGAAAAGCTTCAGGAAAGCATTCTTGACAAAGGAGAAATTGCTTGTGTCAAGCAGTTCTTCTTTTCTCACAATGTTTTCAATCCCATTTGATACTCAATGTTCTATGTATTTTGAGATAATATGTGCAACTTTCTTCAGTTTGAACAAGTTTAAAATTTTCTTATCTGGCCATTTATTAACATGGCCGCAAAAACTTAGAGAATCAATCCTAAATTATTTTTTTGAAATTCACGATAGACAGGTATCAGGAAAATCCATGTCGAATTCTAAGTTGCCAGATCTGGGATTTTAATTAAATATCACATTCACCAATCATACACACTATGGAATCGCTGGAATCTCATTTATTTTTGTTCTCTGTCGTCACACGTTTAGTCACTCGGCCACACGTAATACCCACAATAAATATAACACCAATTACTGTCATTAAAACTGCTAGAAGATAAGACTTGGCGGGAGATTGCATCACATTGTCAGCTAAATCACTCATAGACTCTGCGGGAGCAGGCTGTAGAGAGAAATATATTGCAAAGTAATAACACGTATTAACCAATTTCCAAAAGACAAAATTTTAAACTATTCCAAATTCAAAGAAGTTGCAGACGCCAATTTTTGTTGAAATTTCAAAAATCTATGTCTTTGGAGTAGAAAACATAGTGGATAATGAAGAAATTGCTTGTTACCAGCAATTTCTTATTATCATCAATATTTTCAATAGATATTATTCTTGAGGTCAAAAAGCATCATTGTTTTAATACACCTATATAGCATACAAGAGTTGACTGCTTTTCAATAATAGTTATAGTATTGGAGATATCTTTGGCCAATCAGAGAAAACATCAAGATGTAATCCACAGAACATGCAGGGATCACTAGTCACGCAAACTTCTAATGGTACGCCCATGTGGGAGTTTTTCTCATATACCATCTATAATTAGTTTGTTAGGTTGTGGACGATAAACTAAAATTTAAATTATTGATTTGTAACTATAACATAGTACCTACAGCTGGAATGAGCGGCAGTTACTACAATTGACAGATTGTGGTTACCACTCGACTAATCAATCATTCATTTAGATCGAAAGTAAACTTTGAACATAGGCCAACATTTACTTGCAGCATTTTTGTTGGTGTCAACTTAAACCTTGTAACTACAATTTATTCAAACTGTAGTAACAAGGTTTAAGTAGAGAATCAACCATTTTACTTTTGTTACATGTGACTGGCCATGATAAAAGAAACAGCATTAGAAAAATCATCTAATTACCTTCACAGCAAACTCCCAAAGTGCAATACGCTGTGACAAAATATCTCTACAGTTCTTATGTAATTGTTTAGGGACATCTTCTAATGCACTGAGTATACATGACATTTCTGAAAACAAGAAATATAGTTTTTAGACAACTAAAGTAGTGAAGTTTGTCACTTGAAATAATTCCTTTTATTTAATTCTTTAATTCTTCATTCTAGACAGGAAAAGTTCAATCAAGTTAAATTCAGAGAACAAATCAGGACAATACTCATTTGAAATGTAGGTTGTGCTTTCAGCTGCACCGTAAATCTAGAGCAATTGAAATCAACACTGATCAGCCACAAAGATTTGGTAAATATCATACCTAATTTTTCCAAATTGTCAAATAACTTTTCAGTTAAAATTCTAAAAGATGATTTTCTTGCAGTCCAAAGCTACATTTGATTCTACACAGAGGAGGTGACATGCCAACCAAGAAACTCAAGACTTTTACGATTTGTTACAAGAAAACTTTTTTTTCTTTGTTTCAATGTAAAAAAAATAACATCCCATTGCAGTTGCTATCACAATTTTCATAAATAATCACCTGCAATGCACTCGAGATGGCAAGACAATCACTAACATTAATTACTACCCTACTTGGCTTATGCACAATTTTGAAAGAAAAGTTGTGTCATCCTCTTTGCAGTCCTAGTCACCTCATAAACAAACTTTAACCCTTGTCATACTCACTAAAACCCTTTTCAAAGTTGCATTAAAAAAATCAAAGGGCTGGAAGCACTAAACATGCTAGTTGTGGCTCTGTATGTATTTTGAAAATCAAACTTTATAAACAATCCTGACTGGAAAAGGACAAGCAGGTGGTGTAGACTATGATCAGACTGCACTTATGTGCAGGCTGATCTTTTTCTATACCTCCTGCCAAAACAGGAATATTCAGGGTTCAGCATGAGAAGGGTTAAACATCTAGGCCTCATGGATCAACATATCTCTTATCAATTCTTTGTACAAAATTGTGTAATCCCATAACTATTTGATACTTCATACTACAATAATATGC
Source organism: Fragum fragum (assembly GCA_946902895.1). Lineage (NCBI taxonomy): Eukaryota > Metazoa > Mollusca > Bivalvia > Cardiida > Cardiidae > Fragum > Fragum fragum. The sequence continues at coordinate 7,841,009 of OX336373.1, forward strand.
TTTATCATTAGTTATGTGAATTTATAAAAAAAAAATAACTTACAATAAAACATTAATATATTGCAGGGGATGTGACAAGATTTTTTTTTTAAAGAACTAAACAAAGTATGAACTGAAGATAGAAAGATTTCGAAAAACATATTGAGACATTCAGATATTCATATATGTTTTTGTAGCATACTAAACTTGTGGCATGATTTTAAACCGTTACCAGATGGTAAAATTCAGACTGGTCCAAATTTTGAAACGAGTTGTAGATTAAAAGTATATGAAATTTGTCATTTTCTATCAACTTTCTTGGTAGAAAACATTGAGGAAAATGAAGAAGTTGCAAGCAATTTCTTCATTTTCACAATATTTATCAAATTGTTTTTCTAGTGGGCATCAATAAGCTTCATAGAGCGGAAATGGGTTAACAGTTATTCCTTAAATATTCATGACTGAGTCTAGATAGAAATATAAATTTATCAATTATTTATGGTCAGGAGATAAACATTTTCCAATAATTGAACAGCATTTGACTGATTCCAACACAATCCCGCTTTTTTTCCAATAATGGAACAGCATTTGACTGATTCCAACTCAATCCCGCTTTTTTACTTTCCTCAGAAAAAATCTAAGAAAACACTGGGGAAAATGAAGAAATAGCTTATTACAATGTTGTCTACCCAGAAAGACAAAAGTTTTTAACCCTTGTTATGCTTAACCCGGAATATCAGGGTTTTGGCTGAAGGTGTAGACCAAGATCAGCCTGCACATAAGTGCAGTCTGATCTTGGTCTACACCTCCTGCCTGTACTTTTCCTGCCAGAGTTGTACATGAAATCGATTTCTAAAAGAAATATTGGTTATTGAACAACAAGTTCTATCAGTGCTTTCAGCCCTTTGATTTTACAGCCATTAAATAAGGTAAGTTGTACATTATGACAAGGGTTAATATTTCACCAAATAGAAATTGTCACTTGTGACTTCTTTCAAATCAGATCAATGTAAGATTTTGCCATCTGGTAATAGGTCAAGTTTAAAATGTGGTTCAACTTCTTCAGCAAAGATTTCCTTTTGATGATCACCTTTCTCAAAGGGCTCTACGTCCATACACCCCTCTTATTCCAGCAGTAGATATATTTTTAATGTAAATATCTTGCTTGTTGTTTTCTGTGTTTTGTCTTGTTGTTTTTCATTATTTTTTGCAGATCTCTCATGTCCATAATAGCCCTCAAAATTTCTTCAAAGACTCCACAAAAGGCCCACCCTCTGAACATTCCAGTGTACAAGCTGATCATTCCAGTCCAATGCAAGAATTTAGCAGGATCAAAAGACGGGTTATAACTTACTTCTCCCTTCCCCACTCTCTATATCCCTACAAAAATGGTCTATATCCTTCTGACAGGCAGCAAGTAACTGAACATCTATGTTTACATCTATATGGTTCTCTTCAATGATTCGTCTTACCTCCTGTAGAAAATATCAGTCCAGGTTGTATCATTCCATTAACAGTAATCAAAATGTAAAGAGGTTGCAGTGGACAATTTTGATATCAGTTTAACCCATTCCATAATAACAAAATTTCAGACTGGTCCAAATTGAAAGAAGCTGCAGACGACAATTTAAAGTTTATGAAATTTTGGATTTTTTCAACTTTCTGGGTAGAAAATATTGTTCGTTTTCCACAATGTTTTCCAAACCTTTTTTTTCTTGGGGGCGTTTAAAAGCGTCTCTGAGCGGGAATGGGTTAGATAAACCTAGAAATGTGTCACTGACACAGATGCCCCCGCTTGTCACACGACAAATCCATCCATCTATAATTTTAGATCCAAGCAAGGTCAATTTTGTCACTTGACCTTCAATTGTGACCTCGAACTTGGTAGCAACCTAACATAATTTTTGCATGACATAAGTACTCTTCACAAGGAAAAACTGTGCAAAGTTGTTTTGAAATCCATCCATATACTCTAGAAAAGGTCAACTTGGGCACTTGATCTTCAGTTGTGACCTTGACCTTGGGAGTATCCAACACAACATTACGCATGAATTATACTAGAATTTTTCAAAGAGAATAACTGTGCCAAATGACTACAAAATCCATGCAAAAATTAAGAAGATATGCTCTTAACAAGGTCAGTTTTGTAACTTGACCTTCAGTTGTGACCTTGACCTTGGGAGAGTATACCACACCTTTACACTAGACCAACTGTGCCACCTGTCTTTTGAAATCCATCCAGAATGTAAAAGAAATGCTCCAAAAACTACAAAGTAGAAAAGCAGTGTGGGAAAAGGAGAATTGTTTGATTACAAGCAAGTTTCCCTTTCCCCACAATGTTGCTTCTCTATAGCAATATATTATGGAGTGCATGGTTATGGATTTGCGTAACAACTTTTAACAAATATTGCAAAATGGATTGTCAAAAATCACAGGGTAATATTTTTTAGTTTCTAATATGGCAAAAAGGAAGTTGAACAGATTTTTCAAATGCTTTTCAAAATCCATCATGCGGAAATTTCATAAAGGATTTATCAAATATAAGTTTTCTAGCAACAATAACCATCATTAGTAATTGTGTATTACATGATAAAAAATGTTTATAATTCATTTTCCGGGAGGCAATTTTCTTTTATGCAAAAAAAATTCAATCATGCAGTACCAATTATTACCCATGCATCACTATTTGATCCCTACAACAAAAGACCATTCATACAATATTTGTTTGAAATTCAATCCTTCATTTTCAAACATATTCAAAGTTTTTTACTATATACCATACATGGAAATAAGTCCCACCCATTAAAGTAATGTTTAAGAACTGATCATGCTTTATAAAGGGGTGTCAAAGTATCATTCCTGTAAAATTTGGATGTAATCCATCAACTGGTTTCTGAGAAGAAGATTTTCAGCTTTTACCATAAAACATATATGGAAATTAGCTCTGCCCATTTAAGCCATAGATTTAATCTGATTAATATTCTTTGAGAGAATCTAATTGAGGGTCACCAAAGGTTCAATCCTATGGAATTTGTTTGAAATCCATTGACCAGTTTATGAGGAGATTTTTAAAGGATCATTTTTGTGAAATTCAGTTGCAAGCTATCCTCCAGTTTGAGAAGATTTTTAGCTTTACTATATACCATATATGAAAATTAGCTCTGCCCATATCAGACTTGTTTTATATCTGATCCATGTTCTTTGAAGGTATCTGTTAAACGGTAACCTAAGGATTTTATTCTGTGAATCGGGTTGAAATCCATGCAGTAATTTCTGAGGAGAAGATTTTAAAAGTTAAAGATTTTTGGATCTACAGACAGACAGGTCCATGACTGACACTATGCCATGACAATAGCCAATGATAGACCCATCAAATCTTTCATTTAGACTGAAAGTGAAAACTTGACCATTGACATTTAAAAATTGGCAAGTAAAGTGTTATGAATACAGCTTATCCCAGCTGTTCATGTTACATTGTGATCTTCCACTTACAATTTGCTTATTGTTTTATGTTCCAAGCCATACATTTGTCAAATAAACATTGTTTAATATATAAGTCAAACTATCTTAGACTATTCCCACACAATCCCTCCTTTCTAGGCTCCTCAACAGAAAAAAAAGCTTTGGAAAACTTCCAAAAAGATAAGAAAAACAAGAGCACCCCCCACGGGTGCCGAAGCTGGGATACAGGTGCTGGATAATGCAAAAATTCTAAGTTGAAAAAGGGGCATAAATCTTACAAAATGCTTTTAGAGTTATCCCCCTTGATAGTCTAGATAGCTCTTGTGATGGTCAATACACATGCCAAGTTTCATGCGGATATCTTAAATAACAACAGAGATATGACAAAGGTTAAAGTTTGTCACGCCAACGCCAGCGCCTACGCCAACTCCGACGGGAACAACGCTCAGGTGATTACAATACCTCAGGTTTTCTCCAAAAACATACAAGCTAAAAATGTATTTCAATCAACTTGAAATAGTCATCTGCAGCTTCTTTCAATATGGACCAGTCTAAAGTTTTGTTGTGTGGGCATGGGTTAACTCTCTCCTGTACAAACCCGGGATTTTACGTTGCTTCAATTTTATACTTGAGAAAACGCAATTTCAACAAGCAATTTCTCCTTTATCCACCATATTTCCTATCACATAGGATGGTACCATTTCAAATTACATCCAAATTTTATTGTTGTCTGCAACTTCTTTCAATTTGGACCAGTCTAAAATTACAAGAAACGGGAAAGGGTTAATAAGGTTAATGGGCGTGGCTGGGCGGCCACCAACTATACATACCCTGCCACACTCAGATACAGGAGGTATTTTGTTTTCCCTTAATTTGCCTTGTAAACATTCTTCTATTTTATCTCCAGTATGCTGGGGCTGAAACTGCAATTTAGCATCTCTTGTGTCTTCTAGTTCTTTCAACTCGTCACTGCAATACCGCTTTATCTGTCAGGAAAATACAAAACATTCATAAACATAAGAGAACCACATGCAGATGTCTGCCATGCTGCTGTTGGGTAAAAAATGATTATATGGGGTTAACCCATAACCTGACGGCAAAAATTTAGACTTGTCCAAAATGAAAGGAGTCGCAGACAATAATTTTAGATTTTTTCAAACTTTCTGGGTAGAAAGCATTGTGGATAATGAAGAAATTGCTAGTTACAACCAATTTCTTCATTCACACAATGCTGTCCAATTTGTTTATCTAGAGGGGTGTCAAAAGCATCATGATGTGGGAATTGGTTAACACCACTTTCAACAGTATCACAATTATATCACAGAGGCTAGTACATCTAACTATGGTTTCAAGTCATTTCTCCCACCTGTTCAACCACAACTTTCGATCTGCTCCACCAGCTGCTCAACCCTCTTTAACCTAAAACTTATCACTTGCCCATTGGTGAGAGACAAATGTCATAATATCAATTCTTGGAGGGATAATGGCCAAGTCAAGGCACCAACTCACAAATGAAGGATTAAGAGCAAAGCGTATAATGGAATGCGCTTACTGGGCTTGATGAAAAATACAAGGAAACAAGATGGATTGGTAAAACTATAATGGTCCTATAACAGATTTTAGACAGAAACATGTCCTTATTATTTGACCTTGTCAGATGTCCTTGATCCTGCCCTTTGCTGATGCATATCAACCGAAGACACCTTCATAGGAATATGAGCAATTGTAGCATTGACAAGTAAAGGTTGTGTAAATTTTAGAAGGAATTTTTTGAAATTGATCGTATAACCATCATTAGATATCCATCAATGCATTTCAAACATAAGTGTGATGTTTCAGGGTTTTAGTATGACATCCACCTAAGTTTGGTACCTATAACTTTTTCGAAATCCTGTTTAAGATAGTCTTCAATTTTTATCTGAAGTAGAGCTCAAGAGATTCAATTTGACTCGCATAGGAGATGAAGATTGACCCATTACCAGATGGCAAAATTATAGACTGGTCCAAATTGAAAGGAGTTGCAGACGCCAATTCAAACTTTATGAAATTTAGAATTTTTCAACTTTCAGGGCAAAAAACCTGTGTAAAACGGAAAAATTGATTGTTACAATTGTTTTACTAGAGGGGCATCAAAAGTGTCTTTGTATGGAAATGGGTTAAAGAGTTAGTGCAAAGATCAATAGCATTAGAAGTAAGGTATAAATATTTAACCAAACCTGAGTCAACAGCCAGGTGACTGGAATAGCAGTCCTATTCTTTGAAATCAAGTCATAATATGTGATCTCCATCTAGCTTGCATTAGCTGTAGCTACTAAATTTGGGTTACTAATCAATGAAAAGGTTTTACATTAGCTTTACATGGCTGCACCAACAATTAAGGCTTTTCATTAATTTATAGAATTGGGATTATTTTCCAGTTCAAAACCTAAGTTCATGCAGTCCAGCTTATCATTATTAGAGTCTAAACCTTTATACCAAACAAAAAACTTGATCAATTGTTGGTACTGAATTCACAAAAAGTAGGTTACCTCTGTACTACATTTTCTTTTCAGGACTGGGTCCATATCTATATCAAGATGACTCTCTACAACCAGAGTACGGATTTCTGAGGTACAATCACGGGAAAGCATCTGTAACACAGAAGTATTACACATCAATAATCTCATAATTAAAACAGCAACATATCAGTTGATATATTACAAGAAGTGATGTACTGAACATTTCTAACAGCAGTGTTATTCTTCTAATGAAATTATGTACCAAATTCGATCACCAAATTTTTGCCAGTGTTACTTGATTTTTTTTTATTACTACTAAAAATTATGGTAAAAGCAGAAGTTGCTTGTAGCAAGCATTTTCTCCATTTACCATGATATTTTTTTATTCATATCTGAGAATCACATTTACTCTTCTTTTCTGAAGAAAAACTTTTCTGAACTCACAGGGACTGATATCCAATCTGCAAATATTCTATTCCAAAATACCCTTTTTACCTAAAACTACAAAACATGCACCTGTAAATAAGATTAGTCCTGAGATTAGTATGAGATATATACAGTGGTCTCGCATTCCCTAGAGCAGGAGCTAACTCCAGCTCATGTGACGGCTCGAGCTCACCTCATGGTCCTAGTCCTTCTTCTTCTAATTTCCTATTGGATATTACTGCGCTAACTCGAGCTTGTGTTCACTCGATGGCTTGAGCAGTATTTGGGGTCCCGCTGTCAATTCTACTGCATTAGCTAAGGGGTTCACATCTTTCTGACATCTATTGTTTTTGAACATAATTTACACATGGTGCATGTTTGTAAAGAAAGCCCTTTAGGCCTTCCTAAAGGTTTTTTTAAATGAGTTTGACAACTTGTTTTCACTCAATTTTTTTGCCACACTTATTCAATCCTAGATCTGAACAACACAATCTTAATGATGAGAAATTGATTAGGAGACACCACAATATTCTCATTTGAGGCACTGAATGGAAACTATGGAAATCAGTGTTAGAAATGAAGAAATTGCTTGTAAGAGCAACTCTTTTAATTTGTCAAGTCTAAATTTATTTCGTTTTATGAATAATATTCATGAGAAATATTGTAAGAAAGGAAGAAATTGCTTGTAACAGCATCTGTCTTTAAATTGGGCAAGTCAAATCTTTTGTTTTTTTAGTAATGGTCAAGCTGACGGTCTATAGAAAACAGTGGCAACTTCATTCCAAGCAATTTTCATGTTCAGTAGCTTAAAATATATCTGAAACATTTTTTTCTGTTTTGCTGATAAAATTGATAAAATGCATTCAAACGATTTTTGAAATTGAAATTTGAAGATTCAGTTATTCAGGAAAACTACATAATAACTGCATAATATAAAGGGAAACAAAATAAAAATATGCAAAAAAAAAATTAAACCCAATTTTAATTACTCACACTTACTCAAGTCATGCAATGCCTCGAGCAATTTGGTTGATCCCATTTGTATAAGAGCCATCACGAGACCGCTGTATACACATTAAGTCATGTATAACTTTTTTTGTCTTTTTTTCTATGCTTCCAAACACAAATTCAAAGATGTCAATTTTTTTTTAAAGCTTGCACTGACTTAGGCATGAATTCAAAAGGTGAATATGAATTATTGTCAGTGGGTGAACAAATTCCCTCATCTCAAACTGTAGATGTTGATAAGATAATTTGGTCCCCAATAGATGGTAAGTTCAGTGCTGTGAAGAATTGTATCATTAAAGTCTAACAAACATTTTTGTGTACTAGACATAGAATCTTCACATAGCTTTATTACATATAGTTTATCTTGCTATCAAACAAATGGATTGACCAAAACCTTTCACATTAACATATCAACCCACTCCCACACAAGGACACCCCTAAGAAAAAAGCAATTTCTTCATAGTTCCCAATCTTTTCTATCCAATTAGGCAAAAAAAATAAACAAGAGGCCCAGTGGGCCCTAACGGTCACCTGAGTAAAAGAGCACCAAGACAAGTGATTTTGTTTGAAAGAATTAGAAAAAGGTTTGGTTGAAATCCCCTCAGTAGTTCTTGAGAAGAAGATGAAAATGTTTAAAAGTTACCAAAAATGACCCCCTTTTGGTACCCATTTTAGGCACCCCTGACCTCCAGCCTTTAAATTTTCACAAATCTGTATAATCAGTATCCAATGATGCTTTTCACCAAGTTAGTTTGAAATTGGCTTAGTACTTCATCAAAAGAAGGTGAAAATGTGAATTTTTTAACATGATGAACTTAGACCTCTGGGTGTGGCCCCATACATGACCCCAGGGGCATGAATTTCACAATTTATAATATACCTGTCCTAGTTGTCATGCACACAGAATATTTAAGCTCTGGCATTAACGGTTTATTAGAAGAAGATTTTTAAAGAAGTACCAAAAATTATCCCTTTTTGCCCCCTATTTTGGCCCCTTTGACCCCCAAAACCCCTATTTTTACAAAGTTGAATTGGCATCCCCCAATGATGCTTTCTACCAAGTTTGGTTGAAATCCCCCCAGTAGTTCTTGAGAAGAAGATGAAATATTTAAAAGTTACCAAAAATTACCCCCTTTTGGTCCCCATTTTAGGGCCCCCTGACCCCACAGCCTTTTTATTTTCACAAATCCGAATAACCATTACCAAATGATGCTTTTCACCAAGTTTGTTTGAAATTGGCTTTGTACTTCATCAGAAGAAGATGAAAATGTGAATTTTTTAACATGATGAACTTTGACCTCTGGTTGTGGCCCCATACATGACCCAAGGGGCATGAATTTCACAATTTATAAAATACCTGTCCTAGTTGTCATGCACACAAAATATTTAAGCTCTGGCATTAACGGTTTATTAGAAGAAGATTTTTAAAGAAGTACCAATAATTACCCCTTTTTGCCCCCTATTTTGGCCCCTATGACCCCCAGAACCCCTATTTTCACAAACTTGAATTGGCATCCCCCAATGATGCTTTCTACCAAGTTTTGTTGCAATCCCCCCAGTAGTTCTTGAGAAGAAAATGAAAATGTTTAAAAGTTAACCGACGACGCACGGCGCACGACAGACGACGCACGGCGACGGACAAACAATGATTGCAATAGGTCACCATGACCATTCGGTCAGGTGACCTAAAAATTCAAAGCTTAAAGAACTAAAATTTATCGTCTGCAACAACTTTCAATTTGGACCGGTCTAAAAATTCTAGTGTGGTAATGGGTTAAGATGAATTGTGTACACAAACCTTCTTCGCAAAGTGAAGTTTCAGACAGTTTACTACAGCCCCCTCAAATTCTTCATCATCCTTGTGTTCTTGACTATGTTTACTAGTAACATCACTACAGAACTTGGGGATATCTAGTCTACAGTTCTTTGCTAAACTTGGATTTAATCTGTAATCTGGAAAGTCAGAAAAGAAGTCAGACAAGTCAGTCTTTCACTTTTCGTATAATACAACTGAAATAAAGTTTAAGGAATAAACACCCATCCAACACCACACCCTATACTTTGTTTTCATTGTAAGAAATAAACCAACAAGAGTTTACAGAGTGGCACATATACGCCCATAGGGGCTTGTAAGCGACAGAGAATGATTGTAGTAAATTTCAATCATTTTCAATCAATAAAGGCACAGGCTATAACCACATGAAAAGTTGCCTACACTAGAAACTAGACATTGTTGCAAAGCGGACTAATACCCACCAACAGTGCTTGTCCATATACAAGCACTATCCACCTAAGGGCCATAACAAAAAACAGACTTTTTAATTAAAGGGCCATAAATCCGTCAAATGGACCATAACCAAAATAGAATATGCACATGTCTGACTTATACCGAGTCTTTGTGCGAAATTTGAATCAAATCTGTCCAATGGTTGCTGAGAAATTGAGCGGACACGATTTTTCAACAAAGGGCCATAACTCTGTCAAAAATCAATGGACCGTAACCAAAATAAAATATGCACATCTCTGCTTGATACTGGTTATGTCAGTGAAGTTTAATTCAAATCCGTCCAATGGTTGCCCAGAAAATGAGCGAACACGAAAAGCGACAGATAGACGGACGGACCGACAAGCTGACTCCTATATACCCCCCAAAGTTAAGGGGGGGTATAATAAGGCAATTTTTCAATTCAAGGGCAGATAGTTGATGAAGAATTGGAGTTATTTTAATTTTAAAGGTTTAATGCACCACTAGAGACTATGCAGATTCATTATGCAAAGTTACAACTTCTTTTGACTGAAACTATAGAAGTTGGGCACACAAGAAATATGGTGGTTTATTTCAATTCAAGGGCAGACATTTCAAGAAGGACTCGAGTGATTTGAATTTCAAAAGACATGCACAACTAGACATCATAGAGATACATTGTAGCAAGTTTCAGTTTAGTCCCATTGATACTGTAGGAGGAGTTGCCCACATATGAAATATCTTTTAATTTTTTTCCAATTCAAGTTCAGATAGTTCTAGAACTACTTAAGTGATTTGAATTTCAAAGGTCATAGGTCGATTTCAAATTGCTGATGGACAGACAGAGGGACAGATGGATGGATGGACGACTTGGCTCATAACATAATACAGCTATTCAGCCGTATAAAAAGGAAAAAATCACTTGTAATAAGGAATTTTAGAATGACTTCCCTTTCAATTTGGAAGAGCCATCATCTGTCTTAAAACTCTCCTAATTCTGACTTATCTCTATTTAGATCCCTTCATATGAATGAAAGAGGGCCAAAATGTCACTAAAATGGTCACCTAAGATTATTTCATAACCAAGTCTGATAAATCAGCACGGCCCTATCACATCCTTGTTTTTCAGGAATCAAATTTTCATAAACAAGTTTTGAAAAGGGTCATTTATGGAATATTCCTGTAAAAATTATTCAAGGATTTTCCTAAGTCTGATGAGCCTTGCCCTGCCACGCCAACATTTTGTTTCAAATCAACATTTCAGGAACATGTTTTGAAAAAGGGTCACTAAAGGAACATACATACCAAGTTTGGTCCAAATTGGCCAAGTGGTTTAGAAGGAGAAGATTTTTAAAGAATGATATTATGATATCTCTAAGTCAGATAAGCTCGACCCTCACACATCCACATCTTTTGAGAATCAAAATTTCAAAAACAAATTTTGAATAGGGTCACCCAAGGAGCATTCCTTCCAAGTTTTGTCCAAATTGGCCCGGTGGCTTTGGAGGAGGAGGGAAATGTTGACTTCCCATGACATACAATGCACAACGGACATTGAGAGATCCTGAAAGCTTTCCTTGAGCATGTTGTACTCAGGTGAGGTAAAAACACTTTTCTGCTTTAACTCCTCTTGAAGATTTTTGGCTCAAATGTCAAACTTTCCTTTTATGAGGTCAGTTGGCATTGCCTCATTCATGAGTTGAGAACATAATTGTGTTCCATTTAGCAGTTAACCCTTTCCCGTTTTTGGAAATTTTAGACTAGTCCAAATTGAAAGAGGTTGCAGACCACAATGACAATTGGATGCCATTTCTAATGAAACCATTATATGTGGTAGAAAATATTGTGGAAAAAGGAGAAATTGCTTGTTACAAGCAATTTCTTCTTTTTCCACAATATTTTCTCAAGTATAAGATCACAGGAATGTAAAATCCCGTATTTGAAGGGGAAAGGGTTAAACAAGGGAATTAACTAATTTTCTTATTGCAAATAATTCAAGGTTTACAGTACTAAAGAGTCTATTTCTACCTTTTGTCTCCTGTAGTATTTTCTTCATAAGAAGAGCTCTGCATTTTGCATCAAATTGATCAACATTTCTGTTTCGCTTTAGACAATCAATTACATCTGCAGCATCATCCACAGTCTTACAATGAGTCTGAAACAAATCAGTCCAACATGAGAAAATTACTTGTAACACACTAGCGCAACTTCACATCCATTCAACTTTAATAGGGAAACGCATTTTGATTCAATAAGTCAAGTAAATGCCAGTGAAACTAAATAAAACAGTTCAAGTTGATATAATTTTGAAACCTGTCCACACCTTTAACTACCACAACATTCTGTCTGAGTCTCCAGCTTCTCATCCAACTTAGCTTTACGATTTTCCACCCATTGGTGGGAGACTAATATTGGAAAGGATATTCACAATGACCGAAGATCGAAGCCAGGACCCCATGACTAGGAGTCTTACATGCCACCACTGTTCTATAGGTTAGGCCATTTTTAAAGATGTGTTATTGTTTGTTCAATTAAACATCTATAGTCGGAACCAGATCATTGTAAATGCAGGAATAAGACATATGACCAAAACCCATGTACCAACTTAAATTATAAAAGTATGAAATAACGGTTCTTGTTTTCTATTGGAAGTAGTTTAATAATGTAACAATAATAGCTATGGCATTCACTGATCCCAAGCCCCACCTTTTGAGCTCCAACATATATATTTGAAGGCGCCATTTTTCAAAATTCATAGTCAAATATAACACATACAATTAAAATGGTTGGTTAGGGACCTATGTGTCATAACTAAAGCTTGAATAAGCTGTAATTAAGATGTTTAAGTCCAAAACCAACAAAAATGCTTTACATAAATAGGGTTCTCCCCAGAAACTTTTGAAGGCGTAGTGGCAAATATGCGGCATAACAGACTGTTAACATCTTAGTATGACTTTACGTAATAAAGGTCATTAAAATTGCTTTTAAGCTTGTTTATCGACATCTTGTTTTTTATTGAGAGTTATGCTTGAATGATATACTTCAACTTTTTAATTATTATAACATGATTTCTCTACTCTGAGGCTGACTTTGATACCAATCAAGTGTGACAATGCTCAGCTTACTTTACCTTTCTATCCTATTTGTTAGAAAGTCCATAAAAAAGGATGCAAAAAGGAAAGAAAATGAGAGAATATACCCAAAAGCCACAAAAATACAGTGAGTCAAAAAAAAAAAAAGAAAAAATCAAGGTATCAACTGATCAAATGGAAGAACAAATTGCAAAGTCTCAAAGGAACGAGTAAAAAAAAGTGTGAACTGCTTGTCTATTAGATAGGAATAGCTTTTCATGCTTGCTCATTGTTACAAGTCTGTCCAAATATCATATCCTTGGGGACTCTTTAAAAAAGTATGGAGTGTTTGATTGAAAAAATGCCCTTCTTCAGAATAAATAGAAATTATAATTAGTATTTTCAAAAATGTATTTATAAGGTTCCTGTGTGAAATACCTGATTTCATCTTCAAATTTTGCATCTTTAAGAGCTCCATTAGATTCTATGTGTGAAATGTAAAAGGTTCATTATTTGCCCATTTATATGCCTTTGACTGTCTGATACTAAAACTTTTCTTCTAACAGAACTTTCAGCTCTTTGGTTTCAATAAGTTAATGAAAATTAATAATATATCAGCTGTGATGAATTTGAACCTTAATTTTCAAATTATGACATGAAACTTGATCAAATCTATAAAACAAGTGTCCTTGCTCTCCTCTTCTTTAAGTGATTTCAGAACTTTGATTTTTCAAAAGAGGTTTTGTTTTCAAATCATTATAGAGTGAATTATCTTTTCCTGATTCTAAATAATATTAAACAATTACTTTTGATAAAAAAAAAAAAAAAAAAAACATTAATTGGACTGAGACATTCTTTCCTTGAAGCGCTTTCAGCACTTTGATTTTTATAGGGGTATTATTTCTTTTCTAGCAAAAAGCATGAGAGAGTGAGATATCATTACATGATTACTTAAATTATAATAATATTTTTCTTCAAAATTTTAAAACATATTTATTGAGAAAAACGGGTTGAACAAACCAGGGAACGAATGTGTGAGATAATACCTTCCTGGCTTCCATGTTGGATTGAAATAAATGGACTTAATCAAAAAGATACATGTATGTAATTTTAAACTGAGTGGGAAAAAGGGCTAAATATAACTAGGATTGCTTCTATCTCAATCTATCTTTATTATTTTGGCAAATTCTCGTAGGGAAAAAAGATCGCGATAGGGGCATGTTTTCAGCGACCGATGTATGAAATAAACAGATCCAATGAATCTTTCTTTCACAAATTAAATTTTAAATCACTGTGGCTTTAGTTTGATAGTTGTCACATCAAATATCGTTTACTTTTACTCTGCCAATCTTAGAGGAAGAGACAATTTCCGGAAACAGGTCGCCATTTTGAATTCATTGTTTACATATTGGTACCCATATTCCTTGGTGACTGAAAGCGCGGTACCAGTGGGAAACGCGAGAAAAAATCAATAATCACCAATTAGTTAAAGTATTAAGGGTCTTATCAGTAGAGATGTTATGTAATATGTGGTATCCAACACTATAGATAAAGAGCATGTTGTGTCCACGCTTCTGCAACCAATTTTAATGGTTTCCTTGACCCTTTCTTCAGCTTGAAATTAAGCTGTATCGGCGACCAAGTTTAAGCGTATCTGCGATTTGAAGGCGTATCTGCAAACTCTCTTAATTTATGAAGGCGTATCGGGGCCGATACGCCATATGGGCCTGGGGAGAACCCTGATAAATGTTGGTAAATATTGGAGTTCAAAGTTCACTTCCAGTCTAAATGATTTAATTGGTTGATTAAAGCTTGTTTATGAACATACACTCCTTCAGTTTCAACTATACAACATTAAAAAGAGACCACAATATTCTAATCTATCAAAACTCAATGTCTTGATATGGCATCACCAAAGTTAAATGTGAAAAGCAATCTCTCTTTGTCTCACATTTTTTCTAGTTTACAAGATACTTTTTATATCTTGATTCTAAATGTGATCTGCCTCTCCTTTCAATTCTGATCAGTGACAAAATGGATTACGCGGTATAGATGTGTAAGTTACAGTGAGTGATCAAAGGTCAATTTTGTCTATACAAGTATAGACAAAATTGACCATTGATCACTCGCCATAATTTGTACATCTACATAACAATAGTAGACAATAAAAGCTTACCCTTATCATTGGTTTACAGACTCTGAACAGTAGATAGTCAGCACCCAGGGCAGCCTCCTCTTGCTGGCAAATAGAAACAAATTCAGGCTGTCAGAGCTTCAGATATAAGGAGTCATTATTCCGGTTTCTAATTCTGGAATTTCACTCTTCATTCATCAAACCCAATAATGTGTGCACACATTGGATTTTTGTCATCAAGATAAGTCCAATGAGTGCCCACAACCTAGCATTTTAGTCAAGCTGAAATTTCTTTCTAGTTACATGGTTGATTTAAACTTATTTATGTTAAATTGATTTGGTATTATCTTAATTATCCCTCAGGAATATGCATACTTGAGACTACATCATTATTTATGCTAGATGTGTAGGCCAATGAAAAAAACGAGAATGGAACAATTGACCTCTTTATCAGAAAGACAATGCTCTTCTTCACAACCATGTACACCACACAACATCAATTAAAGCTTAAATTTTTTTTGAGATTTTGTTTTTCTTTTCCTGTCTAAAACCATACTGATCCATTTCTACACAATGACGCTTTTTAATGCCTCTCTAGAAAACGATTGAGAAAACATTGTGTAAAATGAAGAAATTGCTTGCAACAAGCAATTTCTTCATTTTACACAATGTTTTCTACCAAGAAAGTTAAAAAATTTAAAATTTCAAAATCTTTAAATTGTTGTCTGCAATTTCTTATAATTTAGGCCGGTCGTAATTTTTTCCCCCTGGTAATGTGTTAAATTCATTTATAAACATATACCCCTGCATGGAAAGGAACTTTAGGTACTATTTTATAAAAGCTATGTTCCTGTCACCATTTCAAGTTACAGGAGACTGCAGCATTAGTAATATACAAATGACTTATTTTCTTCAAAAAGTTCTTAATCCTCGAAACTTGTATGTTGAAATCTGCCTTTAAAAATTGTGACGAGATATAAACAATACAAACCTGTCTTTTAAATATGAGTAAATGGCATTCATTGGATAGTTTAGATTTATTATCCTTCAGGCATTGGATCACCTGCAGAGAAATACAGATTCAACATGAACTACCACATGGCAAGAAATGGAATAATAGTTTAATAGTTTACTACACCATACCTGTATTTCGATGCTGTGAAGGGAAGAAATTAGAGAAAACATTGTGGGTATATCAGAAATTGCTTTTGACAATTAATTTTCCCTTTCTGAGCGCCAATTTATACCAAAAATGGTGCCTATTTTTCAAATTAAATTCATTTTGAATTGTCATCTTGTCCAAGGAAAGTTGGATCATTTCCATTTTTTAAAATGGCATATGTGTTGAAGATGGAAATAAATCTGCAAAATCACTTGGAAATTCACTGATGGATGTAGGATTAATATAGGACAGGCTCAATCAGGTTGCTTGATTGAATGGGGTTTAATGCCACTACTAACAGTATTTCAGTTATATTGTGAGCACCTAACCATAGATTCCTGATATTTCTACAAAAACATCCCCCCGAGATTCCAGCTACTCATCCAGCTTAAATTTACGATTATTTAATCCCATTGGTGGGAAACAATAGTCAGAAAGGATATTTGCATGGCAAGGGATCCAACACGAGACTCCTGAGCATGACCATTGTGCTATGCCTGAGGCCTGGCTCAATCAGGGTATTTCCTCGAATTTCAAAACTTGGGTCTATTTGCCCTATCATGATCCATTCCAAATTAGATGAAGAAGCTGCCCAGACAATTTTGAGTAGCTGATATGGTACTTACTTCAAAATTTGTTTAAAGAGGGTTGGTGGCAGCTTAATCTCTATACAATGAATCAACCTTTAAATTATCATAATAGTTTCAAGACAAGTATCCTACATATTACAAATTGTGATATCTTTAATACTAAATTATAAAGCATTCTTCAGCCTTTCCTGTTTTTCAAAATTTTAGACCTGTCCAAATTTAAAGGTTATGCAGACGAAAATTTAAAGTAGGTTAATTTGAAAAATAACCACTTAGTATGGCAATTATCTCTTTTTCTACAATATTTTCTCAATTACAAGAGCCGTCAGAGACTGATTATGGTCCCCAAATAAGGCTTTTGTCACAAAACTGTATTCCATTATTGGAAAAAGTCATAGTTTGAGAGTTCAGTTCACACAAAATTTGGAAGTTTGACAAATATTGAAGGAATATGTTTGGCTTCACAGGCCTGATTCTAGTAAATTCAATATCATTATATGGTAAAGGGTTAAATATTTTACCTTTACCATCAAAGCTCACAATGAAAAATGTCTACATACAAAAAATGAAGACTCTAACTTGAGAAGTCTTACTGAAACAAAAGACTGATATATTTTAGACAAGGAAATATACAAAATGTAAACAATATGGCATTAAGCCCCCTTTTAGCATGGTAAGGTTCATTGAGTCAAAAATTGGCATAAACATTACCTAGGGCACTTAATAAACAACATTTATGTAAAGTAACAAGAAATTTTGGCAATTTGTAAAGGAGGTATACTTGAAAATTAATGACCTTGACCAATGACCTCGACCTTGACCAATGACCTTGAACACAGTACCAACAGAAAGGTCATGTTATAACCAATGTACATGTAAAATATGAAGGCTATATCACTTACCATTGTATACTAATGGTTGATTTTGAAGTTAATATTTTCGAAATTTTGACCTTGAGAAATGACCTTGACAGATGACCTTGAACTTAGTACAAACAGAAAGGTAATGTCAAAAGCAATGCACATGTGAAATATGAAGGCTATATCACTTACCATTGTAAACTTATAGACTATGTTAAAGCTAAGATTTTCGAAATGTTGACCTTTAGAAATGACCTTGATCTTGACAGATGATCTTGAACTTAGTACCAACAGAAAGATCATATCATAAGTAATGCACATGTGAAATATGAAGGCTATATCACTTACCATTGTAAACTTATAGACAATGAAATAGTTAAGATATAGAAATTTTGACCTTGATAAATGACCTTGACCTTAATAGATGACCTTGACCTTAGTACCAACAGAAAGGTTCTGTCATAAACGCTGCACATGTGAAATATGAAGACTAAATCTCTTATTAATCAAAAGTTATGGCCAATGTAAGTTTGTTGCAAAGAAATGGAGAGCTGAAATAAAGCTATCAAACATTAAGCCCCCTTTTTCCACAACACATCTTATTTCCACAAATTTCAAATAGTTCACAATCATGGGCATCTGATTTTCTACTCAAATATGAAATTTCATTAAATTCTGACTATTAGACTAGGAGAAAATTGAGAAAAACTATATTTTACTCTAAGTCCCCTTTTTCCATGATGAGGCCTCAAATCCAAAAAAACGGGAAAACACATTGGCATTATATCAAAGGGAGTTCACAAGGAAAGTTTCATTTGATTTGGTCCAAGGGTTATGGAGAAATCCCTCAGGAAGGAATGAAGGATGGACAGACAGAGTGAGGCTATATGCTCTCCCTTCGGGGAGCATAATAAAGTCTCAGGGAAATAAAAACTCTGGACTGAACAAGAGAGGGTTGAGGAATGTGGCTACTTTGTTGAACTAAATCAATTCTTCAAATTCCATATATATTGGGTCGGTCGATATGCATATGTGAATGTGGGATTTTAGAAGTCTATCTAAAATTCTTACATTGCATTCAAGTAATCAATCATGGGAAATAAATTTGATGCTAACCCATGCCTACACAATGACGCTTTTTGACGATCCTCAAGAAAAGTAGTTGGGAAAACATTGAAAGCAATTTCTTCATTTTCCACAATGTTTTATACCAAGAAAGTTGAAACAAGAGGGCCATTGGCCCTGGGGCGCTCACCTGAGATAAAGGCTCTTTTTCTTTCAACAGTCTAATTTCATGTAAAGGTTAGGATTATGAAACAAGTGGGCCACAATTACGTATAAAGACTATGAACCTGGGAATCCAAAAGTCCAAATTACAAATTCAAAGGCTTTAGTGCCGATTTGAAAGAAGGAAAAAACTTTTTCCATGGGTTATAATTTCAGAAATAAGAAAGAAGTCTGTGAACTTATGCTTCATGCCTACACCCCCCCCCCTCCCCTGGGTCTTCCCCTGGACACCCGAGGATCATGATTTTAGCTATTTTGTAAGAGGTCAATATACTGATGCTTCATGCAACATATCAAGGCTGTATGCCTTCTGGGTCAGCAGGAGAAGATTCTTAAAGATTATTTTGAAATTTCACTTTTGTTGCCATGGCAACCAGAGTTTTTAACTGATTTCAATTCTTTTCGCTAATTTTAAGGGGGACCACCTAAGGAACATTTCTGCCAAATTTGGTTCAAATTGGCCCTGTGAATTGGGAGGAGATGTCATTTAAAAAATTGTTATTTATTTCTATGTAAACCCCATCCCCCCTGGGGCTCCGCCCCTGGGGACCCGAGGATCATGATTTTAGCTATGTTGTAAGAGGTCAATATACTGATGCTTCATGCAAAATATCTAGGCTCTACGCCTTCTGGGTCAGAAGGAGAAGAATTTTAAAGATTATTTTAAAATTTCACTTTTGTTGCCATGGCAACCAGAGTTTTTAACGGATTTCAATTCTTTTAGCTATTTTTGAAGGGGACCACCTAAGGAACATTTCTGCCAAATTTGGTTCAAATCGGCCAAGTGGTTTGAGAGGAGATGTCATCTAAAAAATCGTTCTTTATTTCTATATACCCCCCCCCCCTGGGGCTCCACCCCTGGGGACCCGAGGATCATGATTTTAGCTATTTTGAAAGAGGTCACTATACTGATGCTTCCTGCAAAATATCAAGGCTCTATGCCTTCTGGGTCAGGAGGATAAGATTTTTAAAGATTATTCTAAAAGTTCACTTTTGTTGCCATGGCAACCAGAGTTTAAAATGGATTTCAATTCTTTTAGCTAATTTTAAGGGGAACCATCTAAGGTACATTTCTGCCAAATTTGGTTCAAATCAGCCCAGTGGTTTGAGAGGAGATGTCATTTAAAAAATCGTTCTTTATTTCTATATAACCCCCCCCCCCTGGGGCTCCGTCCCTGGGGACCCGAGGATCATGATTTTAGCTATTTTGAAAGAGGTCTATATACTGATGCTTTATGCAAAATATCAAGGCTCTATGCCTTCTGGGTCAGGAGGAGAAGATTTTTAAAGCTTATTCTAAAAATTCCCTTTTGTTGCCATGGCAACCAGAGTTTTTAACGGATTTCAATTCTTTTAGCTATTTTTGAAGGGGACCACCTAAGGAACATTTCTGCCAAATTTGGTTCAAATTGGCCCAGTGGTTTAGGAGGAGATGTCGTTTAAAGAAATTGTTGACGCACGACTGACGCCGGACTGACGCCGGACAAAAGACGATCACAATAGCTCACTTGAGCACTACGTGCTCAGGTGAGGTAAAAATCCAGAATTTCACAAACTTTAAATTGGCGTCTGCAATATCTTTAAATTTGGACCAGTCTAAAATTTTCTTGTGTGGTAATGGGTAAAGCATTGGTATACAAGAGCCATGTTGGACATAGCCATCCCCCGCCTCCAAAGCTTGATAGTAAACTGTATGCTCAGGACAAAATCTAAGTCTTTAAACAACAAAGGGCAATAACTCCAAATTTATGCAAGCAAGAGTTGTGGTTCTTGTGCACTGCACTTCTCCTCAACGAGATCTATCCACCTATGAAGTTTCAAGTTAATAGCTATTATACTTTCAGAGATATACCCCCGACAAAATCTAAGTCTTTAAAACAACAAAGGGCAACAACTCCAAAATTATGCAAGCAAGAGTTGTGGTTCTTGTGCACTGCACTTCTCCTCAATGAGATCTATCCACCTATGAAGTTTCAAGTTGATAGCAATTATGCTTTCAGAGATATGCTCTGGACAAGTTTAATGACAGAAGGACGGAATGACGGAATGACGGACGGAGACCATTACTATATCCCCTTTGCTAAAACGGCGGGGGATAATAAAAGTTTAAAATAAATTTTTATATGAGAGGAAATAATTTAGACAAATAAAGAGAATTTATTCAAGTTTGTAAATAGATTTACCCTAGCATTTCCTTTTTCTATTGAGCTGCAATAGCTTGTTATGTCTAGTGAACATTTTTGTTTCAGTTCTGGATCCAACTCAATGGTTTCACCCTGCAAGAAAATAAGGTAAAAATCATGAATGTTTACAAATACTCTGAGCAAATTTGAAAATATTTTCTCATATTGCAGGATCCCATTCTCTCATTGTAGTATACTCAATCCCAAGGAACTATTACCACTTCTCTTATAAATGCTTTTAACAATATTTTTAGCCAGCAGAGCATCAGCTTAACAGATACATTTTCTTCTCACAGTTCAACAAATGCAAACTGCCACTGGAGGCTTAAACACTAAATCCATTGAATGCCTACGCCAAAAAAGTATATCTTATTTTAGGAATATTGCAAACTCTGCCACTGCTTTTTATGGCCACATCAATTAACTTTATACAATTTGTAGACAATTCCTTTTGAAGCATCTCAAGAAAATAGCTTTAGAAAACATTGTGGACAATGAAGAAATTGCTTGTAACAAGCAATTTCTTCATTGTACACACTGTTTTCTACCCTACAAGGCAATGTTTTTCTAAAATTTCACTATACATGATAACCTTTTACAAAGAAGATTACTTAATACTAGATGGTTTTCCCAGGACAACTGCTGTCGAGCCTGCAAAGTTTTGAAGGCATCATGCTCTGGACAAGCACAATTTTAGTGTTTGACCTTGAGCTTTGACCATGAACTTGAAGCTATCCCAAAAATTCTTTCAAATGGTACATCTACTCATGATGGAGAATAATTGTGCCAATTTATTTTGAAATCCATCCATAATTGTAGGAGAAATGCTCTTGACAATCACAAATTTAGTGTTTGACCTTGAGCTGTGACCTTGAAATGGAAACATCCCAAAACTCTTTCAAATGACACATCTACTCATGATGGAGAATAGTCGTGCCAAGTTATTTTGAAATCCATCCATAGATGTAGGAGTAATTGTCCGGACAAATTCAGACAGGCAGATGGACTAACGCCATACATCTTCTTGTCATAGTGACAATTATGTCTCACTCACCACAAGCGGGCTCTACAAAAATCAAGCTTTGCTAGCTAACAGTACTTTCAGTACTATGATTTGCATTATGTGACGTAAAAGGTTGAGCTTTATCATATTCCTGTTCATTTCAATCATTTTTATTTAACTTGTCATTCAAAAAGTGCAATATCCATTACCCCATTACCACTTAATCCTGCTTTTTGAAACCCTAAAGAATTACTTTTTTAGAAAACTTCGACAGAAAAGGAGAAATTGCCTGTCACAAGCTATTTATCCTTTTCTCACAATGTTTCTACATTACTTGGTACTTTGTTTTCCAATTTCAGTGCACTTTGAAATATTGTCTGCAGCTACTTTCAATTTGGACCAGTCTAATATTTTGTTCTCTGGTAATGGGTTAAGTAACAGGTATCATGCAGATGCATTTCATTGCTGTTACATGATTGTAGAGGAGAGGGACTGGTGTGTATGTCATTTATGATGAAGATTGAAGGGTGAGTTCAAAATTTAAGTAAGAGCTGATATACACTGCAACTCCTCTACAACGCTACCGGGCACAGCGCCGACTCCATTATAACGCAGGGTCCGCTTGGCTCCCAAAATTTGGGGGGGGGGCGCATTTTGGGTTGCAGATGCTGAGATACGACATTAATCCTGATTTGGCTGCGAATTTTTCATCCCGTCTTCGGCCCGTCCGAAGAATAAGGGTTGCACATAAAAATCGATAATTACCCGAAGCCAGGTAAGTTTTTAACACCTTATGTGGACGGTCCTGGCCATTAATGCATTAGTTCGGAGGTAATTGCTCTGATTGATTGATGACACGCGTAGTGTTTGAATTTACAAAATTGGTTTGATTGTTTGGTCTTACTGTTTGACATTGAGATGATCAATACCTTAGGTCATTGATATTTTTTAAAACAGTTACAAACCTTGAAGGTGGTGCGATTAAAATAACACACTGTTTCACTCTCGGCGTGTGTTCTTAAAGTAATGCGCGACCGTGAAATTAGACAAATTGACTTGAGCCTAATTTTTATTTCACTTCATAGTTTGCTGGTATCCAGAGCTCGTAGAGGATAGTGGCTTCAAGATAAAAACGCAACAATGTGCTTAGAAAACAATCAGTTGTAGTGTGACGTTTTTCGCTAAATACAGAATATACGTGAACTTTAATTGTAAATGTCACAATATCGGGAGATTTTCATCCGAAACGGAGTAGATAATATAAGTAGATTGAAATAAAATAACGTTATTTTTCCGAATTTCTTTCAATAATCCGAAAATTTAATGCCATTCTGTATGATCAAACACACGGCAAAAAGCTCGTCGACAAATCTGAAGTAAAGGTTTTTCGGGTACAGTTTATTTTATTCTGAGGGAGGAAAGGTGATCAAAGGCGCCGCCGCCAGATGTTCAGCTATTTATGGGAGAGTGTCCGGAGTTGACACGAGCCAGACGCATACCCCGTGTAATTCTTGCTGACCGATTTTTTTACTCTTGTCATTATGAAACCAGACATTCAACCGTCTTGGATATTTTTCGATTGTTATGACCTTCATTTTTACGATTTAAAGATAGCCCCTACATGTATACGTGCAACTGGTCGGTTTAAATTCCAGATTCGTAAATGACTAGGTTCAGATAGAGTTTTTTGTCTATTTATTGTTACCGTATTTTTTAACAATGGTAAAGAAATTAGACCAAGTCCATTACCGCGAAAGAGGTTCGAAGGTCGATCCACGCGACATTTTCTGAACGCTTCAGTAACCCCAGGTGTTCAACAACTCGTCGGTCTCCAAGGAGACGTCGCTATGCGAGATACTTAGATTTTATCCCTTTTGTCTACGGATGGAAATATTTACGTCCGGGTAAAAATAAATTCAATTAGATTAATGCCGACGACTATCATCATAATAAAACACGTTTCGGGTAAAAGTTCTAGCTTCTTAATATTGGGAGAAAGAGAACCACAATTTGTAGACCTGTAGAAATTTTCGGATTATTCAATCCTGATAGACCGAGAAGGTAAGGTTAGAATTTAATTCTCGGCACTCTGAATTTCGTCGGTTTCTGCTAAAATCTCGTAACTACAGTTGTTGTTTTTCATTTCCCGACTAGTAACTTGTATAGAATTAATCTTGTTACAGGATTTTTATCACGAATTATAGGGTGTTTAGTTCCGATTCCGACGGTTGAAAATTTCAGTTACGACGGCGGGGGGGGGGGGTTGGTCAGTGTTATAGCATAATAACTCCACTTCTTCCGCTGTTTCATTTCTTGGACCCCACCAACAGCATTATAGTGGAGCTGCAGTGTATTACATACACACTTAAACCATTACCAGACAGCAAAGTTTTAGACTGGTCTAAAGGAGTTGCAGATGACAATTTCAAGTTCGTGGAATTTTAATTTTTTTCAACTTTCTGGGTAAGAAACATTTCAGAAAATGAAAAAATTGCTTGTTACAAGCAATTTCTTCATTTTCCACAATGTTACCTCCAATAGCTTTTCTTGAGGGACATCAAAAAGTGTCATTGTGGGGGAATGGGTTATAGACTTACACTCAAATCTTGAGATGTCTTACATAGGACCTCTCTTCTAATGTAGATTTATATAATATGATCTATCCCTTTACCCTCGTCATGCTGAATAAAATCCTTCAGAATTGAATTGAAATCAAAGGGCTAAAGCACTGTAAGGCCTAATATTTGGGTCATTACTTTTTGTTATTTAATTCCTTTTACAACTCTGAAATTAGATGTCATATAAGCGGTTTAGAATGAGATCAGATAGCACATATGTGGAGGGTGATCTTAGTCTATATATCCTGCCCAAGCATGAATATACAGGGTTCAGCATGATAAGGGTTAATAATGATCCAGGCAAATTGCTAATGAGAACTTTTGACACATATATTAACCCATTGCCACACAATTTCAAGTTTTTTTGTAGGCCAAAAAAATATAGCTTGAGAAAACATTGTGAGAAAGGAAATCAAAGCCTTGAAGGGCAAGAGAGTTGCGACAACAGACAGACTGTCTGTTATTCATTACTAAACATAAACATAACACTGTTGGCCCTTGACTGATCAAATGAGATTGATCCTTGTAGAGGAAACAATGTCAAGTAAATTCTGTGTTAGTGAATTCTATTCTTAAAGCTTAGTGCAATTGGATCATGCATGTAGGTACTATTTTCTTACATTTGATTTCATATCACAAAGGTTACTTATAGAATCATGGATTATCTGAGGTGAATTGTGTTTTGAAATATGAATATTTTTCCCACTATTTAAAGACATCAGAGCATATTTCTTCTCATTGTTGCAAAAGCTCTGGAAAGCAGTTTTTAAATTGTCTTTGCAAATGCAAAGAACTGATTTAATTGGGTAGAAAGTAACTTCTTGTGTAAATCTAGTTTCTGTTTCTCATAAGAGGTACTCTAAGTGCTTTGATTATACAAATAATTGAACTTCAAATCCCAGGTGAAATTTGAAATGAATACTAAAATCAATAGATTGTACGTGTTATCTAGGAAAAAACTAGTTGGGTTTCGGTTGAACATTTTTGAGTATGGATGATGTGATCAAAATAATCTTTTCTCTGCTTCATAAAGGTATATAACTAAAAAATCATGGGTATCTTAAAGAAATATGCCTCAATTGGCTTGGATATAGTTCAAACATATATTTGCTAATATTGCATGCAACGAGAGAAGAGTCGACGTGAGAATGAAAAATTGGTTCGAAAAATGATGTGACTAAATTTGGGAAAGCAGGACAGCATCAGTCCCTGGCGGTACAAACACAACTTTTGTCAAACAGTCATGCAGAAATTGCATTAAAGAGCTCTTGAGAAAACCATGACCTAATTCAGCATTTCCATCCATCTGGTCAGTAAGTCAAATCAGCCTATCGAGGATATGTCGTTAATCTGGGGTATTACCATTATCTCATGGAAACGCCTTTACGCGTCACAAAATAATCTGTATCGATTGTCTCAAAACCAAACAATATATCAGATTCAAATCAGGAATCAACATTCTTGTTTAGTATCAAGGCAGGACATCAACAAGTACGCATGCACAATAACCTGCATTCAGTAGGTTATATGCAGCTATTAGATTGGATCCACTAGATTTAAAATTACATTAACTCTACAAAATCAATATTGAATACATTGATGTTAGTATAAATGACAGATTATAGCATTTTATACTCAAAAATACCAAATCAAGTGAATATCATCTTCGGTCTGCAGCAACTCAAAACTTGTTTGCAGGGCAACTGAGAAGCAATTTCTTCAATCCTCACATTGTTTTCTACTTCAAAATGTTATAAAAGTAAGACTGTAAAGAGAAAACTTTTTTTTCACAGAATCAAAATGTTAATGAATTTTAAACTTTTAAAACAAGAGTGCATAGTATCTGCATCTCAAAGGTTACAATTTCAGTAGCTCACTTTTTGTAAAAAAAAAAGCTAAAAAGTGTTGTTTTTTTTTCAAGCAGATAACAAAAATACACTTAAGGTATAGCAGTTAATTGAGTTTTCTGTGTAAAAAAGGCAGAGCTTCAGATGAGGAGGAAGTGAGGACAATCTAAATTTCAATTTTCTCATCTAATCTTAATGAGTCAATAAAAAGGAGTACCCCACAATAAAATCTGTGTTAAATCAATTCCCATTCAAACACAGTCTTGATTTTTTACACACACCCCCTTCAAAAAGGGCTTTAAAGAAGATAGTGGAAAATGAAGAAATGGCTTGTCTCAAGCAATCATTTCATCATCTACAGTGTTTTCTTCCCCAAAAATTAAAGATTTTAAAATTCCATCATCTTAAAATTGAGCGCAACTTCTGTAAAATTGGACCACTCTAAACTTTTCACAATTGGTAATGGGTTAATAGATAATAAACTAAATTTCACACATTAAAATGAAATCACTTCCTCTATCTTGAGCTATAAAGACAGCCCTACTAGAAATGTTCAAAATCATTACTCACCCTGCGCAGAACTTCAACCCGTAGCTGTGATCGACACCCTTCACTGATCCTCATTTTGCGCTCCTTTTTGTTTGATAAGACATCACTCCTTACAATCTCACTCAAACACGTCACTATGGCAGTTCTGTGCAAACATTTTTATAGAGATGAACACGGTTATGATAACATTTATCACACAGCATCATAAATGTCAGAAAAAATTCCATTCAATAAGATGACAACATTTTAGACTGGTCCAAATTCAAAGAAATTGCAGACCACATTTCAAAGATAATGGGAATTTGAAAATCATATGCTTTTTTGTCCAAAAATATGTTACTCAAATAAGTCTAAAGACAAAAAGGAAAACAATGTAGCAATTTAGATTCTTCTATGGTTCAATGAATTTTATTGAATCAGGTCATAGGATCAAGTTCACTTAACTACGTATTTTTACATAGATTTGTTCATTGTAGTACAACCTATATTCTAAAAAAAATTGGATTTAAGAAAACCTATCAAAGGAAAAACAATTATTCCTCTTCAATGAACAAATTCTTTGGACAGCTGGAAAGCATTATAAAATCAAATTTGCTCTCTAACAGTACATTCAGTACTTTTATTTAATAAATATGACCTGATAAGTAATCATCATGGATGACCCTGATCTTACGACAAACTCATGCCTATCAATGAAAGGGATCTCAATGAGAGCCCTGTATCTACAATGGTGTTTGAGTAAAAGAATAAGACAGACATTGGTAAAACAAAATACCGTCAATCTTATGGGTGTGGGGGCATAAAAACATTGAAGACAATGAAGAAATTGAAAAGGTAAAAGTTTCATTAATTAAATAGTGGTAATGGTTGATAAGAAATTTTATTGGACTGTATACCAGTTTCTTTAACCATTTATCAATTTAGACACATATACAAAATGGACCAGCACGACATTTCCAAGAATTATACATGTTATCAAAGTGAAGACTTAGATCAGACTGCCCCTCCATGCAGTCTATTCAGGGTCATCACTCTATTTAGTCTGATCAGGGTCTTCACAATAAGCACTGCAGAAATCTACTGACTCATCATTTCGTTAGTTGATTGACAAAGTCGAATACACTATGCCAGTATTGACAATGCTCTGTGTTTGTAACTTATGGGTTTGTGAAACGGGTAGATCGCCATTGTAAAACAAACCATCCGTTGACCAATCGGATTATCCATTTTGACTAGAAGACAACCATGATCATTCATGTTTAACCCATTCCCACATGACAGAATTTTAGACTGGTCCACATCGAAAGAAGTTGCAGTTGAGAATTTCAAGTTGGTGAAATTTAGAAAATATTTGCCATTCAGGGTAGAAAACATTGTGAACATTGAAGAAATTGCTTGTTACAAGCAATTTCTTCATTTCTCCACAACGTTTTCAAAAGTTGCTTTCTTGAGGTGCGTGTAAATGTGGGATTGAGTGGGAATGGGTTAACATTTTAGCTGGTGATTGAATTAAACATAATTACAGCTTTAGGTCTCCAAACAACAATTTGTCAGAAGTTTTATGCCCCCACTCTTTATTTCTCAAACTGATGTTGTTTGATATGCCTTTTCAAAGCCCTGTAGGCTTTGGCAGTGATTTGACATTCGTACTGAAATGGTATGTGAAGGTTCTAATTACTTAGTCTTAATTCCTGGATCTCCACAATTTTCTTGAATATCTGCCTTACACATTTCTCGGAACTTGTGTGAGAATCGGACATCCTTCAACTGAATCTGAAATCATTGTCAAACATTATTACTCTTTATCCTTTACCTTACGGAGTAAGACTTGACAGGTCTGCTTAAAGCTTTTAGATTGATTGATTGATTGAATGGGGTTTAACGCCCCTTTTAACAGTATTTCAGTCATATCATGGCAGCTGGGGCACCTAACAATGGATTTCTTGTATTTCTCACACCAGTACTACCACTACATCCTTTCCTAGCCGCCAGCTGCTATCCCACTTAGGTTAACGATTATCCACCAATTGGTGAGAGACAAACGTCGGAAAGGATATGTGCCGCTGCCGGGGATCGATCCCATGACATCCTATGATTGAAGATTAGGAGTCTGATGTGCTACCGACTGTGCAATGACAAAGCATTTAGAAGTAGATCCAACAATGCCAGCATGGTATTTTATCTTATCAGTTTTTTCATATTGAACTGATGATGATTTAGATCCTTTACCAACACTGAAATCAACTACCTAAAAGAAAGGTTATTGGTTTCCTAATTGCATTAGAAAGCTCAATATTGTCTATAACACTTTCCCATTTTTTTTTAAATTTAAGACTGTACCAAATTCAAAGAGATTGCAGACTACAATGAAAGTTGCAATGTAATTTGAAATGAAACCACCCTATGTGGTAGAAAATAATATGGAAAAAGGCAAAATTGCTTGTTAGAAGCAATTTCTTCATTTTCCACAATATTTTCTCAAGTATGGAAACTTAGTGACATTAAATCCCAGGTTTGTATAGATATGACTCTTCAAAAAGAAGAAATTGCTTGAGGAAGTGTTTTTCTCTTTAGTTGCATTTGTTTTCTAACCTGTATGACTCTGATAGTATGCACAAAGGGAATGCTCTCCCTTTTAAAATTTAAAATCTCTTATATTCTTCTAAAGGACAACTTGTCTTATGCTAGCTTTATTGATTGACTATAATATTTTGACAATTGAAAGAAATGATTTTAGAAATGCAAGAAATGAAACTACAGTAAGATTGTGATATGCTAAATGTTTCATTGCTAACAAATATATAACTAAAATTTTTGTTAAGTGGACTTACATTCCCCAGCAGCCTTTTGTCACTCAAGTAGCGCAGTTGACCTTTGACCTATGTTACTTTCAAACAACAGAGCATCTCCTTGGGTCATGGATAACATTTGTATAGAGTTCAAAAGTCCAAGATGAAATGGTGTAAACGCTTTTTAAACACAGTTCAATTCTGACCTTGACCTTTAACCTATGTGATCAAAGAACTATAGACCTGTACAAAATAAGCAAGCACAAAACGCGATGCAAGCCATACTTACAATTTGATGATGTTCAATGCCTGCTGCACATTTTTTATCCATTCTATGGTGATGTTTGTTCTGAATTAAACAGTCCATTACATCTGAGGCTTCACCTTCATGGTCCAACAGCTCCTACAACACAGCATACTCAATAATGACCATCTCAAGTAACATGTGTTAATGTAGAGTTTCATGTCAACAACCACAGATTTCATGTGAGATCTCATTATTGGACCTCTTGGAACAAGCAAGAACCATCTAGTGGGTCTAAAAGAGATGGTTTGACCTAAAATCCTAGTTCTGTTACAATGTTTATAACAGAATCTCCCATATTTTCAGAGAAACAATGGTCAACACATTCAAGGGCAGATTTATGTTAAGAAACAAGAAATTCAAATTGAGTTATAGGAGACCAGTCCACTATAACTGCATAGCTTTCCTCCTTAATTTCAATACTGTAAATCAGGTTTTATTAGCAAGAGTTTTATTTTTTTGCTAATATTTGCAAGGTCACAAGCTCATATTTCAAGAATTTTGCTTCAATTGGACCGTTCTATATAGAAAAGTATGGAAAGGTACAACATAAGCCTGGACAGACGAAGATCTTTTTTTGTAAAGTAACAAATAAATCACCTTCTCGGCATAAAAAAAAGAATAAATCAGTTTTGAGAGCAGAATGAATCTTTAGCAGACAACAAAATCTTACAACCTACCAAGTTAATCAACTTAGTGTATTAGACATATCATCAATGGAAAGTAGACAAGGTGATAAAATTCTAGGCAAAAACACTTAGACAACAAAGAGCTAAAGAGTTGTTACCAACTATCTATCGTGTAGACTCTTAAAACATTTCAACAAGTCGAAAGCAGACAATGGGACATAAATGAATTAAAATCAAACAAATGTACCTGTTTTGACACAGGATATTATTATTTCGTCTAATGTTTAAGCAATTCCCACATGACAGAATTTTAGACTGGTAAGACTAATATTGTATTGATAATTCAATACCTTAGTGATAGTGCATATGCATATCTCGACCTTAAACCTCTTTTTGTTAACCGCTTTTTAGCTGTTTCCAAAAATAAATTTTACTTAAACTTTAACACATAATTTGTGATCTTACAACAACTTTAAGGAGGGAAATTGTTTTAATTCCTGAATACAGAATAGGTAAATGTTATTAAATGGATTACCAGTAATCATTCTATTCATAGATTGTTATTGAATCGGGCTGTATTTTTGTATTTTTTCTTGTTTTCAAACCCATATGACACTTATTTTTCAACTGAAACTCTTATTGAATAATTGTCTGCAACATTCTTTAATTTGGACCAATCAAAAAGTCACTTTCCTGGTAGTTAGTTAAAAGTGTCCATCACAAGGTAACTTACTCCACAAAACTCTTTAATCATTGGTGTACAGGCCTTCATGAGTCTGGTATCCATATCAAGGTTTTCACCTTCATCCTCTGTAAAATCTCTTACAGCCTCACCACATTTATCATCTAAATCTTCTAAATGGTCTTGTAAACAAGATATCTCCTGAAAAGTGATA
This sequence comes from Fragum fragum, assembly GCA_946902895.1. NCBI lineage: Eukaryota > Metazoa > Mollusca > Bivalvia > Cardiida > Cardiidae > Fragum > Fragum fragum. The sequence continues at coordinate 7,872,549 of OX336373.1, forward strand.
TATATGACATAAAAGTTTTAAGATGTTTATAAGGGATAATGGTAAAAAAAATTCATTTAAAAAGTCATTAATAAACAGATAAAACAAGGTTTTGTTTAGTTTTTGTCTTTTTCAGATGTGATGAAAGGTATGTAGAGGGATGTAAACTAGCATTTTTTTAATGCCTGATTATAAAATTATCCAATGAAAGAAAATATTTCAAAGTAACTTATAAAGTACAGCAAGTACTTTGATTTCCACAATTTGATGTAATGAAAAAATTCACTATGGAAGCCATTAACCCATTCCCACTCAATCCTGCTTTTGGACACACCTCAAGAAAAAAACTTTGGAAAACAGTATTCCAGGGATCTTGGTGGACTCAAAGGAGAAAGCAAATAGGCAATGTTAATTGTATTGGGTTCCATGCTACTATCAACATTATTTCAGTCATATTGCAACCACTTAAGCACCTAACTATTGACTGCTTACCCTACACCATTATTTCAAGAACATCCAGCTGCTCATCTCATTCATGTCATTGATCAACTATCTATTGTTAAGAGACAAATATTGACCCTTGTTATGCTGAACCAGAATATTATTGTTTTGGCAGGAGGTACACACTAAGATCAGGCTGCACATATGTGCAGTCTGATCTAAGTCTGCACTACCTGTTAGTCCCTTTCTAGAGAAAGTTGTTTATTACATTAATTTTCAAAAAGAACAGTTTACATATTTCTGGCAATAGTTTTGCCAAACAAGGGCAAGGCATACAGATGCCAATGCACGGCTATTAAGTATTTTATAGTGATTAAAATTTCTCTAACTTGAAAAAGGGGGCATAATTCATTCAAAAATGCATTTAGAGTTATCCCCCTAGTTGGTATTGATTTCTCTTTTGAAAGTGAACATATATTCCAAGCTTCAAGTGATTGTATTTATTGATAACAGCAATATTACAAAACTGTCAAAGTTTTTGGAGAACACTGATGCAGACACTGATGCAGACAACAAACTAGAACTAACCATACCTCCCAAAACAGCCAAGCTAATAACATCTTTTAAAATTGAAATGGAAATTCCAGTCCAAGCTTATTAGGCAGGCCAGTAGAATCAGTGGGAGCAGCCAGCAATAGGTCAACTGCCAAAAATGAATAAAGAAATGAAATAAATAATGATTTACCTGTCCTTTTCCATAATCCTTTAGATCCGAGCAGAAGGCACCAAGATCCTGTAGACATTTATCCTCAATCTCCGGTTCAAGCTCAATCCTCTTAGCTCGACGTCTCATGACGCGTTTGATCTCATGTATACAAGATCTAGTTAATTCACCAGGGGAGTCTTTCATTTGACGATGCAAACATGAAAACACCAAACGGTCATTTGAGGCACCAGATACATCAGTGGCATGCCAGTTTTCAGCCGCAGAACAAATATTCTTTGCATCAGCATGGCATTCCTTGTATAACTGGGGATCCAATCTAGAATTAATAGATAAATATGTTGTCTTTTAACCCATTCCCTCACCCTAATTTTTTAAACAGGTCCAAAATGGAACAGGTTGCAAACAACAAAAAGTTGGTTTAAACTGAAAATAAACCCATTACCAGACCACAAAATTTTAGACTGGTCCAATTGAAAGGAGTTGCAGACGACAATTGAAAGCTTATGAATCTTCTTAAAAAAATTTACCTTTGGGGTAAAAATCATTGTGGATAATGAAGAAATTGAATATAACTCATGTAGTAAAAATACCATGAGCAATCTATGCATATGGAGTTAAACCCCCTCTTGTTGGTATAGATTGCTCATTTGATAATGAAAATATTTTCAAAGTTTGAAGTGAACATGATCAGTATTACCTAAGATATTACAAAGTTTTCTGACAGTGACGATGACACATACAACAACCTCAAGCTAAAACTCAAATGTATGTCTGTTAATTTTTTACCTAAACTAGATTGTTCCCTGTATATTCAACTATGAGATAAAATCTTTAAAAGGTCTTAGAATATTTGCCTGAAAGTGTTTACAAGGTTTTCAAAATTATTTTCAATGAACTGAGCAGCCAATGTTCAATCTATCTAAGATTTCATCAAGACAGTGTTACATCATTTTTTGAAAATTTTGAAAAATCTTTTTTTTTTTAATTCAAATCCATATTTTTTTCTATTCTTCAGCACTTATAATGAAACAATGTAAAAATGAAGATTTGAAAAACAAACACTTTTGTCAGAAATCTGATGGAAAGGCTGCCTAAATACAAACTTGTGTCAGTCTATTATACCACCTGGTAAAACTAATTATATTCACAGGGCCATGATAATTTCCCCAGTGAATAGTACATACTTGAAGTCTCTAACAAGGAAATATTGTATCTCTAGAAGCCTGTCCTCACATTCATCAGTCATACTATCAGAGTCAACATGCTCCATCAAACAGTTGATCACTCTGAAACAGAAACAATCAAAAATATTGAGGCTTTTTTTTATCCCATGCAATGATCACACATTTTGACCTACTGCAAAAGAAAACATAATCTACTAATAAGTGGCACTTGTTTCTTAATTTATATGCACTCCGTTTTCTGCAACTTTTTTAATTGACCATTTACACTGGAAGTTAACTTTGAACTCTGACATTAGCAACCACTTGTGTGGAGCACTTTCGTTGGTTTGGCAACATAAATATTGTAACTACAGCTTATTCAAGCTGCAGCTATGACATTTAGGTCACCAAACCAACAACAAGAGGACCATGATGGTCCTAGATTGCTCACCTGAACTGTCTGCTGTTAAAAAAAAATGCAATTAGAGACAAATAACTATAATTAATTTCATGAAGATAGAGGCAAAACTGTGACTTCTATATTGTAAACAAAGAAATTGTCATAATGGCCCCTTTTCCTGTGTAATCCTATAGAACCTTCCCATAATCTATAAGGTTCATCTTTATGACCTTAAAAGTATCCTGACCAAGTAAGATGACAATTGAGCCAAAATGATGACCTCTAGACAATTAACAAAGAAATTGTCATTAAGGCCCCTTTTCCTGTGTTTTCCAAAAGTACCTTCCTATAATCAATAGGGTTCATCCTTGTGACAAAACAATTATTCTGGCCAATTTTCATGAAAATTGAGCCAAAATTGTGGTCTCTAGATTTAAACAAAGAAATTGTCATTAAGGCCCCTTTTCCTGTGTTTTCCAAAAGAACCTTTCCATAATCAATAGGGTTAATCTTTATGACCTAACAATTATTCTGACCAAGTTTCATGAAGATTGAGCCAAAGTTGTGGCCTTTAGAGTGTAAACAAAGAAATTGTCATTAAGGCCCCTTTTCCTGTGTTTTCCAATAGAATCCTCCAATAATTGATAGGCTTCATCCTCATGATAAAACAATTATTCTGACCAAGTTTCATGAAGATTGGGCCAAAATTGTGGTCTCTAGAGTGTCATCAAAGAAATTGTCATTAAGGCCCCTTTTCCTGTGTTTTTGGAAAGATTCTTCTAATAATCAATAGGGTTCATCTCTATGACCCTAATAATTATACTGGCAAAGTTTCATGAAGATAGACCCATATTTGTGGCCTCTAGATTGTAAACAAAGAAATTGTCATTAAGGCCCCTTTTCCTGTGTTTTCAGTTAGAATCCTCCAATTATCAATAGGGTTCATCCTCATGACCTTACAATTGATCTGACCAAGTTTCATGAAGATTGGGTCAAAACTGTGGCCTCTAGAGTGTAAACACTTCAATTGTTGACGCCGCATTCCGCACGCCGCATGACGGACGACAGACATTCAACAATCACAAAAGCTTATGATGAGCATGTTGTTCTCAGGTGAGCTAAAAATCTCTATCTAGGGTAAAAATCATTGGTAGAAAAGGAGAAACTGGTTTTCACAAGCAAATTCTCCTTTTCACAACCATTTCCAGAGCATATCTTCTGCGTGTCATGATTGTGTGGTAATAAGTTAGCCCAATACAAACAAAGGAGATATGCTTCATACTGGTCAGATCTGAGAAAAAGAAAATATCCTTAACCCATTCCTACACAATCATGCTTTTTGATGCTTCTCAAGAAAAACAATTATGAAACTATTGTATAAGATGAAGAAACTGCATGTAACAAGTAATTTCTTCATTTTATACATTTTTCTCTATCAAGAAATCTAAAAATTCATATAAATCAAATTGTCTTCTGCAACTCCTTTCAATTTGGACCATTCTGAAATTTTGAAATCTGGTAATAGGTTAAGTGAACATGAATATTAACTGTGATAACAGCATTGTTTTGCAGAGCCAACTAAACATATTGTGATCACAAACAAAAAGCAACAGCTGTGCTCTTAGAATTTTAAAACCATTCAATGTATTAATACATATAAAACATGTACATTTAAAAGAATTGATAGATTGTTTTGAAACTGAAAATGTAAGAACGCAATATCTTTGATCCGGCTAGAACCACATGATGGGCAAGTGCAAAATTGTTAACCCTTGTCATGCTGAACCCAGAATATTCCTGTTTTGGCAGGGGATGAAGACAAAGATCAGCCCGCACATATATATCGCCTGTTTGCCCCTTTTGAGCCACAGTTATTCATGTGATAAAAATTTCAAAATAAATATTTACATACGATTGGTCCTCCAGTGCTTTTGGCCCTTTGATTTTAGTTCAGTTCTGTAGACGATTTATAATTCAGCAAGACAAATGCCTGTATCTATATATATTTCCACTTATCTCAAAACTGCCTGGCTTGAAGTACTTACTTTTTAGATGGCAAGTTTTTACACTCATGTTCCAGCACGTCCTCGCATGCTTCACGAAGTACTTTATCCACCTTGAAGTTCTCTCCTACATTTGCTTCAGTTAGAAGGTTGTCAAGCTGGAAAATTTGAGAAAAAGTTCTCGTCATAACGACATTATGGCATGGAAGACTTTAATTTCTAAATCTTGCATTGCATCAATATCCATCAAACCCTCATTTACCCATTGCCACAAAATCTCACATTTTGACATATTGCTACCGACTAGAAATGTGTCACAGACATGGATGTCTCACATAATTGCATATCAGCAAATGATCATTGTGACCTTGAACTTGGGAGTATCCATAAAAACTAGTACTCTTCAATAGAATCAACTGTGCCAAGTAATCTTCAAATAAATCAATTAATGTAGAAGATGTTGAGTGTTAATTGCCAAACTGTTGTAAGTGTCTATACAATGTTTATACAGTTCAAACAGTATTGCAATTAACCCTCAATGTGCCCCTGGAAGAATTTGACACACAATAACACACACACAAACACATCAGCCCTACACCCAATCTCACATACCTACGTACACACTCACGAATGGACAGAGTGTTACTCTATATACCTGCATGGGGCATGAAAATGTGATACTGCTTGTTACATGTAGTTTTTCCTCGTTCTCTTGTGCAGACAACAATTTTTAGTAAATGCCGCTTAAAACAGTATTTAAGTCATATCACAGTGGCAAATGTATAGACAGTTAGAACAGTATCTCAATTAATCCTCTTTGTGCCCCAGGAAGAATTTGACACCCACTGTCACACACAAACACATCAAGCCCTACAGCCAAACACGCACAAACAAATGCACCTACGTACACACTCATATACGGACAGATGTAACTCTATATGTATGTCACAATTACATGGCATGGGGCATAAAAACATAATGAGAAAATGTGACACTTCCAGCTAGGCATCCCACTTGGTTTTTTACTATAGGATCATGAGATATAGGCATTTTAAAAAATCTAAGTCTGTCCTGATTAATTCCTGGTTTTTACATCCCTATGGTTTTATAATTGAGAAAACATTGTAACATGCAATTTCTTCTTTTTCTACAATATTTTGTACCCTACTGAATGGTTATTTTTCAAATTGAATCCACTTTAAATTTTTGTCTGTAAAACCTTTAAAATTGGACAGGTCTGAAAATTTAGAAAATAGGAAATGCTAAAGCTTTGATCTTCTGATATTCCTAATCAAAATGTGTAAGAGTGAAAAATATTGTGACAATCAGACCATAGGATCAAGAGATGTAGGTAAGGTCAACATCTTGGAATTATGGCTGTAATTGGAGCGTGAATTAAGGGTAGATCCAGATGTGAAAGTGGGTAAAATCTAACTATAGAATCAAGGGATATAGGCAAGGTCAAAATTTTCCTCAATGTTTTCCAAAGTTTTACTCCTTAGAGGCTAATGTCTTTGGATAAGCCTATAGTTTTTGTTATCATCTAATGTATTAAAATTTTACATTGTTTACAGTTACTCCAACATCTACAGGATACTTACAGCAGCCTTACACTCATGTGTCAGCTCTACCCCTTTTTTCACCTTCCTGGGATTTGCTATCCTCATCAGACAGTGTAGGGTTTTCCCTCCTCTCTCTAATCCACCATGACAGAACTGGTTAATTTCATGGTCACATTTAGCTACAATATCTGGTGTCACTTTATAGTCCTCCATCAGACTCTTTCTTAGCTGTGTCATCTCTTCAATACACATTGGAGCCAACAAAACATCTACAACAAATAGGAGAAGTGGTTAATTTCATGGTCAAAATACAGCATCGATATGACCCTATTAACCAGGAAAACCTGCCTAAATGAAAAGAACTTTTGATGGTTTTTATTTGTATCTAAATTTTAGAATGAACTATCTGTCTGGCCTGAGACCCTCTGCTGACTATTAAGTTCTTCCTCAATTTAGTCTATTATTTAAGGAGCATATTTGCTTAACCCTGTACTGTTTTTTCAAAATTTCAGACAAGTCCAATTTCAAAGGGGTAGCAGCAGATATCATAAATCAAGTACAGATAAAAAGTACAGATAAAAAGCAACCATCTGATATAATGGAAGAAAAATTTGTTGGAAAAGAAGAAATTGCTTGCTTTTAGCAATTTCTGCTTTTCCAACAATGTTTTTTTCCCCCAAGTATAATACAGGGACGTAAAAATCATCGATTTTACCAGAAAGGGATAAAAAAAATGAAAACAAATTTGACTTTATCCCCTTTTTTATTTTGACATATTCCAACACAAGCCCTCTGTTTTACACCCTTTAAGAAAAATGCTTTAAAAAACATTGTGTATAATGAAGAGATTTCTTGCTTCGAACAATTTTTTTATCATTCACATTTTTTTCTCCCCTAAGGACCAAGATTTTTTTCTATTTCACCCACTTAAAATTGTGGTCTGCAACTTCTTTCAATCTGGACCAGTCTAAAATTATGTCGTCTGGTAATGGATTAAGCAAAAATCCTTAAGACACCATTCCCTGTGTTCTCCCTAGTATCCACTCAATATCAAAAAGGACACCAGCCGTATGACCCTACGATCATCCTGAGAAAGTTTCAAGAGAATAATTACGGACTTCATTGAGAATAATTCGAGAGAAAATCCATAAGGTCCTTTTACAAATGTTTTATGACAGAACAACTCTGTTTCCGAAAGAAACTTTCCTTACGGCCGTACGATCATTCTGAGAAATTTTGAAGAGGACACAATGATAATTGTGGACTTAATTGCATAAAAAAGAATGTTTGAGTGAAAATCCATAAGGTTCTTTCCTGTGTTTTCTGATTGATCAACTTCGCTTTTGAAAAGAACTTTCCTTATGACCCTACGATCATCCAATGAAATTATAGAGAATCTGATAAAAACTGTGGACTAAATTGTGTAAAAAGAATGTTTTGAGTGAAAAGCTGTGAGGCCCCTCACAAGCTAAATTCCTTCATTTTACACAATGTTTTCTCAATTGTTTTCTAGAGGGTCTAAATGAATGTTGATTCTTTGATTGACAGCCATGATTGGTTAATTAGTTTATTTCTTGTCATAAACACATGTCCAGAGATTAAGTTTTGATTGACAGGTGGACAGTTAAACACTGGTAAAACAATATGCCGCTTTTTTATCCATGTAAGGGTTTTGTTATTTATTTTATAAAACAAAACTATCATTACAACTTCTATTAACGTCCAAAAGAAAAAAGACCAATTGTTCCTTCAAACTATACCAACCTTTGGTCAAGGCATTTTCCAAGCACAACAGAACAGCAGATCGCTTGCTTTCTGTGTCTTCCTCATCAGGGTTTTGTGTTATACAGCCTTGCTCTTTCATGTCTTTTTTACATGCTGTGTAGAATGTCTTCTCAACCTTTACATCTTCTGCTATTAGTTGTTGTCTGATCGTCAAAACCTTCTTACACTACAATAATACAGTTAATTCTTTAATGCTTTCAAGTGGGCTATCAAGGTTTCTCATTGGATTAATACCTGATAATTCCAGGGATTTTGTTTGTTAAAATGGGGTAATGCCACTTTTAACAATTTTTCAGTCATATTGTGGTGGCTGGAGCACCTAACAATGGATTTATGTTATATCTTGCACCAGTACCACCATTTCCTCCTATCCTAGCCTCCAGTTGCTATCCCACTTAGATTTACGATTATCCACCCATTGGTGAGAGACAAATGTCGAAAAGGACATGTGCTGTCGCGGGGGATCGAACCCATGACCCCCCATGATTGAAGATTAGGAGTCTGATGCGCTACAAACTGCGCTGTGATTGCAGCAAAAGTTGTGAAATTCTCAAAATAAAACTTGTTTTGAATATTTATTCTAGCTTTCGTAGATAGCAAGCTACTGAGCCTCAGTAAGTCACAAGACACTGATTAAATCATCATATTTACATGTCATTCATGTTTCTAATGCGCTTTAAGAAGAATTTGGATGAAACATTTCATAGGTTTTGATTCCAGAGAGTAAAAATGTCTTCATAGATTTAACTTAGTGACCTAGGATTTTAACTCTTAACCCATTCCAACTTAATCACTCCTTTTTACGCCCCTAAAGTAAAAAGCTTTGGAAAACATTGTTGAAAATGAAGAAATTGCTTGTATCAAGCAATTTCTTTCTTATTCACAATGTTTTCTATCCAAAAAGTTTAAAAAATTAAAATTTCATCAACTTGAAATTATCGTCTGCAGCTTCTTTCAATTTGGACCAGTCTAATATTTTGTTGAGTTGGAATGGGTTAATGCTCAAATTTCAACCTTGTTCAATATTTTTTCAAAATTACTTTTCTTACTAATTTTCAAAATATTGAGAAAATATGTCCTTTACATGCAGCCTCTAGGGCATTTATAAACAAAGTTATTCTTTGTTTTGACCTAAACTGAATTCTGATCTTGAGAGACCCATGGTTTTTAAATTTAAAGATTTCCATAAAGTCCCTTTTCCCATGATACTTGACTGAAAGTTTGAAGAGAAACTTATGTGGACTCTAGAGTTTTAACAAGGTTTTTTAAAGAAATTGACAATTAGTCAGCCTGACAGGAATCACGGCAACACTATAGTATTTCTGGCCTTTGGTTTACGTTTATACACCCATTGGTGAGAGAAAAATGTTGGAAAGGATATGTGCACTGCCAGGGACAAACCAATGACACCTCATGATTGAAGATTGGGAGTTTGAAGCGCAACTGATTGCGCTATGACAGTGACCCCTTTACTGACAAAATGATCCCTCTAATATATGGACCTTCAGAACAAAAGTTAAGATTTCTTTAAAATTGATTAATCTTGACAGAGAGTGTGCATAAATCTTGACAGTGTGAATTTTAATAAGTTTCGTAATACATGCATTATATAAGTTTCCTGGAAAGCCTGCTTTCCAAAATTTTGGGTTCATTTTCAACACCAAAAGAAGGGTGAGCTATGGTAACTTCTACAGCAGCTCTCTTGAGATTAAGCTCTTATATAAGTTTCTACAAAAGTAATTATCCATGAGGATTTTAACAGTTGCTCTCTAACAGAATGAGCTCTTATATAAGCTCATTTTAAAGTATTTAGCCATGAGGATTTGTTCGAGTGGCTAACTGACAGACTGAGCTCTTATACAGTTTCCTATTAAAGTAATTATCCATGAGGATTTGTTTCAACGGCTCTCTGGCAGGTTGAGCTCTTAGACAGGTTAATGGTAAAATATCTAGCCAGGAGTATTTATTTCAGTGGCTCTCTGAAGGGTTGAGCTCTAAGACAGGTTAATGGTTAAGTATTTAGTCAGGAGTATTTATTTCAGTGGCTCTCTGAAGAGTTGAGCTCTAAGACAGGTTAATGGTAAAGTATTTAGTCAGGAGTATTTGTTTCAGTGGCTCTCTGAAGGGTTGAGCTCTTAGACAGGTTAATAGTAAAGTATTTACCTAAGAGGATTTGTTTGAGATGCTAACCCATGGATTGAGCTCTTCCACAGGTTTCTATTTAAGTATATAGCAACAAGGATATAAATGTATTTCAGTGGCTCACTCGCAGATTGAGCTCTCAGAAAGGTTTATAGTTAAGTATTTAGCCATTTGCTTGAGTGGCTCACTGACAGATTGAGCTCTTCAACAGGTTTCTATTAAAGTAATTTGCCATGGGGATTTGTATGAGTGGATCAATAGGGCAGATGGCTTATCAAGCATGTTTTACTGAATTACAGACCTACCTCTAATGGCATGTTGTCATCACTCTTGTGTTTGAATAAGCATTCAAACACCTTTCCACCACCTGAATGAATTTTCTCACAGAATATTTCACGAGCGTCACGGCAAGCATAAAACAGTTGACGGTCTAGGTGGTAGTCATCAGATTGAAGCTCGGCCACACGCAACACTTGCTTCCTGCACTTCTGTTGGAGTTTTCCAATTTTTGATGCCAAACAAATTATTGTTTTACCCTGCTCATGTTGCTTTTGAAATTTCTACAATAAAAAATAAAATTACTTAACTTTTCATTTGTGACAAAATTCTAAACCAGTCCTAATTAAAAGAAATTGCAAACAACAGTTTTAAGTTGAAGAAATTTAAAAATCCTTGAATTATTGGGAAGAAACCATTTTAGATAATTTTGAATTTGTGTTTAACCAGCCTTTTTTCTTGAGGGGCTTAGCAAAGTGGGATAATCGCTTAAATAAGTGCAAAAAAGCTGGCCAAGCCAAAACAAACCATAGCCAAAAATATATAACTTAATTTCTATTTTTATCTACCAAAAACGGGCATTCTGATTGGTCGAAAAAAATTATTCATAACTCCATGAACAAAATTTTGAGCAAGCAGTCATTTTGTATTCTTCTGCATAAAATAGTCCGATACAAAAAGGTATCAAAATTTGTAAAGTTGTTGCCTTTTTCACTCAGTGCTATTAAATTATAAGAAATGAAGAGAATATTTTTTGTTTTCATGGAGGTATAAACTGAAAATCCTTATTACATTTACGTATGAATCCGCTTCACTTATACAGTGTGATTAGTTTTTTCAGTTCATACCTCAATGAAAACTAAAAATATTCTCTTCATCTCATAAATTTTTTTGAAACACCCCATCCTAGATGGCCTTTTATTGAGAAATGTGATCTTAATAATAACCTTGAGCTTGTCACAGGACCTAAACCTTGAAATATGCAGATGTTTATCAATGATATATATCACCATGTCAAATATAACATGAGGCCCATGGGGCCTTATCAGTCACCTGAGTCCAAAAAGCACAAAAAACAATTTAAAGTCCACCAGATGATACTACATACCAAGTATCAAAGCTCTAGCCGTCTCTGTTTGGGTGAAGAAGATTTTTAAATTTTTCCCTACACAAGCCTATGTGAAACTTGTGATGTCCAGGAACGGCCTAATTTTGACCCTGGGGCAATACTTTATACAATCTTGTTAGGGGTTCGCCTTATAATCCTGTATACCAAATATCAAAGCTATAGGCCCTGCTTTTTAGGAGAAGATGATTTTGAAAGTTTCACTATATCTGACCTATGCAAAACTTGTGACATACGGGGATTGGCTAATTCTGACCCTAGGACAAAATTTATACAATCTTCATACACCAGATGATGCAAAAAACAAAGCTTTAGGCCTTTCTGTTTGAGAGAAGAAGATTAATAAATGTTTCACTGTATAAGCCTATGTTAAACTTGTAATGTCTGAGAAAGGGCTAATTCTTACCCTGGGGCCATAATTTATACAATCTTGACAGAGGTCCACCATATAATGCCACATACCAAATATCAATGCTGTAGGTTTTTTAGTTTAGTAGAAAAAGATTTGAAAAACTGTCAACATGTAAGCTTATGCCCCCTCGCTATGGCACGGCCATTTCTATACAGATTTTTTTGTCTTGAACAAACTTTATAGTCCTTGTTCTAAAGACTCTAAATACCAAATATGAATCTAATCAAACATGACAGTTCATGACAAGAAGATTTTGAATGATGTAACCGGTTTTCCCTTTTTGGCCGTTTATGGGGCCCTCAGGGCAGATAACTCCATGATGTGTATAAATCTGAAGCGCCTTCCCATGGGGATGCTTCCTGCCAAGATTGGTTGAAATCTGCCCAAGAATTCTCAAGAAGTAAAAATGTAAAAAGTTAACACACGACCCATGGCGCAAGACAGACGAAACAAAATCGCAATGGGTCACCATTGACCTAAAAATTGTATCTCAAGTAAGCTTGAAGAAATAAGCTTTTGTAGATGTTTTTCTTTGACCCAGTCATATAACCTTGACCCTGGTATGTACCAATGCATATCTTTAAGATATAACTTCAAGCCAAAAAGAGCGTTGCATCTTGAACAGACTCGAAAACAATGTTTATGTTAAGTTAAATGGTTAATTGCAAAAGTTTGACCTTGACAAATGACCTTAACCTTATCAAATGACCTTCATTGATTGATTGATTGTATGGGGTTTAACACCGATTTTAACAGTATTTCAGTCATATCGCCGCGACTTGAGTACCTAACAATGGATTCCTGGTATTTCTCACACCAGTACTACAACTACATCCTTTCCTAGCCTCCAGTTGCTATCCCTCTTAGGTTTACGATTATCGACCCATTGGTGAGAGACAAATCAAATGACCTTGACCTTAGTATCTGCATATATGTATCAATAACATCTTTCATCATGCAAAATATTAGCATTGAATCTTGAGCATGCTTAAAGACATTGTAAATATTATATTTTTGGTTTAGTTTTTTTAGAATGTGGACCTTATCAAATGACTTTGACCTTATGGCATGACCTTAACCTAAGTATCTGTAGATATTTATCAATGAGACCTATCATAATGCTCAATGTAAGAATAGGCTTAAAATTATTGTAAATGTTAAGTCTTTTGGTAAAGTTTTTGCAGAAGTTTGACCATGAAAAATGACCTCAAACTTGTCACATAACCTTGACCTTGGTATCTGCAGATGTGTATTGACAATATCTATAGGCAAAATATGAGCATTGCATCTTAAAAAGGCTTGAAGAAATTGTAAATGTTTAGCTTTTTAGTCAAACTTTTGCAGAAGTTTGACCTTGAATTTATCGAATGATCTTGACCTTGGGATCTTGAGATCTATCTTCATGACAAATATGAGCATTGCATCTTGAACAGGCTTAAAGTGATTATAAATGTTGAGTTCTTCAGACAGACAGGTTGACAGAATGACAGATCAATAACTGTAAAATAATTTGCCTGATCTTTAATGGGGGGCATAAAAACAAGTAAACAGCAATCATATAAATGGTTTCAACAAAACTATTCTATTGAAATCCTTTTACTCCTTGTTTAGAATTGAAAAGTGGAAAATTTGAAATTACGACAGGGTTCATTCTAGAGCGCACTATTGTGCCAGTAGAGCATTTTTTTAATGGCGCACAGAAAATCTGCCAACAGGTCCAACCTGGTGCGCACATTTTTTGTGAAAAAATTTACTTGATTAAATGAACCCTGTTACAATACCCCTCTCCCCCATCTGCAGCTCTACAAAAACCTGACTGACCTCGTCTGTGTTGTCTAATCGTCCACAACCATGAGTGTTAATATCTGCTTCACAGTTCTCCATGAAATGATAGACATATCTATAGTCACTGAAGATAATTCCAGCCATCTTTGTAAGGAACTGATGACATGCTGGCTCCGTGATGTTGTCCATGTACTCTATCAAACAAGGTATTCTGTTCTCCTGCTTCTCACTACTGCATTCTGGATACTGTGAGAATTAAAACAATAGAGGATAAATATCTTAAATACAGACAGATACAAATAATGATTAAAGACTACTAAAAACTCATTCCAACATTTACCTGCACTTTTCTTTCCCTGACAAAAATTTTTTGAAAAAAAGTGAAATCAAGAAATAGCGAGTAAAAAAGAAAAATCTTTACTCCCTACTATATTTTCTTTCCAGACAGTCAAGACTTTTAAAACATTATCAGCTTAGAAATGTCTTCTGCAACTTCTTTGAATTTGGACATGTTTAATTTTTTGTCATGTAGTAATGGGTTAATTCAAAGCTTAAAATGATATAGCATCACTGCACATTAAACTTCAAGAATGCCATAGTCACAATCTATGCCACCTTTTTCTGTGATGCAGTATAATTAGCATGGCAAAAACATGACAATATACACAAGGTCAAGTGACAAGGAACATTCTATAGAAATTTCACCCAAATTCGTCCATTTCACATTCTTACAAGGAATCAGAATTTTTGTGCCCCTGGCTAAAATACAGAAACAAACATATTGACCCTAGGTAATCAAGCCAAATATGTGGCCTTTAGATAGCTCATAATAATTTCTTGATGTTAACCTAGTGACCTAGTAATTGACCCCATATAAACAATTATAAATTCATAGATAAGCATTCTAAAATAATTACAAGAATTTGAGACAAAAATTTGGCCTCTAGAGTGTATGCAATTTTTTAAAGACTTTTTAAGACCTATTGATCTAGTTTTTGACCCTATTTGATCTAATATCAAACCTGACTAAGATTTTATTGTGACAAACTTTCTGACCAAATATCAAGACACTTGAGCCAAAAATATGGCCTCTAGAATGCACACAAGGTTTTCTAAGATTTGACCTTGTAACCTAGTTTTTGACCCTATGTGACCAAATATCAAAACTTAAGATTTCATGGACATTTGAGCCCCCAGTTTGGCATCTAGAGTGCACAAGCTTTTTTTGAAAGATTTGACCTAGTGTCCTAGTTTTTTACCCTATGTGTGACAATATCTAACTTGACCAAGATATTATAATGACAAACAGTCTGACCACATATCAATACATTTCAGCCAAAAATAAGACCTCTAGAGTGACAAGTTGTTTTTCAAAGATTTGAACTTTGCAACCTTTTTTTTGACCCCCAGATGACCAAATATCAAACTTTACCATCCAGACAAACATTATTTCAGCCAAAAATGATGCCACTAGAGTGCAAACAAGGTTTTTTAAAGATTTGACATAGATGTGACCTAGTTTTTTACCCCATCAGACCAATATCAATTTTGACTGAGACTTTATGAAGACATACATCCTGACCAAATAACAAAACTTTTGAGCTATAAATGCGGCCTCAGAATGCACACAAGCTTTTTCTGGGATTCAATATTGTGACCTAGTTTCTGAGCCATGTAACCAAATTTCAAACTTGTCAGCAGTTTCATGGAGAATACATTCTGACCAAAAATCAAAGCATATGAGCCAAAATTTTGGCCACCAGAGTGCACACAAGATGTTGACTGACGACGAGTGACAGACTACGCCCCTGCATGACGGATGCCACGAACAGCATGATTACAAAACCTCTACCTATTTCACTATCAGAACAAGTTAACAATTTTCTCACAACAGGTGCTCCATCTAGTATTAAGCTTTCCAAAACTTGAGCAATTTCATTTGACTTTTATCAAAGAATATATGGAATCATATTTATAAGGTTTATAATTTACATAATTTACATAAAAGTCAGGAACAGGTAAAATAAATTCAACCTATATCAAAAATAACTTACTGCAGTTAGGGCCTTTCTGCAGACTTCCTTTCCTGCAGACAAGAATCTACCATCTTTTGTTAGGTTTACTCTATATTGATAGACAAGCTGTAAAGAACACAAAACAAGCAATCAACAAATGTAAACTAACTAAAACAAAGTAAAATAATATCAGAAGATCAAAAGTAAAGTACATGTCAAGTACTATCCCTGATATTTACACCGCTCTGATATCATATGTGAGAAAACATTCTTCAAAAATAAGAACTTGCAATTTCTTCTTTTCCACAATATTTTCTATCATACAGGATTGTTACTTTTTTAATTGTACTTCCTTCATAATGTCGTCTGCTACCCAGTTGAATTTGGAAAAGTCTTCAAACAGTTACTCACAAGTAGAGGAACAAGAGGGCTGTTGGCCCTGGGACACTCAACTGAGATAAAAGCTCCTTTTCTTTAAACAGTCTAGTTTTATGTTAACATTAGGATTATGATTCAAGTGGGCAACACTTTATACATATGTAAAGTACCTGAGAATCCCAATGTCTTAATGACAAATTCCAATACTTAAGGACAAATTTGAAATGAAGAAAACACTTTTTCCTTCCTCTGGATCCATGGGTTATAATTCCAAAAATAATAAAGAAGTCAACAAACTGATGCTTCATGCAAAATATCATGCCTCTACGCCTTCTGGGTCAGGGGTGTTGTGACACTTATTTGTCTTGATTGACAATCACATGCCTTCCAAAACCAATC